>JAFEMH010000224.1:212500-923967 GCA_022495995.1 Adenophora triphylla var. japonica
AAAAAAAAAAAAAGGGGAAAAGCACAGCGAACGCGCCCTTGTGGGCGCGTGTTATGGACGCGCCAAAGAAATGACTGAAGTGCCCCTCCTCCTTCAGGCGACACGTGGCCAAAATGACTTAAAAAAAAAATTAACTCCGTCGAATAAGAGGCTGCCACGTGGATTTTTGGACTTGTTATTTGCCACTTTGCCACCGCGTGAAATGACTAAAATGCCCCTCGAAGGCCAAACAATTATCACTATCTTGTTATTATAAATAGATAGATTGGACTTTCCTTCTTTCCTAATTTTGGGATTTTCTCTTATTCTTCCAAACTTCATTAGCAAGTTCAAATTTTCTTTTGCAATATATTTTAATGAATTATTTGCAATAGTTACTTTTAAAGTGCAAAACTCAATATTTTTAATAATAAAATTTTCCATGTATATTTATTAGTTTAAGATTTAATTTAGGGTCTAATGATCCAAAAATATTAAAATTCGGAAATATACACCTCAAATAGAAAAAAAAAGGAAAAAGAAAAAGGAATTAGAAATAACAACGGGAGACAAAACGACGAAGAGAGAATTAGAGATTTGAAAATGGCACTACATTATTGTCGATGGAAAACTTTAAGGGTCTCAACCTGAACGGAGTAAAAGTGACGGGCTAGGTCCAACGAGCAAAGCCCAAATATTCAGACGTTATTGACGCCACATCCATAGTGGATCGACCCAGTTATTACAAGGCCCAAGGCCCAACAGCAATGATCAGTCGACCTAGCTCATTGTCCGACCTCCATGGTCCCGACCTAGCTTTGTTCGACATACGACCCATATCATATACGGGTATCATCCGGCTATATCATTCAGCCAGGTCGACTTGGACCCATGCAGGCGACCTCGACCTACAAGGCGTACGTCGACCTACAGAGTCATAACGCGCCTACAACTCTTTCCATAACAAAATTCCTACAAATCAGGAGTTATTCACGTCCACGATTCTAGGGATTCATACAATCCTAATACTTTTATAACTCATATCAAAGCCTATAAATACTTCACAACATCAACGGTTTAAAGGTAATTGCTATTTGTTATTCTGAATACATCTTGTTCATTATAATTTATACGTTCATACACCATACTTACTCTCACGCCCGAGGGTCTAAGCCGGAGACCATCCCGGCTAGTCGTGGGTTATTTGTTTCAGGTCAAAATCTAGGAGACCAGTCTTGATTGCTGGACGAAGGCTGACCAACACATTTCTTGCGGCATCAGTTTGGTTCCATTGCCAGGAAACAAAGCTTTTTTTTGACCTCGAAACCCAATCAAACAGTGATCATGGTATCTGACGGTCACACCACTTCCCACTCAACCGAGAATGAACAAGAAAACGCTGGTAGAAATACGGACACCGGCATCGTATCATCAATCTGCCTCCTCCTCCACCAGCACGCCATGCTAGAAGGGCAACCCGTTCCAATAGCGTCGCTGATGGAACAGGATTGCAAGATAATAGAAGGCAACAAAAGAGGCTTATGCCCGCGCCCGAAGCGGAGCCAAATCCAAAGCGACAACTGGTAGGTCGAACAGTTGCAGACGACAATCCAGGTCCCTCAACTAATCACCTCAGTAGGAGAGAGATTTTAATGGAGCGGGCTAAATTGCTCCAAAGTTTGTTGGAAGTTCATGATGAATTGCTTGACATGCCAGAATCTCCTAGGGCTGATAGGAGATCTCAGCAACCTGCCCCGTCCGTTACCTCCCACAGGCGGGCTAATGGAGAGGCTAGACAGAATGGTGGTCCCAGACCGTCTGCTGAACAACCAAGAATTGAGATACCTCCTCCCTCTTTCATCAATGTAATCCCAGTGGCGACCTAAGAGATGGGCTCAATCAACGAAGAGAGCAAGAGGCTGAGTCAGCCTTGAGGAGACGGCATAAGGTCGAAAGCAGTAGGCGGAGGTCGCCTGCAAGGTCAGTTAGGTCGCACTCCCATAGGGAAAGAAGGGGTAGAGAAGTGACTCCACCTAGGAGTGAAAGGTATAGGGCTTACTCTAGAGGAGAGCCCCACCAGGAAGAAAGGCAAAGATCAAACAACATCTCCTATCAGAGGAACGATAACCCAGATGCTAGAGAGCTGCTGAACTTGAAAATAAGGCTGAAAAATGGAGGCCGACAGAAAGGAGGATGACGGAAAGAGCAAACGAAACTACAACACTCTTCGACCCTTGTTCAAAGAGTTGCTCGAGCTAAGGCCTCCCGTGGGTTTCAAGCTGCCTTCGTTAGAAAAATATTCAGGTGCGACCAACGCCCTGATCCATATACAACATTTTGAGGCCACCATGTGTTTGGTCTCCTCCGAGGATGATGTGCTATGCAAGGCACTAACCAGGACCTTCACTGGTGCATCACTTACTTGGTTTCGTGGATTGGCACCGGGCTGTATTACCTCGTGGGAGTACATGAGGAAGAAGTTTCTTGATCGATTCTCCACAGCTGGGGCCAGAAAGAAGGCGGTCACTGATTTTAACAACCTGACTCAGGGCAAAACTGAAAGCTCCATGAGTTACTACACAAGGTTTAAGGAGATGGTCGACTAAATAGAAGAGGACCTAGCAGACAAGGAAGTGATCAACTACTTTAGGAATGGGGTGTCCTCTCCTGATTTAGACTACGAGCTACATGTCAGAAGAGTGACTACCAGGCAGGAATTGTTTGAAAGGGCCTACGATGTGGCCATAGCTGAGGAAAGGAAGGAGAAGAAGAAGGAGAAGGGTTCCAAGCAATCTGAGACTGGAGAGTCTAATAATGGGAACCAGGCCAAGCATAATGACAACAACAACAAGTGGAAGAATAGAACAAGGGCGACTGAAAGAGTGCCTGAGAGTTTCACCCCTTTGACTGTGAGTTGTACTGAAATCATGAATACTGTCAACCTAGGCCTACCTGCCCCAATAAACCCAGCAAATAAATTCAGAAGAGACAACAACAAGTATTGTGAGTTCCACAAAGATGCGGGTCATACTACAGAGGATTGCATGAGCCTGAAAAGGATCATTCAGAAGTGGGTCGATAGTGGAAAGATAGATAAGTTTGTGAAGGGAGCTCGACCTAGCAGAGGTGAGTGAGCTGCAGGAGGTATACTTGAACCAAGGCAGCCTCGGTTGGATTTAGGGGTAATCGCCGAGCAAACTAGCAACACCGTCCTGAAGCACAAAATTTTCCAGCTCACCAAAGCTCCGTACGTGCCACCTAGGAGCTACATCAAAGAAGAATTCATCAGTTTCTACCCTGACAAGCTAGCTACCAACATGGCTGGCAGAGAGCAGGTCCTAGTAACTCCGGGGTTGATAGATGGTTGTACAACGAGAAAAATTTTGGTAGACTGATAAATGGCTATTTTATAGTCATTTATAGCTTTATATCTATATCATTTGCTTAGTTTTTATTCTCATTTAGTATAATTTAGCCTCTTTTATTCTATTTATTGGATTTTATGCTTGTTGGTATTTTTGTGCATTTATACAGGTCTTAAGGTCCATTTTTAGAGCAATTAAAGCTTGGGACATAATAAAGGATCAAAGCAAGATGGGACAGCTTGGAATATGAACAACCAGGCCAAAACTTCACTGGAGCAGCCGTGCTCTATAAAGTGGAGCGGCCGGGCAACTGCCTCTGTCAAGCAAAAATGGCCTTAGTCCATTGGAGCGGCCGTGTAGCAAAAAGTGGAGCGGCCGTGCATTCAAGCCAGTTCAAAATGAAAATTGGCGCCAAGGCTTGCACGGCCGTGCAAGTTACAACGCACGGCCATGCACTTACTGTTCCAGATTCAAAAAGGCACCTTTTGAAGAAAACTTTTTGAAGAGTCCCAACCTTTCATACATATGCCTATTTAAAGGCCCCCTTGTACTCAGTTTTAGGCATCCGATAATGATCAAAAATACATCCATAGATGGATCAAATAATACTTAGATAGATATCAAAATACTCTAGCAACATTATACACAATATTCAATGTTTATCAATTATTAGTGATAAGTTCTTGTACATCTTTGAAGATTATGAATGGAATACAAGATTTTTTCTAGCGTTTGTTTCTTCTACAATTATGAGAATAAGTATTTCTTTCCTTATTCATCTTTTTATGTTTACTTCTTGTTCTTTTATTATGTTCAAAGGCTTGTGAGTAATTCTTCATTTCTTGGAGTTGGAAACTCGAGAATTTATAATTCATGCTTCCTCTTCATGTCAATTCAATTCTCTTCTTATTAATCTTAATACTTACAAGTAGGGAGACGTCCTTAATTGTATAACCTTAGTTGATCAAATGAAAAATCTTGATTAGCGGAATCCTAAGAAATGAACTAGGTCATTAATCACAAGCATAGTTTAAAGACCTAGAGATGATCCTTTAGTGGAGAATACGTGAGTATAACTTGGACTTAACGGATTTTGGTTAATATGAAACCCTCGAAAGGTAAACTGGGTTACTCGTGTGATGGACGAGAATACCTATAAACGGACCCTCAAGAGATAGGTCGTGTTGGTCTTAAAATACATGTGCTAGGCCTTCACCCATGAGTAGTTAGTACAACTTAGCGTATCATCCTTGATATATGACATTTTCATCTTAAAACAATTTCTTCATATTATTCTTAAATGCCTACAAATATAAAGACATTCATATTTGTATGAATCCTAGTTAATTGAGAGAAGGACGTAGCTGTGAATCTCGGTTAGCGGAACCATATGAAGTAAACTAGGTTGCATTAATCACGAGAGTAGTTTAATGGCCTAGGGATGTTCTTTGAATGGAAAGTATGTGGACTTTACAAGCATTAATGGATTCTTACCAATTATGGGCCATCGAGAGATATGACATAGTTAGTGAAGAATACAAATACTACTTGCTTGATCGTGAGAAGTAATGTAGGCTGAATGTACCATCCTTGTTATTTTGATGAAAATATTTATTTAAAGCATGATTATTTGATGAATATATGTGTTCGAATCTAAATCTCGAGAATACCTTTATTATATGTTAGAGTAGTTTCTGTATGTTTCTAGTATTTTCTCACACCAATTCATATCTCTCCCAATCATTTTATCTATATACTTATATAAAGACAAGTATCATACAAAGTAAACCCTGTCTCTGTGGGATCGACCCGTATTTGCATTAGCTATACTATTATAGCTGGTGCACTTGCGGTATAAAAAGAACCGTTAGGTTCTGAAATGAACATAGACACAGGGGCTTGCGAGGACATCCTGTACTACAGAAATTTTAAAGAGATGGGACTGACGAAGGAAATATTATCGCCTTACGATGGTCGACTTGAAGGCTTCACCAATCATAGGGTGGAGGCCAAGGGGCAGGTCGAGCTGGAGGTCAACATAGGACAGCACCCTTTCAGGGTCGTGGCTAAGGTAACTTTCATTGTTATAGATGTGATAAGTGATTATGCTGCTATCTTGGGTATTCCTGGTCAGATAGTACTAGGAATGGTGGCCTCAATCCCCCATCAGCGGGTCAAGTTTCCTACCTTGGCTGGAGTAGGCTGTGTTCAGAGTACAGCCCGAGCTTATCTTGATCACGTCCTCCGAACAAGAAAGAAGAGGGAGCTAGAAATTGAAACACCCGAGGCAAGCTGAAAGCTTTCAAAATCTATCACCACAACATCAAGGCTATCTACAATCACCTGTGCTGATGAGGCAACCTATCACTCTCATGAACATATCATGATCGAGCCGACACGTCCCTCTCTAAACACTATGGTAGAAACAGATACAGTTATGGTCGACCAAGTCATCATAGGCGAGCTAAGCTTACAGATCGACCAAAACTCGGGGGCCACCACTGGGGAGATTGCAGCTGAATTGGATGATATGATAGTTGAAGAGGCTCCACACTTGGGGGTCGAGGAAAGACAAAGGGTTCATGAAATCATTATCGAGACCCTGCAGTTCAGAGATGGTTCGGAGCTAGAGCCTGTGGATGAGCTAGAGGAAGCAATAACCAATCCCTCCTACCCTGGGCAAAAAATTCAAGTAGGAAGACAGCTGTCACCTGAAGAGAGAGCAGAAATAGTCGAGCTACTGAAAGAAAGCACATATGTCTTTGCTTGGCGAGTAGAGGACATAAAGGGGATCAAGGAAGAGGTCGCCATTCATAGACTGGAGGTTAATCTGACTGTGAAACCCAAGGAGCAAAGGCTTTGAAGCTTTGCTCGTGACAAAGTGGAGGCAATAAAGATTGAGGTAAACAAACTTTTAAGTGCAGGTTTCATCAAGGAGGCCTCCCATACCACCTGGATTGCAAACATGGTGATGGTGAAAAAAGCTAATGGCAAGTGGCTTATGTGTGTCGACTTCACCAATCTCAATCTAGCTTGCACGAAGGATAGCTACCCACTTCCACGAATTTACAAACTGGTGGATTCTATAGCTGGCCACACTACTCTGAGTTTCCTCGACGCATATTCAGGTTACCATCAGATAAAGATGCATAAGGTTGACGTAGCGAAGACTGCCTTCCAAGCTGTTGGGGGTATATACTGCTACAACATGATGCCCTTCGGATGAAGAATGCCGGAGCTACCTGCAAGAGGATGGTGAACAAGGTCTTTGCATCTCAAATTGGGAAAAACATGGAGGCCTACGTTGACGATATGGTCATCAAAACAAAGGTCGAACGTCATGTGGTCGACCCTAAAGGAAACGTTCACCAATTTGTGGGCAAACGAAATGAGGCTCAATCCGAGCAAATGCGTGTTTGGGGTAGCAGCAGGGAAGTTTCTAGGTTTTATGATTTCTCAAAGAGGTATTGAAGCCAATCCTGAGAAGATTAAGGCTCTGGTCGACATGTAGGAGCCTACGTGTATTAAAGAGATGCAGCGACTAAACGGCAGGGTGGCAGCCCTAGGTCGCTTTATTGCTAAATCGGCGGAGAGGTCTCTCCCCTTATTCAAATCATTAAGGGGGACGAAAATATTTGAATGGACGGCTGAATGTTCTTCGTCATTCCATCAACTTAAGGAGTATCTTGTCTCTCCTCCATTATTGAGCAGCCCGGTCATGGGGGAAACTTTATTTGTATTTCTGTCAGTTAGCGACTAAGTTGTAGCCGCTGTGCTAGTTAGAGAAGAAGGGGGGCTTCAGAAGCCTGTTTATTATGTAAGCAAGGCCCTATCCTATTGGTGTAATGCCCTAGGCTATAGTTATGATTAACTTAAACCGTTATGTATCATCTTTATTATTTATTATAGAGCGCATTTATTCTGTTCATTATATGTTTGCATGTTTATTATATTGAACTGCGTCCCTAGTTGTTGTGAACAACTAGTATAAGTTGGTAATGGATAAATCATAGAGATGCACATTACACTTATGGATACTTGCTAGAGAACAAGTATTGGACTTGACCTACTTATGAGATTTATGACATGGTCTGTTGTCATGATTAAATCTCATGATAGTCATGTTATTGAATCCTTTGTACCTGAGATTATCATCGTCTTCCACATGGTGAAGACCGTGTTTGATATAATCTAACACTATCTTTAATTGGATAGCAATAAGGGCTGTGTTAGAACGCTTGGATCCATGTAGGGAAGAATGATAAGTCAAGACGGGATTTATCCCTCTTATGAAGAGAGATGTTAGCTTGGGCCCCTCAATGAATTATGTTGATGAAATATGTGGCCGCACTCAAATGATTTGATAGAGATCAAATGCATTTGCATTATCAACATATTCGGAATCGAGAAAGCATTGAACGGAATGAGTTGACCTAGACAATGACTCATGTTCAATTGGACATCGTGGACAAAGGGATTATAACATTGGATCTATTAAGGAATCAAGCTTTGATGTTATATTTAATTGGGTAGATATAATGATTTGCTAGAAGTCACTTATGGTAGGGGTGTAAATGGTTCGATCGGTTTGGTTCGGTTTGGAGGAATTTACAGACCGAACCACTAGTCATCGGTTTGGAAAAATTCCAAACCGAACCGAACCATGAAAAAATTCAAACTGAACCAAACCAAACCGCTATGGTTTGGTTCGGTTTGGTTCAAACCGCGGTTCAATTATGAGGTTCAGACCGCGGTCCAGACCATGGTTCAGACCATTATTTAGACTACGGTTCAAACCACGATTCAGACCGCAACTCATTTTCATATTGTTTAAATTTTCCGTGATCATGGAGGAAGAGCGAAAAATGGGAGTGTTTAAGAGACTAGAGGAAGAGAGAGGTCGATTTACAATGGCGATCATGGAGAGAACTTGGTTATTTATGTGTCGTAATGAAGATAACAAATGATGAAATTAATATTAAATAAAATACAAACGGGGGTTATGATTAGTGTATGTAAATTTTAATAAAGATACAAAAATATTAAATAAGATACAAAACAAGGGTTAGGATTAGTTTATGTAATGTGGTTCGGTTTGGCGGTTTGGTCTCATGGTTCGGTTTGGTGGTTCGGTCTCGCGGTCTCAAACCGCGATTTGGTTTGGTTTGGTTTAGGAGGGTCAGACCACAAACCAAACCGAACCATGTGGTTTATAAATATTTGAGACCGAACCGAACCATTCATACTTTAAAATCAAACCAAACCGCATGGTTTGGTTCAGTTCGGTCACAAATCGCGGTTTGAACCGAACCTCTTACACCCCTAACTTATGTCTTGTGAGGTTGATGTTTCAACTCACTGTCAACATAAAATATAATTCCTAAAGGGTCACACACAAAAGAACGAATTTGATTCAAGCTGAAAATTGGAATTTTGGGTTCTGGCACAACTCGTGACCAGGAGCACGACTCGTGCCCTGGGTCACGACTCGTGCCATGGAAAATGACTTGTGATCAATGTTGAGACACGACTTGATTTTTGTCTCGTTTTGATTAGAACGAGTTGGGGCTCAAGGAACGACTTGTGAGCACGAGTGATTTCCAAAGGGCACGACTCGTGCCAATTGGCACGACTCGTGCCAAGACTAAATTTCGTGTCCGTATAGTTTTCCTTGGCTAGGAAGGAATTGGTATTTTGCTAGGTTTCTGCCCTAATTGTTAGGGGATTTATATGTGATATAAATACAGCCTTGCAGCCATATTTTTCCTACCTCTCACATCATAATCCAAGGTTTGAAACTCTAGATTTTGATTTTGAATCAAAAGTCCCAAATTGTTCCATTGTTTTGGCTTTGATTATTGAATATTGATTCAATAATCAAGAAGATCATCTAGCAACCCATCAAGAAGGTGTTCTTGGATTCGTTCGCGTGTGGATTACCGATAGAGGGTGATAGATTAATCACCAAGAGCTTGAAGCCTCCGTTCGTTGATTCATCACAAGGTTTGAACAAGGTAGAAGAAGATCCATTTCGATATCAAAATTCTAAGGCTTGAATTTTGTGATCTACTTTGTTAATCCTCATCGCATTCAAGGTATGTAATTTCTATCTAATATTAATTTCTATTCTCTTCATGCTAGACGGATCTTAGGGCTAGGGTTTTGATGTTAAAATTAAATCTTCCGCTGCGTTTGTAACCCCAAAACCCAACAGTGGTATCAGAGCCCTGTCTTGCCATGATTAGGATTGAAATTGCATGCTAGATTTAATGTGATTATTTGCTACCATGTGATATGAAATAGATCTAGATTCCATGTGTTTTGTTTTTTATGAAAAACAAGTATATGAGTTATACCATGTTCATGATTTATGATGAATTAATTAGATTAGTTTATCACATAGGTTAAAGATGTGTTTAATATGATTAAATTAAATTGGTAATTTTTCAAAATTGAATCAAATTGTTTGTATAATATTTTGTGAATCCCTATGTTCATGATTATGTTCACATGAGATATATGTTACAACCATGCGATGTTTGTTACATGTTGAAAACCTTCTGAATATTTAAATCTTATGCCATTCCTTGATTAGAACACTTGTGAAATTTTAGGGTATTTTAATGCAGTTTCAGCCATAGTTGGGTGCATCATTATATCTTAATTTGTGATCAAGATAAGATGATGGTTGATGTAGTTTTGGCCATAGTCAAGTGCATCGTTCCATGTCTTATACGTTTGAAAAAGGTTTTGATTTAATTGGTGCTTTCAAATAAGATTTGACCCAATGCATAGATGAGATTTAAAAACATGTTTTTGACATATGATGTCTAAGAAAATCTCATAAAAGATCTAAGAGTCATATAGTGATATGATTGATGTTTCTACCTAAATAGCTTGATTTCGGGTATTAGCTCAGTTAAATCGGAATTAAGTGAAATATGGATCTTAGCCTACTATAATTGTATGATACATGCTTGTATTTGAATGTGTATAATTTAGTGGGAGTATTTATGAAATACATTATTTGCTCTTAAATGATAAATGTGTTGATATTGATATATGTTTATATTGTTTGCATATTTTATTGTAGAATGGCTACACACAATAATCAACCCCTGTCACTGCGATCAGTTCTTGAGAAGGACAAGCTTGAGGAGAACGGTACAAACTATTCTGATTGGATCAGAAGCCTCAGAATAGTTCTGAAGCAAGAGAAGAAACTGTACGTTCTCAATGAACCCATTCCACCTCAACCTGCTCCAAATGCTTCTAGGGCTGATAGGGATGCACATAAAAAATATAATGATGATTCTATGGATGTCGCATGCCTTATGCAAGCCACTATGTCTAAGGCTCTTCAGAAGGACCTTGAGCACATAGATGCAACATTTGATCTTGCTGAGCACTTAAATGAAATGTTCCAAGTGCAAGCAAGAAGCGAGAGGTATGATGTGGTTAAGGCCCTAACTGCATGCAAGATGCAAGAGGGGAAATATGGTGGGAGCTCATGTCCTTAAGATGAAGGGTTACATTGAGCATCTCGATAGGCTTGGAAATCCGTTGAGTTTGGAACTCGCCACGAATTTGATATTGAATTTATTGCCTGAAAGTTATAGTCATTTTATTATGCACTATCACATGACTGGCATGGATAAGAATCTCTCGAAATTGCATGCGATGCTTAAGACCGTAGATATGAATATCAAGAAGCCTAAAACCAATACTGTGTTAATGGTTAACAAACGCAAAGGGTTCAAGAAGGATGGCAAAGGGAAAGCAAGTGTTGCTAAACCTAAGGCAAAAGTTGCCGATGCCAAAGAGGCTCCCAAGGCATCTCAAAAGGATGCGGTTTGCTACCATTGCCAAGAGGTTGGTCATTGGAAGCGCAACTGCAAGGCTTACAAGGAAGGCCTAAAGGCGAAGAAGAGCAATGCGATTGCTACTACTTCAGGTATCTATATGATAGATATTTTCCTTTATGTTTCTAATTCATGGGTATTAGATACCGGATGTGGATCTCACATTTGTTTAAATGTGCAGGGACTGAGAAATAGGAAGCTACTCATACAAGGTGAAGTTGACCTGTGTGTTGGGAATTGAGCAAGAGTTGCTGCATTAGCCGTAGGGACATATGATGTAACTTTACCTAGTGGCTTAGTACTTATTATGAACAATTATTACTATGTTCCAGATTTGAGTAGGAATATTATTTATGTTTCTTGTTTGGATAATGAAGGGTATAATTTTCTTATTTCGAATAAGAAGTTTTATATTTATTTAAATAATATGCTTTATGGTATTGCAAATTCATTTAATGGCCTTTATGTTCTTGTTGTTGATGAGAAACAAGATAGTGTTGAAAATGTTTATCATGTGGAAAAAAAATCTAAACTGAATGACGTGAACAACTCGTTCATGTGGCATTGCCGACTTGGTCATATAAACGAGAAACACATTTCTAAACTCCACAAAGATGAAATGTTAGACTCACATGATTATAAATCATATGAGATATGCGAATCTTGTTTATTGGGTAAAATGACCAAATCACCCTACACTAAGAGTAGTGAAAGGGCTAGTGACTTATTGGGCCTAATACATACTGATGTATGCGGACCAATGAGCAGCATTGCTAGGGGAGGATTTCGTTATTTCATTACATTCACCGATGACTTATCTAGATATGGCTATGTCTATCTGATGAAGTCAAAGAGTGAATTGTTTGAGATGTTTAGAACATTTTAATGAAGTACAAAATCAATTTGGCAAAACAATTAAAGCACTTCGATCCGATCGTGGTGGTGAGTATTTAAGCCAAGAGTTTGACAATCATCTCAAAAACTGTGAAATTGTTTCAGAGTTGACTCCACCCGGAACACCTCAATGGAATGGTGTTTCTGAGAGGAGGAATAGAACCTTATTAGATATGGTTCGTTCGATGATGAGTCAAGTAGACCTTCCTATATCCTTTTGGGGACATGCATTAGAGACTGCTGCGTTCACACTGAACAGAGTCCCTACTAAATCGGCTCCTAAAACCCCACATGAGATGTGATATGGAAGAAAACCTAGTTTGTCTTTCATGAGGATTTGGGGTTGCGAAGCTTATGTGAAGAGACTTGTCTCGGATAATCTAGAACCTAAATCCGACAAGGTTATTTTCGTTGGTTACCCTAAGGAAACCAAAGGGTATTACTTTTACAACCGTGTTGAGAACAAAGTGTTTGTTGCTCAATATGGTACTTTTCTTGAGAAACAGTTTCTCAATAAAGCATCTAGTGGGAGTAAAATTGATCTTGAAGAAGTTCAAGAACCCAAAAATAATATGGAACCGATAGTAGAGACTGAACCAAATCCACAAGAAGTTGTGGAACCAGTTCAAGATCCACAAGTCCATCGTAGATCGGATAGGTTACGATCCGCACTCGAGAGATATGGATTTCTCATGTCGGAAAGTAATGAAGTGGAAGTCATTTAGAATTTTGATTGCCATAGCCGTATATTATGACTATAAGATATGGAAAATAGATGTCAAAACCGCTTTCCTTAATGGAAAACTGCTAGAGGATGTGTATATGACACAACCCGAAGGTTTTGTAGATCCACGAAATTCTAACAAGGTGTGCAAGTTGCAAAGATCCATTTATGGATTGAAGCAAGCTTCTAGGAGTTGGAATCTTCGATTCGATGAGAAAATCAAAGAGTTTGGTTTTATCAAGAACGAAGATGAACCTTGTTTATACATGAAATTCAGTGGGAGCGTTGTGCTATTTCTCTTGTTGTATGTCGATGATATCTTACTCATTGGAAATGACATTCCTGCACTTGAGTCTGTTAAGTCTTGGTTAGGGAAGTGTTTCTCAATGAAAGATATGGGCGAAGCCGCTTACATCCTTGGTATCAAGATCTATAGAGATAGATCTAAGAGGATCATTGGTTTGAGTCAAAGTACCTACATTGACAAGGTTCTTAGAAGATTCAAGATGGAAAATTCTAAGAGAGGAAACTTGCCAATGGGTCATGGTGTTACTCTTAGTATGACTCAGTGTCCTAAGACAACTGATGAACGAAAGAGGATGAACGATATTCCATATGCTTCGGCTATTGGGTCTATCATGTACGTTATGATTTGTACTAGACTCGACGTCTCGTATGCTTTGAGCATGACAAGTCGTTACCAATCTGATCCGGGTGAGAACCATTGGATGGCAGTCAAGACGATCCTAAAGTACTTACGAAGGACTAAGGATGCGTTCTTGGTATTTGGAGGGATAGAAGAAGATCTTGTTGTAAGAGGTTACACGGATACTAGCTTCCAAACCGACAAGAATGATTTTCGATCACAGTCGGGATTTGTGTTTATGCTTAACGGAGGTGCGATATGTTGGAAGAGTTCCAAGCAGAGTACTATTGCCGATTCTACTACTGAGGCCGAATATATAGCGGCATCCGATGCAGCTAAGGAGGCAGTTTGGATCAAAAAGTTCATTAGTGACTTGGAAGTTGTTCCAAGTATCACTAATCCAGTGGAACTTTATTGTGACAACAATGGTGCCATTGCGCAAGCAAAGGAACCAAGGTCACACTAGAGATCCAAACATATACTTAGACGTTTCCATCTCATTTGAGAGTTCATTGATCGGGGAGACGTTAAGATATGCAAAGTATCAACCGATGATAACATTGGGGATCTGCTTACAAAGCCCCTCGCACAAGCTAAGCATGATGGTCTGTAAGTAACCCAATCCAATTTGCGACCCTTTATAAGTGCCTTTTAATATGATAAAATTGCACTAGGGGCATTTTGGTAAATTCCTGGTCCATTTCGAGACTTCCGAAAACTTTTTATAAGTTTCTTGCGAAGGAAGTACTTTTAAGTATTTTTCTCAGGCAAAAGGACCTACAAGGAATTATTCAGTTTGGACTTGTTGGGAATTAACTTGGAATGTTCCAGAACCAGGTCTTTGGCGCCAAAAACGGTTACAGGCTTGCTTAGTTGTGCGACACCATGAGCCATGGAAAACACAACCGTTGGGTCGTGCGACACAAGTTGCCCATCATCAGCAGCCTATAAATAAGACTCTCCCCCTCTCATATCTGGATCCCTTTTTTCATCCTTTTTGACATACTGTTACTCTGCCTAATTGGTTGCGTAACACACACTCCAAAAATACACACAACCCTCTCTCTCTCTCTCTTACCCAACTCCCTCCTTCTCTCCCTCAATTCAATCCAACCCACACACCACCACTAGATCTTCAATCCACCAATCCTCCCAAGCTCAATCTGTTTCAGAAGCTATTTGTTGAAGAATTCTATACCTGACTTGGGTATAGAATTTGTGGATCTACAAGGGTAATCACTTCATCCCTCTCTTCTTCTCTCAAACACTTTGCCATCTTCATATTTCATGCAATCTATCTTCATTTGATTCGATAATTATACTCTATCTATTCCTAAATGTTGAATCACAATCGACATCTCTCTGTTTAATTGATTTGTTTGGTTTAATTCCATGTTCATGGTTTGATCTCATTGTAATTGTGGCTTGTTTTCCAAAGGAGTGTGGATCTTCCCATATCCACACCCCCTTGGTCAATTCGTTGTTGATTCGTGGTTTTCTGAGTTGAATTGATGTCGTAATTCGATCTAGTTAGATCTCTGTTAATTCTGATTTCAGTCTGTAAGGTTTCTGCAGATAGGCAACCTGTGTCACGCGACACAATCTGCCAGGATGAGTCCTGTATCACGCGACACAACTCGCCAGGCAGATCCTGTGTCACGCGACACATCTTGCCATTCTGCAGAAGCTCCCTTTTCAGTTGTAACTTGTTATTAGACTTATAATCTGGGATGTGGCCCCCCATTGTACCAAGTGGCTCACAAGTTGTAGCTATCTCACTTTATCAATAAAATTCATTTATCACATTTATTGTCTTAAATGTTTGCACACACTATGAATACTTTGGATGTTTATTTTCGAAAGACTCGTTTACGAACGAGGCGTGTTGGGTGAACTTTAAATTCTTCCCAACACGTAACCTGACCCCCGAACCCAATTTCTCTTTTCAAAGGTTTTCAATGTTTCCTTTAAAATGGCGTGGCGACTCCCAAAAACTTTTCTCAATTTTCGGCGAGCGTACATTCAGTGGCGACTTCGCTGGGGAAATGAAACTGGTTCTCAAAAGAGGGTCAAACTTTCATTCCTTTAAACATCCAATGTGTTCATTCTGGTGTGCATCATTAATGACTCCATGTGATATATGCATTTTATGTTTTGTGAGATTTGTGTACCTTTGTGTGCTTCATGTTTTTGTGTTTAAGGGCTTTGGTTTTGTTCCTTGCCATGAGGAGGCAGGGGCTGGATTCCTGTTTGTGGTTCTTGTTCAGTGGCTAGACAAGTTGTACGACAGTCTTGGCCAAGTCTGTCCTGTGTCACGCGACAGAACTGGCCACTGAGCAGTTTTTTCAAGTTTTGGCTAAGGACAGTCCCTTGGATCAGAGTGTGAAGTTGATTATTGTACCTTATTAATCTCTGTGTGTGTGTTTTTCTGTTTATTATTCCTTTTCAAATAAAAAGAAAATAAAAAAAATGGATTCAAAATTTATTTTTCATAAATAAAAGAACATAGCCACCCTCACACTACGCCACATAGATTTAGAGCCCATTTGGTGCGATTGACGGCATCGCGGACGGTGATGTATGTCGCCTACGCTTGAGCGCCTAAAATCAATCCTATCCCCCTAGCGCATCATAGGTGGAGCCACACTTTTAAATCTTACCCGATGGTTGGTTTTTGGATACAACATTTTTAAAATTATACTAAAATGAGTTGTTTTTGAAATTTATAATAGTACATACATACCTATCCCAAAACCTAGCACGTATGGGCATGTTGCCAATGCAACATGGTTTCACGTAAGGACATGTCGCTCTCGTGACGTGTTCTAACGAGAGATCATGCCGCATTGTCACCGTGCATCGATGAGAGGTCACGCTGGATTTTTCTTTGAAATTCTTCAAGAATACCCGTTATGCTGTCCAAATTTCCCCAGAAATTTGGATTACTTGTCCGTCTCATATTGTGCTTAGGTCTTGTTTAGGTGTTATTACCTAAACAGTTTAAGCAGAAGGGATTGCTGCAGTTCCCCGCTAATCAAATTCGGACTCAATGAAGTTTTTCTCAACCATTAATGGATTCATCTTATGGTTTCAGCTCGTCGTCTACGCAGGATCAGTATTCGGGACCAACCCCGTACTTGATTGTTAATCAAATGTCCTTCATTCCTGCCATGAATCCCATTCGGCAAGGGGTGCCAGTACCCAAGTCACCTCCAAAAGTGGCTCAGATGAAGAGAAGGAAATAGTACTGTGATGATGTGGGAATGCCTATGAATGAATTCTTCAAGATTCTAGTAAACAGAAGATTGGTTCAGCCACTGATAAATTATAGCCCTCCTAATCCTAGGCCCAACCTGGATAAAAGCAAGTTCTGCTACTACCATCAATATCCTGGCCACACCACCCATGACTGCAAATCTTTGAGAGTGGTCATCCAAGGGCTCATCGATGAAGGGAAGATCGAAAAGGGCTTTCAGGGGAAAAGTAGTGTTCCGAACCATGGTTGGTTTCCACCTCACACGCAACGGAAATTTGATGACCTCGGAATCACAACTGAAGAGGCTTTCAATGGGTTAGTTTGAAGAGGAATGATCAAACCACTTGACAATTATAACCCCACCAAACCTAATCCGAATTTGGATCATAGAAATTATTGCCGATATCATCAGTATCCTGGCCATGTCACCAATGACTGCGTCCCTCTGAAGTTGCTCATTCAAAGGCTTGTTGATGAGGGTAAGATTGAGAAGGCTCGCCCCAATGTTGTCACCAATCCTCTTCCGTGATATCAGCAGAAGCCAAGAGGCCTTTCCGTCCAATGTTGAAGAAGTCAATCAGTCATCGTAGGGTCTAGTCTGTCTTTCATTTTTATTAGTAAATGTCCCTGTTGGGGTTTGAGTTTTTCATGTCCATGTTATGAGTCTTTCAGTAATAAAAGTCTTTATTTCTTTTCTTGCTAGACTCGAGGCATCACTTGCACACCCACACTACACCTAATTGAAATGGTTTTATTCTACATGATCACTTGTGCTGCTCAATCACTAATGCTTTGAAATGATTAATATTTAATTTAGTCGGAATGAGAAAATCAATTGATATCCTTCTCAAATTGGGGCTCATCTAATCCCCCATCTCGCATCTCATATGCTCACATCTCTTTCATCATATTCATCATTTCGTTGCTCAATGGATTTGCATTAATCTTTCTCAAATAAGCGTAAGCAAGCAATGAAACCTTAATTTCGTTTAGGTCATCCGGTAGGGATTGCAGTTGAAGCCTTTCACCCTAGGGAAGCCATTACCTCACCCTCACCAGACAATACCCCTTTCATTTCAAGATCGGCATGTTTCGAAACCTGTTTAGCCATCTCCAGAAGAAAGAGGGACTATCCTTGAGGCTCCCATGATTCAAAGGAAAATTGATCGTCTTCGAGCTCAAGAACGGCGGAATGCAGTGATCCACCCTGGGGACTAGCTGAAGTTCTCTCTCAAAAATAAAATTGGAAAAATGAGAGAGGAATAAAAAAGAAGAGAAGAAAGAAAGAAAAAGAAAAAAAGGAGAGCCTAGTCCCTAGCAATTTTCTCAAAAGCAAAAATTAAAGGATCTAGTTGTTTATTCAAAGGGAGTGAATGTGCGCTCGCCGAAATTGTAAAATAAGGAGTCGCCACGCCGTTTTAAGAGGAAACATTGAAAACCTTTTTGTTTAGAGAAAATGGGTTCGGGGGTCAAGTTACGTGTTGGGAAGAACCGAGAGTTCACCCAACACGCCTCGTCCGTAGACGAGTCTTTCTATTGTTCAACATTTAATTCATCCATATGTGTGTGCGAAGTGTGTATGACAAAACATGTATAAAATGCATAAATGTGCTTTGTTTTATTGCTCAAAAAGAGGGATTACATCTTGTGAACCAATTAACAAGGGAGGTCACATTCCTGCTACAAATGATCTAAAACAGATTACAAAGGAAAGAGGTCTCTGCAGACAGGTCATGTATGTCGCATGACACATCGCACCAGTGACCACATATGTCGCGTGACACAGGATCACTTAGAGACAAAGGTGTCGCGTGACATACATAAGCCATCTGCAGAAACATACAGGATGAACACATAATCAACAGAAAAACGATACAGATCTAAAGGATTACAATCAAATCATCTCAGAATAACACGAATCAAAGACAGATCAACCCAAAGGAGTGTGGATATGGGAGATCCACACTCCCTTGACCTCCAAGTAACAATACAATTCAACTCACATCATGAATATTCAATTAAGCCAAGCACATCGAATTTAAACAGAGATATGGCAGTTGCCACCTGATAATTGAAGCGGATGGAGCTCAATTACCAGGTGGAAGGGGGAAATCGCAATTAAGCAAGTGAATAAGAGAGAGAGAGAGAGGTAGAGAAGTAGTTACCCTTGTAGTCCCCCACCAATACACCAAGTTAGGTGTATTGGCCTTCGATTCAGCTTCTGAACGTGGATTTGAGCACAGATGGGGTGCTTGGCTTCAGATCCTCAGTTGGTAAGGGTTGTATGAAGGCAATTGGGTAGTTTGTGTAGTAGGGAGGTTGAATTGGAAGGGAATTGGGGGTAGGTTTAGGTGTAAGGAGGAGAGAGATTGGTTTCTGGTGCGAATTTGGCAGAGTGACTTTAGGGTGTCGAAAAGGGATCCAGAAATGAGAGGGGGAGGGTCTTATTTATAGGCTGCAGTTAATGACCACGATGTGTCGCACGACCTTACGCGTCCACTTTCCATGCCTCAAGATGTCGCGTGACACAAGGTGGTTCAACCGCTTTTGGCGCCAAAACCAGTTTCTGGAACATTCCGGGAAAATACCCAAAAGGTCCAACAGGTTTTATTCCCAAGAGGTCCTTTGGCATGAATAATGTACCAAAAGGTACTTCCTTCACGGGAAACTAATGAAACGTTTCCGGAAGTCTCGGGATAGGCCGGGAATTTACCAAAATGCCCCTTAATGCAGTTTTATTATATTAAAATGAATCTAAAAGGTTGCGAATTGGATTGGCGTACTTACAGAGCCCCTCGGCAACGTCACTTTTGGAAAAAGTGGGGTTGTCGATAAAATAAGACCCAATCTCAATGAGCATCAAGGGATAAGGTGAAGGGCTAGAAGGGTGAGAAGGGGAAAAGATGGCTGGACCTTTCTGAGAAAGGATTCCTACGTATCCCTTAAACAAGGGAATCAAGCCAAATCGTAGTTCGGAATTACCAAAATAAAAATCATAAGCAAGGAAAGGGGTAGAGACGTATCTTCATACCTTTGCTGTGCTTACCTGTAGCTGTCGGGGAACCTGATGCTACTGCTGTTTGACAAGGGCATTTGTTGATGATCAATCTCCGTCCAACACGGGTTCCTGATGGTCTTCCATCTAACACGGGCCTTTGGTGAATATCCTGTCCTACATAGGCATTGATAATAAACCTTCCGGGACATTTATGATGAAACCTCCGTCCAATACGGGATATTGATGGTAAGACTTCCGTCCAACACGGGCACTCTGAGGAATATTCTCCGTCCAATCACGGACTTCTGATAATGATTCTTCGTCCAACACGGGCAATCTGAGGGATACTCTCCGTCCAACACGGGCTTCTGTTAATGATTCTCCGTCCAACACGGGCAATTGAGGGATACTCTCCGTCTAACACGGGCTTCTGTTAATGATTCTCCGTCCAACACGGGCAATTGAGGGATACTCTCCGTCCAACACGGGCTTCTGTTAATGATTCTCCGTCCAACACGGGCAATCTGAGGAATACTCCCCGTCCAACACGGGAATTTTGATACACCTTCCGTCCAACACGGGCAATTTGAGGGATACTCTCCGTCCAACACGGACAATCGATGATGAACCTCCGTCCGACACGGGGAATGGTAATGAAACCTCTGTCCAACATAGGAATCTGAGAATAAGCTTCCGTCCAACACGGGCAATCGATGATGAACCTCCGTCCGACACGGGGAATGGTAATGAAACCTCCGTCCAACACGGGAATCTGAGAATAAGCTTCCGTCCAACACGGGCAATCGATGATGAACCTCCGTCCGACACGGGGAATGGTAATGAAACCTCCGTCCAACACGGGAATCTGAGAATAAGCTTCCGTCCAACATGGGCAATCGATGATGAACCTCCGTCCGACACGGGGAATGGTAATGAAACCTCCGTCCAACATGGGCAATTATAATCCTCCGTCCAACACGGGGATTGCTGATAAGCCTCCGTCCAACACGGGCGATTTATAATAATCCTCCATCCAACACAGAAAAAGATAATCCTCCATCCAACACGGGCAATTTAAAATGCACCTCCCGTCAGACACGGGAATCTGGGAATAAGCTTCCGTCCAACACAAGAATTTTGGTACTCCTTCCGTCCAACACGGGCAATTTGCCGAAGCTAATGGGCATCTGAAACTCCTTTTGACGAGCAATGCTTGGAGACTGGGCAGCTGAGGCTCTTTTCGACGATGCTGACGACGATGACAAAGGCGGGGTAGGCTACCTGCAGGATTTGGAATCCTTGTCCAAATTGTGATTGAGGAACAACTCCCATAATCAGATTATGATCACTTTGATTATTGTACCATGCGGGGGGAAAACACAACACTCTAGGCTCTTTACATTTTATTTGACTCTTGCTTAAGCATTATTAATCTTTTGTTGCACAAGTCCATCTCAGCTGGGGAGAATAGGAAGTAGAGATTTGGCACGGCTTGACGAGCAGATATGTGGGTAGCCATTATGCTATGAGGGATTGTGTATGGAACGAAAGTGTTTATGACGGGGTGGACCCTCTCCCATGAGGTGGAGAATTGACATGACGCAGCTAGGCAAGTCGGGGACGCTCCCAGGAGTACAGATTGCAGCAAGTCCATTGCTAATGAGGACAAAGTGT
Organism: Adenophora triphylla var. japonica; assembly: GCA_022495995.1. Taxonomy (NCBI): domain Eukaryota; kingdom Viridiplantae; phylum Streptophyta; class Magnoliopsida; order Asterales; family Campanulaceae; genus Adenophora; species Adenophora triphylla. The sequence continues at coordinate 233,899 of JAFEMH010000224.1, forward strand.
ATCGCGCGTCTGGGCAAGCAGTTGAGGGGGTGCAGAGAATGATCCTGGCTTGGCGAAGCCCCAGTTGACAGTGCAAAGCAATCTTGGAGGGAATCGATAAGGAGAGCTGGAGGGATACCTTAACCAAAGCCCCAGCTTGAGGATAATCCATGCAGCTTCATCGCAGGCAGAGTCATCTTGTGGCCACAGAGGCAATTCGTCAAACCACAGTCAATCAGTCGCTGGACAAGACTCGAAAGTGTTTACGCGCAAGGGCACATCCTTCGAGGGTGGGAAATGAATCCCGAGTTCTGTGTATGACACTCTCGCTTTGGGTTTGACTCTTTTGAGAGAGTATAAGCATCACAAGGTGTGGAAAGTGTATGGAAGCCCCTGCTGACCGAAACGGTGTTTAGCTCTATCTTCCTATGATGTAGAAAGAGAAGACTTGTCGAGACACTTGAAAACCTGTCTTATTCGTGATGATCACAAAGCTGCTTAAAACCTTTTATTGATGTTCGGGTTAGTCAACCGCCAAAGCCGATATGAGCGAATATTTTTATCGATCCTGAGGAGAAAGCCCAACTGATATCGAGGATCAAAATTCAGAAGGATGGAAGGTGTATAAGCATGGTCCTTGAAGAGACCGGATTTTCTGAGCTTTGTTTGTGATTTCGACTGGACCACAAGTGGTTGCCTACGTTCCCCTCCATAGGAGGAGCTCAGGTCGCCGTAGTTCGGGCATATCCCGAATGAAAAGAATGAAGTTCGATGAAACTCGGGGATGTGAGGACCTTCGAGAATTTTTGAGAATCGAAAGAATATGTCCTCTTGGAGTGTCGATGGGAGACACGGATGTGAAGCCCCAATGGGACATTCACGGCAGGTGTTTGCGGAGGAGAAATGAAATATGCTCACATACAACGTCGAATGAACGGACGGAATTTGCACAGTCTTCGCTTGATAATCTTTTGAGCCGGGATGGACTTGGCTTCGCTTTAAGCAATAATCTGTTTTGGATCTCGACGATATTGGATTGAAACTGCTGTCCGGTAGGAACTGCGACTGGGCTTCGGGATTTCGATCGGTCTTTGGGTGATTCAGGATATCATGACCTCTTAAAACGAGAGGTCGGCTAGGCCTTTTGCTGACTGTACCTCTAAAGATGAGAGGTTGGCTCTTGGGTATGTGTTTAGGATTTCTAAGGTGAGGGAAATATCTTTAATGCCTCTAAGAATGAGAGGTCAATCTTGGCTTTGGCTAAGGGCAAAGGTAAGGGTAATGGTAAAGGAAATGTCCTCTAAAATCGAGAGGACGGCTTGGGATTGGTCAAGGTAGTGGTGAGGGACATCCGCGCTGTCTCTTTATTTACTCTGAGGCTCCTCTTGAGTAACGACCGGATCCTTTGATTTTTTGCTTTCGAGAGAATCGCTGGGGACTAGGCTCTCTTTCTTTTCTCTTTTTTTTTTTTTTACTTTCTTTTTTTATTTTTGTATCTCTTTTTTTATTTTGACTTTGAGAGGATAATTTCAGCTAGTCTCCAGGATGGATCATTGCCTTCCGTCATTTTTGAGCTTGGAGACGGTCGATCTTCTTTTGAGTCACGGGAGTCTCAAGGATAGTCCCTCTTCTTTTGGCGATGGTTGAATGGGTTTCAAATATGCCGATCTTGAAATGAAGGGATGTTGTTTAGTGAGGGTAAGGTAAAGGTTTTCCTAAGGGTGAAAGGTTTCAGCCGCAGTTTCCACCAGATAGTCTGAACGAGATTGAGTCTTCATTTGCTCTCTTAAGCTTACTTTGAGGAAGATCCGTGCAAATTTATCGAGCAACGAGATTATGAAAGAAGTGTGAGCATATGGGACGCAAGATGGGGATATCAGTCGATTTTCTCGCTCCGATCAATTTAAACATTAGTCATTTCAAAGCATTGGTCGGTGAGCAGCACAAGTGATCATTTGGAATAAGACCATTTCAATTGATTGTAACGCAGGTGTACTAGTAATGTCTCGAGTCTAGCAAGAAGAGAAACAAAGATTTTATCACTGCAAAGCAAAATTTGGTCCAACTTGGACTCGACAGACTCATGTCCGACAGTGGACATTCTAGACCCTACGAGGACTGATCGACTGCTTCAACATTCGGATGGGAGGAAGGGCATCATTGCCATCTGTGCGGTGAGGACCCTTCTCGATCTCTTTGTCATTCGCAAGTCGTCCTCCTTAGCTTTAGCAATCTGAGCAAACAACCGGGCCTCCCGCTTGCGAGGAAAAATATCTTCAAGTGTAGCTCGCCACTTTTCGCTGGATACATTCTTTTACACTCTGCTGCTGACCCATGGGATATGAATTTCCAGATTTGTGGGCCATAGTCTTCTCTGCACCGAGCATTTTGGATTCCGCATCAGATGGACGACTGCTCGGGCACTTGAACTGCTTCCGCCTCAGGAATATGGACTAATGAGTGCCGGGAACGAGAGCGCACACCCAACTTGCCGTAGCCTTGCAAAGGTGTAGGGGTGAGAGCGTGTATAAGGCTGAGGATAGAGAATCTTTGAGATGATACGGGAGAGGGAAGAATGGGAACGGAGACTGACTCGTGCAACACTTTATTAATCTTCAAGTAGAAATCGGTGTTTTAAGTCCTAGAGACGGTTGGAAAAGGATAAGCCTTTATTCACGCAATCTAAATCTCGGGGGAACCTATGGACACATCATTCGAAAATACACCAAATGTATTGTTTCAAAATTAGTAATAGGCGATAATACCTAAACAAAACCAAAGCATTTATGGGACGAACGAGCAGCCCCAATTTCTGGAGAAATTTGGGCAGCATAACGGGTATTCCTGAAGAAATTCAAGGAAAAATCCGGCATGACCTCTCGTCGGTGCACGTTGACAAAGCAACATGATCTCTCGTTAGAACATGCCGTGGGAACGACATGTCCTCTCGTGAAACCATGTTGCGATGGCAACATGCCCACACGTGTTAAGTTTTGGGGTAGGTACGAAAGCTCATTAAAATTTTTGAAACAACTCATTTTAGTGTATTTGAAAATGGCGTGTCAAAACCAACCGTTTTGGGTGAGGTTTAAATGTGTGGTGCCACCTATAACGCACTAGGGGTATGGGTTTGACATTAGGCGCTCAAACGTAGGCGAATTTTATGGCCGTCCGCGATGCCGTCAATCGCACCCGAGGGTTCTAGATCTACGTGAAGTAGTGTGCGGGATGGCTATGTTCCTTTATTTATGAAAAATGATTTTTTTTTAATTTTTTTATTACTATTATTTTTATTTTACTTGTTTGAAAAGGGGTGATAAAGGAAAAATAACACACACGCCCCACAGAGATACAGTAATCAGATGATCAAGATATAATCCCAAGGAATGCCCCACAATCACAAATTGTATCAAAATTTGAAACCCTGCAGAATGGCACCTTCTGTCGCGGGACACAGGACATGAAGGTCAGTTGTGTCGCGTGACAGAAGGAAGCAAATATCCAGAATCTAAAGCAGCAACAGCCCCAGTCTCCAAGCACTATGCAACAGATCAACACCAAGCCCCAGCACAGCACAACATCAACAAGGATGGGACACATGGGGGGAAAGGAATAAAGCAAAGCACGTAAAATGCATTTATACACATATGATGTCACAAACAATGCACACACAAGTGAATAGAATAAATGTTGAACAATCACGAAAGTCTGACCCACTTTTGAAAAACAAGTTTCAAGTCCCCAGCGGAGTCGCCACTGAATGCTCGCTCACCGAAATTGTAAAATAAGGAGTCGCCACGCCGTTTTAAGAGGAAACATTGAAAACCTTTTTGTTTAGAGAAAATGGGTTCGGGGGTCAAGTTATGTGTTGGGAAGAACCGAGAGTTCACCCAACACGCCCCGTCCGTAGACGAGTCTTTCTATTGTTCAACATTTAATTCATCCATATGTGTGTGCAAAGTGTGTATGACAAAACATGTATAAAATGCATAAATGTGCTTTGTTTTATTGCTCAAAAAGAGGGATTACATCTTGTGAACCAATTAACAAGGGAGGCCACATTCCTGCTACAAATGATCTAAAACAGATTACAAAGGAAAGAGGTCTCTGCAGACAGGTCATGTATGTCGCATGACACATCGCACCAGTGACCACATATGTCGCGTGACACAGGATCACTTAGAGACGAAGGTGTCGCGTGACATACATAAGCCATCTGCAGAAACTTACAGGATGAACACAGAATCAACAGAAAAACGATACAGATCTAAAGGATTACAATCAAATCATCTCAGAATAACACGAATCAAAGACAGATCAACCCAAAGGAGTGTGGATATGGGAGATCCACACTCCCTTGACCTCCAAGCAACAATACAATTCAACTCACATCATGAATATTCAATTAAGCCAAGCACATCGAATTTAAACAGAGATATGGCAGTTGCCACCTGATAATTGAAGCGGATGGAGCTCAATTACCAGGTGGAAGGGGGAAATCGCAATTAAGCAAGTGAATAAGAGAGAGAGAGAGAGGTAGAGAAGTAGTTACCCTTGTAGTCCCCCACCAATACACCAAGTTAGGTGTATTGGCCTTCGATTCAGCTTCTGAACGTGGATTTGAGCACAGATGGGGTGCTTGGCTTCAGATCCTCAGTTGGTAAGGGTTGTATGAAGGCAATTGGGTAGTTTCTCTAGTAGGGAGGTTGAATTGGAAGGGAATTGGGGGTAGGTTTAGGTGTAAGGAGGAGAGAGATTGGTTTCTGGTGCGAATTTGGCAGAGTGACTTTAGGGTGTCGAAAAGGGATCCAGAAATGAGAGGGGGAGGGTCTTATTTATAGGCTGCAGTTAATGACCACGATGTGTCGCATGACCTTACGCGTCCACTTTCCATGCCTCAAGATGTCGCGTGACACAAGGTGGTTCAACCGCTTTTGGCGCCAAAACCAGTTTCTGGACCATTCCGAGAAAATACCCAAAAGGTCCAACAGGTTTTATTCCCAAGAGGTCCTTTGGCATGAATAATGTACCAAAAGGTACTTCCTTCGCGGGAAACTCATGAAACGTTTCCGGATGTCTCGAGATAGGCCGGGAATTTACCAAAACGCCCCTTAATACAGTTTTATTATATTAAAATGCATCTAAAAGGTTGCGAATTGGATTGGCGTACTTACAGGGAGTCTCAAAGCAAATAAAGAGACAGCATGGATGTTCCCTCACCATTACCTTCAACCAATCACAAGCCATCCTCTCATTTTTATTTTTAGAGGATATTCCCATTACCCTTGCCTTTGGCCGAAACAAATTTGACCTCTCACTCTTAGAGGCAATCAACTTCCTCACCTTAGAAATCCTAAACACATCCTTGAAAGCCAACCTCTCACCTTTAGAGGTTCAGTCAGTATAAGGCCCAGCCGACCTCTCATCTTAAGAGGTCATGATGTTCCAAATCACCCGACGGCCGATCGAAACCCTGAAACCCAACTACAGTTCCTACCGGGTAGCAGTTTCATTCTAATCTCATTAAGATCTAAGTCAAATTAAAGCTTCATAGCTTGCTTAAGTTGGAAGCTAATCCGTCTCGGTTCAAGACCCTCAATCAGAAATTATGCAAATTCAATCCTTTCCTTCGACACTTCATGTGAGCATATTTCATTTCTCCTCCACAAACACTTCCCGTGAATGCCTCACTGGGGCTTCGCATCCGTGTCTTTCATTGACACTCCAAAGGAGACATGTGCTTTAATTCTCATCTTTTCAATCGGGACTGGCCCAAACTACGGCGACCTGAGCTCCTCGCCATGAGGGGAACGTAGGCAACCAGAAATGGTCTGGTCATAAATACATTCAAATCTCAGGAAATCCGGTCTCACCAAGGGCCGTCCCTATACACAAATCCTCTTTCCAAATTTGATTCTTGATATTAGTTGGTTTTCTACTCATGATTAATCGAAATATTTGTTCATATCAAGCTTATTGATTGAATAACCAGAACATCAATAAAGGGTTTTACGCAGCTTTGTGATCATTGTGAATAAGACAAGTTTTTAAATGTCTCGACAAGTCTTCTTTTCTACATCATAGGGAAATAGAGCCAAATACTGTCTTTCTGTCAGCAGGGGCTTCCATACACCTTTCCACGCCTTGTTATCCTTATACTCTCCCAAAAGAGTCAAACCTAAAGCAAGTTGTTACATAAAATCGGGATTCATTCTCACTTTTCGAAAGATGTGCCCCTGCTCATATATATATTCTTGAGTCTTTTCCAATGAATGATTGACTAAAGTTTGAAAGATAGGTGCCTCCTTGGCCACGGGATATTTCTATCTGCAATGGGGCTGCGTTGGAGCTATGTCAAATTGGGGCTGCCCCAGATCCAGTTCGCAATGATTTCTTCCATACTGGGGCTTGGTCAGGCAGAAGAGGAAGTCTGTGTGCATAAGATCGTCTGTGCAGATTTTGGGGCTGGCTTTGCAATCTCGATCCTTGAGGATAGCTCTATACTTGAAGCCTACTTCATGAGGGGCTGCTGAAATCCTTGCCCTTGGCAAAGGTGTTTTCTTGAGATAAGTATAAAGATTGGTTGGGAAAAACCTGTCACTGAGGCTGATTGTGTCACGCGGCACAACTTACCACAAGGTGTCCTGAGTCGTGCGACAGTTCTTGCCAACATCAGACACCAGTAAAACTGTTGCATTCAGTTCTTACCAGGGCACTCCCCAACTTGTCAATTAGCGCAACCATCAGCTACCACTTCGCAAACAACATGGGAGAGGGTTCATTCATCCCATATACACATTTACCTCGTCCATACACAATCAGGCCATCATTCCATAGACATACACAAACCATATAAACCATATATACACCAACATCATAACCATTACCCCATCCATTCGCATTTTCCAAGAAAAAATGGACTCGTGCAAATAATAAAACTAATAATGTATATACTAAGCTAACATGCAATCAAGTTCAAATCTGGTGCAAAGTAATGCGTAGAAAAATAGCCTAGACAAAAGTGTTTGTTTCCTACGAGGTACAATAAGCAACAAGTCACAATCTGATCCAAGAGGCTACTCCAAATCATCATCCTCCGAATCATCATCGTCATCCTCCTCTGTAGCTCCTCCCTCTTCATCATCCTCCTCTGTCAGTACATGGTCTGGATCATCAGTAGGAGCCCGGTAAGATACAGGGTCCACACGATAAAACTCATCAGCAACAGGAACAACAACAGACTCAAGCTCGTGCGGATCAACGGGAATATCATCATTATCACTATCACTCTCATACTCTGAGCTGGAAGAAGTGTATGATGGATTCTTGCTCCGGTGTTTCTTCTGTACGATCGTCCCCTCGTCGACTCGACCCCTTTTCCTCTCCGACAGGCTAGGAGTGGAGTCATCATCTGAAATTTGGGATATGTACCGCTCCTTCCAGAAACGAGCACTCCTCTGCAGCTGCTCGATCATGTCTAAAGCTCCCGTGTAAGATCGAGAAAAGCTTCTATAAGACTCAGCTGAGACCTGATACAATCAAACAACGAAATAATCAAGAGATCAGTTGTGACAATAATAAAGGATACTAATAGTTGCAAGCACTAAAGAAGAGAAAATAGCACTCACAGATCTAGAGCCCTCAGGGAGCTGGAAGTGAGGATAAATCTGGCTCGTGTCAATGGGAGCTCGCCTCATGTAATCACCATCCCAAAAGTCAACGTACGAAGGGGGTGAAGGAGGTCTCGCTACAAATCCGGATGACGATCCTGCATCCCGAGCACCACGCCCCACCATCACCTGTGGTGACCGTAACCTCTCTGCCACATACACAGCATAGTCTCCTCATTCCTCAACATGAATGTAAGCACCGTCACCCTGAATCAAAGTAACCAAATCCTCCAACTTTTGGGGAAACCACATGTCCTTCGGAGGATCAACCGGAACCTGAGCAATCCTGTCCAGCCCATGCTGCCTGTAAAATCTCTCCCCCAAGTACAAAGCATCCCCAAACAAACCCACAAGTAGCTTGCGACACTCTGTCAGGTGCGCAGCATAACCCAAATCCTAGTCGCCATATCTGTCAGTCCAAGGGAATAAGCTCAACCTCTGGGGAGTCCCTCTCAAGCATAGCAGTGTGTCCTGATATGAGGCCGTCACTCTGCATCTCGCTCTAGTTGCCCTGGTTTTTTTTCCTAGCATCCTTCACCCATCGCCTTAGAGCAGGAAAAGTGGTGGCAGGGAATTCATCCTGAATCTGCCAGGCATAGCAGCCGAAAATCTCATAAGCCCAGACCTGAAAGAAAAGATCAAAACAGGTGAGATAATGGTAATGAATGACAGAAGGAGGTATGCCAAATAGAAGAAGTCAAGATGAGAAGTACCTCAAGCGCCATATGACAGCAGTTGAAGGTCATCGCCTTCCCCCTGATAATATCCTCAAGAGCCAAATACATCTATGCTAAGCCAGCCTCACCCCAAGACAGGGTCTATACCAAAGCCCTCGCCAATCTCTCGGCTCTCAGCCGGCTCTCAGCAGAATCATCAAAAACAGCGGAATAGTCTCTGCTCTGCTCCCCAATCCGACCATGAAGCTCACCCAACTCGTATCCATTCCCCTTCTTGTCCTAGGGAACGAAACCAAGCAGTCCCATGAAATCTGCATCAGCGATAGGCTGGGGGTCAGCAACAAGAGTGGGCTCATCAAAATAAAGTGGCTCAGCAGTAAATGGCAATCCTGTGATAACTGTAAAATCATACGGTGTGACTGTTGCCTCACCCCAAGAGAAATGGAATGAGTGAGTGGTCTCCCACCAGAACTCCCTGAATGCCCTCACCAACTCTATGCTCCTCTGTGTATCTCCTATGGCTTTCGCCATCTCAAAAAATTGCCCCAACTCAACAACGTAGACTAGGCCCTTGGGCGAATGTATCTGCTCCTAGCTACCTTGTAAGCTATCCCACAGTCTGCCGATCACCTCTGGGGACCCCCGGGTACGCAATCCCTGCAGGTAAAGACAGCGCAGGTATGGATATCTCAGTTAATACCATTCTGTCCTTAAAAGCACATCGTGATAGCAAAATGAAAATCATTTTTGTGCCTATCCCAATGTACATCATATTTCATTATTCTTTCATATTTGTCCAATTTACATAAAAAATGGTCATTTTTCCTTTGAGTCTGTCTTACCCTTTTTCAAATAAAAGTAGGTTAAATCATAGAACATGCATTCATCATCATATGTCCTAATTCCATTCATGCAGTTAGTTCATTATTTCACATGCAAGTTCAGATCTTTGCTAAACCATTTTGGCATAAAAATTCAATTTCAAATCAATTTCATCCCAATAAAAGCAAGGGTTATAGACAGAAGCATACCGCGGATTTTTCTCAGCAGCGGAGGTGTGTTCTTTAAGCTGTGGGTGAAATTCTCCCCTCAGAGCTTGCGGGATGAACAACCGTTAATTCCTTTGAACCCCCTTTCGTCGAGCAGCCAACTCGGCATGTTGCGGAGCCTTCTTCGTCAGGCGCATCCTAGGAGGCATCGTTCCAAGACGAATCTGAATCAAGTTCCTTGGTTTCTCTTGATTTCCCAATCAATTCCTCGCTTATCGTCACTCTTCTCTCAGGCTCTGTTCGTCTCCCTCTCAATTTTGTGATTTTCAAATGACGACTGTTCAATGTTTTAAAAGGGATGTTCACTTTGTTTAGTATGTCGTGCGACATAAAGTGCCCCTGGCCATTTTTTCCAAAATCACCCCTGTGGTTTACTGTTTTTAATTCTAACCCCTATGGCATACTTTACAATTTTCCCCCCGCAGGGTACAATAATCAACTGAGTACAAAAGAATCATGAGGACTGTTCCTCAACCAAAATCGAGACAAAGAATTCAAATCTAGCAGCTCCCAGCTTTGCTCTTCAAAGATCATCGGCCCCGTCGCCAAATCGTTATCAAAGCCCGTTTTTTGCATGGTAATCTAGCAAGCGAAGTTCATGTCTTACCCGACAAATGCTTCCAAAGTCAGCCAATCACCAACAAAGACCGTCCCTTGCACGACCATCCAATAACTCTTCATCATCATCAGCCGTAGCCTCAGTCCTTCCGGCAACTACAGGTAAACACAGCACATGTATGAAATCATATCTCATTCAATTACAAATCATCATGTCTTGTATTCTCGGAAAAATCATTTCTTTTAGTTCATCTCGCACATCCGGGTTCAGACGCCTCCAAACAATCTCTATGGGTTCAGACGCCTCCAAATAGTCTCTCTGGGTTAAGACGCCTCCAAACAGTCTCTCTCTGGGTTCAGACGCCTCCAAACAGTCTCTCTGGGTTCAGACGCCTCCAAATAGTCTCTCTGGGTTCAGACGCCTCCAAACAGTCTCTCTGGGTTAAGATGCCTCCAAACAGTCTCTCTGGGTTCAGACGCCTCCAAATAGTCTCTCCGGGTCCAGACGTCTCCGAATAGTCTGAACTACGACCAGCTTGATTCCCACCTGGGATACGTAGGAATCCTTTCTCCAAAGGTCCAGCCATTTGACCGCTTCGGTCTCTCTTCGGGATGTGGCCTCCCGCACCAAGTGGCTCACTCTTGCGAACTACGATCTGGCTTGATTCCCACCTGGGATACGTAGGAATCCTTTCTCAAAAGGTCCAGCCATCCAACCTTATCAATCATTTTCCCCCATCTGCCATATCCCCTGCAAGTCCAGCCGCTCATTGGGCTTGGGATCTTTCTTATCGACAACCTCACTTTTTCCATAAGTGACGTTGCCGAGGGGCTCTGTAAGTACCCCAATCCAATTCGCGACCCTTTATAAGTGCCTTTTAATATGATAAAATTGCACTAGAGCATTTTGGTAAATTCTCGGTCCATTTCGAGACTTCCAGAAACTTTTTATAAGTTTCTTGCGAAGGAAGTACTTTTAAGTATTTTTCTCGGGCAAAAGGAACTACAAGGAATTATTCAGTTTGGACTTGTTGGGAGATAACTTGGAATGTTCCAGAACCAGGTCTTTGGCGCCAGAAACGGTTACAGGCTTGCTTAGTCGTGCGACACCATGGGCCATGGAAAACACAACCGTTGGGTTATACGACACAAGTTGCCCATCATCAGCAGCCTATAATTAAGACTCTCCCCCTCTCATATCTGGATCCCTTTTTTCATCCCTTTTTACATACCTTTACTCTGCTCAATTGGTTACGTAACACACACTCCAAAAACACACACAACCCTCTCTCTCTCTCTCATACCCAACTCCCTCCTTCTCTCCCTCAATTCAATCCAACCCACACACCACCACTAGATCTTCAATACACCACTCCTCCCAAGCTCAATACGTTTCAGAAGCTTTTTGTTGAAGAATTCTATACCTGACTTGGGTATAGAAATTGTGAATCTACAAGGGTAATCACGTTATCCCTCTCTTCTCTCTCATACACTTTGCCATCTTCATATTTCATGCAATCTATCTTCATTTGATTCGATAATTATACTCTATCTATTCCTAATTGTTGAATCACAATCGCCATCTCTCTGTTTAATTGATTTGTTTGGTTTAATTCCATGTTCATGGTTTGATCTCATTATAATTGTGGCTTGTTTGCCAAAGGAGTGTGGATCTTCCCATATCCACACCCCCTTGGTCAATTCGTTGTTGATTCGTGGTTTTCTGAGTTGAATTGATATTGTAATTCGATCTAGTTAGATCTCTGTTAATTCTGATTTCAGTCTGTAAGGTTTCTGCAGATAGGCAACCTGTGTCACGCGACACAATCTGCCAGGATGAGTCCTTTGTCACGCGACACAACTCGCCAGGCAGATCCTGTGTCACGCGACACATCTTGCCATTCTGCAGAAGCTCCCTTTTCAGTTGTAACTTGTTCTTAGATTTGTAATCTGGGATGTGGCCCCCCATTGTACCAAGTGGCTCACAAGTTGTAGCTATCTCACTTTATCAATAAAATTCATTTATCACATTTATTGTCTTAAATGTTTGCACACACTATGAATACTTTGAATGTTTATTTTCGAAAGACTCATTTACGAACGAGACGTGTTGGGTGAACTTTCAGTTCTTCCCAACACGTAACCTGACCCCCGAACCCAATTTCTCTTTTCAAAGGTTTTCAATGTTTCCTATAAAACGGCGTGGCGACTCCCAAAAACTTTTCTCAATTTTCGGCGAGTGTACATTCATGGTCATGTGAGGTCCATGGGTATTAGATACATAGATGAGCCTAGTGCAAGTGGGAGATTGTTGGTGTAATGCCCTAGGCTATAGTTATGATTAACTTGAATCGTTATGTATCATCTTTATTATTTATTATAGAGCGCATTTATTCTGTTCATTATATGTTTGCATGTTTATTATATTGAACTGCTTCCCTAATTGTTGTGAAAAACTAGTATAAGTTGGTAATGGATAAATCATAGAGATGATTATATGCATGGAGATGCACATTACACTTATGGATACTTGCTAGAGAACAAGTATTGGACTTGACCTACTTATGAGATTTAGGATATGGTCTGTTGTCATGATTAAATCTCATGATATTCATGTTATTGAATCCTTTGTACCTGAGATTACATCATCTTCCACATGGTGAAGATCGTGTTTGATATAGTCTAACATTATCTTTAATCGGATAGCAATAAGGGCTGTGTTAGCACGTTTGGATCCATGTAGGAAAGAATGATAAGTCAAGACGAGATTTGTCCCTCTTATGAAGAGAGATGTTAGCTTGGGCCCCTTGATGAATGATGTTGATGAAATGTGTGGCCGCACTAAAATGATTTGATAGAGATCAAATGCATTTGCATTATCAACATATTCAGAGTCGAGAAAGCATTGAACGAAATGAGTTGACCTAGACCATGACTCATGTTCAATTGGACATCGTGGACAAAGGGATTATAACATTGGATCTATTAAGGAATCAAGCTTTGATGTTATATTTAATTGGGTAGACATAATGATTTGCTAGAAGTCACTTATGTCTTGTGAGGTTGATGTTTCAACTCACTGTCAACATAAAATATAATTCCTAAAGGGTCACACACAAAAGAATGAATTTGATTCAAGCTGAAAATTGGAATTTTGGGTTCTGACATGACTCGTGACCAGGAGCACGACTCGTGCCCTAGGTCACGACTCGTGCCATGGAAAATGACTCGTGATCAATGCTGAGACACGACTTGGTTTTTGTCTCGTTTTGATCAGAACGAGTTGGGGCTCAAGGAACGACTCGTGAGCACGAGTGATTTGCAAAGGGCACGACTCGTGCAAAGACCAAATTTCGTGTCCGTACAGTTTTCCTTGGATAGGAAGGAATTGGTATTTTGCTAGGTTTCTACCCTAATTGTTAGGGGATTTATATGTGATATAAATACAGCCTTGCAGCCATATTTTTCCTACCTCTCACATCATAATCCAAGGTTTTTGAAACTCTAGATTTTGATTTTGATTTTGAATCAAAAGTCCCAAATTGTTCCATTGTTTTGGCTTTGATTATTGAATATTGATTCAATAATCAAGACGATCATCTAGCAATCCATCAAGAAGGTGTTCTTGGATTCGTTCGCGTGTGGATTACCGATAGAGGGTGATAGGTTAATCACCAAGAGCTTGAAGCCCCCGTTCGTTGATTCATCACAAGGTTTGAATAAGGTAGAAGAAGATCCGTTTCGATATCAAAATTATAAGGCTTGAATTTTGTGATCTACTTTGTTAATCCTCATTGCATTCAAGGTATGTAATTCCTATCTCATATTAATTTCTATTCTCTTCATGCTAGACGGATCTTAGGGCTAGGGTTTTGATGTTAAAATTAAATCTTCCCCTGCGTTTGTAACCCCAAAACCCAACATATCCGATGTAGAGGGCAGGTATTTTAATGCAGAAAAGGTGGCCTATGCCTTGGTCATTGCATCCAGGAAGCTACGAGCTTATTTTCTGGCTCACCCTATTGTTGTGTTAACCACTGCTCCCCTGAGGAAGATTTTACACAAGCCAAAAAGTTCAGGCCGACTACTCAACTTGTCAATAGAGCTAACAGAGTTCGATATTGAGTATAGGCCTCAAAAAGTGTTGTAAGCTCAACCTTTGGCAGACTTCTTGGTCGAGCTTACGTTCACCAAGGAAGATAGCGAAGTGAGAGCCCCGAAGGAGAATGTAAAAGGAAAGGAACCAGCAAGTCAGCCTGCAGTAAGTTTGCCCGACGATTGCTAGAAATTTTACTCTGATGGGTCGACAACCAAGAATGTTAGTGGGGCTGGGATTGTTCTAGTTGAGCCAGAGACAGGAAAATTTTTTGAGGAAGCACTGAGGTTCAAGTTCGAGGCTCCAACAACTAGGCCAAGTATGAGGCCTTGGTTGCAACTATTGAGTATGCAAAGTGTTTTGGGGCAACTAAAGTAATGGCCTACTGTGATTCTCAGTTGATCGTAAATCAAGTCAGAGGGGAGTATGAAGAGCTAAACCCTACCCTAGTCAAATACTGCGACCTAGTGAAGGAGTTAGTCAAGTACTTGGAATTTTGGGAGATATAAAGGGTAGGTCGAGATGATAGCGAATTGGCCGACCTACTCTCAAAGTTGGCCACATCAGACGAACAGCATGAAGAGCCGATCTCCTACCTAGAGCATCCATCATACGAAAGGGTTCAGATTCTATGCTCGGTTGACGACACTAGGGGTGGCTGGATCAATACCAAGTGTTAGATTGAAGAGATAAAAGACTACATAGAAAAGAGCGAGTTACTTGCCGACAAGCAAGCAGCACGGGCAATCAAAAAATGAATCTCTAAGGTTTGTCGTGCACGGAGATGCACTATTCAGGAGATCTTTCACAAAGTCATTATTAAGGTGCGTTCACCCATGGAGGTTATTCAACTTTTGCACGAGGTACATTATGGGGTATGTGGTGGACACCCGGGGGCCAGAACTTTGGCCGACAAATTAATTACTTTGGGTTACTATTAGTCTCACTTGAGAGCAGACGCTCATAATTTTATTAAGCAATGTGACAAATGCCAGAGATTTGCCGACCTGCCTAAGCTGCCAACTACCGAGCAAACTCCAGTGATCGCAACTTGGCCTTTCAGCATGTGGGGAGTTGATTTGATCGGTCCCTTCCCACCCGCCCGGGGAAACTGTAAGTACGTGATCGTAGCCATTGACTACTTCACCAAATGGATTGAAGCCAAGCCTTTAGTCAAGATTACGGAAGAAAACGCCATCAACTTCATCAATGACTATATTTGGTGTCGATTTGGAATTCCGCGGGCTATTGTCTCAGATAACGGGCTACAATTTTCCACAGCCTTTGAAGCAGAGATGAACAGATTGGGCGTCAAAAATTGGAAGTCGTCAGTCGCATATCCCCAAGGTAACGGGCAGGCAGAAGCAGCGAATAAACTGGTCCTATCAGCACTCAAGATGGGCTTAGTTGGTCGGGCTGGAAGATGGTTGGATGAACTTATCATTGCTCTCTGGGCAGTCTGCACAACCACCCGGGGGCCTACAGGTGAAACCCCATTCGCCCTTATATTTGGGTCGGAGGCCATAGCACCCGCCGAGCTATAGTTTCCTACAAAAAGGGTGGTATTCTTTAATCGCTATCAGAACGACGCCAATAGACTGCTCGATTTGGATTTGCTCGAGGAGAAACGGTCTACAGCTCAACTAAGAATCCCAAACTACAAGTAGAAAACCAAGGGCTACCACGATAAGAAAGTCAAGAAGAGGTCGTTCAACGTCGGGGACTACGTGCTGAGGAAGATCGAGGTAACATGAAGATAAGCAGAGCAGAACAAATTATCTCCTAATTGGGAATGCCCGTACGTCGTCACTCGAGTTATCAAAGAAGGAACCTATATGATTGGTCATCCAGAGGGTGACGAGTTGAAACACCCGTGGCGTGCTAGCCACCTTATTAAGTACTACTTTTAAGTTTCAGCTTTCTGTTTTCTATGTAACTGATCTACTACATCAATAAAACGATAGTTCTATTCAAACGAGTTGTATTACTTCTATGCTTCATTCAAATCTGGTCCGACTTTTAGGTTGACCACTAAATTATCTTTAAATAGATCCGACTCTTAATCGATCTCATTCTAACAGATTCGACTCTTGGTCAATCTCGTTCTTTTAAACAGGTCCGACTCTTAGTCGACCGCGTTCTAACAGATTAGACTCTTAGTCAATCTTATTCTTCTAACAGGTCTGACTCTTAGTCGACCTCGTTCTAACAGATTCGACTCTCAGTCAATCTCATTCTTTTAACAAGTTCGACTCTCAGTCGATCTTGTTCCTAAACAAACTCGACTAAAGTGATTGGTCGACTTCGTTCTTAAACTGGTCCGACCAAAAACTTGTGTCAGTTTCGTTCATCATATCAATCTAGTTCGACAAATAAATACAAAGTAAGGATCAAAATAAAGTGATTCAAGTATAGTCAACTACGATAAAATAAATAAAGTCCCCCAAAAGGGGCCAGGACTTGAGCAAACAAATGTTACGAGTTAAATGCCTCCTAAACTGGGCCAAGGCATAGATTACATAAATAAAAAAAGAGAATTATTTTAAAACTTGTTCGATTACAAAGTTGGATCAAATGAAAGAGAATCAGCTAGATTGGTCGTCATTAATTGTGCCTTGCTACTCCTGTCCTTGCTCTTGCTGCTGGTCACCCTGCTCAGCTTCAGTAAAGATTTGGTCTTGGGTAATCACTTCCCTTCCTCCTCTTCCATATCATCAGCTTCCTCAAGCTCCTGAAGAATAGTGATACAGTTAACCTGATTAATGGGAGGGGCGACCCAAGGCTCAGCTTCATCCTCCTTATCACGATGAGCTATGACCATTAGATCATTTTCGTTGTAAGGAACGAGGGGATGGTCGGCCCAAGCAGCCATGTCATACTGCTCTTCAGAGGCCCACTTGGCCAGCAGCTCGATGGAGATGTCGACTGATGGATCCACAACAGCCCGACGAGCCATGTGTTGTCGACCAACGGTATAGAAAATTTTAGCTGGGCTCATTATAGCTTCATAGCACTCATCACTCTCTTTAAAAGCCTCCACAGTGGCCTTTCCAGTATCTTCCACGGCTGCCTTCACCCTGACCTGGGCTTCCTCCTCCCACTTAGCTCGGGCTACCCTATGATCATCACTTTGCTTGACACAGAAGGCGTTGCGGTCCTGGAGCGTCTTGGTTACCGTCTTGAGCTCAACGTCCACTTCACTTTTTTCAAAACAGATAGCAGCACTAGACTCTTTCTCCTTTTCGAGCTCTATCCTGGCAGCCTGGAAGTCGACCAAGGTATCATCTTTCACAAGTTTATACGCTTCATAAGCAGAATCTAAATCGACCAGCTTCTCCCGCAGCTCCATAACTTCATGAGATTTTTGAGCATACTGGGAAGTTGCAATCTTCTCCCTCTCCTCTGCCGCCCTCCAGCTACTTTTTGCCAGCTCGATCATTTCCAGAGACTGCATAAACAAAAAGGGGAGGATTAGATCTTTACACAATAAGGAGCAATAAAAAATATGGCGATCAAACGTGAAATAAAGAAAAAAGGTTGAAAGTATTACCTCGGAGTGAATCAGGCCGGACATGTCACTGAATTCTTCTGCAGTCATCCCTTTCTCAGAAAGCTTAGTCAACAAGTCTTTGTCTGCAGCCCGCCTAATTACGAATTGCCCAAACCCCAGCTCAGGATATTTACGACACAAGCTATCCACCCCAGTGAGAGGAGAGACAGCACTCAGTTTTTCCACCTGGCTCTGCACCAGATCGTGGCTTGATACATGAGGATTTGGGGGAGGCAGATTACTTGAGGAAACACCCTTGCCTTGGTTAGTCCTCGACCTCTTTCTGGTGGACAAGGGGAGGGAGTCATCTTCATCTTCTTGCTCGAGATCAACAAAATTTTGCGGGTCAGCTCTTGCCTGTTCTTGGGGGGTGGGGGCTGGAGCCCGATGCTCGTTCAGTGGAGAGGTCGACCTCCTCCTCAGCAAGTGTCGACTGGACTTCAGCTAAAGGGTCAATTTGTTCGAAAGGTCATGACCCATCGACGGGGATCATTCCTACACCAACCTTGGGGAGTAGAACATTCCGATCTGTCGCTTCCTTCTTGCGATTGGCTCGAGCGTTGGCAAACCCATGAGCCTTCTTGATTTTCTTCTTCTAAACCAGATCCATCATCTGATTCATGTTTGTGTCTTGTGGCGGGCGGGGTGATGGCTGCATAACCAAAAAGAAAAAGCAGTTAGTATACAAATATGTAGGCAAGAAAAAGGACGGGCTAAAATAAAGCGAGTAAATACTTAACCGCCATAATGATCGAGTCCCATACAATGGTCGGGAGTCTTCTTGCAGAAATGGCACTGTGCCTCAAATCTATTCTTCTTATGGATAACCCAATCAGGGTACCTAAAGCTACGAACTATGGGGACCTAGGGGGCCAGTTGTCCATTTCCCTCAAGCATCATCCCAGTCTGGATGATGTAATCCTTGCTCGACCCCAGTGCCTCCCAATTGATGGTGCTCCTTTGAGCTACCAAAGTCAACCTCTTATACAGGGCCTTATGCCAGTCAGGGACCCAATAATCCTCCTCCTTTATTACTCTTGATTCCGCGTTGGGTAGAGGAAATTCCTAGCCATTCCTACTTTCAACCAAAATCATGTGGGTATTCCATCCAACTACTTTGTCAAGAAGATTTATAAACAACTTGGGGGCCTTAGCCCTGGTTGGGGTTCTAATACCTAAAGTTCTCTTGTCAAAAACTACCTTAAAGAACTTCCTAAATACATGCATACACGGCTCGTACCCGATAAACCGACATACCATGGCAAAACAAACTAGGACCCTCACATTGTTTGCCCCTAGGTGCATGGGAACTGCATCCATACATTCCAAAAACTCGCAGATGAAGGGGTCCAAAGGGAGTCGTAGACCGGCCTCGAATTGACCGTAATAGAAAGTTACTCTTGATGGACTTAGGGTCCAATGTGCCCACTCCCTAGCCTTCCTCTGCTTTTCCGTGAAGCGAGTAAGTCGGAACTCCTCCTTGTTGATTTCGAAAAAAATTGTAGAGGATCTCAATCCTTGACTCTGAACTCTTCTTCCCAACGAGCGGCTTGGGGGCCACATATCCTCTCTCATTCCGACCTGGAATGACAGTTGAGCAAAATGCATCCACAATTCTGGCTGAGGAAGAGCTCGCTGAATCCTGAGTCGACATATCTACAGAAGAAGAGGAAACAGGGGAATCAGAACTAGAATGGGTTTGATCATCACTATCTATCGGCGACCTAGATTCCCCTGGGAATTCTATCCTATTTTTTGGGAAAAGGCGGTTTATTGGGTCCTCTTATGTAAAATATAATGAAATGGTCAATTAATTTATTGAAGAGACAAAATCAATCAACCCTTTGGTCGTCCACCTCCAGATCTCCTATTCTTTCTCTACCTGGGACTTCTAGAATGTTATAGAACAGTCCCCAGTTGTTCAGAATGATGATGCATTCGTTCCTACTCATCTCTTTTCAGGGGCTGTCCTTACGTTTATAAACCCTAAGGTTTTGGGCGCAGTACCCATACCTAACCCCTCTCTCACAACCAAAGGTTCTAGCCATGGCGGAAATTAATGGAAAGACTGGAATGAAAACCTAAAATACGGAGGAGCAAAGGGATACCTGGTTTAATTTGAAAAAGATGGGTTCTGGAAGTAAATCGGAAGACTGAGTGCACCAGAAGTAGAAATCGCCTGAAATTCTTGCTGGGGTATATCTCAAAATTAGGAGTTTGTAAAAAATTGAAAAGGAAAAGGATTTTGTTTTTATACTTGCCTTTCTTGAATTGGAAATGTTTGGGTTTTCAAACGGTTTAATCCCCTCAAATTAATGGCAGCATCATTTTCCAATCAGTTGTCCAAACGTCAAACTGAGTAATCATCTCAGAATTACGGCACTTTCACAAATCTGGCCGTCAAATCCATCTATGGTCGAGATTAAGCCACGTCAACATGGTCGACCATCCAACAGTTCGAGCATCTAGCTGTGACCTACCTAAATCTGTATCAAATTTCTTATAACTTCCTGGTCGACAAAGTCAACCCAGAAAGTTGGGGGCCACTATTCTAGGGATTCATACAATCCTAATACAATTATAACTCATATCAAAGCCTATAAATACTTCACAACATCAATGATTTAAAGGTAATTGCTATTGGTTATTCTGAATACATCTTGTTCATTATAATTTATACGCTCATACACGATACTTACTCTCACGTCCGAGGTCTAAGCCGGAGACCATCCCGGCTAGTCGTGGGTTAACTGAAACTTTTTTAAAAACGGGCGATGACATTTCTATAAATAACTGAAACTTTTTTAGAATCATGTGGTGACATTTTCATAGATAATCGAAACTGTCTTACTTTTCTTAAATGAGTGCGTAATTGCAATATGAGACAACTCAATAAGTTTATGAATTTGAACCCAGCATGTGCCAAACGACCCGTTGCTCGATCCAAGTTGTTTTTTCAACATGACATGTTGACTCTCCGCCCTAAAATAATAGTAACATAAGTTACATATTTAATTATCAAGTCTTTAACAAAATATATGAAATATTGAAAATAAAGCTTGATAGTTATATACATGTTTGTTGTCAAGTTGTCAAAGTGCATAACCTTATCAGTCCAACACGACACAAGCCTTTCTTTGTATGGCTCAATCCATTGTTCCATGGCATACTTAACAGCGATTGGGAATTCTTTGAAATCTTCATTTAATCGATATACCCAGTCATTAAATCTTGTTTTCGACTCTGAAGTAACCAATAGATTCCAAGTAAGATTATAACCATCCCACTTCTCTTTCTTACCAAAAATTTTCTTACAGTTTGCAAGAATGTTTTTGTTAATATGCCACCGACAAAGAAAATGGTTTGATGCAGGGAAGGTTGTGCGGATTGTATTCATCAAATCAAGTTCTCTATCTATGACAATAACATTAGGAAGGCATGACGGATCTATAAGTTCCTCTAATACTCTTAAAGCCCAAGTGTAGTTGTCTTCTTTCTCAAACTCTAAGTATGCGGCAGCAATGAAGCAATGAAGAAGGTCATTTGTGTTTATGTCACGCATACAATTTCTAGCAAAGGTAACTTGTACTTATTAGTCTTGTAAGTGCAATCCATCAATATGACATATGGAAAAGCATGCATCAAATCGATGCTACGCGGGTGGGCAAAAAAATAATCCTTAATTGTGATCGTCTTCTCGCATCGTCTGAAAAGATGGTAATAACTATCCTCGTTCAATTTAAACATGAGTTGTTGTACTTCTGATCGACCTGCTCGCTCATTTAGTTTGTTTTTCACGCGTACATTATATATAGTCCGAATCGTGGACTTGTTCTTTGAGAATTTCTCTTTTAAGCTAAAAAGAATGTCCTTTGGACGTCTATTCGCGTGTGACATATCTACGACATGCTCCTCCTCCGGTTTCACCATCTACCTGCAAAAGAGTGACCCACCAGAGAATCTGCAATAGGATGATTGTGAACCCCACATCCTACTTCCAATTCCCGTTCACTTTCATAATTGACTTGTCTAGCCATCAATTTGAATGGACATCCACATTTCTTTGTTCCACTATCTCTATTTTTCTTAGATTTCTTTCCCTCTACGTTTCCAACATGATTTTGAATCGCTACTTTAGACATTTGGGAGACTTTCTTTGACTCAAGATAAATGTCGCTACGTTCACAAGTTAAAGTCTTTCGAGGTTTCGTATTACGACACCCATTGTCAGACTTACCAATCACAATAACAAAACCATTCTACATTCCTTTAGCACACACCCATTCACATAATCTTTCCCGAGAAATAAAGTACAATGGCATTGTGAACACATGCGTGAAGTCTGGAATCGCATCTTCAAATTCAACAATTTCATGATCGTCTGAATATACGTTTCTATACTTCAAATAGATTTTCAAATAAAAAGTTACTTTACATGCGTACTGTTTGGAAAAGAGTGGGGGAACAATTTCAAAAGGGATCACATCTGGTTGAACAATTTCAAAATGTATGTTTAATAAAGTTTAAAATGTTCGATCAACACTGTCTGAAAGTTGGTCAAATGTTCGACCAATGTTGATTGAACATCATTCCAATGTTCGGCAGGTACTGACCGGACTACGGATGATTGTTCGGTCAACAGTTGCCGAACAATTCAAATATGTTCGGCAACTACTTGCCGAACCGCAGACGATGAATATTTTTAAGACAAAGCAAAAACAATATGTAGCGTCAAAATACTTACATTTAAGCCTTGATCATCGGGAGTTGTTCCATCCATAATTAAACTTTAACGCAATATAGTAAAATAGAGAATTTTGTAAAAGGAACAAGGGAGATTTTTGTTGTTTTTTTTTTTTTACCGACCGTAGAAGACTATGGAGTAGATGGGGCCGTGTAAAAGAATGGTAAGTTTTTAGGATTTAGTGGGGGTGAAAATTTAATGAATTTTGCGGGTGTATTTAGTAGACAGGTAAGTAATATCGAAGAAATTCAATTGCGGGTGTACAACATCTTAGTGAATGATAATAGAATCATTTCAATTAATGGCATTTTTTTGAAAATTGTATTGCGAGGGTATTAAGTAATTATGCGGGGGTGAATAACAATTCTCTTTTATTTTTTCTTGGTTAAAAAGGGGCAGAAGGAGGCAGGATACAACTTTTAATGGTAAAAAAATCAAAGTTTCCAAAATTTAATTAATTAATCTATATTACAATAGGGACGAGAGTAACCGCCGCCGAGACACCGTAAGTAACTGCTTGCGGAAAACTGTCTATCCCAATCCACTACTTTGTCTCTACCCTCACCACTCTGAGAAGTTGCAATGCATTTGCAGATCAGTCCCTTCGAGATGAGATAACCGTATGAATTCCTCAACTAGGTAATTAAGAATTTGTATCTCTCTCCCGCACACAAATATTCACTCCCTCACAGCCTCCCTTTCATAAACCATTACTAACACACACCCAATTTTGAGGCTGCAATACGATTGTGGACCCGTCACACTCTAATTAAAAGTACCAACACAATTATAACATATTCTTTTCAATTGCAAATGCATAAACCTTTTCGATGGATGAAGCCATCACTTAGAAGCACTTCTTGTGCACGATCGAGGGTCCTGATTCATCATACTCGGCCTTTGTTATCCACATCTGCAATCACAAATAACATTATATTTATCAAATTACAAATTTGTATAGGATGACACATCATAAATTTATCTCACACATACCTGCTGGAATGTACTAAGAGATGCCAAAATGGATCCTCCGATCCACACACTGTACTTCCTTTCCGGTGGGGCCACCACCTTAATCTTCATGCTACTAGGAGCTAATGCGGTAATCTCTTTGTCCATCCTGTCAGCAAAGCCCGGGAACATGGTGGATCCTCCACTGAAAATGATGTTTCCATAAAGATTCTTCCTAATATCCACGTCACACTTAATGATTGTGTTGTATGTAATTTCGTGAATGCCTGCAGCCTCCATTCCAATCACTGAGGGCCGGAAGAGGACTTCAGGGCAGCGGAATCGTTCAGCTCCAACAGTGATGACCTGTCCATCGGGAAGCTCGTAGTTCTTCTCCACAGAAGTGCTGGTCTTCAAAGTTTCTAGCTCTTGTTCATAGTCCAGGGCAACGTAGGCTAGCTTCTCCTTTATGTCCCTCACAGTTTCCCTATCTACAGTAGTTGTGAAAGAGTAACCACGCTCGGTTAAAATTTTCATGAGGGCATGTGTGAGATCACATCCAGCCAGGTTAAGACGCATGATAGCATGTGGGAGGGCATGCCCTTTGTAGATGGGGACGGTGTGGCTGACACCATCCCCAGAGTGAAGTACAATACCTGCATACATATTATGTTTAACATAATTAGGCTAAGAGAAAATGCTAAATACATATTTTATACACAATAATGATGATTCTGATACAAGATGAGCCAGTACCAGTATCATATTCATGATATTGCAAATAACATGGAATAGAATCATGATTATTTTGTACCAAACGGGCACGTAAAGATTATTGCAGAAGCTTGCTTACCAGTTGCATGACCACTAGCGTAGAGGGAGAGGATAGCTTTGATGGAAACATACATGGCAGGAGTGTTGAAGGTCTCAAACATAATTTGAGTCATTTTCTCACGGTTGGTTCTCGGATTGAGAGGAGCTTCTGTGAGGAGAACAGGGTGCTCTTCTGGTGCGACACGAAGCTCATTGTAAAAAGTGTGATGCCAAATTTTCTCCATGTCATCCCAATCGCTGACAATTCCATGCTCAATCGGGTATTTCAAAGTCAAAATACCTCTATTGGATTGAGCCTCATCACCAACATAGACATCTCTTTGGCCCAGACCAACCATCACATTGGGATAACAAGGCCTACCCACAATGTTAGGGAAAACGGCTCTTGGTGCATCATCTCCAGCAAAACCAGCCTAAATGTATGCAGATGATCAATAAGTAAGATTCAAACGTTTAATAATTAAATAGGAGTAATACTAAAATCGGGATAGTCACCTTGATCATTCCTGTCCCATTATCAAAGACGAGAGGCTGAATATCCTCATCTTCCGCCATTTCTCAATGTGTGCTGGGAAAAGGGTACCATTATCATGTTCAATGGTGGAATAAGCTTAAGAACGCATCGATCTTAATGCTTGTTATGTACAGAAATCAGATTTAATTTGAGCTTTTAGTTGATCAATCATCATATTATTTAATTCGTAGAAAGTCAACACTAACAACGAGCAATTCAAAATCAAAAGAAACTGTTAAGAAGATAAGACCAAATGTTTGAATGCAGCTCCGATAAATAAGAAGATTTTAGCCCAACAGATCAGAAACAGAAACAGAAACATACCTGGTGTTGGGTAGATCTGAATCGTATCAACAGAAGAAGAAGCAATTACAGGGACAGGCCAACAGCGGACTCTTCCAGAGATGATGAAATTAGGAATCAATGAACCATTTTATTAACAAAAGAAGAAGAAGAAGAAGCAATTACAGAGACAGTCCAACAGCCGACGCTTGCAGAGATGAAGAAATTAGGAATCGATGGACCATTGTAGCATTACACCATTTTGACTGTCAGTCTTTTGTCAACCAAATAAGGTCCTACTACTACTTTGGT
This sequence comes from Adenophora triphylla var. japonica, assembly GCA_022495995.1. Lineage (NCBI taxonomy): Eukaryota > Viridiplantae > Streptophyta > Magnoliopsida > Asterales > Campanulaceae > Adenophora > Adenophora triphylla. The sequence goes on from JAFEMH010000224.1 coordinate 259,115, forward strand.
CATTTAACTTTTCGCATTTTTCAAATGTGCTCACTTATCTTAATTGTTTTGCAATGTCCACACTCGAGTACATAAGAGCATCCACAATGGTAAAAGCTTTTTTTCTAGCTTTTTTGTATTTTCAATATGTCACATCATTTACAACTCAATAATAAAAACCTCTAAGTTTTTTTCACAATGGTAGGACTTTTTTATCAACTTTTTTGTTCCCCCAAATCCAACAATATTACTCCCTCCGTCCCAGACCAAGGGTGTACGGGGTGGATTTCACGCTTATTAAGAAATTTTTTAAGAAATGAATAAAAGTTAAATGTGGGATAGGGAATAGTAGTTAAATGTTTGGTAGGAAATAGGAGAAAGAATGTAAAAGTTAAATGTGTGGTAGGAATATGGTAGAGAATGTAAAAGTTAAAAATATTTAATAGGAGAGAGAATGAGTGGGAGGAATAGTAAGTTAATGATTGATTTTTTTATAAATATGTTAACTTTATAAGGGTATAATGAATAGTTTTTTTGTAAATATGTGGAGATGATATGGGTATAAATATATGAAAAACTTTTCATTTAAGGAAATGAACTCTTGGTCTGGACGGACCAAAAGGGAAAGATGAACCCTTGGTCTGGGACGGAGGGAGTAAATTTTTTTTCTAGCATTTTTCTTTAATATTTAATGATCAATATGGGAAAGTGGTCAAAATTAATGGAAAGAGCTCCTTGAGAGAACTCTTTGTAGAAGGAGTTGCTCCTTAGTAAGGAGCTTTTCAACTTGCTCCACAATGGCAAAAAGCTCTAGAGAGCTTTTTCATAAAAATAAAGAGCTCCCAAAAACCTCCCATTGTCGTTGCTCTAAATTTTGTAATGTTCTCACTCCGTTAATTTAGCCGTTAATTATTTAACCAATTCTTCTCATGTGGAATCGCGTGACTAATCCTAATCCCCATTAATATTTAACAAGCTCAGTAATATTTAATTGGAGATAACTAAGAGAATGAGGAAAGGAGAAAAAAAACTATTAAATATAACCTCAGCCATCACACCCTCCATTTGTATCTAATGTCCAAAATCCAAATTACAAGGGGAAATTATTAAGTGATCCCTGACTATAACGAAATCGACCATCTGGGACGCATAATTTGGGAATCGACCATCAGGCCATTTCCTTATAGATGGATACGTGTGTCCATTGTAAGATCAGAAATTACACTTATGTCACCCCGTTAAAAGACACTTATGCCACCCGATTAAAAGACACTTGTCCAAGCGTGTCCATTGTAAGATCAAAACCCAAACCATCGTTTTACGAAATCTTCATTTCAAGTTTGGACACTCCAACAGCACACTCGCAGAGATAAAGAAATTATGAATCAACGGTACATTGTAGCATTACACCAGTTAGACTGTATAGTCGTTGGTCAACTAAATAAAAAAATGTGTGACACATTATCTACAATATTAAAGAACCATTCCACTCGTATTTGGGACCGGTGTATTAAGGATACATCTCCTCCTAAGGTTTCCTAAAGTTACTCAATCATTATATTTGATTAGGATTCTTTGGAAATATTCTAAATATCATTTTGTATTTAGAATAGGCAACTAAATATTGTATTTAGATTAGGGAACTCATTATTGTGTTTAGAATAGGACTCTATTCCTTGTACTATATATTTACAAGTTGTGAATTAAAAAAATGAGGTTTTCCCATTCTCACATGGTATCAGAGCAGTAAAGATTCAAATCCCTAAAAACTTCAAACTTTCGGCAGCCTCCTCCAATTTTCGGCAGCCTCCTCTAATTTTCGACAGTCTTCTTCAGCAACCTCCCATGACCGGTTCCTCCTCCACCATTCCTAACGCCGCCGAACCCGACCAACCCCTTTTCTTGGTCAACTTATCCTACTGCCGAACCCTCACCCCTCTCACCTACCTTACATGGGCATCCCAAATAACATATATCCTCTTTGGCCTCGACCTTCTAAAATTTGTCAATGGCACCCACCCCAAACCCGATGATAAAATCATCATCACCAACCCGGTCATCGCTAAATTCGATGACGAGCCTGCAAAACCCGCCACCACCACATCCATCCCTAACCCGGCCATCATAACATGGTATCGCCAAGATCGCCTCATCCTTGGGGCTCTCATAGGTACCCTAGATCCCGCCGTTGCTCCCTTAGTTCACCAAGGCGCCACCTCCCATGAAGCTTGGACCACCCTCAAAATCACCTATGTCAACCCCTCCTGTGGTAACATACTTCAAATTAAAGACAACCTTGTCGGCCCCAAAAAAAAAAACCAACTCTCCATCTCGGACTACATGAACGCCGTCAAATCCTACACCGACAAGCTCGCCATTCTTAGCAAACCCATGGATCCCGAAGACATTATCTATACCATCCTAAAAGGTTTGGACTATGAAACCTTTAAACCCATCATAGACTCAACCTGCGCCCGTGACAACCCCATCTCCTTTGAAGCCTTACACAAAAACTTATCCAACATGAACTCACCCTCAAACAATCCACCCCCACCAACCCTCTCCCCGCCCAAGCTTGCCCACCCCCTAACTGCAACCCCTACCATACCAACAATCCCTCCCCCTCCTCTGGCTCGAATTCCACACCCCTCCCCTTTAAGGGTAAGTGCCAATACTGTCGCAACTGGTCATGTCATCTCCCAATGTCGCCAATTTAAATGTGCCTATCCCACTGTAAACTTCTCCCCACTCCTTCACCAAAAACGAAACCCAAACTCAAACCCCCAAGCCCACACTACTGCCTACCACAACCACCCTCCCCCTCCCTCTTGGCTCATCAACAGTGGTGCTACCAACCACATCACCAATGACCTCTCCAACCTTGCCTTACATACACCCTATAATGGCAGTAACGACGTCATTTTCGGAGATGGTTCCTCTCTTCCTTTATCTTACATAGGTTCATTCTCTCTCTCCACACACTCTTCCTCTCTTAAATTCAATAGTGTCTAACATGTTCCTCTTATCACCTGAAATATTCTTTTCGTGTCCCAGTTATGTCGTGACAATAATGCTATCATTGAATTCTCACATTCTTCTTTTCTTATTAAGGACAAAGCAACGATTCAAACTCTTATCCATGGAAACCTTGAGGATGGCATCTACATTTGGCACCTTCCGCCAATTCAAGCTCATTCTTTCTTCGCGGTTGTGGCATCATAGATTAGGACATCCCGCTCCCCCTGTTCTTAGCTTATTACGTATCAAGTTTCGTTTATCTATTTCTTCTAGTTTATCTCCATGTAATTCCTGTTTTATTAATAAAATCCACAAACTGCCTTTTGCATATTCTTCTTTTATTTCGCATGCTCCACTTGATCTAATCTTTTATGATGTATGGACCTCACCCGTTCATTCCCTCGACAAATTCAAATACTATGTCATCTTTGTCGATCACTATCCAAATGCATCTAGTTCTACCCCCTAAAACACAAATCTGACACTTACAACACCTTCCTTCGTTTCAAAACACTAGTAAAAAAATACTTCCAACGTCCCATCATTCAGGTCTACTCTAACAATGGGGGTGAATACCTCAAACTCATACCCACTCTAGCTCAAATCGACATCACCCATCTTACCCGCCCCCTCACACTCCTGAAAATAATGGGTATATCGAACGTCGTCACCATCACATTGTTGAAACGGGTCTCACCCTCCTTTCCCATGCCAACATACCCCTTACCTTCTGGCCATATGCTATCACCACTGCTACCTACCTAATAAACAAGATGCCTACCCCCACCCTCAACAATGACTCCCCCTACCTTCGCCTATTACGCTCCCCTCCAAACTACATCAAATTACGTAGCTTTGGTTGCCTCTGCTCCCTGGCTTCGCCCATATGCTCCCCACAAACTAGCCCCAAAGTCCATTCCCTGTATCTTTGTTGGCTACTCCCCTACGTAAAGTGCATATTACTGCCTTAATCCCACCTCCCATCGGGTCTACACCTCTCGCCACGTCTGTTTTGTTGAAAGCATTTTCCCCTACAACTCCCTCACCTCCACTTCTCCCAGTGCTTCCGCTCCGCCTCCCTCTGTCTAGCACACCCTATTCCTTCCCATTCTAAGCACTATACCCTCCGTACCACCTACCCCCATACCCCCACCCCTCCCCCCACTAATCCCCCTCCGAACCCCCCTCCCCAACCAAACCTTATCCTCATTACATCCTGAAACAACCCACGCCCAGACACCAGAACCGCGCGATCACCCCTTTGTCTGGAGAATGAGCACGATCGTTCCCCCCTCAATCGCGCGATCGTCCTCTTTACCCATCAACGCCATTCCCCCTTCCCTGCCCGCACTATTACCATCAAATTATCCCATGGCATCACCAAACCCAACCCCCAATATGACAACCTCTCCCTTATTACCTCCCCCACAAGCCTCCCCACCACTACCAAACAAGCCCTATCTATCCCACACTGGCGCAATGCCATGATTGAAGAATTTCAGGCTCTCATTCGAAATAACACCTAGAATTTGTTCCCTCTGCCACTGCTCATAACATTGTCAGATGCAGATGGGTTTTCCGCATTAAGTACAATCCTGACAACACAATTCAGAATTACAAAGCTCGGCTTGTAGCTAAGGAATTTCATCAACAACCCGATGTTGACTGCACCGAAACCTTCAGTCGTGTTGTCAAACTTGCTACTGTCGGGCTTCTTCTTTCTCTTGCTACTACCAACCACTGGCCCCTTCGCCAACTTGATGTCAACAACACCTTTCTTCAAGGTACTCTCTCTGAAACGGTGTTTATGACACAACCCCCAAGTTTTGAGGACTCCACCAACCCTTCTTATGTATGTCATCTCTCTAAGGTCATCTATGGTCTTAAGCACACCCTTCGGGCTTGGTTTCAAGAACTCAAAACCTACCTCACCACCTATGGATTTCACCCCTCTTTAGCCGATTCCTTTTTTTATATTCAATAATACACCATCCCCAATCTATCTTTTGGTTTATGTTGACGATATTATTGTCACTGGACCGTCTCTATTCCTCCTTCAGTCATTTATCACCAGCTTGTCAAATCACTTCTCTTTTAAGGATCTCAATCCTTTGTCTTACTTCTTGGGTGTTGAGGTTGTCCCCAACCAAAATTGAATCCTCCTCTCCAAAAAAAATACATTCATGATCTTCACTCGTCCTGACATTGCCTTCTCAGTTAACAAGTTAGCTCAGTTCATGCAAAACCCCCCAACCTACTCATTGGGTTGCCCTCAAGCGGCTCCTCCGCTACCTTCATGGCACTATTCACTTGGGTCTTCAGCTCTTTTCCAAGTCTCCTCCTTCCCTTCATGCCTTCTGTGATGCAGACTGGGGCGGTGACAAAGATGATTTTGTATCCACTTCTAGTTTCTTTGTTTATCTCGAACACAACCCGGTTACTTGGTCCTCCCGAAAACAACGTGCTCTTGCTCGCTCTACCACTGAGGCTGAATTTCATGCCATTGCTGACACTACTGCTGAGCTTACTTGGGTTCAGAATCTACTTACTGAGCTCGAAATTACTCTACCCTCTATGCCAGTTATTTACTGTGACAACCTTGGTACAACAACGTATTCCCCAAACCTGGTTTTTCACTCTCGAATGAAACATGTGGCTCTTTCATTTCACTTTGTTTGTGAACAAGTTCAGTCTGGATCCCTCCGTGTGCAACACATTTCTGTTAATGATCAGCTCGCTGATGTTCTGACAAAATCTCTCCCTCGTGTACGATTCCAACAACTCATTTCCAAGATTAGCCTTCTCCATGGATCGTCCATCTTGCGGGGACGTATTAAGGATACATCTCCTCTTAAGGTTTTCTAAAGTTACTCAATCATTGTATTTAATTAGGATTCTTGTAAATATTCTAAATATCATTTTGTATTTGGGATAGGCAACTAAATATTGTATTTAGATTAGGGAACTCAATATTGTGTTTAGAATATGATTCTATTCCTTGTACTATATATTTACAAGTTGTGAATAAAGAAAATGAGGTTTTTCCATTCTCACATGCAGCTCACAAAAAAATTGTTGTCTGCTGCTCCTGGTGGCCAAGATGATGACGTGACCCATGTTTATGAATCAAGAGCATTATTGGCCATAAGTGGAACCCACCTGGGGATGTCCAATCTCGACCTTTAATCTTCGAGCAAAGGGATGTGTGCTGAACTTAATGTAATTGTACCATTATCAAAGATGAGAGGCTGAACTACGTCGTCTTCTGCCATTTTTCACTGTGTGGTGGGGGAAAAGGTACCCTTGTCATATAATTAAAATGAAGTAATAAACTTATTGGTAAGCCCTAAAGTTTTGAACAAAGTTCAGATCGTAAGAAGATTTAAGTCCATGGCTTAAGAAAACATGATTATGTATGAATTTTGTTATGGGCATTTTCAGCATGATGACATCCTCATTCGTTCCTGCATGTTGACATCCTATTCCATTGTAAGTATTGCATAATATTTACTATATTTACCTAATTATTTTTATTCATATTTTTCAGTGAATAAAAGGAGATAAATACGGAGGCATTATATTCAGCACATAAGTCTCTTCCATCAACGCCAAGGCGAGACCAAGTCAAGGGACGTTGAGAGGATAAGAAGACATGCCGAGATTTTAGGAAGTTTTGTTATTATCTTGTTAATCTTTATTATTTATGGGGAATATGGAGACTGACACACACACGTTCACACATTCACTTACGCTCACAACACTTGTAATCTCTCCATTGCCTTCCAGCTTGTACTCTCAATATTCATAGTGGAACTTTTAAGGTTGGAGACCTAACTCCCGGGGTTTATTCCGAAGAGGTTGTCATCTCTAAGGTTTTCCTCGTTAACAAAATCCTCGTTTCTATCTTTGTTTTTATGCATTCGTTTATTCCATTTGATCAAAGTCCAAAGTCCCCTCCTTATTATTCAATCCATACACTTTCACAGTCAAGATTCTACACCATTGTTTTTTCTACCAAAACAGTTTGGCGCCCACCGAGGGGCCACTTGGTCTATCGATTATTTGGATCATTTCCTAAAAAGCTCAACATGTCAACCAACCCTAAGGTTTCCGCCTCCGGCAAGGGTGTCGCTGTCACTCTGTCATCCGGGGACAAGACAATCCCATTGCCGCCACCTCCTCAGTCGGGTTCTCAGATGAAGCAACCTTCACAAACATCACAAAAGGCAGGATCTTCCAATGTGGACGCTGACATCCGGAACGTCTTGACCAAACTGAATCAGAGGCTAGATAACCAAGATAGCCACTCAAAGCTGCTGGCCAATGCTATGCTCAAGATGCAGAAGGATCAACAGCTCATCGCACCCATCTTAGTAACATCTCACCATTGCGCGTGAGGAACATCAGCTTTGAGACCAGTGGAGGATCTCCGTTTCAGAATAAGTTCATTCCGATGGGAGGCACATCTCAGACTCATCAGACGACTCCTTCGATGATGCCGCCATCCTTGCCCAGTGACACTTTGTTGACACCACCCTCAACAGGATTTACCTCTTTCATACCGTTCATTGACAACACCACTGTCACCACAACCGCAGACAACACTGGTTTGCCTAATAATCTTTTTAATAATAATACTTTCATTCATATTCCTTTAGCTGACCCTTTTACAGGAAATCCGTTAGCCAAGCAGATGCAGGATCTTAGAGAGCTGATTATGAATGTACCAGGCATAACTCCTACGATCCAGCCGGTGTCGCAGAATTGTTGTAATCAGTCTCGGTTTGTCCCAGCCATTGCAAATGTTGACATCCCAAAGCGTTTCAGTGTTCCATCCATGAAGTTGTATGACGGCAGCAGAGATCCAGAGGAGCATGTTGCCCATTATCAAGAGAACATGGACATAGTGCACATCCCGCTGCAGCTCAGAGAGGCTTGTCTGTGCAAAGGATTCGGGTCAACCTTGGTGGGACCGACTCTCAAGTGGTTGATTAGGCAGCCCCTAGGATCAATTGTTTCCTTTGCCCAACTTATCAACATGTTCTATAATCAGTTCTTATGCAGTCGACAATTTGATAAGTTGACAAGTGATCTCTACAATGTGACCCAACAGCCTACAGAGACCCTGAAGGATTATGTCCACCGATTCAATAGAGAAGTTTTGGAAATTCCCAATCTTGAGATGTCGACAGCCACATAAGCATTCAAGATGGGGCTGAAGAAAGATTCCAAATATTATCAAGATTTGGTGATGACTCCTTGTAAGCGAATGGAGGAGGTCATAAGCAGGGCCCTAAGGTTTATAAGGTTGGAGGAAGACGAATTGCGGAGATCGAAGTCTTCAAGCAAGATGTCGACATATGACAATCCGGACCGAAAGACAGACTCATCTCACCGCAGAAACAACCGATCCAATCCTTATCCAAGAATCGACAACAACAAAATCAATTCAATCGAGGGTGAGGACGAAGATAATGATAATGTGCCTAATATCTCTGATTATTGCTTTTCTGTTGAAATTTCAGGTGTACTTTGTGAAATGGGCAACCTGGGAGATAAGGCAAGGTGGCCGTAGAAGACAGAAAGGTCTACGGGATGGCGTGATAAATCGAAGTGGTGTGCCTACCACGAAGATTTCGGGCATATCACATAGGATTGTATTGCGCTAAGAAAGGAGATCAGTTACCTGCTCTCAAAGGGACATCTTAAAGAGTTGCTTGGTTCCAGGAAAAAGAAGACCGAGAATGCAGAGGCTCCACCAGAAATTGAGTGACCAGTCTCTCTGCCAGTATCAACAAAAGTCATCAATTTCATCAGTGGCGGGTCAGAAATTTGTGGTACCTCCTACTCTGCTGCCAAGCGACATGCCAAGGAATCGAAGGATGAGAAGCCGGAAAGACAAGTCAGGATGTCGACGTCCTTCCAGGAGCTTATTACCTTTGATGAGAGTGACTGAGAAAACTTATTGGAACCTCACCATGATGGCCTAGTCATTTCCTTATAGATTGCCAATTGCACCATTAGGCGCATCTTGGTGGATGGGGGCAGCTCTGTCAATCTCATTAGGTTAAGCACCCTAAAAGAGATGAATATCCCAGAATCGAAGATTGTCCAGAAATCATCAGTGTTGGTAGGCTTCAGTGGTGAAGTCAAAGAAACAGTGGGAGAGATAAAGCTTCCTATCTACTCAAAAGGACTCAATACAATGGAGCGGTTCTGTGTGATTGATTGTGCAACTTCTTACAATGTGATTCTTGGAAGGCCGTGGATTCATGGAATGAAAGTTGTACCTTCCACTTACCATCAGTGTGCAAAGTTCCCTACACCTTGGGGAGTTGCCAAGATATATAGTGATCAACAAGTGGCTAAGGAGTGCTATAAGACATCAATGAAGGCGTCGACATCTCCAAAGCAAGCATAGAAATTACAGAAGAAAGCACGCGAGGTCCTGGAAGCAAGGGAGAATGACGTGAAAGAAATATTGCTAGACCCTTCAAACCCAGACATCAAAGTGCTTATTGGAAGCGATATCCCATCCGGATTAGAAGAGAAGCTTGTCGACCTCTTAAAAAGCAGGCTCAAGAGTTTCGCATGGAAGGATGACGACATGACTGGCATCAGCAAAGATGTCATCACCCACAAACTCAATGTTGACCCCAATTTCAAACCAGTACATCAGAAGCGCAGGAAGTTTGCAGAGACAAGAAACCAAATAATTAAAGAAGAAGTGGAGCACTTACTTAAAGCCAACATGATACGAGAGGTTGAGTATCCGAGATGGTTAGCTAACGTGGTTGTAGTCGAAAAGAAGAACGGAAAGTGGAGAGTTTGTGTAGATTTCACAGACTTAAATAAAGCATGTCCCAAGGATCCCTTCCCGTTACCGCACATCGACTCATTGGTGGATGCGACCTCAGGTCATGAGCTTCTTACTTTCATGGACGCATCTTCAGGATTCCAATAGTCCAGATGGAGCCATCTGATCAAGAAGACACCGCCTTCATAACACCCACATGTATCTATTGTTATATTGCTATGCCCTTTGGACTAAAAAATGCAAGTGCAATGTACCAGAGCTCGTGAATAAAATGTTTAAAGACCAGATTGGGGACACAATGGAGGTATATATTGATGATATGGTCATAAAATCCAAGAAAGCTGAGGATCATGTAAGCCATCTGTCCCAAGCGTTTGACATCCTGGATTGCTTCAACATGAAACTTAATCCAGCAAAGTGCAGTTTTGGAAAATTCTTGGACTATATGGTGACAAAAGGGGGATAGAAGCCAGTCCAGAGCAGATTCGTGCCATCATTAACCTGTCGTCACCTCAATCTGACAAAGATGTCCAGAGATTGACGGGGAAGATTTCAGCACTTACCAGATTCATTTCCAAGTCATTCGATCGATGCAAGCCTTTTTACAACATCCTAAGTAAGAATATGAAGTTTCAATGGGAGGATCAGCATGAACAAGCTTTTTAAGATCTCAAAAGTTACCTGTCGACACCTCCATTATTGGCCAAACCTCAGGAGGGTGAGCCCATATTCATCTACCTAGCTGTAAGTACCCCAATCTGGATCACCCCCTTTCAAACACACGGGAAACACCGCAGACTCATCCACGCAGTCTCAGAGACCTCTCTCACTCAAAACCCTCTCAAAACCCTCTCAAACCCCCAACCAAACCAAGGGAGGAGCCTTTCCCAGGATAAAAAGGGACAAAAGGACCTTTTGGGAATTTTCAGAAATCAGAAAAGCAATTAAGGTCCGTACGGACCTCTTTGTTTCAATGATTACTAAATCACCTTAAAGTCCACAATATTCCCTCAAATCCCGGGAAATGATTACTTCCTGCAGAGTTGGTCCGTACGGACCTCTTTGCATGCAAGATGGTCCGTACGGACCTTATTGCTCAGGGAACACCATCATTCCAGAATATTCTCCATCATTGCAGATTCCCTCAAATCGAGGAAATCCAAAATTCTGGATAACCAAGAAGGTCCGTACGGACCTCTTTGCTTCGAAATTTTTACTATAAATAGAGGGCTTCCCCTCCTCATTTTAACACACATCCCTCTTCTCTCTTCCTCCCTTAGCCTTCTGGCTCCCCTCTAAGTCCTCTTGAGGCACTCCCGGCCCCTTTCGGATCCTTCCGAAGCCTTCCGAGCTCCCTTGTGGTGCTCCGAAGCCTCCCCGAGCGCTCCCGAGACGCTCCCGCGCTGCCCCGAGGCACTCTCGAGGTACTCTGAGGCCCCTCGTGGTACTCCAAGGCCTTGCCTGGTCTTTCCACGGTGTCCCGGCTCTTTCCGAGTCAAACCGACGATCCCAAACCACGCCGAAACTTTGCCCGAGTGACTCCTGCCACCACAACGCACGCCGAACCTCTGCCCGAGTGATCCCGACGATCCCCACGCACGCCGAACCTCTGCCCGAACGCAGCCTGCAACCTCAACTCACGCCGAAACTCTGTCCGCGGACAACCGGCATCTCCCGAAGCAATCCCGATCCATACCGGAACGCTACTCCGACCTCAAACACTATTCCCCTGCGGAAGACAGACACAAACCAACATTGGTAAGACTTCCTTCCTACAATATTTCAATACATTTCCATACATAGCATACAATGTAGACATCCGATACACCATGCATTTTTAAAAGCACACACACACACACACACAACAGTTAAAGAATGTTAGGGGTATCCGAAAGACTCGTTTTTACGAGGCGACTCGGGTGAGCTCTAAGATTCTAATATTCTCTTCCCGAGGAGTCATCTGACCTCCGAACTCAAAATCTCATCACACAAAAACGGTTTAAAATTATCTTTAAACCGATGCCCTTTTCAATGTTTTGGGCTTAATAAAAACGGCGTGGCGACTCTACAAATGCGAAAACAAACGGCGAGACACCTCCAACGCGAAAGATGCCGGATGCCGGGGCCGCGAGGCCTGCTTCGGATCCGGCTATTTCGGTTGGCGACTCCATTGGGAACATTTTGTTTTAAAAACTTTTAAACAAAACAAAAGATTTTTAAACGATGATGAGGGTCAAACTTTCATTTTACCCCTTCCTTTAAATGTTGTGTGTGTGTGCGCGTGCTTCGTTTTTATTTTACAAAAAAAAAATAAAAATAAAAAATTGCATCAATAAACATCCGTGCATACATTTAAAATTCTTCAAAACTTCTATTTTACTCGGAAAAGAATTTTAGAGACCGCACACTACGCGCACCGCCGCCTCGGTTACACCGCACTCTACTCACACTTCTTTGCCTCGGTTACACCGCACGCTACGCGCACCGGCCTCAGATGAGCTGCACACTACAACCCTCAACCCGGAGTGGTCTCGGTTGCAGTCCGTTAGGTCTTCCTAGGCCTCTTGGACGCGCACGGGATCATTCCAAACATCCCATCCTAGCCAAGCGTCAACCCCGCACGTTTGAGTCTCGAGTCACACTCTGTCAGACTCGGTTGGTTTTACCCAGTCCCAGGTGTCATACTGGCCTGGATACATATACCATGCGGCCATTTTACGAGTCAAGGCTCGGAACTCAAGATCCTCGCGCAAGCAAAGCGATGAAAGGTCATGCTAAAATCTTGACTCGATCTTGATTTCCGGCTACACCTGCACGATGTTCCGTCCCGATATACATCCATGCCGCATGACACCATGTCATCACGCCTTTGATACGTCGGCCATGACGATATGACCCACCCAACGCCTAACGTCACGTATCCCTTGCGAAAGCAAGGTAAAGAGAGGTCATGCCGAACTCTTGACTCGATCTTGACTCGCCGCCGGCGCGGTTCACTATTCACATGGCTAACGCATCAAAACGAACATGACAAAGGCTCGGTCCTTAGGTTCGATTTTTCTTTTAGGCCGGTGAAAACCGCTTGCACTATAGGACCCTCGCCCGGGGCCGCCCACCCCGGGATGTCGAAATACAGTGCAAAACGAGGGGCTTATAGCCGCACGTATGGTCTCCATCGACCCAGATCTAGCATAGTTGCGAAAAGAAGAGCAATCTTTTCCAACCTACCTAGGATTTCGAGAAAACATGTTTTAAGTAAATTAAAACAACAAAAAAAAAAAAAAATTAAAAATAAAAGAAACGGAAACCGCATGCCACGTGAGCTTTCCCCCTTCTATCCCGTTAGGCCATTCCCATGTCTAAACCTTGCCCATCACCCCTCCAAATAACCGAGAGTGGTTGAGAATACCCGGAAGCCGCCTTTTCGCATCGAGGTCACAGGTCCGATAGCCCTTCCAGCTTCAACGGTCCGCACCGTCCGATACTCCCCATGACGGGATCAACGGATAACAAGGAGGGAAATGGAACCCCGCCACTAAGGAACCTCCAGGACAATGGAGGAGGTGCTGCGAGCCTTCGAAACCATCAAGAAGCGCCAAGAAGGAGCAAAGCAAGCCTCGGATCGTAGACACCCCTGCGTCTTCGAGGAACAGTCGCAGCTTCCCAACCCGATGGAACCTTTGTTCTCATAGAAGACGAAGACATACCGGCTCCCGGTTTCTCAAAGCTATCAGCGGAGTCCCGCCTCCGCCAAGCTACGAGATCCCAAAGCAACGCAAAGCGGCTCTCGCTCAAAGCTCCCCTCAGGCATCGGTCAAGCGGCTCAGACATGCCCGCCTCGGCCAGGTCGGTTTCCCGGCTCGCACATCAAGCTCATTACCAACGGCATACATACGTGCTCGCTCCGCGAGATCCCAATGCATCTCGGTATCCCCAGATTCAATCCTTTGCCTCTATACGAGCCTCGCAACCACAATCAAGTCCCCATTCTTACCGGGGACGGGCATCCGAGCGGATATCCCGACATCTCCGGTTGCCACCTGGTACGCAGATGGGGCTAACGAATCGTTTCCCCCAGTTCCCAAACACACTGACCCTTAGCGGACCAGGGCAATCACGCCCTCAACTTCAACACCCCGGGGTATGGGTTGGTATACACTCAACTACCTCCCCAAGACTCCCGAATGGCGATCCCATCGGCCAATCCACCCCCATCTTCGGTGTCGGAGTCCCCGAAAACGGTAACCCACCTCGAACAAGCGATCCCCACACGGCTCGGCTGATTGAACAAATGAAAGACATGCAAGGCAAGATAGCTAGTTCTCGGAAGGACTCCCTCACGCCTGCGATCCGAACAAAGTGGTCCCTCTCCCTCCAAAGTTCGGGATGCCGGAAATGGAAAAGTTTGACGAAACGTAATGCCCAAAACCCACATCGACACCTACGTCCTGGGTATGAGAGCCAAAGGGGCAACCCTCAACGAGATGGCGAGATCATTTTCGCATTCCCTCAAATCCACAAGCACTAAGGTGGTTCCTCAATGTGAAGGCGTAAAACCGCTCCACATGGGATCAGATCGGTGAAATCTTCCTGGAGAAGTACCGCGCCAACCTTGAATGGGAGACAAACCGCCATGACACGCAAGCCACCGAACAAAAGGATGACGAACCGGTGGGCGAGTTCTACAAAAGATGGGCTGGAAGCTAAGCGAGATAATGGATCCACTTTCCAAAGAAGAGCGGATGGACATCTTCCATTCCTGCCTCAAACCATCTTTGAGGACCTTGATCGGCCACCATTTCTATCCGGATCTCCGTGCCATGGTCAACGCCGGACAAAGTTTGAAAAGACTACGAGTCTTCAAAAGGCAACGGCAACCCCTGCCTCATCTTACCGCTATCGAACAAACACGGCAACTTCAACTCCCGCCCCGACCAAAGGAAAGGAAGCGGCCAGGAACAGTGCACTACATTCGTAACGGAGCTCGGGTAAATCGCGATCCCAGCGGCCCCAAAGAATAACAACCTCCTCGCTTCCCACGGTTCCGGCATTTAGATAACACAGGAAATGCCCTTGGGTCAAGTATTTGAAGCTTTGGTGAAACGAAATCTTCTCAAGCCACTCGAGAATTTCCAATCGAAGACTCTCAAACCCAACATGGATATGAGCAAGCATTGCGCCTTCCACAACTACCCGGCCACACCACCGACAATTGCTTCGTACTCAAGCGAGGTGATTCGGGGGCTCGTGAGGAGGGAAAATTGGAACGCCCTCGTGGTCCCAATACCATCGGAAATCCATTCCCCGTAACGACGGGGTAAACTCAATAGCCGCTGACGAAACTCCAAGCGAGAAGCGGACTCCACTGCAATTTCCGAAACCGTCGGCATGCTTTGTCCCGCTATGACTGGAGCGTGAAACAAGAGTCAAAAAGGTCTCAAGCGACCGGGAATTTCCAACAAGAACGCCAAGGGCCACTGCCTCCCTACGATCTTTGCCCCGGCCAAGGCATACAAATGGATGGATCGAACGTTCCCCGAGACGAGGCGAGTCCAGCGGTAGCACGGGAAGCGGTTTAGCCTTCACGACGATGACTTGCCAATATGTGAGAATCGGCACAACGAAGCCCTCCTCATCCTCATAAAGATAGAGATGTTCTTCCTCCCGAACGTCTTGATTGATAACGGCTCCGCATGATCAACATCATCGCTTTAAGCACATTGAAACGACTCCGCATCGACCGTTCTCGATAAGGCCTTCACCTCGGAGTAATCCGAGCCTACGACTCCACCGCACGACCAATCGTAGGAGTCATCAATTTGAGGATCCAATTCGACGTACAACCGGAGTCGGTAGAGTTCCAAGTCGTGGAAATCAAACCCACCTTCTTCGCTTGTTGGGACGGCCTTGGATACATCGGATGAAAGCAGTATCATCTACTCTTCACCAATGCGTGAAATTCATCAATGCCGATGGAGCGATCGAAATGATCCGCGGAAGCGGTGCAATGGCAAGTGCTTGGCCGCAAGCTATGACCCGGAAGAAGGTCCCGACATGACCGAATACTCTTCCCGAGATGATTCTCCTACCACTGTCCCGCTACGAAGTGGATCCTTACATCCACGCTCTAAGCCGCGGCGAGTGGAAATCGAAGAACTCATGGGACGGGATGACAACTCGATATATGCGGCGTGAAGAATGCTTGAGAGAGGATCGAGATGGATGCTCTAATGGAGATTGATCGAGGAGTAGACCCTTACTTCGCGAAAACCCTCTTGCAACCGGCTCATCACCGATCCCCGTACAAGACAACCCTCTAGCCGACACTCTCGGATCTTACGGGGACGGCCATCACGGCTTAGTTCAATTCAACATTCCGGTGTCCGAGCTTGGACGAACAATGGCGCAACCTCCTCCAAGGCTTAATCGTGGAAGGAGATATAGCATGTCCGCTCGAATCGGACATTGTAAACGTCGTCCAAGCAAAGATCCCGAGATAAAGAAGCGGATTCTATGAAAGTGATCAACATCAAACAAGAATCCACTCCGAATCGGCGAATGCTTCGCCCCTAGAAGTAGCTCGGCGACTTCTATCATCAAAAACCCCCAAGGGTGGTGGCAACACTAATGGAGGGACATCATCGGGAGCGGCCAAAAACCTCCGCGATCCGGTTTGAAATCGAACCGCATGCAAGCTACTTTCCGGGACTCATGCCAAGGGAAGATTGGCCACTGAACCAAGACCACTCCCTCTAGAGCTACGGCCATCCAAGAGTAATGAAGCTGGTCCAATCCCTCGTCGCCTATAGTCTAGCTTCGAGTCTTGTTGTACGTCTATTCACATCTTTTGAGTCTTTTGACGGCTTTACGCCCGACGATTGTGAATCTTTGGTCAACAATGTACGGTCTTCACGCTTTCAATAAAAGGTCCGACCTTCCTAAAAATCATTTCATTGCATCTTTAACAAATGATGACATTAACTAATCAAAACAAGTTAAATTCATCTATACAAAAGGCAAACACATTAATTAAATAAATGCATCAAGCAAACATTTAAGCATGTTGTCAAACGAGAGAAAAACCGGGCCCAGTGAGAAGGTTTTAATCACAACGATTTGCAAGATTCTTGAAGAGCCAAAGAGACGCAAGTTCGACGCCATTTCCGGCATAAACCCAGTTTTCAAGAGCGGGAAACCACCTTCATGAATAAGGAAGACCCACACACGGGAGGGTCAAAACCAAGAGCATCATTGCCCTAAAACGCCTCGCCTCTCACTTCGTCATCCTCGGGGACACGCTATACAAGAAACGCTACCATGGGCTACCCTACGCCGCATCGGCCAAGAAGAAGCAAGCCGGTTCATGAACGAAGTCCACAATGGGGCTTGCGGTCCCCACATGAACGCCATGAGCCACCGATGCAAATCATTCTCGTGATGGGCTACTCTTGGATCTCCATGGAGCGGTGCATCCACTTTGTCAGAAGATGCGACAAGTGCCAGCGGTTCTCCAACCTCAATCATCTACCTTGCCCCACGATCTCTCTTGCATGACTACACCTTGGCCCTTTGCCACTTGGGGAATTGACGTCATCGGAAAATCGCTCCGCCGAGCGGCAACTGGTCACGAGTTCATCTTAGTAGCCATCGACTACTTCACCAAATGGGTCGAAGCCAAGTCCTACAAGGTACTCACCTCCAAGAAGGTCGCGCATTTCCTCAAGGAAAACATCATATGCCGATACGGCATCCCAAATGAGGTCATATCGGATAACGGCTCACACTTCGGCGGGAATTCGACGAGCACGGGCCGAATTCAAGATCACACGTCACAAATCTTCTCCCTGCCGGCCACAAACAAACGGCGCCGTGGAAGCAAAGCAAACAAAACCCTCGAACGGATCATCCGAAAATGACCACCCGAGGACGAGATTGGCCCGAGAAGCTCGCACCTTGCACTTTGGGGCTACCGCACATCGGTCGAGGAAACGACCACGGGAGAAACCCCATTTGCCACGACCTACGGGATGGAAGCAGTCCTTCCCATCGAGCTAGAAATTCCCTCACTCCGAGTCTTTGGCGGAAAACGACATTAACGAAGTCGAATGGCTCCAGCCGACATGACGAATTGGCTCGCTAGACGAGCGACGACTAAAGGCCATGGAACACGTCCGAGCCTATCAAAGCGGGATGGCTAGAGCTTTCGACAAGAAAGTCAAATCCCGAGACATCGGGGAAGGCGACCTTGTACTCAAAGAAAAGCCTCCCACTCGAACCAACCCAGCCTGGGAAAATGGGAACCCACATGGATCGGCCCTTTCGTGGTTCAAAAGATCTTCTCCGGAGGCGCCATGAAGTTAACTGACCTGACGGCAATCCCTTCATGAATCCGGTCAACGGAAGCAAACTTCGCGAATACTTCGCCTGAAGAAGAACAACAGTGCATCTCTTGGCACTCCATGTAGTGTCGAACTACGCGGACCTGAGCCCTCTGGCCTCAGGAACGTAGGCAACCTTAATTGGTCCGGTCTAAAAACACACAAAAAAGTCAAAAGTTTGAATGTCAATCAAGACCTCCATCAAGCTACGCACTTTTCAAGAACACGCCCCAGCAGTCACCTGACCAAGTCAAACGACGGCGGCAACATCGAAAGGACATCCGAGGGTCGCTCGGCATCAAGCAACCGACTCATGCATGCTTCCCAAGCCGGGGGCTTGTCTTCGCCCTCACGCGCTTCAAAAAAAATAAAAAAAAAGAGAGCTCGAGCAAGGGCTCACAAAAAAAAACAATAAAACAAAAGAAGCTCAAAGCAGAAGCTGCGAAATTGAGGTCAAGAGCCCGACGCCAACAAGAGGCAAGGAAGGCTACGAAAAGACCGTCAAAACGATTTGTCAAGGGAGCATTCAACGTCTCGGCCCAAATACAAAGCCTCAAAGCAAAGGGATTGCCGTCAGGCCTGCATCGTTTCGGCCCGCGAATGCAATGTAAAAGTCCAAAGATGGACGCCGACAAAATGCACACGAATGTGGCAAAAGGCAAACAAGAGATCTTGCGTCTCGACAAAGCTTTAAAAGTAAATCACAAAATCACTAACGGTTACAACATTTCTTGATGAGTTCAAGCACGGCTCTACTCTCAAGTTCACAACATGCTAAAAGACAAATTTTAATACATTTAACTAATAATGTGTTTGCAATGCAATGAATGGATACTCTAGGAGGTCATTCCGCGCCATCTCGGCGCTTGTCCCCTCGCCATTCTTTCCTTTCTTCCCTCGTCCCCGGCGAGTATTCTTTCGCTTCACGTGAACCAACTTCTGCGTCTCTCGCCCGAGATCCGGGGTCCTCCCCGTAGAAGTCAAACAATCCGGTAGCTCTCGGGGCTTCGTTCGCCCGTGCTTCGGCTCGGATCTCCTCCCCGCGAGTACGTAAGAGGACCTCTCCCCGTCGGTCGGTCAACTCTAGTCTCGTAGTCAAACAAAGCGTCTCCCGTCACATCCAAAGGGTCGACTGTGCTTCGGCACTCCTAAGGCAATAGGCTACTACGGCAACCGGTCCTGCACCGCTGCACGCCTCGCTCTCCAAGACCACTTGGGACTACCCAACACGCCGGCCGATACCGAGTCGTCAACACAACGCTCCCGACGCCTAAGGAGTACCACAGAGGGAAAGCGGAATACTTCCATACCCTCGTACAATACAAGAAGGCACCCGAAGCCGCCATACAAAGAGGAACTACCTCCGCAAGATAGCAAGGTCATCCCACTCAACAAAGGCTCCCGCTTCATCCCAAACCGCCGGAAACAAGCGACGGAATATAGAAGGAGGACCAAGACAAACCCGGAACTCGACAACGTAGGACCCTTCCCGCAAGATCCTCCCGGTCTCAATCCTCCGGTCACGGGAACCCACCAATAATCTCGATGCGTACTAAGCCGTGCCATCCATCTCTCCCAGGGCGGATCGATCCATATCCAACACAAGAGGTCACGAGCAAATGACCACGGGCTAAACGACGTCGGAGCCTCGGGCATGGCTCGAAGTCTCTCTCGCAGCCACAAGGTGAGCAAAGCGGGGCTTCCTCTCATAAAACGATCCCTGGTCCGCGACGGCCGATACCATGAAGAGTCTCCCCAGACCAACGGGACAATATCCTCTCCACTGGGCAAGTAGCGTCTCTACCACATCTAGCAAAGCGCCATCACAAATGCCAAGGGAGCCGACTCGAAAGAGCGTCGCCATCACGCACAAGGCAAATACATCCCAAGAGACGTCACTCTCATCATCAACCATGAACCGCTCCGGCAGCTCGTAAATGTCGATATGACCCGAATCAAGGATCATGCCCCGCACTTCTTCCAACGAAGTACGAAGAAAGTCTCGCAAGCTTCACGCTCACAAAGCGCCACCAATCAAAGGAAGCGAGATGGCCTCCACCTCCTGGCCCTCCAATCAAAGCTCGAAAATCCTCAAAAGTGGGCACCATTTCATTGTAGGAGAAACAAGACACGTGCCTCCTAACATCCTGTAACTTCGCGGCTCCGCAACAAATCCCAATCGTGAACCAACTCCTTAAAAGACCAAACCGAGCAAAGACGAAACCTTACCTCGAAAGCCCGTCTCGGTGCCTCATACGGCGCCGCATCCACGTTTTCAACCGCTCAAGGAAGTGTGCTTGCCTCTCCCGCGAAAGCCTCGGCAAAATTCTAGGGACGTACGAAGAATCCATGGCAAAAATGGAGGTTCCTAGAGAAAATGGGGAAGAAAGCTCGAAAATGGCTGCAAATGGGGAAATGAGGAAGAACCGTGCACCGGAAAGCATTTATGTCCTTCCCAAAGCAAGGTTGGTCCGTACGGACCTCTTTGCATGCTAAGTATGTCCGTACGGACCTCCTTGCAAATGTAACCCATTTCCCCAAAAACAAGCATAAAACCACCGTCCTCAAGAAACCTTGCTCCAAACAGCCCAAACACCGACCAAAGCCATTCCCGCAAACAAACACTACCCACAAACACACTCTCACCACGTGGCATGTACCAAAATAAAAATAATAATAGCAACAATTTCTAGGACAAATCCCGGGAATCAAAAAAAAAATGACATTACATCTTAAAATAAAATACTGTTTGCCATGCAAATACATGTGTTTTATTACAGGTACCCAAAAATGTCTGTTGCTAAACAAAAAAAAAAAAGAAGAGGAGGGATATGAAAAGAGGGAAAGCAAATGAATACTAATCAGAATCCTCAGCATCATCATCCTCACCGAGGTCCTCCAAAGAAAAGTCGGGCATCCTAAATAACTCGCCCGTCACATCCTCGTCGTCGGAATAACGAGCACCCGCCGGAGGCTCCCACGAAAAGTACTCGAAGGATCAAATCCGGCGAAAGGATCAAAGAAAGAAGGCTCGAGGAACCCTCACCCCGTGCGCCATGCGGAGGCATGAACCGATAAAAGGGCCGCTCCTCGAAGGCCCCGCAGCCTCCCGAAGACGTCCCCGCATCCATGCTATGCCGCCCTCTCAAAGGTCCTCTCCCCGCTGCGGCTCCGGCTCGGCTCTAGGCGGAGGAACGCTCTGGGCGCAGTGCCTCGAAGGCATAGGCTCGTACGCCGGCACGCGTCGTGAAGACCGGCAAGATATCTTCGACGCCATCTTCTTCGCAAACGACCTCATCCCCACATAACGGCGAAGTCGCATATCATAGGCTCTCCCCTGACTCCGCACCAACAAACAGCCAAGGAAACGCTCAAGAATGCAGCTTATACTCAACAACAAAAAGAGAAAATGCGTAAAAGATGCCAAGATGGAAAAGAGTCGCACACTCACCGATCTGTCGGGATCCACTCAGTATGCAAGCAGAGCTCGCCAGAACGGCATGCACACCCTCCTCCTCGACTCCGTCCCCGCGGACGTACGTGAAATCCGGTCCCGGCATCGGAACCTCTGGGAGCTCAAGCGGCGCCCTCTCTCCCGCGCCAAGACTGCGGCGTCCTCGCCTTCCTCCTTACGAAGGCCCCGTACTCCTCTCCGTATAAAATGAACTCCTCGGCACCGACACCGCCAAGGTACCTCTCGAAGTCAAGCACATCCATATCCCGGAGTCAAGCATCCCAAAGGGAGGGTCCCTGAGCCACGGGAAGCACACCGGCCATGCCGCTGAAGACCCGCCTCCCGGATACATGACATCACAAGTCAAGCCCCGCAGCATCTTCCGCCGCGGCCGTCACCTCGGGAGCCCCTCAAACTCATCTCCCTCATACCGAGTCCACGGGAACAAGACAAACCCTCACGGCTATCTCTCCGTACGCTTCGCACATCCCCGTAGGCGATGGTGAGCTTCCCCGCCGGTCCTCCTCTTCCTCGCCGTACGAGCCCACCCTAAGCATAGCAGATACGCAAAGAATGCCCTGTGATCCCTATCCCACGGGAAGCACCGGAAAACCTCATAAACCACACCCGTGACAAAAACAGAGAAGGCTCGGTGCAAAAGACAATGGAGAAATGACAGACCGCTAAATCAAAAAACAAAGCAATAAACTCATACCTCCGTGAGCAAAGTCAAAACAGCCAACGAACCGGCCACCCCTGGCTAAACCGGTCCAAGGAGAAGTAGAGCTCACCAAGCTCGCTCGCCCCAAGCAATGTCGCAGACCCTATCCGAGATCGGTCAAGCTCTCCAACAAAGCGAAGGGAGCTGCGGTCGCGTGGTTCGAGAACAGAGTCTCTGACAGCCGCATACCACAAGAAGGAGCGCGCCAATCGCTCCGCTGCCACTGTGCCGGTACCCGGATGTAGGCCCCAATACCGGCCGTGATCCTCATCTCCACGTCGCCGTACAAGATCCCTGTGCCCCTCGCGAGGACGAGGCTCAAAGCCCAAGCAGCTCGGTCAAGACATCATCTGAGATCATGTCTTCCACCTCACAGCTCCCCTTTCAAGGAGAGCCCGGTAATAGCAAAGAAATCAGGTGGCGTCACCGGTCACCTCGCCCACTCGGGTGGAAGGTGTGGGTGGTATCCCACCAATACTCGATAAACCCAGAAGACACTCTTGTTCTTCCTCGTGTCGACACTCCACCTGTGTTCTCAACGAACACACCTAGGCCGAAGCATAAACCAGCCTCCGGGACTCGGCCTACCGTCCACGGAAATATCGGCATCCGCCGCCATAGCTCCACAACATGCCTCGAGCGATCCCCGAGTCTTCATCCTCTTGGCCTTCCCGGCCATAAGCCCCGCATCCCGCAGTAAACACAAAGCAAAGGTACGTCAATCACAAGCATTTAATATAAAGGCACATATAACCCGTCACAAAACACGGCACATATTGCACATAATTTTCACATACATTATACATATAATTTTTCCATGTAACCCGTCACAAAACACGGCACACAATGCACATAATTTTCACATATATCATGCATATAATTTTTCCCATGCAGTCCGTCACAAAAACACGGCACACACTGTACACATTTTCTCAAAAGAAAAAAAAAGGGGGGGGATTAAACCCTACACGACACATTTTCAAAAAGAAATCCGTCCCAACACGGCACATATTGCACATATTTTCCCCACAGAGTCCGTCACCCAAAAAACACGGCACGACACATATGCATAACACACAAAAAAAAATCCGTCCCTACACGGCACACACTTTCACATATAACCCGTCACAAAACACGGCACGTGTCACATTTTTTTTCACAAAAATTATCACTACACGATAATTTTTCTCACAATGTACATACATAAATAGCATTAGGTACAAAACACCAAAGCATGCAATTCACTAGATAGGCACTTTATTTTCACAAATAAGAGCTAATCTACACATTTCTGCACAAAATACACATACCCACAATTTTTACATGTCCATTTTCAACAATTCATCAAGAATTTCACAAAAAGGCATAAAATAATAACAAAAAAATTCAAAAATGCGAAAAACTAAAACCTAGTTCTAGCATTCAAAAATTCGAGCAGGGAATCAAAACGGAACAGATTTCTTACCTCCCCAACGTTCATGGAGCGACGATTGTGCACCTCCGGATTCGGATACAAAACATCCGGGTTCTTCGAAGATGGAACGAACGAAATCCAATTCCTTTGGAGCTCCATCCGTTGCTCGACCACCTCTTGACTGCGTTGACGACGACTCCTTCGAGATCCCTCCGCCATTGCAAGCGATTCAAGCGAAAAATGGAAGAATTTGGTGTAAAAATGGAGGTTTTCTCTCTTTCTCTCTCTCGGATGCACGAACCGGAGAAGAAGCCAAGGGGCCTTGCTATTTAACCCGGTCAAAACCTGGGAACCGTAAAAACCAAAGTGGTCCGTACGGACCTCTTGCAACTGCATTGGTCCGTACGGACCTCTTCAAGGGGTGGCCAAATTACTTTCGCCCTTATAATCTTTGCCCCGGGCCGTCCTAAGGCCTTTTCCAAGAAATCAAGTGCAGAATGGTCCCTAACCCTTCAATTCAACCGGCCGTCAGCGTAAGACCGAACCTCGCCCACTTCAACGGCAAATCAACCACCGGCCGTCAACGTAAGACCGGACCTCGCCCACTTCAACGGCAAATCAACCACCGGCCGTCAAGCGTAAGACCGGACCTCGCCCACTCCAACGGCAATTCAACCACCGCCCGCTCAACGGCAATTCAAGAAGCTCAACGGCAATTCAAGAAGGAGCCAACACCTCCCAGCACGAATCCCAAGGCACGAGACGCCTCCAAAACGCCCGACGGCAATTCAAGAAGGAGCCAACACCTCCCAAAGACGGATATCAAGGCACAAGACGCCCAAACGCTCAACGACAACTCAAAACCACGGAGGTCCGAAGTCATCTTCCCAACAAAAAGGGCCCTGCTGTGGTCATGCATCCTCAAAGCAATTCAAGCACCGGCAAGCCGATGTAAGCCCGAATCTCGCCCACTTCAACGGCAAAGCAAGCACCGCCATCAAAGCGCCCGAGCTCCTCCCCCAACAAGTCGAAAGGGAAGTCATACAGGACTGCATATCCCCAGCACCGACCATCATCCTTGCCCACTCAACGGCAAAACAAGCACAAGAAGGAGCCAACACCTCCAAGTACAAGTACCAAGGCACGAAGCGCCTCCAAAATGCCAAATGGGGAAGCAATCACCGGCCGTCATCCTCGCCCACTTCAACGGCAACGCAAGCACCGGCAGTCATCGTAAGTCCAACCTTCTACTCAACATGCAAAAACACAAAGGCATCTACGCTCTCGAAGCACAAGGCAGCCACGCTCCACAAATGCGGCTAGAAGACGATTCAAAGTCCTCGCGCATTACATCAAATCGCGGCTAGAAGACGATTCAAAGTCCTCGCGCATTACATCAACCGCTGGGAAGACGATTCAAAGTCCTCGCGCATTACACCAACCGCCGCCGTAAGACGATTCAAAGTCCTCCGGCCGTGGCACCAACCGCCGCCGTAAGACGATTCAAAGTCCTCTGGCGTGGCACCAACCGCCGCGTAAGACGATTCAAAGTCCTCCAGGCCGTGGCACCAACCGCCGCCAGATGACGATTCAAAGTCCTCTGGGCCGTGGCACCAACCGCCGCCGATTTACGATTCAAAGTCCTCTGGCCGTGGCACCAACCGCCGCCGTAAGACGATTCAAAGTCCTCCGGGGCCGCGGCACCAACCGCCGCTTAAGACGATTCAAAGTCCTCCGGCGTGGCACCAACCGCCGCGTAAGACGATTCAAAGTCCTCCAACCGTGGCACCAACCGCCGCCGCGATGACGATTCAAAGTCCTCGGGCGTGGCACCAACCGCCGCCGGATGACGATTCAAAGTCCTCTGGGGCCGTGGCACCAACCGCAATCGAAGACGATTCGAGTCCTCACTCTACCTCCACTCAAGGCTTTAAACCACTCGTCCGAAGACCGTATAAACCTCCCACATCACTATCTCCACCAAGGCTTTAAACCACTCGGTCCGAAGACCGTATAAACCTCCCAAATGATTATCCCCTACTCGGAAGGCCTTAAACCACCCGATTAGGAAAATCGTAAAATTTCCATCCCAGACACCACCACGTCCTCACAATTGACCTCGGCGGTCACCACATCTCAGACACCACCACCGCCTACCACCGACCTCGGCGGTCACACAACACTTCGTGGCACCACCACGCCCACATGCACTCACAAATTCACGACCTCTGAACTACGACCAGGCTTGATTCCCGCCAGGGATACGTAGGAATCCTATCACAGGGTCCAGCCATCGACCTATACGGTCACCTAGGACACCACTACGTCCTTCCCATCGACCTTGGCGGTCACCACATCTTAGGACACCACCACGTCCTCACCACTGACCTCGGCGGTCACACAACACTTCAGGGCACCACCACGCCCGCACTCACAAATTCACGACCTCTGAACTACGACTGTGCTTGATTCCCGCCAGGATACGTAGGAATCCTATCACTGGGTCCAGCCATCGACCTATGCGGTCACCCAGACACCACCACGTCCTTACCACCGACCTCGGCGGTCACACGACACTTCAGTGGCACCACCACGCCCGCATTCACAAAACACTCACCCCACACCCGAACTACGACCTGTGCTTGATTCCCGCCAGGATACGTAGGAATCCTATCACAAAGGTCCACTTATTGACCTAAACGGTCACACAAAAGGACACCACCACGTCCTCACATTGACCACTCACGGTCACTTCCTCTCCCAAAGACGCGATCCAGACATTAGGACCCTTATCTTATCGGCGACCCCACTTCTTTCATAAGTGACGCCGTCGAGGGGCTTCGTAAGTACCCCAACTGATCACCCCTTTCAAACACACGGGAAACACCGCACTCATCCACGCAGCCTCGTAGACCTCTCTCACTCAAAACCCTCTCAAAACCCTCTCAAACCCCCAACCAAACCAAGGGAGGAGCCTTCCGGGATAAAAAGGGACAAAAGGACCTTTTGGGAATTTTCAGAAATCGAGCAATTAAGGTCCGTACGGACCTCTTTGTTTCAATGATTACTAAATCCCCTTAAAGTCCACAATATTCCCTCAAATCCCGGGAAAATGATTACTTCCTCGCAGAGTTGGTCCGCACGGACCTCTTCAGATGCATGCAAGATGGTCCGTACGGACCTTATTGCTCAGGGAACACCATCATTCCGTGTATTCTCCATCATTGCGCATTCCCTCAAATCGAGGAAATCCAAAATTCTCGGATAACCAAGAAGGTCCGTACTGACCTCTTTGCTCCGAAATTTTTACTATAAATAGAGGGCTTCCCTCCTCATTTTAACACACATCCCTCTTCTCTCTTCCT
This sequence comes from Adenophora triphylla var. japonica, assembly GCA_022495995.1. NCBI lineage: Eukaryota > Viridiplantae > Streptophyta > Magnoliopsida > Asterales > Campanulaceae > Adenophora > Adenophora triphylla. The sequence continues at coordinate 286,261 of JAFEMH010000224.1, forward strand.
CCCTTAGCCTTCTCGGCTCCCCTCTAAGTCCTCTTGAGGCACTCCCGCCCCTTTCGGATCCTTCCGAAGCCTTCCGAGCTCCCTCGCGGTGCTCCGAAGCCTCCCCGAGCGCTCCCGAGACGCTCCCGCGCTGCCCCGAGGCACTCTCGAGGTACTCGAGGCCCCTCGTGGTACTCCGAGGCCTTGCTCGGTCTTTCCACGGTGTCCCGGCTCTTTCCGAGTCAAACCGACGATCCCAAACCACGCCGAAACTCCGCCCGAGTGACTCGCCACCACAACGCACGCCGAACCTCTCGCCCGAGTGATCCCGACGATCCCCACGCACGCCGAACCTCCGCCCGAACGCAGCCTCGCAACCTCAACTCACGCCGAAACTACGTCCGCGGACAACCGGCATCTCCCGAAGCAATCCCGATCCATACCGAACGCTACTCCGACCTCAAACACCATTCCCAGCTAAGACAGACACAAACCAACATTGGTAAGGCTTCCTTCCTATACTATTTCAATACATTTCCATACATAGCATACAATGTAGACATCCGATACAGCATGCATTTTTAAAAGCACACACACACACACACAACATTTAAAGGATATTAGGGGTATCCGAAAGACTCGTTTTACGAGGCTACTCGGGTGAGCTCTAATACTCTAATATTCTCTTCCCGAGGAGTCATCTGACCTCCGAACTCAAAATCTCATCACACAAAAACGGTTTAAAATTATCTTTAAACTGATGCCCTTTTTCAATGTTTTGGGCTTAATAAAAACGGCGTGGTGACTCTACAAATGCGAAAACAAACGGCGAGACACCTCCAACGCGAAAGATGCCAGATGCCGGGGCCGCGAGGCCTGCTCGGATCCGGGCTATTTCACTAGCAGTCTCAGAAAGTGCTATAAGCGCAGTCCTAGTAACAGAATGAGATGGTATCCAACAGCCAATCTATTATATAAGTAAGACACTTTTAGACGCAGAGACTAGGTATTCTCATTTACAAAAATTAATTTTAGCTTTGATAACTGCATCTATTAAGTTGAGACATTATTTTGAAACCCATGCTATAATTGTGCGTACTAACTATCCTATTAAGAATGTTATGAGAAATCCATAGATGTCAGGTAAGATGGCTAAATGGTCCGTACAGTTAAGCACCTATGATATCAAGTATAAGCCCAGAACAACAATCAAATCCCAGGCTCTAGCTGATTTTGTGGCTGACTTTAGTCCAACCATGCAACCAGAAGTCGAATTGGAAGTTCAACAGCTCCAAGATGATGACATCTTGAAGGTGTGGACACTTTATACAGATGGTGCTTCCAACATGAGGGGTACAGGACTCGGAGTTGTACCAAAATCGCCACAAGGGGACATAATACCACAACCCATCAGTTGCAGTTTTAAGGCCACTAATAACAAAGCAAAATATGAGGCTTTGATTACAGGATTAACAGTTGCTCAAGACCTTGACGTCAAGCATATCCAGGTGTTTATTGATTCATTGCTAGTTGTCAATATAGCGAAAAATGCAAAGATGACGACATACTTGGGGATAGTGAAAATTCTGGCGGCCAAATTCAAAACCTTCATATTGGAGCAGGTGCCACAGGAAGAAAACTCACAACCAGATGCTCTGGCAAGCCTAGGTTTATCCTTCAAAAGTATTTCATAGACAAGTATCCCAATTGTGCATGTTGACATCCCAGCATATGACCGACTTGAGCTATTCAACATAGATGATGACATCCCCAGTCCAGACGCGACATCTTGGACAACTCCTATTATCAAATACCTCCAAGATGACACAATTCCACCCGAGGAGAAGAATGCTCGAGCATTCAGGGTAATATCATCAAAATATTTCCTTATTGATAACCTCTTGTTTAGAAAATCTGTTGTAGGTCACTACTTAAGATGTATAGAAGCAAACCACGCACAAGAAGTTCTAAGAGACCTGCATGAAGGGCAATGTGGCAATCACACTGGGAGAAGAAGCCTATATACCAAGGCTCTAAATATGGGATATTTCTGGCCTACTATGCGAAGAGATGCTGCAGAGTACACCAAGAAGTGTGATTCATGTCAGAGGCATAGCGACATCCTGCATTAGCCAGCAGAATTGTTACATCCTATCTTGTCTCCATGGCCATTCATGATATGGGGAATGGATATTGTAGGGAAACTGCCCAGGGCTCCGGGAGGAAAAGTGTTTCTACTAGCCATGACAGATTATTTTTCCAAGTGGGTAGAAGCTGAGGCATATGTGCAAGTCTGAGACAGAGAAGTAATCTCCTTTATAAAGAGAAACATATTTAGCAGATTTGGGATACCCTCAGAAATAATATTTGATAATGGGTTGCAATTTATCAGTCGAAAAACGCAAGATTTCCTGACAAGATGGGGAGTCAAGATGGTGACATCTTCACCAGTTCACCCCCAGGCGAATGGACAAGCAGAATCCAGCAATAAGATTATCATAAATAACTTAAAGAAGAGATTGGGCCAAAAGAAAGGGGGATGGGCAGAAGAGTTACCATTGGTTCTATGGGCTGATAGGATGACATCTAAGAATGCAACTGGTCAAACACCCTATTCTCTGGTATTCGGGATTGAATCGGTCATCCCTGCAGAAGTTCTAGTGCCTACGGCTAGATATGGTTTGTTGACACCTGAACATAATGGAGACATCTTAGTACATGATTTGGACATTGTGGATAAGCTAAGGGATATGGCTAAAATAAGGATGGCAGCATATCAACAAAGAGTGGCCAGGTCCTACAACAAGAATGTGAGGGTCAGAAGGTTTCAAGTAGGCGACTTAGTCCTACGAAAAGCATTTCAAAATACAAAGGAGCTTAATGCAGGCAAGCTGGCTCCAAAATGCGAAGGCCTCTATTTGATTGATGCAGAGGCCGGAAAGGGGGCATACCGATTGTCAACCTTGGATTGTCAAATGATCCCAAGAAGTTGGAATGCCATTCACCTCAAAAGGTACTACATTTAGACAATGTCCTACTAACGTCCCCACGAGCCAGGTATGAACAATCTTTTTTTATCTTTTAATTTATCAGATATGATTAATCCTTTTTCATCTCTTTTTCGTTTTCCTTTATAATTATTTCAAAATAAAGTGTCACTAACACGACCTGCAGAGGGGCGTCAACATAGTTGACGCCCATCTCTAACATGTCTCTGTCTTGCAAGATGATGACATACCAAAATGGGGACATTTAAGTACTCAAAGAAAAGTGCCCATGAATTATCCTCCGATAGAGACTGGCCATCTCTTCTAAAGTAAAGGTATACAATCCCTTCTAAGGTTTAAAGAGTTAATTACCTCTTTATAAGAATATTAGGTTGTTACACCTTTGCCTGGAGCGCACGTTATCTCTTTGATTGAGGTGTGGGATGGGCCTATATGAGCAAAATTGTATAGCTTACCCATTTCCACTTAGTTAAATGATTGATCTTAAGTTATATGTAATTGGTTATGGCACATTCGTGTCATCCTAAAGTACATACGGTTTTGACATTTTCATGTCACCTGGGGACATAGAAATCTAATCATGTCAGCATCTTTTGTAGATATCCCAGCAATTGATATCAAATCACAACATGCATAAATAACCACTAGCAAAAGCTTTCCAAAAATCTAAAATTCTAAATACCATTAAGTCCTCCCATAAACATTCCCAAGTTCAGTTGGCTCACACCAACATACCAAAAACATAAAACTAAAAGCAAAGTGTTGAACCAACCCAACACTTGAAATAAATTGTCTTCGGTCCTTATGGACCTGTTACAAACCAACAAAATAAAATTGTTTTTGGGGCACCGCACACAAATTCAACAAAACAAATAACAATTTTAAAACATCTTTACTTGGCTACTGCCGCAGGTGTTTCTTTAGGAGTCCCTTCTCCAGCATCTACCTCTTCTCCTACCATTGCATCTTTGGGGCTGGATGATACCTCACCTTTGTCCACTGGCTCACTTGTCAACTTCGTAAGATTATCACACTCCTTGGTGATGTTCCAGTCCTGAGATTTCCCCGCTAAGTGCTCCTTCATCATTTGTATCTTAATCTGCAACATAGTCTTTGCATCGGCAATCTTACAGGAGTTTCTTACTTCATAAATCTCCTTAAGATGATCCTCCTCGATCTTGGAAAGATTGTCTAGCAACCCCTTCAAATCTTTCGCTTGCTCCTCAAATTTTCTTTCCCGTATAGCGGACTCTTTCTTGGCTAGGGCTACATCCGCTCTTACCTTTTTCCTCATACTCTTATTTTCTTTAGCCAATTCTTCTAGCTGAGTTTCCAAAAATCCCATTATCTGTAAAGAGAGTAATAGTAAATTCAAAAAACACACTATAAAGCCTATAATGCAATCAAAGGCAAATAGCGACATCTTACCCCAGACATAAAGCCCATAGACTTTTTCCTCACTTCAGCTACTGTCAGACCATCAAACGTATCCACAACTTCAATCACTTCTTCTTGGGCAGCCTTTCTCTTCTTCACCCTTGATCTGATTCCTGCACTTTCTACCTTTTCAGCAGCCTTCTTTGAAGCAACTTGAGGCCTTGTTCCCACCTTAAGAGGGGAACCTCCAATCAGAGCATTAAGATCGTCCAGATCAAAGTCCGAGCCCGAAGTAACTGGTTTGGAAACTGCACCGAAGAGACAGAATGTCAAGAAAAAGTATGCACATACCAAAAACAGAGTAAAAGCATATCTACCTGTTGACATATTGACAGATGGTGACACCTTATCTTCTTCCTGAACAACAAAGGGCGTTTCAACCAAGCCTCTAGGTGACCTTTTATCTGGGGACAGTTTGAAAAACTCCTCAATCTTTGCCAAAGTGTCTCCCTCTGGTGGAAAAAGCTCTCCCCAATCAATATCTGCAAGAAAGTAGAAAAAATTATGAATTCAGTCTAACTCAGAAAAAGAAGAAATCACGAGTCAGAAATCAAAAAATACCTCCCCTATTCCATCTGCTAGGTATTTCGTCTCCTCCTTCAATTGATTCTCTCTCAACAAAGAAAAATCTACCATTCCATCCTTTGTCGTTCGAAGATGTCGTCGTCATTAAGGGGGTTCTGCCTGACCTTTTCTTAAAAAGATACCATTTTGACCCAAAAGGTTGGAAGTCATAAGAGTAGGCTATCTCGCTAAGCCCTAGGTTTAAGCCATTCTCCCTATTTACCTTTACCACAAATGCAAAAATCCTCCACGCCATTAGCATTAACTGGACGTAGGCAAGCTTTGTCTTTTGAAAAAATTCGGTAACCAGAGAGGGAAAAGGGAAGCTAAACCCTAGGAGAAAAGGATACTCTAGGAAGCAAACCCATTTTGGGGAAATAAGGTCAGACCTAAGATTGACAAGAAAGGGGTTGATGGACAAAAATCCTCTTGTAATAAAATACCTAGCAAGTGTACTAGTTACCGATGTAGTAGTATGCACAAGCAAGGGTCGAACCACAGAAACTTGAGTGTTGAACAAATTAGTTTAATTAGTGTAAAAAGAAACAAAGGAAAAGGGGTTTTTGATTTGATTGAATTATTAAACTAAGAAAGCAAATAACATAAATTAAAGATAATAAGAGACAAGGAATTCATGGATTGGGGATCATAACAATTATCACTTTATGCTTTTTTTTATTTAATGTAAAAAGGTTTCAATCTCATTCTTGGGTTTGTTCACAAAAAACCTAGGGTTAAGATGTTAATATCACAGTTACGTCGATAAGAACATTAAAACCCTAATATCTCTATCTTTTTTATATATTCAGTTACGTCAATATAAACCTTCAAGAGAATCAATTTAGATCACAAGAACATAAGAACCTAGATTCATTGATTTCAATTACGTCCTCAATTAAATCTATTCTCTCAACAATGGTCAATGTATAAATGCCCGATTTACTGAAACGATTCATACCCAAATAGATTCATAGGCCAAAAGTATCTTAACATACAATTGAAGCCTATGAATGATCTTGAAGAATATTGAGAGAACAAGAACAAAAGAGAGATAGGAAGAATTAAAACCTTAGCATAAAGATCAAATTGTTACTCACCTCAATCCATGAATAAAATAAATTAGCCTTGAATGGCCATTAGAATAAACAAATCAAAACCTTGTTCTTTCATCTTCATAAATAAATAAAAACCTAAATTATAATAAAGGGAAAAATATAGAGAGAATGATAAAAATCAAAAGATCCAAAGATCAAAGATGATACAAAACTAGTCTAGGGTTGTTTTTATAGGAGGAAGGAGGTAGAAATCATTTTTGGAAACAAATTAGGGTCAAAATTCTAGTCAAAATAGAAAATCTCCCGAAATTCGTCACTGATTCTGTGCAAATCTTGTTGCTGATTCGTTTTCCTTCTTTGTGACGAAATTAATTCCGTTGCTGAAACTTTGTGGGCGGTCGCCCATGTTGGCCCACCGACCGCCCATATGGACAGTAAGAATGCTCGGCCAATTCCTGATGTTGTGCGGCCGCACATGCCTTGCCCATGCCCAGGCCATCCTTGGCCCATGAATCCTTGCCATGGCCGGCCACCCCATTGCCTTGAGTCTAGCCGTGGCCTAGCAGTGTTTCTCATCATATTTTGTACCATTTAGTATTCGATTTGTCTCGCAATTGTGCAATCGCACTTTGACCACTATAAAAAATTCTTTTGCACCTCGCTCTTTGAGATTTTATTTTTCATTTTAACCCATGAATTTTTATAAATCAAATTCATCCAAAATTTCCATATTTCCAATTTAGTCCCTGAATTTTCCAATATTTACAATTTGGCCCTTGAACTTTCAAAATACACTTTTGTCTCATATTTTCCAGAATTGCAATTTTATCCAAAAACTTCCAAAGTACGCTCCAATCCTCCGTTTTGTTAGTAATTGCACTTCAACCCCTGTACGTTCAAAACACTACAAAATACATTAAATTTCCAAGGCTTCGAGCACCAAATAAGCTAGTAAATATATCTTTTGGATGGGTAAAATCACATCCATCAAATACCCCCAAACTTATCTTTTGCTCGTCCTCGAGTAAAACAAAATTAAAAGAAAATAAAAAACTAACTAACTAAATAAAACAAAAGAAAATATTTTTTGGGATTTGCTCAATTCATATAATAGGCCATTGGCACAACAAGTCTCAGATCTTACAACACACATAATCTACAAGAATTATCATGAACATGGGAATATAATTACACGGATGCATCTAACTTATAATTTTCCACCACATAATGAACGATGAGTGAAATATGGGAGATCATTGTCACCAAAATAAGATATTTTATAGGGTCACTAACCACATGCTCTAAATCAATGATACTAAGATGAAACTTCTGCACAAGGGACACTCAAATGCATGTTTAAACAAAACTGTCAACCCGGCTACTCTTTAGGGATCAAATATGGCTCTACGGTTTGTAATGTATCGCGATAAACGCGGGAAAGGTTCACAGTTACAAAAGAAGGTAAGGACATACGAAGTCAAGCAAGTGAAACTAGAAAGTCTTCATCATACATCCTCACATTGAAATTTATCACTCCGCTTCATACCAACCCATTGAGTCAACCCCCAAACTTATAATTTTGTATACTTTCAAACTTGGGATTGATCACCTTTCTTTCTTTTTGATCACTTTCCACTTCAACATTAGAGACGGCTCGACTTTTTTTTTTTTACTTTGTTTTCTTTTCTTTTCTTTTTTTTCTTTACATTCATTTTTTTTTTGCTCTGCGCAAATAAATCACGAAGAATGTGCATTCAATACTTTGCTCAAGCCCCTCTTTTCAATACATAACATAATCTTTTTCTTTCTTTTCATGACCAATTTCCACTCAACCCTTGATTTTCCAAACTTCACCCAAAATTCCCAATTCCCAATTCATTCCCTAGTTTCACTTTCTTGAAAATGTGCGAAAAATAGTGTATAGGTTAAAAGGGTAGGACAATGAGGGTACAAAAGAAGGCAAATGGTGGTCTAAAATAACCTCTCACTTTGTGAGAGATTCCATTCTTTTTCGCTCAAAAGGGGTTCTAGCGGAAATTTTTATATAAGTGACGAGAAAGTTAAAGGCTCATAAATAGGGTTCAAAGAAAATAGCCAAATATCACTTCCCGAATAGCCTAATTGATGTGTTATTGACAGTCATGCAAACATATTTTAGGGACCCCGAGAATGCCAAAGTGATCCTATAAAGGTCTCCTAAATTGGTTACAATGATCAAGATAAATAATATGGAAGTGAAAGGTGGAGAAATCATACTTTACATGTTTCAATGCAATTATATCCCCATATTGACAATAATACTCAAGATTTTAAAATTAAATCACTCTCAAATCATCATGGACTCTTGCCAACTTCCCAAAATATGAAAAGAACAAAAATTTTAAAATTTTCTATTTTTTTGGAGGGTGACACTATATACACTCCCCTATAAACCCACAAACTCGGAGAGATATCTACCCCCAAACACAAAACATGCTATGTCATCATAGCAAAGAAAACAAAAACATGCCTTGGGTTCAAAGGACGATATGACACAACAAAACAAATAAATAAAGCAAATAAAACGTACCTACTTGGGTTGCCTCCCAATTAGCGCATTTGGTTAAGGTCGTTAGCCCGACCGTTGCTCACGTTTGGACTTCACTTTTCGTCCTTTGGCCCACTTCATGGTTTCGCGGGTCCTTATTTTCAGTTCATGCCCCATATAAAATCCTTGAGCTTTGATATTGTTTTGTGCCCAAGGGAATATTTGACGTTTCAGCTTTTTGGGCTTCTTTTCTTTCAAACTTTCGCCACTTTCATCACCCTCAAAAATAGGGGGAGGTACAAGAATGATGGAGAAAAAATTCTTCACACTTTCGATGGGATGTAGAAGGTCTTCTTTGAGGCATTGTTCGTCAATTTGGTCGGGCCCAACCTCATCAACATTAACACCCTCATCATCTTTTAATTTCTCTTCAACCCCTTCTTCTTCACAATCAACATCTTCATCAACAACCACAACATCACTAGCATGAGACGGAGAGATAATCGGTAGTTCGCCATTAATGGAAGCGTCCTCCAATTCATAACATTCAAGTTGGATAGAACTAGTATCTCGCTCACCACCTCTCAATGCTTCTAATATTTTAGTCACTTGTGCTTCCAACTTATCCATGGTTGCACCAAATTGTTGTCGTTGTTGACGATTTTCCTCCCTCAAACTTGTCAGAACCTCTTCCCATGATCGCTTTTTATGTTGCCGTGGATCATAATAATGTGGCTCATAATTGTTCCATGCCCGGCTTGAGTGGTTTCCCCTCCATTGTGTATAACAATTAGGGAAATAATCATATTGTGGTTGCCATGGGTGGAACGAACTCCTTTCTTGCATCTGTTGAGAATACTCATGAAAATGTCCTAGACGGACAATCATTAGTAGCATGAGAGTATAATCTACAACAGGAACATGCATCTTGTATTATATTGGCACTAGGCGAATCACTTTTCGCATTGAACAAAGCAATTAATTCTTTTACTTGCCCGGCCAACTTATCATTAGAAAGTGAATTATGCATGACCTTTGATTTTTAAACAACTAGAAAAATAAAGAAAAAGAAAATAAAACAGGAAAATTATTTACCCTAAAAAGAAATTAATAAAAGAAAACTATTTACAATACACTAAAAAAATTAACTTGTTCAAATCACAACAAATCCCCGGCAACGGCGCCAAAAACTTGATGGACAAAAATCCTCTTGTAATAAAATACCTAGAAAGTGTACTAATTATCGATGTAGTAGTATGCACAAGTAAGGGTCGAACCACAGAGACTTGAGTGTTGAACAAATTAGTTTAATTAGTGTAAAAAGAAACAAAGGAAAAGGAGTTTTTGATTTGATTGAATTATTAAACTAAGAAAGCAAATAACATAGATTAAAGATAATAAGAGACAAGGGATTCATGGATTGGGGATCATAACAATTATCACTTTATGCTTTTTTTATTTAATGTAAAAAGGTTTCAATCTCATTCTTGGGTTTGTTCACAAAAAACCTAGGGTTAAGATGTTAATATCACAGTTACGTCGATAAGAACATTAAAACCCTAATATCTCTATATTATTTATATATTTAGTTACGTCAATATAAACCTTCAAGAGATTCAATTTAGATCACAAGAACATAAGAACCTAGATTCATTGATTTCAATTACGTCCTCAATTAAATCTATTCTCTCAACAATGGTCAATGTATAAATGTCCGAGTTACTGAAACGATTCATACCCAAATAGATTCATAGGCCAAAAGTGTCTTAACATACAATTGAAGCCTATGAATGATCTTGAAGAATATTGAGAGAACAAGAACAAAAGAGAGATAGGAAGAATTAAAACCTTAGCATAAAGATCAAATTGTTACTCACCTCAATCCATGAATAAAATAAATTAGCCTTGAATGGCCATTAGAATAAACAAATCAAAACCTTGTTCTTTCATCTTCATAAATAAATAAAAACCTAAATTATAATAAAGGGAAAAATATAGAGTGAATGATAAAAATCAAAAGATCCAAAGATCAAAGATGATACAAAACTAGTCTAGGGTTGTTTTTATAGGAGGAAGGAGGTAGAAATCATTTTTGGAAACAAATTAGGGTCAAAATCCTAGTCAAAATAGAAAATCTCCCGAAATCCATCACTGATTCTGTACAAATCTTGTTACTGATTCGTTTTCCTTTTTTGTGACGAAATTAATTCCGTTGCTGGAACTTTGTGGGCGGTATGTTGGCCCACCGACCGCCCATATGGACAGTAAGAATGCTCGGCCAATTCCTGATGTTGTGCGGCCGCCCATGCCTTGCCCATGCCCAGGCCATCCTTGGCCCATGAATCCTTGCCATGGCCGGCCACCCCATTGCCTTGAGTCCAGCCGTGGCCTAGCAGTGTTTCTCATCATATTCTGTACCATTTAGTATTCGATTCGTCTCGCAATTGTGCAATCGCACTTTGGCCACTATAAAAAAATTCTTTTGCACCTCGCTTTTTGAGATTTTATTTTTCATTTTAACACATGAATTTTTATAAATCAAATTCGTCCAAAATTTCCATATTTCCAATTTAGTCCCTGAATTTTCCAATATTTACAATTTGGCCCTTGAACTTTCAAAATACACTTTTGTCCCATATTTTCCAGAATTGCAATTTGATCCAAAAACTTCCAAAGTACGCTCCAATCCTCCGTTTTGTCAGTAATTGCACTTCAACCCCTGTACTTTCAAAACACAACAAAATACATTAAATTCCCAAGGTTTAGAGCACCAAATAAGCTAGGAAATATATCTTTTGGATGGGTAAAACCACATCCATCAGGGGTGAAACATAGCACCTTCTGGAAAGCAACATTGACGTTTCAAAGACTCGATTTGGGTGTCATTGAATACACATATCTCTTCGTCAGGTTTGGAAAGCAGGTTCTCGCACTCGAAGTCGCCAAAGTCGACATCTATGGGTTCTTAGGAGACGAACACGCCTTTCATCTTCGAGGAACTCCACCTAGTCTTTCCCATGGTGACAACTTAAGAGAATCGGAAAATATGGAAAGAGATAGAGAGAACAGAGAAATTACCTTCAAAAGGACGTCGTTGTGAAGAGAAGAAGCAGGAAGGGTTTGGAAGCTTTTTAATTTGACAAGGCAGTTATTAAAACAAAGAAACCCTTTTTCTTCAAACCTCTTTTCCTAATAAAACTCCCCAACCGTCCATAACTCCTCCACATCAATGCGGTTGTCAAATCACGGCATGAGCCAGTTTTTATTTTTTTGAAAAACATTTACCTCTTCGTATTCCGTGAAGGTCAAATATTTTTGGGGACGAATTGTTATGGGCATTTTCAGCATGATGACATCCTCAGTCGTTCCTGCATGTCGACATCCTATTCCACTATAAGTATTGCATAATATTTACTATATTTACCTAATTATTTGTATTCATATTTTTCAGTGAATAAAAGGAGATAAATACGGAGGCATTATAGTCAGCACATAAGACTCTTCCATCAACGTCAAGGAGAGACCAAGTCAAGGGACGTTGAGAGGATAAGAAGACATGCCGACATTTTAGGAAGTTTTGTTATTATCTTGTTAATCTTTATTATTTATGGGGAAAATGGAGACTCACACACACACGTTCACACATTCACTTACGCTCACAACACTTATAATCTCTCCATTGCCTTCCAGCTTGTACTCTCAATATTCATAGTGGAACTTTTAAGGTTGGAGACCTAACTCTCGGGGTTTTTTCCGAAGAGGTTGTCATCTCTAAGATTTTTTTCGTTAACAAAATCCTCGTGTCTATCTTTGTTTTTATGCATTCGTTTATTCCATTTGATCAAAGTCCAAAGTCCCCTTCTTATTATTCAATCCATACACTTTCATAGTCAAGATTCTACACCATTATTTTTTCTACCAAAACAAATTTGATACATATATATATATATATATATATATATATATATATATATATATATATATATATAGTATAACAAGTGGATTCTATTAATAAATGATTGAGAAGATTCGAATCCTTATCATCTGGCTCCTCCACAACAGACTCTGACGAATATCGGGCATGTATAATCCGACTCTACAGCCAAATTTTTATAGTAAATGAGTTACACTTTATAATAACGTACATAATATATTTTATAGTAGGTGTGTTATATTTACCAAAAAATGTAGGGCAAATTGCAATTCAGTTACCTATGTTTGTATCAGTTTTGCAATTTGGTTTCCAATATTGAAAAAGTTGCAAGTCGATTTCTAACATTGAAATTTTGTTGCAAATTGATATAAAACTAACAAATTGTTAATTTTTTGACGGAATTAAAGTCATGTGCCATGTAAATAACTTTTTAAGGGGCATGCTAATCATTTCGCGCCGGGGGGGGGGGTGGGGAAGAAATAAATTACTCTTTAACATCAAAATGATGTAACTTTATAACACTTGGTTAATGAATAAACAATGATCCAAAAATATAAATTAATTAAAAAAACACGTAAAGTAGAAAGTGGTGGTGACTATGGTGCTAATAGTGATAGTGGTCCGTGGTGTTGAGGTTGAAATGAATATGAAATGACCATTATGACTCTTAAAAATTCAAGTGCATGGCACATGACTTGAATTTTGTAAAAAAAAATAACATTTCGTTAATTTTATACCAATTAGCAACACAATATCAATGTTAGGAATTAGATTGCAACTTTTTCAATGTTGAAAACCAAATTGCAATAGTGACACAAACATAGGTAGCCAAATTGCAATTTGGCCAAAAATGTAAAATGAGACATCTTTTGATGCAGGACTAATATGGCTGCAAGATGAAGGTATGTAATAGAATAATACCGGGACTCACTCGACAGACGGTAGCGGATTGACTCAACGCTACTAATTCTGAAATCACATAACGCAACCAAGCATTATAGCTTGTTATAAGAAGAATCACTCAACTCTCAAGCAAATATACTTGCAAAATACTGAATTTTTATTCCTAACACTGTTGAATTCTTCCATTTCAGTCTTATTTATATTTGCTTTGGAACATCCCCCCAAGCATAGGCAATACATTGGAGAAGATAAGTTATATAGCTTATTACATGACCCAAAACTACTTCAAGAAAGTACATGAACATCAGATAAGAAAAAGAAGACTTTAAGAGACCAGATTCATTGCAGAAAGTTTATCCATCAGATTCTGCATCATCTTTTATTACATGAGTAACGATTTATAATGACAACAATCCAATTATTGAACACCATATTCAGATTGATTTCAGAGTGCTATGAACTGAACTAACAAGAAACTCTCCCAGAATAATCAGACTGTCAAGTATGGAGGCTTTAGGGGATGATGGTAGAGTATTTATATCCTCTAACCCTAAACCCGAAGGTCACAGGAAATCCTAGCCAGATCGGACCAGACCGACCAAATCCTCGTGAATGTTGCTCCCAGATTGACATGCACCACCCTATGCCAGCGCATAGCTCTCTCTACGTGGACGTCATATGCGGCCGCATACGCACGTATAGAGCTCTTCCACTAGCTGCTCCACATTCAAGGCAAGGCATAGATCCCAAACTAACAGAATTACATATCTTTTAATTATGGCTACTTTATCTTTATCTGAGTTATAAATCTTTCAAAATATTACCACCTCTATCCCAAAAAGAATGACCAACATAATTCTAAATTTTCTTTTGATCAAGAGTAAATTTAAAAAAAAAAAAAAAATCGGCCATTCATTTTGGGACGGAGGGAATACGAAGCAACATACTCTGTACCAATGAAATCAGAGATTCTTTTCAATAGCAAATGCATGAATCTCTTCCATGAAGCCTTCACTTAAAAGCACTTTCTGTGAACAATCGAGGATCCGGATTCATCGTAGTCAGCCTTTGATATCCACATCTGCAATCACAAATACAGCAACATTTAAAAATTTGTCAAAATAGAGTTTGGTATTAGCCTGGAAAATGATAATTTTATCAAAGCATTTCACCCATACCTGCTGGAATGAGGAGAGGGTTGCCAAAATGGAGCCTCCGATCCACACACTGTACTTCCTCTCCGGTTGGGCCACCACCTTAATCTTCATGCTACCAGGAGCTAACGCGGTAATCTCTTTATCCATCCTGTCAGCAAAGCCCGGGAACATGGTGGATCCTCCGCTGAGAACAATATTTCCATAAAGATCCTTCCTAATATCCATATTGCAGTTCATGATCGAGTTGTATGTAGTTTCATGAATACCGGCAGATTCCATTCCGATCATTGATGGCTGGAAGAGGACTTCTGGGCAGCGGAATAGTTCAGCTCCGATATTGATGACCTCTCCATCTGGAAGCTCGTAGCTCTTCTCCACGAACGAGGTGGTCTCTGAGGTTTTTAGCTCTTGTTCATAGTCCAAGGCAACATAGGCTAGCTTCTCTTTCATGTCCCTCACAATTTCCCTCTCTAAAGTAGTTGTGAAAGAGTAAACACGCTCGGTTAAAATTTTCATGAAGACATGAGTGAGGTCACGTCCAGCCAAATCTAGACGCTTGATTGCATGTGGGACTGGGAGGGCATGCCCGTTGTAGATGGGGACGGTGTGGCTGACACCATCACCAGAGTGAAGTGCAATACCTGCATACATATTATGTTTAACATAACAAGGCTAAGAGAAAACGCTAAATAGAATGGAACGGAATCATGGTTCTCTTGTACCAAACGGGCACTAAAGAGTATTGCAGAAGCTTGCTTACCAGTTGTTCGACCATAGGCATACAGAGATAGGATAGCCTTAATCGAAACATACATGGCAGTAGTGTTGAAGGTCTCAAACATAATTTGAGTCAATTTCTCACGATTGGTTCTCGGATTGAGAGGAGCTTCTGTGAGGACAACAGGGTGCTCTTCTGGTTTCACATGAAGCTCATTGTAAAAGGCGTGATGCCAAATTTCCTCCATGTCATCCCAATCGGTGACAATTCCATGCTCAATCGGGTATTTCAAAGTCAAAATACCTCTATTCGATTGAGCCTCATCCCCAACATAGGCATCTTTCTTGGCCATACCAGCAGTCACACCGATAAGACGAGGCCTACCCACAATGCTAGGGAAGACGACTCTTGGTGCATCATCTCCAGCAAAACCAACCTAAATGCATTACGACAATTAGTGCAGTTCACATCTTGATTCCAGTGTTCTATATTCAAATAATAAAATAAAAAATACAATAGTCACCTTGAACATTCCTGACCCAATATCAAAGACGAGAGGCTGAATGTCGTCGTACTCGTCTTCTGCCATTTTTCAAGGTGTGCTGGGGAAAAGGGATCAGATCTTGATATTAGATATGAGTCTGGCAAAAATAAAAGGGTAATCTTAGAGGGTCATGTAGATTCCTAGAAAGTCAACTCCTGATAAATCAAAAGATTTTAGACCATGGATTAAGAAGACATGACTATACAGATCAGTAGTGTACCTGGTGTTGGGTAGATCTGAATTGTATCAACAGAAGAAGAAGAAGAAGAAGAAGCAGCAGCCGCAATTACAGGGACAGGGACAGGCCAACAGCAGACTCTTTCAGAGATAGAGATGAAGAAATTAGGAAATTTTAATTGTGTAAATAGAAATACCCATTAGGAATCAATGGATTATGGACCATTGTAGCATTACACCATTTTGACTGTCAGTCTTTTGTCAACTAAATAAGGTTCTACTACTACTTTGGTCATTTAACTTTTCGCATTTTACAAATGTGCTCACTTATCTTAATTGTTTTGCAATGTCCACACTCGAGTACATAAATTTTGTAATGTTCTCACTCCGTTAATTTAGCCGTTAATTATTTAACCAATTCTTCTCATGTGCAATTACATGACTAATCCCTATTAAATATTTAACAAGCTCAGTTATACTTAACTGGAGATAACTAAGAGAATGAGGAAAGGAGAAGAAAAAAACACGGTTCGGGTTCGGTTAATTATTTAACCAAACTACATTACACCTAAAAAAAACACTCCCATTCAAACCCATCTTTCATCTCCTCCTCTTTGTGATAGGTGTGTAAGCGGTTCGGTTCAAACGACAATTTGAGATCGAATCGAACCAAACTATGTGATTTGATTCGGTTTTTACACATAAATGGCTTTGTTTGGTCTCATAAATTGATAAACCACAAAGTTCGGTTTGTAAGAGAACATTATCCCACATCGGGAATAAACAAGACTTGTCTCTAACATATAAGGATCCTGGGCTACTCCTCTTAACACCAATTGATTTTAAGGTGGAACCTCAGACTTTAACATGGTATCAGAGCTGGTCCATTACACGTGCAGGCCCAACGGCCCACGATGAACCCTCCGCGCCACCCACTATCCAGTCCACGTTGTAAGCCTTTGTGTCTAACATATAAGGATCATGGGCTACTCCCCTTAACACCAATTGGTTTTAAAGTGAAACCTCAGACTTTAACACGGTTAGTTTGTGGTCTAACCCTTCCAGACCGAACCAAACCAAACCATACCAAACTGCGGTTTGAGACCGTCAAATCGAACCACCAAACCAAACTACCAGACTTAACCATCAGACCAAACCACCAACCAATAGACTGAACCACCATATCACATATATTAACCAAATGTTTGTGTATTGAGTAATATTTATAGTTAGATCAACAAAAAACTTATATTACAACATGCTAATCCTAACCCCCCCGTTTTTCATCTAATTCACTATTAATTTTATCATTTGTTATCTTTATTACGATACATAACAAACCAAGTTCTCTACATTGTCGACATTGTATAGTGTGTTTTTTTTCCTTCGGCCTCTCTCTTCCTCTAGTCTCACTCTTCCTTCGACTTTCCTCTTCAACTTCCGCATCCCTCGCTCTTCCTTCGTGATCACGAAAATTTTAAACAAATTTGATAATGAGTTACATTTTGAAGCGTAGTTTGAACGACGATCTGAATCATGGTTTGAACTATTGTCTAAACCATGGTCTGAACCTTAGTCCAAACTGCCGTCTGAATCACATAGCTGAACCGTAGTTTGAACCAAACCATGGCTGTTTGGTTCGATTCGGTTTGAAATTTTTCATGGTTTGGTTCGATTTGAAATTTTCTCAAACCGATAAGTATTGGTTTGGTCTGTAAATTGATCTAGACCGAACCATTTACACCCCTACTCTGTGATATGCACCACCACCCCCAAACCATACCCTTTTCGATTGTGAGTGTACTTATCAATCTAATTCGCAATCCCAACTCACCAGTACTTAAATGTTTAATTAATAAGAACCTAACGAGTCGTCACGCTTACCATAGTTCACTTTACGTTATTTTCAAATTTGCACAATTCTTGCATGTCATGTAGGTAGCACTCATACTAATTGCTATTTGACATGTATATTGTTTCATGTGTTTTATAGACTTTTAAAATATGCGAAGTAGAAAAGAAAAACACAATATTTTGGGGGAAACTAGTTTCTCTCTAAGTTATAAAAAGTCCTGTTTTTTTAAACTGCTCTTATATTCGTCAAATATTTGCAAGTTGAAAAAAATTGAACTTTTTATAATTTATGGAGAAACTGATTTCTCCCAAAACTTACTCAAAGAAAAATATAGAAAGGTAGTTAAATTTAGATTTAGTGGCAGCTTGACTAGTCTTCGCTCAAATAAGCATAACTTTGTGTAGAAAATTCAGAAGAATGACGAACCAAAAAATGCGCTAGAAACTAGATTGATAATGCTTACCAAAGAGACCTTATTTGTATAATTTGAAGAAGTGGATAATTTTAGGTGAGCAGTAAAAGTAGGTTGAATTTTCATCCATTATCATTATGTTGAATAATTTGACTTTTGACCAACCTATAGTCTCTTGACACCTCAGTACTCTTGAATATGATTTTAACATGAACTAGGGTCATTATTTAAAACTAGTATAACATCCGTGCGTTAAACGCACGATTGAAAACTTTGACAAATAATAGATATTATAATCTTAAAAGTTAATTTTGATATTTTTAAAATAAAAGATATTCAATAAAATATATATTGACATTATAATAAAAAATTACAATTTTGAAAAAATAACTTGTTATCTAGTTTGATTAACATAACTTAAAATTAAATTGTTTTCATCCCGAACACAAACAACTTCTTACGCAGTATAACTCTCACGTAAGGACTCTCAAAGTATACAACAATCCTTCTATCATCATTGAATCTGTGAGGTATCAAAATTAACTAAGAATGAAAATAAAGGGGCTCAATAAAAGAGAGTTATTTTTATTGTAATATAAATAAATTGTAGCTGAAATCAAAATTGTGATACAAGATAAATGATATGCCATTATCTTGTTCTTGCTCATACTGAAAATGATACAACTTACAAAATACAAAAATATTCTTTCATCCCTAATCCTATCCAACCAGAAATATTCTAAAATGTGCAAATTGAAGATAAATATTCTCAAGCTTCACATCTAAATGTGCTACCCTTTTTACATGAATAAACTGCAATGCCATGGCTACCTGTACAAAACCCACAATATTTTTTGCATTAGTTCAAAAATGTTAGGGACGGAGGGAGTATTAACAAAAATTGGACTTTGAGCATTTCTGTAAAGCTTAAAGGGAGAAAAATTTGGAAAGAAAATTAGCCTTCCCATATCATATCCCTGATTTTACATTAGTTCTTAGGAAAATATGTGAAGGGTGACAAGAGCTTGATTCCTTACGTCTCGATTTTTTGCTACAAGAAATTCAATAAGTATAGGCACTTCTCTCGAATGTGTGCCCTGAAGAAGTCTCCACAGGGTCCATTACTTCCTTGTTAATTGGCAGTAAAATGATTGGAGAGGCTCCAATGGCAGACTATCCAAAGAACTCCGTTTGGTTAAGTACTTCCTTTCCTTCTCCTCGGGCGAAGAAGCAGCATCTGCTCTTTCTAGCAAAGCAATTATCTGATCCAACTGAATAGCTTCAGCTTGATCAGCTTGATCTTTCCTCAGCTGTGCATTTTCGATCTCAGCCTTGAATTCTTCAAATTCCTTCTTCAATGCGGATCTCTCGGTTGAGATTCCAACAGCCTCAGCAATGGATAGCAACAACTTATTGGCATACGAGCGATCCACATTCCTCTCGTGTATTCCAGACTCAATTTTCTCCAAAATCTCTTCTTCTGCCATAGCAGTTTTGAACTCTACAGCTAACATACTTTCACACAGTCTAGCAATTTCCTCAACTATACTCGATTAAACATCCAGTGAAGACAAAGGGATTAGACTGCGCTGATCTCTTTTGTAATATTTTGTAAGCGTTTAGCAATAGAGCGACAATTCACTAGAAGATATACACCCTGTTAGAGTTCATGCGGCCAATAAACATGAGATGGAGGCGTGGTATTAATTTTCTGCCGTGTTTATTTCATAGAGGAAGAATCCAATATACTCCCTCCGTCCCACTCCAAGTGTCACTTTTTACCCAAAATGGCGTCCCGTTTGAAGCGTCACCTTTCCTAAAAAGAAAATGTTTTATTAATATTCTATTATCCCATCCACTATTCCCTCCACTAATTCTCTCTCCTCTACACTCACAACACTTTTTAAATTCACTATTTCCTCCACTAATTCTCTCTCCTATTTTCAAATTACACTCACAACATTTTTTCTTTCCCCTTTTTTTCTTAATTTGCGTGCCACCCCTAAAAGGGTGACACTCTTGGTGGGAAGGAGGGAGTATACATCAATAACCCTAGTAGAAGTATACTAGGTGCTTCACCCCAAAAAATCACTCAACATGTTTGAAAGGCCCTTTGTTGATATGCAGATGATCAGACAGCTATGGTTTGGCTTAGCTGTCAGATGATAGTTGAATTGTGCAGCGGAATAAGAGAGGCTTGAAATAATGATAGGACAATGAACACAAAGAAATAATGCAAGTGTGTGAATGTGATTGCAAAAATGTAATAACACAGAGAATTTAAAGTGGTTCAGAGTTCACTCCTCCTACATCCACCCCCACTGTCAGTCTTGACAAGTGAGATCAATTTTATTATAATCTTTAATCAACAAAAATTACAAATGATTGATTCAGGCAAGTTCCTTGAACTTCCTCTTCCTAATTAGTACAGTCAACTAGGGATACACTTAAAGTACAGTCTTAAGTGTTTTTACAACTTGAAGTACAGTCTCAAGATTTTGCAAAACAAACAATACACTCAAAGTACAGTCTTGAGTGTTTACAAACTAATTCTACACCTAAAGTACAGTCTTAGGATTTTGGAATTTGTGAATTAACACACTAAGGGGTGAGGGTTTTGGTTTGGAACAGGGTTTAAAGGGTAGGGATTGGTGAGTGTGTGTGTGGATTACAGGAGGTGTGTGTGGGTGTAAGGGAAATGTTTTGGACTGTGAAAAAGAGTATTTTTCAAGAGTGTTTTGTGTAGAGGATGAACTCCTCTATTTATACCCTTCAATGTAGCCGTTGGAATATGACTGTTGTAGCTACATTAATGAGCCTTGACTGGTCTTTGCCCCACTTGTCCACTTGCAGGTCTTCATGAGCTGGCTTGAGCTGTGGCTTGAACTGAGAGCTTCCAGAAGGTCTTCAGTGGTCTTCATTGGTCTTCAATGGTGAACTTGACAGCTGTGAAGATCCAGGTTCCACTTTGGTTGAGATTGTGGTAACAGAGATTGAGACAAAGTGATGGCTATCAGAGGAATGAAGTCATAGCTGTCAGATCATACAAGGCTTAGCTATCAGAGAGGTTCTCTAATAAGGACTGAGATGCACTTTGATGATCTTGATGGCTTAGAGAGTGAATATGATTCATGTTTTCGATTGATTGTAATCATTGTATACAACATAATCATAACTATCAAACTCATAGCTGTCAGATACACTGAGGAATGAATATGAAGTTTGATTTGGTCACCATGGACTTAGCCGTCGAGTAAAGAATCATGACTGACAGTCTTCCTCTTTTGATATAAACCCTGTTCTATATATATATTCCTTTATCAAAACCAACTAACTAAGACATTGATCAAAGTTAGGTCCTAACAATTTCCCCCTTTTTGGTAAAGGAAGATCTATTTTAGAACATGTTTTCACATTTGATAAAAGAAATAATAATAGAAGAAATAATACAAGGATTCATAGCAAGCACAAGAAACCAGAATGAGATTGAAATACATGAATTTAATCTCAAGATGAAAAGGTTCACAGACATGTACCATAAAAACCGAGCCAATCAAAACATATTGTTTAAAAATTGTTCCATAAAACTACACTTCAATCATCGCCCGCTGATCATAGAACTCTTCTCTTTCTTGCCCGGCCGAAATAATCGTATTTCTTTCTTCCTCCAGTTCTCTTCTCATATCCGGCTCCACTCCTCTCGTAGTAGAACTCATTGTTCCATTCCCAGGACATCCTCTCATCATACTTGAAGAACTTATCTTCCTTTGATTTCGCTGAGCTCTTGTAAGGGCATCTCGATCATTTCGATTCTCATTATGCCCCACAAATGCTTCTTCTTGTTCCTTGTTCTCTTGTTTTTCATGGGCCCAATGGATTGATCTCGGTTGTGATTGAACCGAGACTTGAGTTTCAGAAAGGAATGAGTGGATTGCCGAGGAGGGTTGGTAAATGTAGGAGATGGAATTATTATTGGAGAGTCTTGATCTGGACTTGAAGGAGCATCATCATCATCACTGCCGAGTATGAGGAAAGATCAATAACAGCTTGGTTCCGTTTTGACCGTCGCCTATGGATTCTCTGAATTCTTTGATCTCGTGAATAGAGACCAAGTTCATGAAGTGAGAGTTTTCATTGGGTGAGGTGAAGTTAATGGGATCAACAAAGTGATGAAGGGAGAAAGGTAGGGCTCAATTCCTGGATTAAGGGTTGGGGGAAAGATGTTGACCATTTTGCTTATCAAAAGCATAAGGGCATACTTGTGTTCAAACAGAGAAAGGAAAAATGATTTTGCAAGGTCAATGCACAGGGTGAAGACTAGACCCTTTGGCATATACAGCATGAATTGAGTGATGGAGAGATAAGTTGATCAAGAGAACTTCCCAATCAAGAAGAGTATTGGGAGTGATGAACTTTGGGAAGGATGGGATTTGGTGAACAAAGTTGGAGGTTGATGAGGTTCTTGACACTTTCCATTTTTCATAGGCAAAGAAAACTAACCCTGCAAGGTTTCTTGCTACCATTATCAAACCATTTCTTGACAGCTCCCGAATTTTGGATAGATAAATGGGTTTGCAATTTCGGGAAATGAGTTACATGGGCCAACCTTGTTCTTGCCGCCTTGATGGAAGACATAGAGAAGTCAATGCCACGCCTAAGCATCCAAGGTTCTTTCTTGGGAAGATATGCTTGAGTAGGAGGAATAGAATGGCTTGATGGCCGTCGGGGACTGTCAAGAATGGGATCACTGTCGATGTATCTTGACCTTGTCCAGCCTAGGATTGGACTTTGAGGAGAGGCTTCAAAAGGTTCATTTTCGTAGATTGGAGAAATTGGCTTGGAAGGTGCAAGAGGCTTGGGTTGAAACAGTTGGGATTGACTCGGAGGCTTGGCCAAGACTTTGATTGAGAATATTGGAATTGAATTGAGATTTAAGGAGGTTTAAGGCTGCCCGACTTCTCTTTTGGCCAACTTTTTCTCTAGAATAGCCGTCGTGGCTTCCTCACTTTCGGAGTTCCATTAAACACAAGTCCCTTGCAAGCATTTATGATTGAATCTCCCTTTGAGACTTGATTTGGATCTATTTCAACTCCAACCTTTTTGAGACTTTTAATAACCTCAGGATATTATCAAGATTCCCCTATCAATTTCAACAATTGGGGTAGGTTCATTCACAACCTCGGCCTCGGGAATGGAAGGGAAGGTTTGGATATCTACATCCATAGCTGTCACCTTGGGGTTACTAGATGTCTCTCCAGGTCCACTCCTTTTCTTCATAAACCTATACCTGAGTTCATCTAGGGCCATTAAAGATTCTTCCTTACTTAGAACATCATCAAGAAACAAGAGAACAGCTTTTTCAGTGTCAGGGTTCCCATCCAACTCAATAGCATCAATTGCTCTCAGGATTTTGGCTAACTGTTGAGGTTGGGTGGAGGGGATATTCTCATCAATGTTCCCCCTTAAAGGTTGCTTTTCTGATGGTTCTTTGAGATTTAGGATAGCTTCAATGGCTGACTGATGACCTGAGCTGGGTGTGGATGACTTGTCCACTCTTGGACTGACAGAAGTGGATTTTGGAGAAATGGAATGGGTAGTTATTTTGGCTTTCTTGGCCTTGGGGGCTTTCTTTTCTAGTTTTCTTTTCTTTGGCAAAGTTTTAGAAGAAATGGATAAGGAGGATTGTACCTTGAATCTGGTGACTGTCTGCTTGGTAGGGATAGCTGTCAGAGGTTGCTTTCCTTTATGCTGTATTTTTGACAATTTAATAGCTGCCTGGAGTTCTTGAGGATCTACATCAGCTTCACCAGCATGAGTTTGTTCCATGGTGTCATCTCTATGGCTATCAACAGCACCTCTTTCTTCAACATCCTCTATATGGCTGTCAGACAAGGTTTTATCACTGTCAGTCATTTGACCATCCTTGCTTTTGCCCTTTTTGCTAGGAGATACCACAGTCTTCTTTAACACCACTGTTTTCTTGACATTGGTCTTCACTCCCCTTTTTATTCTCCTACTTGTAGCCAATGCAATCAACTCCTTCCAATGTTCAATCTTTATTCTTGTTTCTTCAAGCATCTTTTCTTGGGCTTCATTGAAACTTTCAAGGCTCATATCTCCAAATTTTCATAGCAATTCCTTTCTTTTGTTTCAATGAAAAGGTTCTTTCATTGAAACACCTTGTTTCGACAGCCTTCACAGTCTTCAGCCACTTCTTGGGTAGAGGAGTTTTGAGCTTAGGGATTAGATCATCAAGAATTCCACTCATAAACCTGAAGTTGTTCATCTTCCCACCTTGTTTTTTGAACTTGAGAGTAGAGGTTGAGACTGCCAGTTGAAAGTTGTGGAGAAGGACAATGCACCAGTTTGTGTCCTTGGTCATCAAGCTCAGCATTTGCTTCCATTCATTTGATCCCATTTGATCAAATGAGGATTGCTTGCCATCAATGGCTTTGTTGACCACATCCATCAGGGTTGACTTGAAGATATCATCTTTGTTTTTCACCATTGCTTTATCTTGAACAACCTTGAAGTCAGGGACCTTAATACCAAGAAACTTCTCATAAACTGTCTTCAATCTGTCTGACCCTCTATCCCAAATATTTTTCACAGCATCTTCTTTGTTTGGGATCCCATAGACCTTACTGACCATTTCTTGAGTAATGGTAATCTTTACATTATCTATGGTGGCAGTTATTGAGTTGTTCTCTCTGTTTCTGTTGCCCACCAAATAAATCTCTCGCACGCTTCTTCATAAATTGGAGGTCTAGCTCCCATGAAATCAATTAATTCATTTACCTCAAGAAGTTCTTTGATGAGTATTCCAACTTCAGTCTCATAGAAGTTAGGTTTGATGAAATAACCATGAGCATCTGGGTAAATAGCTTTGGGGTCTGCCATTGAAGGTTAAAGGAATTAGGGTTGAAGGAATACGATGTTGTATTAGAGAGGTAAATAGATGAATTTTAAACTGAGGGTTAATGGAATAGGAATTTTGGTGATTGCGAAAGAGAGAGAGAGACAAATGATGAGTGGAACGTGGGTTTTAATGAGCATTGGGGGTTTCAAAGTTAAGTAACTGTTCATATGAACAGTGGTTTTTACCCTTTCCCACGTTGAGACATTAATTCCCACAAAACACAAGAAGAACATTCCCTTTTTCAAGAAGCTTTGCAGGGGAAGAGATGGCAAAGGAAGTGACAATTGTGAGCAATTAACACGATCAAATCACATAAAAGTTGCTTTAACCTAGCTGTTGAAAGAAAACTCTGACAGTTAAGTCTAGTTTGAATGATGATGGCTGTCTGAGATAGCTAGGTGAAACTTGCCTATAAAACAATGACAATTTCAGAGGAAAATTATTCAGATTGTTTTACAAACACAAATGGGTAGATTTTCCTCAAAGTTTAATCCAAAAAATATGGCTCAAACAGCAAAAAGGTTAGTTTTTGGGAAGAATTGTGAGGATGATTTGAGGGGGGATGAAATGGAGATAGAGAGAGAGTCCTTTAATGTAATTAAAAGTTCAGAGGGAGTGAGAGACAAAGGTAAGAACAAGAGTGTGAGAGAAGATCAGGACTATGGTGTTAAGGAGATAGCTGTCAGAGAGAAAATTGACAGTAGAGAGGGAGATGGAATAAGGCTCTTTGGAAAGACTATCAAGGTTGATCAGGGTGAGCCCAGTAAGGGAAAAAGTAAGGTGGAGAGGGTTTATACATTGGGGGAATTGGTTAAACAAGATAGGGCTCAGACAGCTATGGAAAGGAACTTAGCTGTCAAGAAAAAGGTTAAGCCTGAGAAGGTGTATACCCCAGTGAGTAGGGATTCACTCTCTCCAGGAGTTGGATTGTTGGAGGGGAGAGGAGATAACTTTGCTGGAGTGCATATCTCTCCTTCTTCAACAATCTCATACCTATTCAACTAGGTTATAGGTTGCTTTAGCCCTGCTAGAGTTCCTACTGTGGAGAGAGTGGAGTCAAGTGTTGGTCAACCTTTTGCAGTTGCAGGGAATGGTTCTTTTTCTAGAGATTTTAGCTTTGTGACTCCAATGGAGGGTTTTCTTCAGCCATATGATGCAGTTGAAGAGTGGTGGCCAAGGAGAGCAAGTCCTTCTCTTCAATATTCAGTCACTTCCATTGATCCTTTCTTGGAGAGGCACCCAATATGGTTGCAAAGGTATCAACAAACCTTGCAATCAACTCAGGAGGCTAGGAATGAAGGAATGAGTGCTGGAGGAGGATCTGGAGAGACTGTGACATTTCCAAAGAATGTCAGACAGCTAAGGTGAAGGTTTGAAGAGGGGAGCTGGTTTTGAAGATTGTATGGTTTAGAGGAAGTTTTTGTTGGGTGAATGAAGATGAAAGAGAGGGATTTCATGGGTTGTTGAATGTTTTTGTTGTATGTTTTTGTTTTTGTTTTTGGTTTTCATGGATTTTGGAACGATAGCTATCAGTGGATGGCTATCAGGAATGTTTATGAGGGAATAGCTGTCAGGCAACATTGTGACAGCATTACCCAGTATGTAAGCCTCTTTTTATTTATGAAGAACAACTTTTTATTTTGGCATATTTAACATACCAAGTGTGGCTCTTAATATCTCAAACCTCTTTTCATCCATGGCTTTTGTGAGAATATCAGAGACATTGTCCTCAGTGCAAACTTTTGCAAGGTTGATATTCCCTTTTTCAACATGATCCCTAATGAAATGATGTCTGACCTCAATATGCTTTGTTTTTGAATGTTGGACAGGATTTTCTGTCATGGCAATAGTACTTGAGTTGTCACAGGAGATGGGAATGTTGGATAATTCAATTCCAAAGTCTTGAAGTTGACTTTTAAGATAGAGAATTTGTGAACAACACAAGCCTCGGCAAAGAATATACTCGGCCTCAAATTTCAAGCCTGCGAGGTTTGCTTTTTGCTTGACCATGAAATGATTCTTGAGCCAATAAACCGGTATCCACCACTTGTGGATTTTCTATCTAGATTACATCCAGCATAGTCGAATCGGTGAATCCAATTAGAGAGATGGGGATTCAAGTGGGATACCACAAGCCAAAATCGTGGGTTCCTTTGAGATATCTTAGAATTCTCTTGACAGCAGAGAGATGAGATTCCTTGGGATTAGCTTGAAATCTAGCACAAAGACATACACTAAACATAATGTCAGTCTTGAAGTCATTACATAAAGAAGAGATCCAATGTAGCTTCTGTAAAGTGTTGGATTTACACTTTGACCATCTAGATCAGCATGGAGTTTGGTTGAGGTTGACAAGGGTATTTTGGCAGGGGAAGCAGTTTGCATGTCAAACTTCTTGATCATATCCCTTGTGTATTTAGCTTGGTTGATGAAGATTCCTTCCTTCATTTGCTTGACTTGGAGTCCTAAGAAGAAGGTGAGCTCACCAATCATGCTCATTTCAAACTGATCCTTCATAATATCTCCAAATTCAGTGCACAAGTCCTCATTTGATGAGCCAAAGTTGATGTCATCAACATAGACTTGGATGAGCAACTGATCATCTCCATATTTTTTGATAAACAAAGTATTATCAATATGGCCCTTGGTAAATCCTTTGCCAAGGAGATATCTAGATAGAGTATCATACCAAGCTCTTGGTGCTTGTTTAAGCCCATACAATGCTTTGTTCAGTTTGAAAACATGATCAGGAAACTTTGGGTGCTCAAATCCAGGGGGTTGAGATACAAACACCTTTTCATTTAAAACTCCATTTAGAAATGCACTCTTGACATCCATCTGGAATACTTTCATCTTCTTGAATGAAGCATGGGCAAGGAATAGCCTTATAGCTTCAAGTCTTGCAACAGGTGCAAAGGTCTCATCATAGTCAATACCTTCTTCTTGTCTATATCCTTGGGCAACCAGTCTGGCTTTGTTTCTTACTACAACACCTTCTTCATTCATCTTATTTCTAAAAACCCATCTTGTTCCAATGACAGTTTGATTTCTTGGTTTAGGAACAAGTTGCCACACTTTGTTTCTTTCAAACTGCTCTAGTTCTTCTTCCATGGCTTCAATCCAGTCAGCATCTTGGAGTGCTTCATTTATTTTCTTTGGTTCCACTTGGGATATGAATGCACTCATGAGAAAAGGGATGTTGTCTGGAACTGGGGTTTTATCAATTTGAAGGCTGATGTAAAGATCTTTATTGGGTGGGATGATGTGGGTAATGGTAGTTTCATCATTGGTTTTGGGAGGAGAAAGAGGATTATTGGATGGAGATGGAAGGTGGCTAGAAGATGGATTACATGAGGAATTGGGATGGCTGTCAGCTAAGGGTTAGCTGTCAGCTAAGGGAAAATTTTGAGAAAGGTCAGTCAAGGGATGATCATTTATTTGAATATTTTCTTCCTCATCAATTGGTTTGGAAATGGGAGAGATTGCTGTTGACTTGGTTGGCTGGATTGGTTGTTGATGAGAGTGAGATGGTTCATGGCTGTCAGGCACAGGATGGTTGTCAGATGAGTTTCTTGGAGCCATGTATGGAAGATTTGATGAATCTTGTTCATGATTGAGAACAGTTGAATCAAGAATGGGAGATGCTTCAGGAAGATTATCTAGGTTTCCCAAACCTTCATCAAAATCACACAACTCAGTTACACTTTGATCATTGTTTTCATCAAAGTCAACATGAATTGATTCTTCAACAACAAGTCTTCTTTTGTTGTAAACTCTATAAGCTTTGCTTGTGTTAGAGTATCCAAGAAATATTCCTTCATCACTTTTGGAGTCAAATTTATCCAAATTGTTCTTGCCATTGTTGTGAATAAAGCATCTACTTCCAAAGCTGTGAAAGTAGGAAATGGTAGAAACTTTGTCATTCCATAGTTCATATGGAGTCTTCTTGTGGAATTTGTTGATTAGAGTTTTGTTTTGAACATACACAGCAGTAGTAACAGCTTCACCCCAAAAATACTTTGGGAGATTGTGTTCGACAAAGATTGTTCTTGCCGCCTCACAAATTGTCCTGTTCTTCCTTTCAAAGAACACCATTTTGTTGGGGAGTTCTTGGGGCTGAAAAATTGTGATCTATGCCTTTGGAATCACAATATTCTTCTACTGTGTTCTCAAATTCCTTCCCATGGTCGATCTCGATCTTGATGATGGATGTCCCTTTACGATTTTGAATTTTATTGAACAATGCTTTATCGACAAATAAGGGTGTCACTTTTGGATTCAAGAAGAATGATCCAAGTGAATCTTGTGTAATCATCAACAACAACTAGGGAGTATATTTTTCCTCTTAAAGATCTAGTTCTTATGGGTCCAAAAAGATCCATATGAAGCAGTTCAATAGGTCTTGAGGTGTCCAACTTGGTCTTGGCTTTGAATGAAGATCTCTTTTGCTTCCCACATTGGCATGCTTTGCAAAGTTTATCCTTCTTGAATGGGATCTTTGGTAGACCTCTGACTAGATTAGAATTTGCAAGCTTGGAGATGGTTTTGTGATTGAGGTGAGCCAATCTTTTGTGCCATAGCCATGACATATCAGATTGATTAAAAGACAGAAGGCAGTGAGCATTTGAGGATTCCACAATCTCTAAGTTTAAGCAGTAGAGATTTCCTTTTCTTGATCCAGTTAAAATGACTTTATTGTTTTTATCCTTAACAGTGCATTTATTCTTAGTGAAAACAACATGATATCCCTTATCACAGATTTGACTTATGCTAATCAAATTGTGTTTGAGACCTTCTACGTAAGACACATTTGTAAAAATGATATCTTTTGTAATAAGATTTCCTGATCCTTTGACCTTACCTTGGGAAATGTCACCAAAGGTTACATTTGGACCATTTTTAGGGGAATATTGTTGCAACCAGTCTTTATTGAAGGTCATATGTCTACTACAACCACTATCTAAATACCAAAGTCCTTTCCTAGGTACCTGCAAAACAGAAAGTAAATTTTATGGTACCCCTTTTTATTCTTTTGGGTCCAAAGGATTAGTTTTTCTTTGGAACCCTAGCTTTGTTCATTGGTCCCTTGTTGAAAAACTGGTTTAGGGTATGATAATATGACATGATTTGCATCATGTAAGGTGTAAGGACAGTGGATTGGGATGGATTGAAGAAGTGGTTTGGATTGTTGTATTGGGGTTGAAACTGAAAGCTATTTGAAGAGGACGATCTGGGAGAGTCATTTTGACTTGCATGGCTTCTACCATTTGAGTATTGCCATTGAGGTTTTTGTTGTTTGGTGTATCTATGTTTGTTATAGAATCTTTGTTGCCTTGGGGTTCTTTGTTGTTTGGAAGATTTTGGTTGTCCTGTCGGGCCTTCGCCGTTCGTCATGCCTTGGCCGTCTGTCATGCCTTGGCCGTCCGACAGACTTGACCGACTAGCACATTCTTGCAGCTTGACTTCTTCCTGTATATTGGCTCCTTTTTGAACCCAAATATACTTGCTTCCTTGAATTTTACTTGGTCTTTCCTTTGGTTGACTAGGACCACCCAAGATTTCTTTTGATTTTCCTTTGGTTTGAACAGGGTAGGTTTGAGTTTGATAGCTGCCAGAGCTTAGGTTTTCTAGAACCATTTTTTCAATGGCCCTTTCACCGGTGGGAGGAGCGTGTACACCTTTTGTGTAGGATCATCGGCACCAATCCCTGTTTTGTCACCGGACGCCTTTGGGTGTAGGTGAAAAGTGATAATGCTTTGCTTGACATGTTCCATGAATCTATTTTCTTTTTAAGAGCATCATTTTCTTTTTCAAGATTATGAGTTTTTGACAATTTTCATGATTACTTGATGTCTCGAAATTATCGGATCCATGTTTTGTTTTTCAAGCATGATGCATTGATCTCTTAGCCCTTGGCATGCTTTCTCAAGCTCGAGAAATGGTTTTTGTGAGGGTGTCAATGGTTGAGGATTGGGAAAGATTCTCATTGACCAAGTGAAGCAAAGCTAGTTTTTTGTTTTTTGGTTTGAATTAAAAGAGTGCAAACTAATTGTTTAAAACCATCAATATTTAAAGAGTTAAAATCATGTACCTCTTTTAGTTCATCAACGGCAAGTGCTTCCATCTCTTCCTCATTGTACGATTCTTCCTCATCTTCACTATAAGACATATCATGGCTTCTTCTCCTTCATTTTCGTAATCATCACTTGTCACATACTCTTCATCACCGAATTTTGATGAGTCGCCTATCATGACATGTTCTTTGTTTTTGTCATGTTTATTTTTGGAGCAATTGAAGCAGTTGCACTTGGAACTGTGAATGATCTCTTTTGAGTAGGTCATCTTCTTAGCTGTCTGATTGTCCCTAGGTTTCCTTGGTTCAGGACAATCAGATGAGTAATGTCCTTGCTTTCCACAATTGAAGCAATCAATTGTCTTCTTGAAGCTGTCTTGTTGAGCATTAGATGTGGAGGGATTGTATTTTTTGTCAAAAGATTTCTTTTGAAATTTCATGGCATTTCGATGACCATGGAAATGAGACTTGGAATGTCTTCTTGGGAGATCTGTTTACTGACAGGTTTGGAGCTGATGTTTATCTTTTGAAGGGCATTGTTGACAATGGTCTCAATGTCATGGTGAGTGATTGGTTTGATTACAGTTTCTTGAGCAGTTAAAGCTAAAGTTTGTGAAATGGTAGGGACTTGTTGAATTTTTATCATACCTTCCAATTCATAAGCTTCAAGCTTTCCAAAATACTGTTCAACTGTCATTGTGCTCCACTCAGACCCTTCTCTGATAGGTAATGCTACCTTTTCATATTCTTGAGGAAGATTTGAATATATCTTGAGGCGTAGATCTTGTTGTTCAAAGGTTTTTCCATGGTCGCATAGATCTAACAAGGTTCTCAAACCTTGGTTGAGCAAAGACTCACTTTTTCTCCAGGGTAGAACTTGAAGTTGTCTAATTGCCTAAGCAAGTTATACAAGTTTTGTGTCCTAACACTGGAGTGTTTAGTGAACTTAGTTTGAATAAGAGCCCATGCTGTTCTGGCATTTGGTTCCTTAGCAATTTCTTGTGCTAGTGAGTCATTTACACTCTTTTGAAGAATGTTCTTGACTTTCAAGTTTGCACTTATCAATTGCTTTTCAGCTTCAGACCATGTTTCGGGGATTTGATCTTACTAGGTCCTCCATCGCATGCATTTGAGTTGGATAGGACACTTCATTCTCTAGAACATACCAATTCCATATGCTGTTTGCATCAAGGTATGTTTTTATTTTTGAAGCATAGATCTCAAAAGATCCACAGTCATCAATGTGTGGGATGTCTTTCTCATTATTTCCCCTTGGTTGAAGCATGGTGGGTTTGAAGAGGATCCTTTACAAGTTGTTAGACTTTTGAATGTGAAGACAAGCTCTGATACCAATTGAAAGGCCCTTTGTTGATATGCGAGATGATCGACAATATGGTTTGGCTTAGCTGTCAGATGATAGTTGAATTGTGCAGCGGAATAAGAGAGGCTTGAAATAATGATAGGACAATGAACACAAAGAAATAATGTAAGTGTGTGAATGTGATTGCAAAAATGTAATAACACAGAGAATTTAAAGTGGTTCAGAGTTCACTCCTCCTACATCCACCCCCACTGTCAGTCTTGACAAGTGAGATCAATTTTATTATAATCTTTAATCAACAAAAATTACAAATGATTGATTCGGTGCAAGTTCCTTGAACTTCCTCTTCCTAATTAGTACAACCAACTAGGGATACACTTAAAGTACAGCCTTAAGTGTTTTTACAACTTGAAGTACAAGTCTCAGATTTTACAAAACAAACAATACACTCAAAGTACAGTCTTGAGTGTTTACAAACTAATTCTACACCTAAAGTACAGTCTTAGGATTTTGGAATTTGTGAATTAACACACTAAGGGGTGAGGGTTTTGGTTTGGAACAGGGTTTAAAGGGTAGGGATTGGTGAGTGTGTGTGTGGATTACAGGAGGTGTGTGTGGGTGTAAGGGAAAGGTTTTGGACTGTGAAAAAGAGTATTTTTCAAGAGTGTTTTGTGTAGAGGATGAACTCCTCTATTTATACCCTTCAATGTAGCCGTTGGAATATGACTGTTGTAGCTACATTAATGAGCCTTGACTGGTCTTTGCCCCACTTGTCCACTTGCAGGTCTTCATGAGCCGGCTTGAGCCGTGGCTTGAATCGAGAGCTTCCAGAAGGTCTTGATGGTCTTCATTGGTCTTCAATGGTGAACTTGACAAATGTGAAGATCCAGGTTCCACTTTGGTTGAGATTGTGGTAACAGAGATTGAGACAAAGTGATGGCTATCAGAGGAATGAAGTCATAGCTGTCAGATCATACAAGGCTTAGCTATCAGAGAGGTTCTCTAATAAGGACTGAGATGCACTTTAATGATCTTGATGGCTTAGAGAGTGAATATGATTCATGTTTTTGATTGATTGTAATCATTGTATACAACATAATCATAACTATCAAACTCATAGATGTCAGATACACTGAGGAATGAATATGAAGTTTGATTTGGTCAGTCATGGACTTAGCTGTCAGAGTAAAGGATCATGACTGACAGTCTTCCTCTTTTGATATAAACCCTGTTCTATATATATATATTCCTTTATCAAAACCAACTAACTAAGACATTGATCAAAGTTAGGTCCTAACAATGTTCTACGTTTTAATCATCCACCTTGAGGTAACGTCTTGATGTACATCTTGGACTAACACCTTGAATTACATGTTGTATACTTCCTATTTTTCAGGAATAAAGTTATGGATAAATAATCTACCTTCATGACCGCTTGGGACTCAGTCAAACGGATCGTGAAACTTTGTATGACGCATGGGAGCGGTTCAAGGAACTTCTCAGAATGTGCCCCCACCACGGGCTCGAAAAGTGGTTAATTGTTCACACCTTCTACAACGGTCTCATATTTAAAACAAGAGAGACCATTGATGCCGCTGCGGGAGGAGCATTGATGAAAAAGGGTGTCGATGAGGCATACGACCTCATCGAAAATATTGCATTGAACCACTACCAGTGGTCAAATGAGAGGGAGCAACAACAAGGTACGCCTGGTAAATATAATGTTGATGCAGTTACTCTTCTCTCTTCTAAGGTTGACATGCTTTTGAAAAAAATTGAGAATCTTAATGTCAATCCCGTGGCAAATATAAATGTTTTGTGTGAACTATGTGGATCTAACTCACATAGTACGGATAATTGCGAGTTGCTTGACACTAGTTCTAGTGATCAAGTGAACTTTGTTAATTCTTTTGGACAGAAGGGGGGATGTATTCTAATACATACAATCCCGAATGGAGGAATCACCCCAACTTCTCCTACAAGAATAACAACGTTTTAAACCCGCAACCATCTACACAACCTCCGGGATTTGCACCGAAGAATTTTAATAACAATGCAAATACCTTTCCCCCTAAATCAAAATTGGATCTTTTAATGGATTTCGTAGTTGAAAATAAAAATTCTCAAGAAAAGATTAATAATGAGTTTAGGGAATGTTTTAAACTTTTGAATGCTAGGTTTGATAACTTAGCAGTGCATAATAAGATGCTAGAAACTCAACAAGCTCAACAGGCCATCCCAACGAGTAGACCACAAGGGAGTCTTTTCGGTCAACCTCAAAGGCCGAATGGGCATGTGAGTATGGTAAACACTAGGGATGAACATGAAATGCTAAATGAATGCCCTAGAAAAATTGATTGTAGTCCAATCCCACCGATGATTGAGACTAATTCGGGGACGGAATCTCCTAGAAACGAAGACAAGGATTATGTTGAACTTCTTGAAAACCTGGATGCCATTAATATTAACATTCCATTTTTCAAAAAAAATTAAAGAAATACCTTTATCTGTTAAACCTTTAAAGCAATTGATCTTTGAAAAAGAAAGGCTAGTAGAATATGAAAATGTTATGTTAGCGAAGGAAGTGAGAGCTGTCTTGCAAAATAAAAATCCTCCAAAGTTAAAAGGTCCGGGCACTTTTACAATTCCTTGTTGTGTTGGCAGAATTAATATTGATAACGCTATGCTTGACTTAGGAGCTAGCGTAAGTTTGATGCCATTATCGGTAAGTGAGAAACTTGGTATAAGGGAACTTAAACCCACTACCATGTCTCTCCAATTGGTAGACCGTTCCATTCAATACCCCATTGGTATTATGGAAAACATGCCATGTCGAGTAGGGAGTTTAATCATCCCTGTCGACTTCGTGATCCTTGATATGGCTGAAGACCATCAAATTCCAGTCATTTTAGGAAGGCCATTTCTTGCCACTGCTGGGGCAATTATTGATGTGAAGAATGACACCTTTTCCCTAAATGTCGGGAAAGAAAAGGTGGAATTTGATATGAAAAGATCAGATCTCGAGGATCCCTATTTAGAGACCTACACCCCAAGTGAAGAATATGAAATGGGTGAGGAATCACAATCAAAGGAAGAAATAGAAAATGATCCAATAAATGATGAACCTTTGAATTGTGATAATGATTTTGATGCAATAGATATTTCTGCATATCCCAAAACTAACAGTGCAGTGAAAGAACCAAAAAGAACAAAGAATGAGGGCACTTCAAATTTTTCGAAGATGCAAGGACTATAAGTCGCTTGTTCTACCGAAAAAATCGGGATGGAAAAAATGTCTAGCGCAGAAAATATTGATTACTCCGGAAGGAATGCATTGGCAAGTTGTCAATGACAAGAGGCCACCAAAATATCAAGCATTACCTACTACCGGAAAGGGGTCGAGCTAATGACCTAAAACAAGCATCATCAGGATGGTAACCGATGGATTAATTTTTGTTGTTTATTTTATAATATTTTATTTTATAATATTTTTTTTTATTTTTTTATTATGTGGTAACTTTGTTTTATAGGTATACAAAAATAAAAATAAATAAATAAAAAATAAAAAAAAGGTGAACAGTGGTTAGCACGGCCGTGCTTTGTGCCTTGGAGCGGGCGTGCAGTTCATATCGAGTTGGGCTGAGTTGACTCAACGAGGGGGAGCGGCCATGTTATATCCTTGACTCGGCCATGCAAGTTGCCTGGAAAGTTGTGTCGTTTCAGTCAAAATACCTGACTCCTCCATCTCTCCCTCATTCACCTCATCTTCTTCTTCCACTCTCTCTCTCTCAAAATCTCCGCCCCACCCACCTTAAATACTTCAAAATCCACCATATATTCCCACAATACAACCTTAAATCCTCCACAAATCCATCAGCCAAACACCTTCCCATCAACAAAATCATTCCAAAATCCTCT
Organism: Adenophora triphylla var. japonica; assembly: GCA_022495995.1. Lineage (NCBI taxonomy): Eukaryota > Viridiplantae > Streptophyta > Magnoliopsida > Asterales > Campanulaceae > Adenophora > Adenophora triphylla. Next base: position 322,762 of record JAFEMH010000224.1, read on the forward strand.
TAAAACCCCCAATTACGAAAATTCAAAGACTTCACCCATTTCAAAAGTTGAAGAGATTTCCTTGGAGTTAGAAAGCAAGAAGGAAGCTTTTGGGTAGTCTAAGGCTGTGCACCAAGGATTTCAAGGTCTTGATCGTCGATTTCTTCGGGTAAAATTTTCTCATTTCTCTTGTTTTTTTATTTTCTTGGGTCTTGGCAAAATGACTTCAAAAGGGAAAGAAAAGGCAGCAGAAAGGGTTTCTAAAAAGTCTCGGAAGGAGCAACCCTCTACCTCTAACTTAAACCCAACCCTTGATACCTTGGGGATTGAATTCAGAAGTGCCTCGGAAACAGCACGTTTTATCGCCCTTAGTTCCAAAAGAATTAGACCAACCCAATTTCCTGATAGACCCGTAATTGATCCCGATATGCCCATTGAATTCAGGGAGAATGTCCATCCAACAAGCCCAACTGCTTCAACAAAACGCCCAATTCTTCAACATCTCGACCAAATGGATGGTCGTATGCAACATGTTCAAGGAAGAATTGATGACGTTTACAACTATGGGACAAGACATTGGGACAACTTTCCACCACCACCACCATTTCCGTGAGTTTCTCTTTACCCTCCCGAATTTGACGTTGTTCCTTGAAACATTGAGGACAATGTTCATTTCAAGTGTGGGGGGTATATCTATCTTTATTTTACATGCTTTTTAGTATAGATTTACATGCTTTCTAGTTTAAATATTTCTTTTTAACATAGTTGCATTTTCTTTTCTTTTTATGTATGCATGTCTAGTATATATAAAAAAAATAAAAATAAATAATCCCTATGATGATTCATATTATTAATCTTTATGCTTGCTTTTTGCCCTAGAATAATGCCTTTAATTTTCCTCTCATATTTTTTATAAACTTAGAAATTAATAAGAAGAAAAATATAGGAATATTTTTAGGAAATAAATTAGAGCCTCATAAGTTAATATAGCAATATATAGGTTTTTGTCAAGAAAAGCATTTGATTAGATTGAATTCTTATTGATCATCTTTTAAGTACTTAGTTGTTTTTATGAAAAATTTTGAAAATACTTCTTTAAATGTACATTTCAAGTGTAATTTATGCTTATTCCCCTATTAGAAACATTTATTTTGTTTTGCACCCCTTAAATCACACCCCTTCGTTAAAGATCCCATCTTTCCATTTTCACTAATCGAATCAAGGCTAGGCATTTTTTTTATCTAATTGCTAAAAGAGTGACTAAGTCACCAAATTCTTAAAGAGCAAAATGAAATTTATTACTTCCTAAGTAACTCGGGGCACGACGTTCGCTGGGACGATGCTTCCTTGCCAAATGGAAGTAATATCCAAAGTATTCTTGATCTAAGTATTTGGAACAAGGGGTTCGACAATGTCTCCTACTTGAAAGGATCGAAAATTACTTAAGGTATTTTGCAAAAATGTAACACGTACAAAAGTAAGATAAAATTGTTTAAAGCCTTGATAAGATTTTCCACTATCATCATCCCTTTTTCACCCTTGTGATTCAAAAATGCAATTCAAATCTATGAAAGCTTCTAGTTTGTGAATAAGTGTTCATGCTTTTATTTGTACATTTTTAAGCAATAAATTCATTTTCTCAAAAATCACTCTAAAGAGTGAATCTTCTATTTCACCAAGTTTATGATCTAAGATTCATCCTTCTAGCATGCTTGGCTTGATCAATTCCTATATATATATGCTATATTAGATTATTGTCTTAAAATTGTTTCTTTGAAATATCCCAAAAATACTTCTTTCTAATAATTTTTAAAGGTATGAAAAATATGACTAGAAAGATAAAGACAATATTCAAAGGCAACAGGCTTGCTACTACATTCTTTTCTCCCTCTCCATGTTTTCATTCTAATCTTGCTTGGGGACAAGCAAAAGCTTAGTGTGGGGGAGTTTGATAAGTGACTATTATATAGTAATTTATCCTATATTTTCATAAACATTTCCTTAGTTTAGTTATCATTTAGATTGCATTCTAGTCTATTTTTAGCTTCTTTTATATATACCTTCAATTTTACGCTTTTGGTATATATTATGCATTTTAGACAGGTTTTAGAGTCTATTTTATGATCAATGGATGCTTGGGATATCTTAGTGCAAAGACATGGAAGAACAACAAGCAAATCAAACACACAAGCCAAATTCCAGCCAGAGCAGCCGTGCAGCCATACATGGAGCGGCCGTGCACTTGGCCATGACCAGGCCATTTTTGGCCCCAAATCTCAAGAGTGGCCGAGTCTTGCAAAAAGGAGTGGCCGTGCAACCTCGCAGAGCGGCCGTGCAGCAAACACGGAGCGACCGTGCCATTTGCCCAAGTTCAAATCCAAAACTGGCGCCAAGCGGGAGCGGCCGTGCAACTTCCTTAGCCTGGCCGTGCAAATGGCACCTGCAGATTCTAAAGGCACCTTTTAGTGGCACCACTTTGAAGAGCCTCCTCCTCATTATAAATAGATCACTTGTAATCAGTCAAAATATATTAGGAATTACCAGAGAGTAGTATACCAATAATTAAGAGTACATTATACACAATTCTTTACAATTATTTCCAAAGGATTTGAAGATTCAAAGTCCATATTTGTTCTTGAAGTTTTCTTTGGAAAGAAGCAATAAAAGTTTGAAATATTATTCCAGCCATTCATCTCTCAATAATCATAAGTTCTTCTTACTCTATCTCTTATTATTTTATGTTTGTTTACTTTCACATGGCTAGTGAGTAATTCTCCTTGTTCTTGGGGTTGGAAACTCAAAGCACATATTGTTCATCATCTTAAATATAAAAGTTTTGTCTTCTATCTTCATCTAATCAATTTCTTTATATCAATCTCAAAATGACTTACATTTTGGAGACGTCCAACTTGTATGATTCAGTCGATCGAGAGAAGTACCTAGCGGAGAATCTCGATTGACGGAACCATATAAAGGAACTAGGTTTCATTGATCACGAGAGTAGTTCAATGGCCTAGGGATGTTCCTTTAATGGAAAGTACGTTGACTTTCGATCTTAATGGATTCTTACTAATTATGGTCAGCTAGAGATAAGCCGAAATGCCCGTTTGTGACAGGGCGGAAGTACCATAAACGGAAATCTCAAAAAGTTAGGACATAATTAGTGAAGGATACAACGCTACTGTCTTGACCGTGAGAAGTAGTGTAAGCCTAACGTACCATCCTTGATTTTCATGAAAACCTATATTTTCTAAGACATGACTATATGATGAACAAATTGTGTAAATGATTTCCAATCCCGAGAATGCTTCGTTTATAAGAGTTTTATTTAAAGTATTTTCTGCGTATGCTTAATTATCTTCCTAAATAAATCTTTATTTCCCCCAATCTCTTTTACAATTATAGTAAAAACAATTTCATTCAAAAGTAAACCCTGTCCCTGTGGGATTGAATCGTACTTCCATCCGCTATATTTCAATAGCCCCTGCGCTTGCGGATTTTAAAATAAACCGTTAGGTTTCGACCGAACAGCAGGATCTTCCAATGTGGACTCTGACATCCGGAGCGTCTTGAACAAACTGAATCAGAGGCTGGATAACCAAGATAGCAACTCAAAGTTGCTGGCCAAAGCTATGCTCAAGATGCAAAAGGATCAACAACTCATCGCATCCCAGCTTAGTAACATCTCACCATTGCGCGCGAGGAACATCAGCTTTGAGACCACTGGAGGATCTCCGTTTTAGAATGAGTTCATTCCGATGGGAGGCCCATCTCAGACTCATCAGACGACTCCTTCGATGATGTCGCCATCCTTGCCTAGTGACACTTTGTTGACACCACCCTCAACAGAATTTACCTCTTTCATACCGTTCGTTGACAACACCACTGTCACCACAGCCGCAGACAACACTGGTTTGCCTAATAATCTTTTTAATAATAATACTTTCAATCATATTCCTCTGGCTGACCCTTTTACAGGAAATCCGTTAGCCAAGCAGATGCAGGATCTTAGAGAGCTGATAATGAATGTACCAGGCATAACCCCTCCTATCCGACCGGTGTCGTAGAATTGTTGTAATAAGTCTCGATTTGTCCCAGCCATTGCAAATGTTGACATCCCGAAGCGTTTCAGTGTTCCATCCATGAAGTTGTATAACGGCAGCACAGATCCAGAGGAGCATGTTGCACATTATCAAGAGAAGATGGACATAGTGCACATCCCGCTGCAGCTCAGAGAGGCTTGTCTGTGCAGAGGATTCGGGTCAACCTTGGTGGGACCGGCTCTCAAGTGGTTGATTAGGCAGCCCCTAGGCTCAATTGGTTCCTTTCCCTGCCGAGCGCTCCCGAGTTGCCCCAAGGCACTCCCGAGGCATCCCGAAGCCCTGCCGATCTATCCCGAAGCCTTTCCGGTACATCCCGAGGCATTCCAGCCCATCCCGAGGCATCCCGGTCCATCCCAACGCACGCTGAACCTCTGCCCGAGCACAACCGACAACCCCGACGCACGCCGAACCTCTGCCCGAGTCCAGTCAACATTCCCTACGATCCCAACGTACGCCAAAACTCTGTCCGAGTACACACCTAACACTCCCGAGGCACGTCGAAGCTCTGTCCGCAGACACCGGTACATCCCCGAAGCAATCCCGGTCCGTCCCGGAATACTATTCACACTCAAACACTATTCCCAAGCAGAAGACAGACACGAACCAACATTGGTAAGGCTTCCTTCCATTACTATTTCAATACATTTTAATACATAGTATACATTGTAGACATCATATACATCATACATTTTTAAAAGCACACACACACACACACACAACTTTTAAAGAATAGAGGGGTACCGAAAGACTCATTTTTACGAGGCGACTCAGGTGAGCTCTGCTATTCTCTTCCCGAGGCGTAACCTGACTTTCGAACTAAAAATCTCATCACACAACAACAGTTTTTAAACTAAGCCTTTTTTCAAAGTTTTGGGCAAAATCAAAACGGCGTGGCGACTCTACAAACGAAAACGCAGCGAGACACCTCCCGACGAATGCGAGATGCCGGGGCTCGCGCGTGAGCCGTATCCGGGTAATTTCAAATATGAAAAGCACCTCCGGCTATGCATTTTCTCTTGGTTCAAGTATGTTTTCTTGGTCATCAAAGAAGCAAAAATTTGTGGCTCAATCATCTGCGGAAGCGGAGTATATTTCAGCTGCTATAGCTACTTCTCAAGCTATATGGTTGCGAAGAATTTTGGAAGATGTTGGAGAGATTCAAAAGAAGTCTACTATAATTTTTTTGTTACAACAAATCCGCTATTGCTATGGCGAAGAATCCAATTTATCATAGTCGTACTCGTCACATTGCTATCAAACATCATTTCATACGTGACGCTATTGAAGAAGGTGAGATCAAGCTCAACTATTGCAAGAGTGAGGAGAAAGTGGCAGATATCTTTACAAAGGCACTTTCCAAAGAAAAGTTCCATAAATTAAGGGAGCTTCTTGGAGTTGTGGCAACACATTAAGGGGGAGTATTGAGATTAATGTGTTGATACATTCAGCCATTCTTTTCCCATTCCAAAGTCCTTTAGTTTTCCTGTGTGTCTTTTAGTTTTCCATATTTATGTTCTAGTTAATGTTGGAGAATGTATCTAGATTGATCTTTAGAATATTCATCACTCTAGTATAAATATGTGCTTGATGTAATGGCTAAGATGTGAGAAATATATGAGTTGAGTAATACAAAATATAGCCTTCTCTTATACATCTTGTAACGACCCCGAATTTCCACAACAATAATAATACTTAATTGATACTAAAATAACCTCCAACGGCTACTAAAACCATAATCCAAACACTAACCACAATTTGAAATAACTTAAATGCGAATAACGATAACAATTTCAACGGCTAGTACAATCCACTAGCTCAACAAAATCTTTAAAGTCTAACAATCTCTCAAATAACTGACTAAAGAGTCTAAACTAAAATAAACTAAAACGATCCTTGAACTCCTTATGAAGTGCTCCCGAACCGTTTCACATCCTTCCTATATAAAATCTGGAAGAAAAGAAGATGAAAGGGTGAGCGGACAATGCCCAGTAATTTCATATACAACCCCTCCGATTACTAAGGAGAAGTTGACCTGAAGGAATATCAAACGATACAAATTTCCAATAACACTCGAATACATAACAGAACACAATTTCAAAATAGTTATTTACCAATCTCAAACCAAATGTCTTTCAAAATCTCAACGGTTTCACAAACTGAGTTGACAAATATTTTGGAGTTTCAAATGATGACGAAATCGATTCAAATTGACTCGAATGATTTACTTAATTAAAACCGTCTCATACCAGTTTTAACTAACTAAACCATTCACAGATTATAAGGAAATTCAAAGGACTGATAAGCTGAACAAAGTTGACTCGAATGATCTAATTATCTACAACCGTCCCATACCAGCTGTAGATAATCAAATCATTCACAAACATCATGATCACATAAGCGGTCCACTGACCTTATCAAACCAAAATCCCATAAAGGGAACAAAATGACTCCGCAGAGTCCTAAACTTTTGTATCCGGAACACCCCACCACTAATTTGAAGCGGTGTACTAAGTTTGCTCGAAGGCCAAAATATCAAATATACCCCACCGAAGCAGGTTGTCTAACTTAGTGATCATTAATGGAACAAAATCCTATCATATCAAAACTCATTTTTATACAGAATACGAACTTTCACAATAACAATAAAATTCTGTATTTACGAAATCAAAAGAACGATTTAGCAAACGAATAACAAAATATTAGCAAATAACGGTAAACGAGGGAGTCAAAACAAATACTGACGCGAGGTCAGCTTTTACGTATCAAAGGAACGTACATCGCCAAGAAATATGCAGAAGCCTAAATAAGGAAACGGAGCGGAAATCAATTAACTTAAAGATGTATAATCCCTTACCTTATGCAAGTACTGTAGCTAGATTTCTTAGAGTCTATGACAAAGCCTTCAACAATGCTTTTCCACCTTGAATTCTCTTCTTTTATCAACCAGCACACTTACTCCCTCCAAACCAAGTGATTGGAAAAAATCAAATAAAGAACCCATATTTATACTCATTCTTTTTGAAATGTAACGTAACAACATAATTACTATATTTATTTCTGTTTTAAAATTCCTGCATTATTACTCATAACTATTATTATAAAACCCCCTAATAATTGCCCTAGTTATTACATAATGATGACAAATTTTAAATATTATTTATTATCACATAAATTTTCATTAATATATAATTATTACAATTTTTTTTTTGAGTTATTATATACTTACCCACTTAAAAGAAGTTTAGTCCTCTAAACTTAACGTACCTGCCACTGTCCAATTTGCATCGTCATCATCTCTAGCTTTCATAGTATAGACTCTTCCTGTACGCTTCGAATTTGAATCGTCCTTGTTGTCCTTACCATTGTCCTAGTTCTCACGATCCTTTGTGAACCTTTCTTTGAGTGGTTCAGGGCAAACCTTAATCATATGCCCGGTCTTCCCACAGTTGCAACACGCCTTTAAGATTCTATAACAACGTTGGGTTTCATGATTACCCCCACACTCATTACACTTGGCACCATCAGTACGTTGTGTCACCTGTTTCTTTGCCTGACTTCCTGAATCCTTATTATCCTGAAAATTGGTTTGTCTATCTCTCTTTTTATGCTTGTCATTCCAATCTGCCTGCACTTCGATAAGACCTCTTTCTACTAGCAACGCCTTGTTTACCACATCCTTATATGTCTTAAGCTCAAATGGTACCACTCCCCTCTTGATCGCAGGCTTTAACCCTTCTTCAAACCTACGCACGCGATTTTCTTCAGTTGCCACGTAAGTAGGAGCAAACTTGGCAAGACGTGCAAACTCAGCCTCATACTCAGACACCGTCTTATCCTTCTGTACTAACTTGATAAAGTCATTCTCTCTCTGAATTTGCTCACTCCTAGGAAAATACTTCTCATAAAAGGCCACTTTGAAATCTTCCCAAGTAAATAAAAACTCGTCATTCTTCTGATGCTTGCGCTTCTCCATAAGCCACCAATCATAGGCCCCCTCCTTCAACATGAAAGTGGCACACGACACTTTGATACTCTCACGACAGCGCATCCCCTCAAATGTCTTTTCCATTTCTTGCACCCAATCCTCTGCTGCTATAGGTCCCCCAATACCACTAAAGGTTGCGCTAGTATGCTTTTTAAATTCTGCTAAATCACTACTTTGCCTAGGTGGGACACCACCAACCTGTTGCTGCTGAACCTGCTGTTGCTGGATTAATCCTGTAAGTGCTTGCAACAAGGGAACTAATTCTGCAACCGGCGCTACTGGTTGCTGCACCCCCTGACCATTGGTCCCATTGGCTTGATTACCATACTGAGCATTTTGGGTATTCTCAACCCTATGATTAGAACTATTCTCAGCTGAAACCTCATGGTTATCATTCTCAACATGATCCTCTTCCCTCACATCATTAGTCTGATTCTGTTGTCGACCTCTCCGATTTTGGATCCTTGTACTCACTCTTCTTTTCGCCATTAACCTAAAATGGCAAAAGGGATAAATAGTCATAAATCCAAATAGATAAACTTTTGACATGCTAGAAAATAAAACATTATCAACTTTCAAAATTCGATAAAACAACTAATCTTATCATAACAATCTACACTAACACTCCCAGAATGACACTAAGATCAAACCTAAGACTCAGATCAAGCTTATTCTCACAAATCCTACACTCCCAAAGATCTAGAACCAGGCTCTGATACCAACTGTAACGACCCCGAATTTCCACAACAATAATAATACTTAATTGATAATAAAATAACCTCCAACGACTACTAAAACCATAATCCAAATACTAACCACAATTTGAAATAACTTAAATACGGATAACGATAACAATTTCAACGGCTAGTACAATCCACTAGCTCAACAAAATCTTTAAAGTCTAACAATCTCTCAAATAACTGAAATAACCGACTAAAGAGTCTAAACTAAAATAAACTAAAACGATCCTTGAACTCCTTATGAAGTGCTCCCGAACCTTTTCACATCCTTCCTATATGAAATCTGGAAGAAATGAAGATGAAAGGGTGAGCGAACAATGTCCAGTAATTTCATATACAACCCTCCGGTTACTAAGGAGGAGTTGACCTGAAGGAATATCAAACGATACAAATTTCCAATAACACTCGAATACATAACAGAACACAATTTCAAAATAGTTATTTACCAATCTCAAACCAAATGTCTTTCAAAATCTCAACGGTTTCACAAACTGAGTTGACAAATATTTTGGAGTTTCAAATGATGACGAAATCGATTCAAATTGACTCGAATGATTTACTTAATTAAAACCGTCCCATACCAATTTTAACTAACTAAACCATTCACAGATTATAAGGAAATTCAAAGGACTGATAAGCTGAACAAAGTTGACTCGAATGATCTAATTATCTACAACCGTCCCATACCAGCTGTAGATAATCAAATCATTCACAAACATCATGATCACATAAGCGGTCCACTGACCTTATCAAACCAAAATCCCATAAAGTGAACAAAATGACTCCGCAGAGTCCTAAACAGTGTATCCGGAACACCCCACCACTAATTTGAAGCGGTGTACTAAGTTTGCCTGAAGGCCAAAATATCAAATATACCCCGCCGAAGCAGGTTGTCTAACTTAGTGATCATTAATGGAACAAAATCCTATCATATCAAAACTCATTTTTATACAGAATACGAACTTTCACAATTACAATAAAATTCTGTATTTACGAAATCAAAAGAACGATTTAGCAAACGAATAACAAAAGATTAGCAAATAACGGTAAACGAGGGAGTCAAAACAAATACTGACGCGAGGTCAGCTTTTACGTATCAAAGGAACGTACATCGCCAAGAAATATGCGGAAGCCTAAATAAGGAAACAGAGCGAAAATCAATTAACTTAAAGATGTATAATCCCTTACCTTATGCAAGTACTGTAGCTAGATTTCTTAGAGTCTATGACAAAGCCTTCAACAATGCTTTTCCACCTTGAATTCTCTTCTTTTATCAACCAGCACACTTACTCCCTCCAAACCAAGTGATTGGAAAAAATCAAATAAAGAACCCATATTTATACTCATTCTTTTTGAAATGTAACGTAACAACATAATTACTATATTTATTTCTGTTTTAAAATTCCTGCATTATTACTCATAACTATTATTATAAAACCCCCTAATAATTGCCCTAGTTATTACATAATGATGACAAATTTTAAATATTATTTATTATCACATAAATTTTCATTAATATATAATTATTACAATTTTTTTTTGAGTTATTACACATCTCCTACTCCATTTCTCTCCATAAAATGAGTAGGTCTGCTGAGAAACGCGTTTCTCCATAGTTATGGAGAAACGCGTTTTTAATAGCCAGAAGCTATACGTTTGATAACCAGAAGAAAATTTCTGGATATCAGTCTCAAAGGGTTCTGGATATTCAGAAGCTTTGGAACGGATATCCAGAAGCCTTTGGGCGGATATCCAGAAAAAATAGATTTGAAGCCAAATCCAAGGCCAAGACCGAAATTGCTTATTGAAGGTTTCTGATATCCAGAAACCTTCAAATGTATATCAGAAACCATCAAATGAATATCCGAAACATTTTGAAAGTTTTGGATATCATTTTGAAGGTTTCACGGATATCACTTTCATAAACTTCGAATATCCTTTCAAAGGGTTCTTGATATCCGTAACCTTTGAGGAGCGATATCCAAGAAATGTACTTGGAGACAGTCGTACGGCCAATACAAAAAGTTTCTGGATATCCTTTCAAAAGGTTCTGGATACCCGTAACCCGTTTCTCCATAACTTATGGAGAAACGCGTTTCTCCCTAGATTTTACGCCATAAAATTCAGAAATTATAATCCTCATATTACTACCTTCCGATCCTAACAAAACTTATGGGCCGGTAACGCGTCTTAATGATTGTTATGGGCTAATCTATTAAGTAGATCATTCATCATAAGAATGATATGAGTCTGGGCTATTAGTTCTCCTTCCCACTTCGTGCTCTTCAAAAAATAGTTTAGGTGGATAATCTGAAATAAAGCATGCTGCCTAGAATCAAGAATAAGCCTCTTTGTTAAGGTCTTTCTACTCATATTTCTATCTTTTTGGCATGTCCTCTTGTAATGCATAATCTGAAAAATTATAACTACTTTGCATAGTGCAGATGTCTTGTTTCTAAATAAGCAATGTACAAAAAACAAGTAGTTCCTTAGATAAACAGCAATTGTATAAATCTCTTCGATGAATCCTTCACTTAGTAGCACTTCTTGTGAACGATGGATGGTCCTGATTCATCATACTCGGCCTTTGATATCCACATCTGCAATCATAAATAACATAAAATTTACCTAATTGGAGTCTTCTATAGGCTGATATATGATGAATTTACAAAAATATTTCTTACTTACCTCCTGGAATGCCCTGAGCGATGCCAAAATGGAGCCTCCGACCCATGCACTTAACTTCCTTTCCGGTGGGGCCATCACCTTAACCTTCATTCTACTATGAGCTAATGCGGTAATCTCCTTGCTGAACCTGTTAACAATGCCCGGGAACAAGGTGGATCCTCCACTAAGAACAATATTACCATAAAGATCCTTCCTAATATCCATGTCGCATTTCATGATCAAGTCGTATGTAGCTTCGTGAATGCCAGAAGCTTCCATTCCGTTCATTGAAGGATGGAAGAGGACTTCAGGGCACCGGAATCGTTCAGCTCCAATAGTGATGACCTGTCCATCAGGAAGCTCGTAGTTCTTCTCCACAGACGAGCTGGTCTTCGAGGTTTCTAGTTCTAGTTCGTAGTCGAGGGAAATGTAGGCTAGCTTCTCTTTCATGTCCCTCACAATTTCCCGCTCTGCCAAAGTGGTGAAACGGTAACCACGCTCTGTTAAAATTTTCATGAGGGCATCGGTGAGGTCACGTCCTCCCAGATCGAGACGCAGGATTGCGTGTGGGAGAGCGTGCCCTTCTAATACGGGGACCAAGTGGCTGACACCATCCCCAGACTCAAGAGCAATACCTGCAAACATATTATTATTTATCATTAACTAGTGTAAGAGATAACACTTAGAGCTTATTTTTGCATAAGTTTTCTTACCAGTTACACGACCATTGGCAAAGAGGGAGAGGACAGCCTGGATGGAAACATACATGGCAGGAGTGTTGAAGGTCTCGAACATAATTTGAGTCATTCTCTCACGATTGTCTTTCGGATTGAGAGGAGCTTCTGTGAGGAGAACAGGGTGCTCTTCTGGTGCTACACGAAGCTCGTTGTAAAAGGCGTGATGCCAAATTTTCTCCATGGCATCCCAATCGGTGACAATTCCATGCTCAATCGGGTATTTCAAAGTCAAAATACCTCTCTTGGATAGAGCCTCATCCCCAACATACGCATCTTTCTGGCCCATACCAGCCATCACACTGGGGTGACGAGGCCTACCCACAATGCTAGGGAAGACAGCTTTTGGTGCATCTTCTCCAGCAAAACCAGCCTAAATGTATGCAGATGATCAATAAGTAAGACTCATATCTAAATTCAAATGTTTAATAGTCAAATTATAAAATTTGAAAAAAAAAATGGTCATACATTTTGGGACGGACGGAGGGAGTATAAAATACAGAGTACTGAAATTAGGACATGATGGGATAGTCACCTTGATCATACTTGTCCCATTAACAAGGACGAGAGGCTGAATATCCTCATCTTCCGCCATTTCTCAATGTGTGCTGGGAAAAAGGTACCATTATCATGTTCAATGGTGGAATAAACTTAAAAACGCATCAATTTTAATGCTTGTTATGTACAGAAATCAGATTTAATTTGACGCTTTTAGATAATCAATCATCATATTATATAATTAGATATTTGTCCGACAAAAAAAAATAAAAATCCATGGCCTAATCTTAAAACACCATTAGTAAAAAGTCAACTCCTGGTAATGTTTCTTATTCTTGTTCTTCTATGTTTTTTTTTTTTTTTTATGGATGAATCCAAAAGTTCAAAGACAATACTAACAAAGAGAGAATCAATTGAAACTGTTAAGAAGATAACCCGAAAAATTTGAACAAAGTTCAGATGCGTAAGAAGATACCTGATGTTGGAAAGATCTAAATTGTATTAACAGAAGAAGAAGAAGAAGAAGAAGAAGAAGAAGAAGAAGAAGAAGAAGAAGAAGAAGAAGAAGAAGAAGAAGAAGAAGAAGAAGAAGAAGAAGAAGAAGAAGAAGAAGAAGAAGAAGAAGAAGAAGAAGAGGCAACAATTACAGGGACACTCCAACAGCAGACACTTGCAGAGATGAAGAAATTATGAATCAATGGAACATTGTAGCATAACACCAGTTAGACTGTATAGTCTTTGGTCAACTAAATAAAAAAATGTGTGACACATTATCATATAATTAAAATGATGGAATAAACTTATTGGTAAGCCCTAAAGTTTTGAACAAAGTTCTGATGCGTAAGAAGATTTAAGCCCATGGCTTAAGAAAACATGATTATGTATGAATTTGATATATACTCTCTCCGTCCCATTATTTACTTCACCATTTTGGCTCCGGCACGCAAATTAAGAAAATGAGTGGGAAAAAAAATGTTGTGAGTGTAATTTGAAAATAGGAGAGAGAAATTTGAAAATAGGAGAGAGAAAGAGTGGAGGGAATAATAAATTATAATGGTGTTGTGAGTATTAAAATAATGTAGGAGAGAGAATGAGTGGAGGGAATAGTAAAGATTCTTTGCCAAAAAAGGAAAGGTGAAACTTTCAATGGGACACCCAAAATGGCAAAAAGTGAAGTTATTAATGGGACGGAGGGAGTATATATATATCCCCATATTTTATGACCAAAATACCCCTTCTTTATTTTTAGTTCATGTACAAGATGAAGGGCATTTTAGTCAACAAAAAATTGGTTAGTTGTTAAGGTAATCATATATACTCCCTCCTTCCCAGCCCAATTGATACCGAATTTTTTGGCACACAGATTAAGGAAAAGTAAGAGAGAGAGAAAAAGCGGAAGAAAATGTTGTGAGTATGAAAAATTAAATAGGAGAGAGAATGAGTGGAAGGAATAGTGATTTGATTGGTGTTGTGATTGTTAAAATAAAATAGGAAAGAGAATGAGTGGGAAAAATAGTAAAGATTCTCTTCCATTTTGGGCAGTCTCCATTGAGCTGGGACGGACCAAAAAGAAAATAAGTCTCAATTAGGCTGGGACGGAGGGAGTATATATATATATATATATATATATATATATATATATATATATATATATATATATAGAAGCAACAAAACTCAATATAGTCTAAGGAAATAAACTCCTAATGAGTTGCTACAGTACTAAATAGTAAATTTGACTTTTTAATAGTAAAATTGACTTTTATCTTAGGGTACGTGATCTTTGTTCTACCCGGTACACACTTCATAAATTTTGAATATTATGAAGCCGCGATGAGTAAGGATAAAAACCTTTAACTCAAAAGTGTCTTTGAGACACCTTGACGCTGCCTGGTTTCCGATCTATATACCTCATTGGTTTAAAAGTCCTTTTTACTAATAGAAAGCATATAACTAATATACAAAAATAACTAAATAGCAGTATGAACAACTTACTTTATTATTACAGAACTCCGATAATTTACAAGATATTTGTACAGTGGATGGTTTGTAGTGGATGGTTGAGAGGATATCTATGAAGAGGGAGAACTGAGAAAGGGTGAAAGAAAAAACTTGTTCTCTCTAATGAGGAGGACTCCTTATTTATACTATAGAGGGAAGTAATGGATCGCGCCACATGTTCGGTGCGCATTTGTCCTCCTAAGAGGGATCTACCACTTTTGACAAATACAAATAAATACAAAAGAAAATGAGTTCCACTTAGGAAAGTGGCGAGAACAGTATTATCCATTAAAAAAGTGGATTCCCTTTGTCCATTGCTTTTTGAATTTTGAGGGGCGGCTTCACTATATGAAGATGCCTTCTCAGTCTCTGTCTTTTGTCTTTTTTCTTCACAGGTCTTCTATCTGTACCTGAGTGAACATGTCATCATTTGGTATGGCTTCATCAGGTATTATGGAATTTGTGCTTCTTTTATCACTTAATTCGTTCATCAGTCTGTCAAGATCTCCAGGATTTTTTGCATTTAGCCATCTGAACCATGATATGTTGTTTTCTTCGGAGGAATTCTTCATTTTGTTGGGATTGTGAAAGGGGAATACTTTTGCAACATTGGGGTTTTTGTTTAAAGAATTTTTCAACTGCTTCAGGGCCGCAATCAGATAAGGGTGTCTTGTCCCACCACTTGATTTTGTATTTTCTGATTAGTGTTGGAAGAATTGTTTTGTGATTGCACTCACACTTTTGTTGCCTTGGGGCACCCATTTGTAGACCCATTTGTACAAACTCACACATTTGTTCCTCTTTTAGGTCAAATTCTGTCACGAATATCCAAGGGACTTGGAAACTATGACAAAATTGGGCCCAAATGGGGGATTGTTCAATTTCCTGTGGGAAAGAAATTTGTTTGGCCCAAAGATTGAAGGCCTTCTTTACAGAAGATGGGACTATTTGTTTATCCAGCCCGAACTTTGTCCACCAAAGGTTAAACCAATAAGGGGTTGGATAAGGAAAGTCAGGGGAGAAATAGAAAAAGTATGAAAGAGAAAAGGATTTGTTTTGCTTGAGAAAAGCTCGGGACCAAGCATTAATATAATCCCAGTAATTGAAGCGGGTTGTATTGTTTGGAAGGTATAGGTCCTTAGCTTCCCTTAGCTTCGCTGGGTTTTTGTCCCCAATCAGAGATGGTTAAGATTTTAAAAATCCTTACTTTGCAATATCTTACTTTGGAGGGGTCTGAATGATCAGCGGAATAGATGAAATTGGCTGATCTTGTTTGGGTCAAAATACTTTCATAATAAAATTGTGATTTGGAGAAATTATCAGGCAGATAATTGTGGGAACTGGGAAGGAGAAATTCAGACATTTGATAAGGATGCCATTTTGTATTTGTTTCAAAAAATTCTGGTTCTAAAACACAGATGAATTCTGAATGATTTTTGTAGAAATAAGAAGTTGGTGGAGTGTTTTTTGGATAAGCACTGGGTGAAATTTGTTGGATAAGAGAAAATGGGCTTTGAGTTGGGCTTTGGTCAAGGCTTTGTTTGTAAGTGGCCAATTGTTGACTTGGGCTTGGTGGAACAGTTTGTGAAGATGATGATGAGAAGGGAGTTTTGTATGGTGATAACATTTCAAATTTGTTTTCATTTTTGGGGGTTATTTCAGGAATAAATATGGGGAGCTTTGTTAAGGGTACAGTAGTGAAGAGGGGCTTTTTATCTTTTTTCTTTGTTGAGGAACCTGAAATCATCCTGCAAAATCATATTTATCCTGTGATGTTATCTAAGAGGATATAATCAAGTTCAATATAAAGCAGTCTTAACCTTTGTTTTTTATACCAAATTGTATTGTTTAAAGAGGTTTCTAGATTAGTCCAATGATAAGGATTTCTTTTGCTTTCTTCTTCTAATGCTTCCTTAAGGCTTTTAATTTCTTTTCTAAGTTTATGTTCTTTTCTGCTGATTTTTGTGAAAATTTTCATGAATGGAGGCATTGTCAAGGATCCTGTTGAAAGGAAAAAGATTATTAGTCTGGGATTAACATGGGATTATTTCTGTTACTACCTACATGATCATTCTCAATACATTTTATAATTCTTCTTAAAGCGGAGATATCTGCTTCAATTGATGGTCTAAATTTTCTGGTGAAATTATGTTCTAAGAGTTCTTCTAAATCATGGCTTGACGTATCAAAGGCTCGATGACATGGTGTCATGTGAGCATGGATGTATATCCGGGACGGAACATCATCTGGGTGTAGGTTCGAAAATCAAGATCAGGTCAAGATTTTAGCATGACCTTTCATCGCTTTACTTGCGCAAGGGATTTTGAGTTCCGAGCCTTGACTCAGAAAATGGCCGGCATGGTATATGTATCCAGGCTGTATGACACGGACTGGGTAAAACCAACCGAGTCCGGGACGAGTGTGACTCAAGACTCAAACGTGCGGGGTTGACGCTTGGCTAGGATGGGATGTTTGGAATGATCCCGTGCGCGTCCGAGAGGCGTAGGAAAGCCAAACGAACTGCAACTGAGACCACCCCAGGTTAAGGGTTGTAGTGTGCAGTGTATCCGAGGCAGTAGTGCGCATAGCGTGCGGTGTAACCGAATCAGCAGTGTGAGTAGTGTGCGGTGTAACCGAGGCAGCAGTGCGCGTAGTGTGCGGTCTCTAAAATTCTTTTTCTGAGTAAAACAGAAGTTTTTGAAGAATTTTAAATGTATGCACAGATGTATATTGATGCATTTTTTTTTGTATTTTTATTTTTTTTTGTAAAATAAAAAGTAAAGCACATGCACACACACACAACAGTTAAAGAAAAGGGGTAAAAATGAAAGTTTGACCCTCATCATCGTTTTAAAAATCTTTTGTTTTTGTTTAAAAAGATTTTAAAACAAAATGTCCCCAGCGGAGTCGCCAACTGAAATTACCCGGATCCGAGAGGCAGCGCGATCGCGCCCCGGCATCTGGCATTTCGCGGCCTTGCGGCACTTGTTGGAGGTGTCTCGCCGTGTTTTTGCTTTGTAGAGTCGCCACGCCGTTTTTATTAAGCCCAAAACATTGAAAAAGGGCATCAGTTTAAAAATAAACTGTTTTTTTTTTGTGTGATGAGATTTTGAGTTCGGAGGTCAGATGACTCCTCGGGAAGAGAATATTAGAATCTTAGAGCTCACCCGAGTCACCTCGTAAAAACGAGTCTTTCTGATACCCCTAATATTCTTTAACTGTTGTGTGTATGTGTGTGTGCTTTTTTAAAAATGCATGCGATATCGGATGTCTACATTGTACACTACGTATTGAAATGTATTGAAATAGTAATGGAAGGAAGCCTTACCAATGTTGGTTTGTGTCTGTCTTCCGCTGGGGAATAGTATTTGAGGATGAAATAGTGTTCCGGTACGGACCGGATCGCTTGGGAGGAGCCGGTTGTCTCGGGACGAGTTTCGGCGTGCGTCGGGATTGTAGGTTGCTGCGGGCGAGGTTCGGCATGCGTTGGGATCGCAGGATCACTCGGGCAGAGTTTCGGCGTGTGTTGGGATGGCAGGAGTCATTCGGGCAGAGTTTCGGCATGCGTTTAAGCTACCGGTTTGACTCGGAAAGGGCCGGGACACCTTGGGAAAGACCAGGCAAGGCCTCAGAGTACCACGAGGGGCCTCAGAGTACCTTGAGAGTGCCTCGGGGCAGCGCGGGAGCATCGCGGGAGAGCTCGGAGAGGCTTCGGAGCACCACAAGGGAGCTCGGAAGGCCTCGGAAGGATTCGAAAGGGGCCGGGATTGCCCCGAAGGGTCTTAGAGGGGAGCCTGAAGGCTGGGGGGAGAGGAGAGAAGAGGGAGGTGTGTATAAATGAGGGAGGGGGATCCCTCTATTTATAGTGCAGAAAACTGCAAGAAGGTCCGTACGGACCTTCTAGGTAATCTAAATATTTGGTTTTCCTCGATTTGAGGGAATCTGTGATGATGAAGAAGATTCAGCCATGATGATGTTTCCTTTGCAATAAGTTCCGTACGGACCATCTCAACATGCAAAGAGGTCCGTACGGACCAACCATGTAGGGGGGTAATGATGTTCTCCGGGATTTGAGGGAATATTGTGGACTTTAAGGGGATTCAGTAATTATTAAAACAAAGAGGTCCGTACGGACCTTAGTTGCTTTTCCAATTTTCTGAAAATTCCCAAGAGGTCCTTTTGTCCCTTTTTATCCCAGAAAAGTTCCTCCCTTGGTTTGGCTGAGGGTTTTTTGAGGGTTTTGAGTGCCAGAGGTCTTCGAGATTGCGTTTGTGAGTCTACGGTGTTTCCCATGTGCTCGGAAGAGGGTGATCCAGATTGAGGTAATTACAGTTGCCGAAGACAGACTCGACTTAGCGGAGGCGTTGCCGAAGAGAGACTCGAATTAGCAGAAGCGTTGCCGAAGACCGACTTGACCTAGCAAAAGCGTTGCCGAAGACAGACTCGACTTAGCGGAGGCATTGCCGAAGACAGACTCGACTTAGCAGAGGCATTGCCGAAGACTGACTTGACTTAGCGGAAGCGTTGCCAAAGAATATTCGACTAACGGAGGCATTGCCGAAGAATACTCGACTAACGGAGGCGTTGCCGAAGAATATTCGACTAACGGAGGCGGCTATACCTAGATTGAGACATAGTTCAGGAGTATGATCCTAAGTCGAGGTTTGGTTCAGGAGTATGAACCTAAGTCGAGGTTCAGTTCAGGAGTGTGAACCTAAGTCGAGGCCTTGTACCTGAGGGAGACTATTTGAAGGCGTTCTCGCTGGGGAAGATTCGGGCTTACGATAATTGTCGGGGTTTATCTACTGGGGATATGTGTTTTTGGTATGGGCTTACGACGACGGTCGGGGTTGAAAACAAGGAAGGGAATGGACTTCTGTTAAGTTTTCATTAAAGGACGGGCTTACGATGACGGCCGGGGTTGAAAATGAGGAAGTGAATGGGCTTCCGTTAGGTTTTCGTTAAAGGACGGGCTTACGATGACAGCCGGGATTGAAATGAGGAAGGAAATGGGCTTCCGTTAGGTTTTCGTTAAAGGACGGGCTTACGATGACGGCCGGGGTTGAAAACGAGGAAGGGAATGGGCTTCTGTTAAGTTTTCGTTATAGGACGGGCTTACGATGACGGCCGGGGTTGAAAATGAGGAAGGGAATGGACTTCCGTTAAGTTTTCGTTAAAGGACGGGCTTACGATGACGGTCGGGGTTGAAAACGAGGAAGGGAATGGACTTCCGTTAAGTTTTCATTCAAGGACGGGCTTACGATGATGACTGGGGTTGAAAACGAGGAAGGGAATGGACTTCCATTAGGTTTTCGTTAAAGGACGGGTTTACGATGGCGGCCGGGGTTGAAAACGAGGAAGGGAATGGACTTCCATTAGGTTTTCGTTAAAGGACGGGCTTACGATGATGGTCGGGGTTGAAAACGAGGAAGGGAATGGGATTCCGTTAAGTTTTAGTTTAAAGGATGGGCTTACGATGACGACCGGGGTTGAAAACGAGGAAAGGAATGGGCTTCCGTTAAGTTTTCGTTTAAAGGAAGGGCTTATGATGACGGTCGGAGTTGAAAACGAGGAAAGGAATGGACTTCCGTTAGGTTTTCATTAAAGGACGGGCTTACGATGACGGCCGGGGTTGAAAACGAGGAAGGGAATGGACTTCCGTTAGGTTTTCGTTAAAGGACGGGCTTACGATGACGGCCGGGTTGAAAATGAGGAAGGGAATGGACTTTCGTTAGGTTTTCGTTAAAGGAACGGGCTTACGATGCCGGCCGTGGTTGAAAACGAGGAAGGGAATGGACTTTCGTTAGATTTTCGTTAAAGGAACGGGCATACGATGACGGTCGGGGTTGAAAACGGGGATGGGAATGGACTTCCGTTAGGTTTTCGTTAAAGAAACGGTCTTACGATGACGGCCGGGGTTGAAAACGAGGAAGTGAATGGGCTTCCGTTAGATTTTCGTTAAAGGATGGGCTTACGATGATGGCCGGGGTTGAAAACGAGGAAGGGAATGGGCTTCCGTTAGGTTTTCGTTAAAGGACGGGCTTACGATGACGGCCGGGGTTGAAAACGAGGAAGGGAATGGGCTTCCGTTAGGTTTTTGTTAAAGGACGGGCTTACGATGACGGCCGGGGTTGAAAACGAGGAAGGGAATGGGTTTCCGTTAAGTTTTCATTAAAGGACGGGCTTACGATGACGGCCGGGATTGAAAACGAGGAAGGGAATGGACTTTCGTTAGGTTTTCGTTAAACTGGGGGTCTGGCTGCAGAGGACCAGAAATTAAAGGGGCAAAGTAGGGATTTTGCCCTGCAATCTTGTCCGCGCAGATAGACCAGCAGGGCGCCTGGTTTAAAAAAGAGACAGACCGTATTCTTTTTCTTCAGTCCTCTGAAACAGCTGCCGAGAAGAGAGAGAGAAAGGAGAGAGAAATCTGCCATTGTTATCCAATTTCTTTGCGAAATCCTTCAAAATCATGGCTATGGAGCAAAGGGGAGGAGCTCGTGGAGTCCGCCGAGGTCGGGTGAGTCGGGAGGCGGCGGAGAGGAGGCTTGAGTTGGTGAGAATGCACCGCCACTACACGCTCTCGCAATCGATGAACGAGGAGTTTTACCCGTAAATGTGGCAACATTGGGCCACCGACGACGATCTTCGCATGGTATGATACTCAATTTTACCTATTTTGTTGATTTTTTGTCAAAATTGGTATATGTTAGACTTAGGGCTTGAATTGTCAAAATTGGGGCTTTTGTTTGTTTGGTCTTTGAAATATGCAATTGGTGATGCATTTGTTTAATTGAAAGCATGGGTAAAAGGAATATGTAATTTATTTGTAAAAACATGGGTAGTTTGCATAATATAAAAATAAAGTGGGTACAAATTTGCTGAATTTGGAACGGACTCTTGCATAAGAGATTTTTGTGATGAAAATTTGCTTTTGTGAATGCATGCTTGATAACGTGATGTATGAATGTGAGAAAAGATGTATGTTATTTTGTAAAATGAACACAAATTTTCCAAATTTGGAACGAACTCTTGTATGAGAGATTTATGATGAGAAGTGCATTTTGTAAAATGAACACAAATTTGCCAAATTTGAAACGGACTCTTGTATGAGAGATTTTTGTTATGAAGTGCATTTTGTAAAATGAACACAAATTTGCCGAATTTGGAACGGACTCTTTTATGGGAGATTTTTGTTATGAAAAGTGGATACAAATTTGCCGAATTTGGAACGGACTCTTGTATAAGAGATTTTTGATGAAAAATGTTTTTTGTAAACTGGGTACAAATTTCCCGAATTTGGAACAGACACTTGTATAAGAGATTTTGATGAAAATTGTTTTGTAAACTGGGTACAAATTTGCCGAATTTGGAACGGACTCTTGTATAAGAGATTTTGATGAAAAATGTTTTGTAAATGCATGTTTGATAATATGATGACTGAATGTGAGAAAAGATGCATGTAGGAAAATGTGTCCGAGAATGGGACGGAGTTTATTTTCTTTCTTTCCTGTTCTTTTGTTGTTCATATCATATTGGCAATTTTGATGACATATTTGTGTTGTGTCTACTTTCAGGGGAGAGGTGATGTCATCCAACGCAAGTTGGATAAGCTAAAGACGCGGGGGTCCGCGGAGGCAGTTGTCAGGCTTTGGGATGCTCTGCCCACAGCTGGTAGGGTGGGTCATCGGAGTCCTCGCCAGCTCGTGGTGGCTTCTAAGCTTTACGGCTTCGTTGAGGGCCTGAGAGGGGTGGCGGGCTTACATAAGAGCAAGGGGCTCCTTTTGGCGCTGATCGAGCACTGGTGGGATGTTACCCACACGTTTCACTTCTTCTGGGGGGAGGCTACCGTGACCCCTACTGATTATGCCGCTATCACTGGCCTGTCCTTTAAGGGGCTCAGCTTGGAGTGGCACGACGGGTATACGGACGCGGAGTTGATGGATCTGCTGGGGATTGTCATCGTGCCGCGGAAGGGGATGGGCATGGAATATGGCGTGATCGAAGCGAAGTTAGTTGAGAGCATAGCTCGGTATGAGAGAGGGGACCAGACCATCACAGCTGAGCAGATTGCTCGATGCTTCTTATGGTTCACCCTTTCCAGCACTTTGTTTGGGCACGCTGAGGGTACGGCTATGTTCGGCTTGTTGGGATCATTGGTGGACATTGATAGGATAGATGAGTATGCCTTGGGAGAGGCAGGCTTGGCGGAGTTGTACTTCGCTTTGGAAAGATGCAGCAGGAAGGCGTCCACCTCCCTGACCTGCTTCGAGTTCCCGCTGGAGGTATACTTTCTCCTTCTTTTCCTTTGTCCATTGTACATATTGTGCATGCACTTTTGGTTTTTGACGGGTCTCCTTTATTGGATGCAGGTCTGGGCCTTGTAGATTTTTGGTTGTGCCTTATGGGATCATGTCTAGGGGGAGGCTTTTGCATACCCGGCTATGCTTTGGTGGACGAAGGACGCCCGGGTGAAGAGGACTAGCAGGACTAGGATAAAGATGAGGTATAATGACATGGTGCCATTTTTGAAGGCGGAGACTAGTGATAGGGTTAATTTTTACCCTTGGGGCCGGTTCGAGGTGGACCAGCTGGGTGGTGCTGAGCGCTGGATGAGCCAGAGGTGGATCCTGCGGGGACTCACCTGCGATGTTTACTACTTGGGGGAGAGGGTGACGAGGCAGCATGGTCTAGGGATGGCTGCTTTGGCGCCGGCTGAGCCTCCGGCTGACATGATATACCCCCGAAAAGGGTCGGCGAACTGGGACTAGTTCAGGGGTGGGCGACCTGCCATGGAGTATGTTACTCAGGAGCCCTATCAGGCATTTATGGTACGCAGGCTGAGGACGCCTCAGGTGCTAGAGAGGGAAGGGAGTTCTGTAGTGAGGATCCCTCGGGCTGACTTTTCATATACCTAGGAGGGGGTTAGGATGAGGGCGCAGATACCCCTCGTAGCCGTGACACAGAGAGCTTTCTGGCCTCGACCGAATGCTCAGGTATGTGCTGATCGCGTTCTGGTTATTTAGGCTTTGTACTTCTTTCGTCATTGCTTCGACTGTTTTTGATGCTTTTGTTCCTTCTTTGCAGTACTCATCCCGGGTTGTTGATCGGATTTTGCGTCTGGTTATCGGGGCGAAGAGGTTTATTCGCAACCTCATGACACGAGGGAAAGCGAAGGGTTCTGAGAGGGCGGCGCGGCTGGTATCTAGTGCCTATATGCGGGAGAGGTTCCCTATCCCTGCCAGAGAAACTATGCTAGGCAGGAGGTCTATGGAGACTCCTCGCACTCAGCCTAGGGGGTCGACGGACGCTTCTCCTCCTCCCTATACGGACAGGAGGGTGGAGCTCTCCCGGGATCATATTATTTTCGGAGGCATGGAGGGACCGGGCTTCGTACAGGGCAGGACCGGCGAAGGCTCCTCTTCGCATAGTGGTGGTTATGGCGCTTTCGAGCCGCAGGGAGATTATGGGACTCCCTTGCAGACCCAGGGCACGTACGGCCAGAGTTCTGACGCCTTCTCATTCGTGTACGACTTCTTTGCCGACATTGGGGTGCCGTACCTGGGTGTGCCGGCTGATCCTGAGGACCGATACTCTAATGCTGAGGAGGACGACATAGAGACAGGGATGGCTTTCCCGGAGGTAGCGGTGGAGGGGCCGAGCACGGCTCAACGGAATGTGCGGTGGCGTGGCAAGGAGATTTCTAGGGAGGAGGATCCCGTTCTCGATTC
Source organism: Adenophora triphylla var. japonica (assembly GCA_022495995.1). Lineage (NCBI taxonomy): Eukaryota > Viridiplantae > Streptophyta > Magnoliopsida > Asterales > Campanulaceae > Adenophora > Adenophora triphylla. The sequence goes on from JAFEMH010000224.1 coordinate 347,194, forward strand.
GGACAGTGATTCCGACTGAGTGTACCCGTTAAGGCAGAGAGAGACAACATGTATGCACATTGTGGTTTTTTTTATGTTTGGAATGTAATGACTACATTTTATTTCACTATATATATTTTTTATTTTTGGTTTAATTCTGTACTGAATGCAAGTTGCATGAGCCTGATTTTGTGTTTTATGGGGACAAAAAAGGGATCTTTGTTTGGATTTTGGATGAAAATCATGGGGAATGGGCATATTTTCATGTTTGGCCGTTTGGGGAAAGGTTTCCTCATTTGGGGTAGCTGTTTTTATTGTTGTCAAAAAAGTTTTTGGACTGGGGAACAATCTTATCCGCGTGGATGAGATTGAGGCTGCAATCTCATCCGCGCGGACAAGGGCAGCATCTGGCAGGGTTATTTAAATTTCACCTCAGACCTGGTTTTCATCACTCAACTTCATCTTCTTCTTTGTTTTTTCTGAAGTCACGACCCAAAACCATAGAAAGCCATGGAAAACATGAAGAATTCTCCTAAATTTCCAAAGGAGTTGCAAATGATCTTCTTTGACAAGTTCAAGGAGTGGTCTCGGGAGGTCATGCATGGGAATAGGGCTTTCTTTGAGGAGAGATACAAGATCAAGTCCTTGTGGTCTCTTAAGGAGCTTGTTCCAGATTATGACTTGATGAGGGCTTCCGCCGCGTTCTAGGACACTCGTAGGCATGTCTTTTGCTTCTCCTACAATGAGATGGTTCCCACCATTGAAGATTTCAGGGCATTACTTGGAGGACCCGAGGTGGAAGAGGTTGTACTTCCCTTGCCCTGAGGGATGTCCTTTGTCCACAAATTGTCTAGTTTCCTTCAAATCTCTCCGGAGGAAGCTTGAGGTATGATTTGAGGACCCGACTATTTTGACATTTCTGGTCTCCCTGATAGGTTTAGGAACTTGGGTGTTGTTGGTGATTGCTATTGGGATGCCTTTGCTATTTGTGCAATCGGGTCCTTGTTCATGGTTTGTTCCTTTGGGATGTGCCACCGGTCTCCGTTAGACGCTGTTGTGCACTGCCGGTCGGGCTGGGATATAGTTCGCTTGATCTTGGGAGAGACCCTTCACGCTATTGACCGCTTGGCTATCGGGAAGCGGTACATGCACGGGGGAAGCCCGTTTCTGTTGTCAATGTGGATAATGGAGAGGCTGGGGGTCCTGCGGGAGGCTCCACTTGCATTCAGCCCATGGACTTTTGCCAGGAGGGGAGTTAAAGTTGAGATGGAGGATCAGGCCTCGTGGGAGTGCTGGATGGCTCAGCGTCGTACCCAGGACATCCGATAGTGGATTCCGCACTGGCAGATTGAGACTAGGAGGACGCTTCAGGATGGATCCCAGGTAGTCATGCTTCCAGGGCTCTGTTGGTCTACCTTCTACATTCCTGCTTTGGCTCTTCGACAGTTCGGGATGGAGCAGTTACCTTTGGAGGGCTGCGATGATATTGCCACCCGGGTGGTGATATCTGTTTCTATGGACGATTCATCTGCATTTTCTTTCTTCTCCCGAGTATGGAGGCATCATGCTTTTCCTCCTTTAGTCCTTCTCAGGCATTCGGAGCGTATTTATCTGTCCACTTGGTACTTGGATTGGTATGAGGGACACATGGGCAAGACTCAGGTGGCTCTTATGAGGAGGCGTGAGGCCATGGTGGGACCAGAAGGTGTCCTTATTTCCGTATTAAGGAGAGCTGAGGCAAGGGCTAGCCCATATGACAAGAGTGGAGATGATATGTTTGACTATGAGATGAGAGTGGAACGTCAGAGAGACAGGGTTCCTATGATGCTACCCAGGAGGCAGGAGATCAGGGACGAAGCCTAGGCGGCCAGAGCTTTGATAGAGGCAGGCTTGATGGACCCAGCCCCCATGCCGGAGCTAGGGAGGAGGAGGACGGACATCATTCCCGTGCCTAGGAAAAACACAAGGCATGGTGGGAGGAGATGAAGGAGGACAGAGGGAGATGCTGGTACTAGTGGCTAGACCCTTGAGTATCCACTGATCATCCTTGCAGGCACATTAGTTTTTAGTTATGTATTTTTATATGTCTTTTTTTTAGCTCAGTTGTGAGTTTAAGAGTAGACCGGGCTTGAACTCATCAAGAAGTTTTTAACTGTAATGAATAGGTGAATTGCATTAGAGTTTTTCGAGACGCAGGTGTGATGTGATCATTGTGTTGATGACAAAATATGTTATTTATTTATGTTTTAGACCGAACCGTTTTCGGCTGCCTACGTTCCCCTCTTACAAGTGGACTAAGGGGCTCAGGTCTCCGTAGTTCGACCCTATGAGTTTGTTTTTTTCTCTTTTTTTTTTTGAAGGGGTAGGTAGAGAGAGGGACGAGAGAAGTGCAACCCTGTTTTTTACCTAGGCCACCCTTTCGGGTTTTCAACCTAGTTGGGTATTACTCTTTTAGCACTTTTGAGGGGAAATGACTTGATCTTTAGGCATAATATATGCGGAGCTTGTCTCCGTTCACTGGATGCACGAAGGGGTTTCCATCTAAGTCTGTGAGCTGCATGGCTCCTCCAGAAAAGATCTTCTGGACTACATAGGGTTTCCAGATGGGCTCCCATTTGCCAAGTGGATCGGTGTGGGTCGGAGGCTTCTCTTTTAGCACGAGGTTGCCTTCTCGGATGTCCCGATGTTTTACTTTCTTGTCAAAAGCTCTGGCCATTCTTTCTTGGTAAGCCCGGGTGTGTTCCATGGCTTTTAGACGACGTTCATCTAGCAGGGCCAACTCATCGTGGCGGCTCTGGAGCCATTCGACTTCGTTGATCTGATTTTCCAACAACATGCGGAGCGAGGGAATTTCCAATTCGATTGGGAGCACGACCTCCATTCCGTAAGTGAGGGCAAATGGCGTTTCCCTTGTGGCAGTTCTGACAGATGTTCTGTATCCCCAGAGGGCAAGGTGGAGCTTTTCTGGCCAATCTCTGCCTCGGACAGCCATCTTTCTGATGATATTTTCTAGAGTCTTGCTTGCCGCTTCAACGGCGCCGTTGGTTTGGGGCCGATAAGGGGATGATTTGTGACAAGTTATTTTGAACTCTGCCAACAATCTGTTGCATTCTCCCTCGAAATGAGAATCATTATCAGAAATCACTTCAGCTGGCAACCCGTATCTGCACATGATGTTTTCTTTGATAAAGAGGGCCACCTTCTTGGAATTGAGGACTTTGTAAGATTTGGCCTCGACCCATTTGGTGAAATAGTCTATGGCTACCAGGACGAACTCGTGACCGTTGCTTCCTGGTGGTGTAACCTTGCCGATGATGTCGATTCCCCAGGTAACAAAAGGCCAAGGGGTTGTCATGTAGTAGAGGTCGTGTGGAGGCAAATGGTTGAGATTTGAATAGCGTTGACATTTATCGCAGCTTCTTACGAACTGAATGCAATCCGTCTCTATAGAGATCCAGAAATAGCCCATTCTCAGGATGACCTGCATTAAGGCACGAGCATTCATGTGAGGGCCACAGGTACCACTATGTACTTCATTCATTAGCTCGACAGCCTTTTGTTTGCTGATACAGCGTAAGAGGGGACCTCGGTAGTGCTTTTTGTACAGTGTATCTCCCAGAAGGACGTAGTGGGAAGCCAAACATTTCAGAGCCATCATACTTTTTGCCTTGATCCCTTCTTTGTATTCCCCGTCTTCATTTTTGAAGGAGGCTTCACCGCTTTTTAAGTATTGGTAGATTTGAGCATACCACGGGTCATCTACTGGTTCCCTCTCTGCTTCAATCTCAAAGCAGTAGGCTGGGTTTTCTCTTCTCCCAACCCTGAAGGGTTTGACTAATTTTCCTTCGGGTATTTCAACAAGAGAGGCTAGTGTTGCCAGGGCATCTGTGAACCTGTTGCTGTCTCTGGGCAGATAGTGGAAGCTGATCTCCATGAACTGGGCCACGAGGTCTTCCATATAGGCGTGATATTTTTGCAGACCTGGATCAATTGTTTTCCACTTTTTGGACACTTGATTGATGATGAGAGCAGAGTCACCGTATACTTCTATCTCCTTGATGTTCCTTTCTAAAGCAGCTTCCAATCCCGCTATGCAGGCTTCATACTCGGCAGCATTGTTAGTGACCTCAAAGTTGAGCTTTATGGATATGGGAGAGTATGTTCATCAGTGGGGTCAACCCCAAGAGCATTCCTATCCCATTCCCTCGTTTGTTAGCTGCCCCGTCAAAGAAGAGTTGCCAGCAATTTTCTCCTTCTAGAGCGAAAATTCCTTTGTCAGGGAATTGAGGTTCAGGTCCTTGGCATTCATCACTTGGGAAGTCAGCCAGTTGGTCTGCCATTACCCTTCCTTTCACGGATTTCCTCGTCACATAAGTGATGTCGTATTCGGCCAGAAAGAACGACCACTTTGCTAATCTCATGGAGAGGGAGGGCTTTTCGAACAAGTATTTGATGGGGTCATGTTTCGAGACCAAGTGCACTGAGTGATACTGCATGTAGTGCTTCAACTTTCCCACTACCCATACCAGACCTGCGTAGGTTTTCTCGCAAACTGAGTAGTTGAGTTCGCTGCCTTGTAGCTTTCTGCTCACAAAATAGATGGCGCTTTTAACTTTGGAGACTTTCTTCTCCTGTGCCAGCATAGCTCCAATTGTTGTGCCTGTGACAGTCAGGTATAGCAGTAGTGGCTTTTTCCGATGAGGGGGGCAAAGGATCGGAGGATTCACAAGGTATGCCTTGATCTTCTCAAAAGCAAGCTGGCATTCTGGGTTCCATTCAGTGGATGTGCTCTTCTTCATCAGCTTAAAGATAGGCTCACAGATGGAGGTCAGTTGATTCACGAAACGGCTTATGTACTGCAGCCTTCCCATGAAAGATTTGACTTCTGTCAGTGTTCGAGGCGGCTTCATCTCAACTATGGCTTTGATTTTCCGCAGGTCTACTTCAATTCCCCGTTCAGTTACCATGTACCCCAACACCTTGCCTCGCTTGATGCCGAAGGAGCATTTAGCTGGGTTCAGCCTCATGGAATGTTCTTTGAGACGATCAAAGAATTTTCTCAAATCGATGAAGTGGTGGCCATCGGATCCTTTGGAGTGGACTATCATGTCATCCACGTAGACCTCTATTTCTTTATGAATCATGTCGTGGAATAGGGCGGTGGCGGCCCTCTGATAGGTAGCCCCAGCGTTCTTCAGACCAAACGGCATGACTGTGTAGCAGTACGTTCACTAGGGGGGAGTGAAAGTTGTCTTAGCCTGGTCTTCTTTGACCATTTTGATCTGGTTGTAGCCAACGAAATTGTCAACAAAAGACTTGACTTCGTAGTTGGCCGTGGTATCTACCAGCATGTCAATGTTGGGCAGGAGGAAGTCATCCTTTGGGCTGGCTTTATTGAGGTCTCTGAAATCCACGCAGCATCGGACCTTTCCGTTAGCCTTGGTGACTGTTACGATGTTGGAGAGCCAGGTGGGGTACTCAATGACCCGGATGAATCCTGCTTTGAGCATCTTCTCAATTTCTTCCTTTACTTGTAACAACCACTCGGGTTTGATCTTTCTCAGAATTTGTTTGACTGGCTTGACTTCTGGATCTAACGGTATTCGGTGCTCCACTATGGAGGGATCGAGGTCGGGCATATCCTTGTAATACCATGCAAACACGTCCACAAATTCCCTGAGTAGTTCAGTCAGAGTTGCTTGTTTGGGCCCGTCGAAGAAACTGCCAATCTGCGTCTCTTTAGGCTCTTCTGCAGTTCCCAGAATCACACGAGTCAAAACCTCCTCGACAGCTTGGGCTCAGTTTTTCTCTTTCTCAACAACTTGTTTAAAGATTTCTTTAATGTATTATTCATTTAGTGTGTCTGCATCTTTATCTAGTGAATCATTATTAACCATTTTTAAGTTATTAGTTAATTTATCATTAGTTAAAGTGGCGATCAGGGGATACTCGGAAAGGTCGATCATTTCATTCAGAGTAAAAGGAAGTACAACATTGGCTACAATTTCATGGTCTTCTGGCGTAAGGCCATCAGACGACTCTAGGGACACGAATTCGACGACAAGAGACTCAGAGGACTTGAAATAGGTGGACACAAGGGGACGGGGGACCAATCAAAGCTTCGTGACCATTTCCTCTTTGCTCGTGAACGGACCTGAAATAGCCCGGATCCGAGAGGCAGCGCGCTCGCGTCCCAGCATCTGGCATTTCGCGGCCTTGCGGCATTTTTGTGTTTGGAGGGAGGTGTCTCGCTGTGTTTTTGCTTTGTAGAGTCGCCACGCCATTTTTATTAAGCCCAAAACATTGAAAAAGGGCATCAGTTTAAAATAAAAATAAACTGTTTTTGTGTGATGAGATTTTGGGTTCGGAGGTCAGATGACTCCTCGGGAAGAGAATATTAGAATATTAGAGCTCACCCGAGTCGCCTCGTAAAAACGAGTCTTTCGGTACCCCTTATATTCTTTAACTGTTGTGTGTGTGTATGTGCTTTTTTAAAATGCATGCTGTATCAGATGTCTACATTGTACACTGCGTATTGAAATGTATTGAAATAGTGTAGGAAGGAAGCCTTACCAATATTGGTTTGTGTCTGTCTTCCGCGGGGGAATAGTGTTTCGAGGATGGAATAGTGTTCGGGACGGGACCGAGATTGCTTCGGGAAGTGCCGTTGTCTCCATGACAGAGTTTCGGCGCGTTGGGATCGCAGGATCACTCTGGGCAGAGGTTCGGCGTGCGTTGGGATCGCAGGATCACTCGGAGCAGTTTCGGCGTGTATTGGGATGGCAAGGGTCACTCTGGGCAGAGGTTCTGCGTGGGCCTAATCACCGGTTTGACTCGAAAAGAGCCGGACGCCTGAAAGACTGTGCAAGGCCTCGAGTACCACGAGGGGCCTCGTAGTACATCGAGAGTGCCTCGGGCAACATGTGGAGCATCGCGGAGCGCTCGAGAGGCTTCTGAGCACCACAAGTGGAGCTCTAAGGCCTCAGAAGGATCCGAAAGGGGCCGGGATTGCCTCGGAAGGACTTAGAGGGGTGCCAGAAGGCTGGGGGAGAGGAGAGAAGAGGGAGATGTGTAAAATGAGGGAGGGGGAGCCCTCTATTTATAGTCCACAAATTTGTGCAAGAAGGTCCGTACGGACCTTCCATGAAATCCAAGGTTTTGGTTTTTCCGGATTTGAGGGAATAAGGTGGACTTTAAGAGGATTCTGAAATGATGGTGTCTGGTAACAAGAAGGTCCGTACGGACATCCTTGCATGTAGAAAGGTCCGTACGGACCTCCAAGGTAATCCAGTAATTATTATTTCCTGGATTTGAGGGAATAAGTTGGACTTTAAGAGGATTTAGTAATTATGATAAGAAAGAGGTCCGTACGGACCAATTCTGCTTTTTTGCATAATTCCTCAAAAGTCCTTTTGTCCTTTTTTGTTCCAGAAAGGCCCTCCCCTTGGTTTGGTTGGTGGTTTTGTGGTTTTTGAGGGTTACGAGTATTCGAGACTGCGTTTGTGTGAGTCTGCGGTGTTTCCCGTGTGCTCGGAAGGGGGTGATCCAGATTGGGGTACTTACAGGATCGGAGAGAGTTTCCCAATTCTTCAAGCGCATGGTAGACTGCATAACCATGGCTCGGGGATCTAACGGCTTCTGTCCTCCTGCTTCGATTACTGCGATCATTTCTTTCACTGAACCCAAGTCGATCAGGTCTGGAATGTGCACTTCTTCCCCAAACATCTGCTGCATGACGGGACCATCCAATTCATCTAGGGAGAATTCTGGAGTCTTGGCCTTTGGCATGACCAGTTCAAACTCAGCTTTTGTGGCCTCCTCGACAGTCGAGATGACTTCGTTGAGCTTCTCAAACTGCTTTACCAGCTCTGGCACCCCTTTGAAAGTGTACTTGCTCTTCATGGTGGTAGTAGCCCCAGGTATCTTGGGTAGATCGAGAAACATTCTTCGGACGGGGTTGGCTCTGGTTCCCCTGAACATACTGAGGTTCTCCTGTAGTTTCAGCCAGCCTTCTGTAGGAGTTGGCTCTTTGACTGTGGCATTATCCACCTGTGGCGCGCCCTTTATGAAGTAGTCAGTCATGTCAAGACTGAAAGGGGGAGATTTAGGGCCGTAGAAAGTGACCTTTTTTGCAGCAGCTTCCTTTCTTTTTCGAGCACTTTCTTTCTCTTTTGCAATTTCCTCTGAAGTTGGCTCATATCCCAGGCCATGGCGAGTTTTCTGTTCCTTCACCTCAATGACCTTGTGAGTCCCTTGTAGGCGTTTCCCGAGAACCAGACCAAGCAAGCAATTCATCTTTCTCATCATCCTCATTACAGGAGGGATCTTGTCCCGAGTGACAGTCAGATCCACGTTGCAAACTTGGGCTTTAGGAGACTCGACTGTGAAGCCAGTCAGCATGAAACCATCTTCATCATGTTTGATCTCCAGGATAGGTATTCCACCCGTGTCAGTGCCTTCCAAAGTGACTAGGTCTCCATAAATGGTTGTTAGATCCCCATCTGAAACAAACTTTACATACTGATGAAGGCTCGAAGCGACCCCATTGACTTGGTGCAGCCAACGTCTTCCCAAAAGAGCGTTAAAGGTGATTGGGATATCGATGACTTGGAATTCTACGGGTATCATTTTCTTGCCGAACCACAGATTTAAAGTAGCAGCCCCAAGTACTGTACGAGACGTTGAGTCATAGGCCTTGACCGTGAGGGAGGAAGGCTTCAGATCTGTGGGCTTGATGCCGAGCAGGCTCATGATCTTTGCTGGGAGGATGTTCATTTCGGACCCATTGTCAATTAAGACCCGAGGGAGGCGCCGTTCATCTAGCTAAACCGTGATGAAGAGAGGCTCATTATGATCGCCTCCAAACTGGGGGAGATCTAGGTCTGTGAAGGTGACTATGTTTCCGTAGTGGATGTTCCCAATTAATTGCACCACGTCGTCAGGGGTAGCATCAATAGGGACCAGTGTGCGGGCCAGACTTTCCTCCAATTTCAGCTTGTGGGGGTAAGATGAGGTGAGTAAGGACCACAGAGAGATGTTAGCTTGAGTTTGTTTCAACTGAGTGAGCACAGGATCCTCTTTCTCGGGGTCATGAGTTTCAGCTGTCTTGGCATAGGGGTTACGGTTCTCCCTGGGTGCTTGATCCGCTGACTTCTTATCTGTCTTGGAATTACCCTGATGGATCTGCCCGGATCTGGTCAACAGGTTCACTTCTCCCTCTGGCTTATCTGTCGCCTCTTTATAGGACTCTTTTAATGCTGCTAAGGTCAACGGAGGAGTTTGCTTAGCAACTGGCCACCGGTTCTAACTGATGTTGTTGCAAGTTTCCCGGAGCTTATCCATGGTGAGGGGCTGAGCTTGGGGATATTGAGTATTACTGGTTTCTGACTGGGCATCCTTTCAGATTGCTTCCTGCCATGTGCTTTCGAACCCGGGTTGCATTGTTCCTGGATGGCCCACAGAGCTAGGGCATCTTCCGATTCATCCTGATCAGGGTCTGCATTGTCCCATGCCTTCTTGAGCTTGCCCACGGTTAGCATGCAGCAGGAACTATTGCCTCCAGGGCTTCGTGGCTTTTCCCCTACGTCTCCGGCTTTATGCAGCAGTCCCGGCTGCCTTTTATAATACTCAGCGCTAGAGATTATTATGGCATTCTGTACGGGAGGTGCATCAGGTATCATGCCGGTGTCCAGAACCTCTCTCAAAGCTGAGATACACTCGGGAAAAGTGACTTCTTCCTTGGTAATCCTAACGAGGATTGTTACTTTGCCTTCGGGGGGGCTTGATCTGACAATGGTTATTGGGGAGGATAAGGGCCAGTCTCCTTTTTTCTAATAGATTTTCAACTATCTGTTTAGATCGGATGCTCGAGAATCCTTTCCCCAGAGTATGGTAAGTAGTGTTGAACTCCACGAAATCTACATATTCAGCCCCAGGAAAATCCATGGCTTTCATGTCTTCGGTTACGTGGTCGTCCCCTGAAGTTTCCTCGATTTTTCGACTGTCGGCTTCTATCTCATCGTACACCATTTTCCTCTCGTTTTTGCAGGCTGAGCAACCATAAGTGAAGGATTGACAGTGCCCGTTTGCATGGCCCAAAGCAGCGGCTTGTAACATCTGAGTCCAAATGAGGAGTTCTCGGGGTCCGTTTCTGGGTATCAGGGCTACTAAAAAGGCGTCATGTGGGTCCATGGGTATGAAGGCAACTGGAGTGGCTTCCAGATCCATAACCCTTTCTAGCGATTCCAGGCACTCAATGTGCTCGAGAGGTTTAGTAGTGACTCATATAGCAGTGATGCCGTCCGTACTAGGGTAGGAAGAAAGGGATCCAATGACGTTCACAAACTCATTGTCCGCTGGAGGCTGAAAGCCTGCCTTTTCGATTAGTGCTTCAATGAAATTTCTCCATTTGCCTACTAGTTTTTCATAGGGGACATTGCGCTTCAGAATTTCAGATCCATATTCCTCTTCAGATGGGCTCTGTTGCTCCTTATCCTTCGACGTGTTTGGGCATTGACCACAGTTGCATCTTGAGAAGGGCTCCTCCTCATAGGGGTCAGTTTCCATTGGTTCCTGATCCGCATTTTCCGGCGGCTCTTCATCGTCACTGGCCGACAACCACCCATTGTGCCTGGCACCCATGCGGTCATTTTCGGCGTGATCGTTCCAAGCTGATTCTGGGTCTTGGGCCTCAGCTGAATCTTCACTCTCTTCATCATTACTGTCATCAGAGTCATCATCACTGTCATCAGAATCATCATCATCCCATACTATCCGAACTTCGGCTAAGAGAGAGCGTCGTTCATATCTATTAAGGGAGGACGGGTGCGTGCAACCACAGAAGTTGTCATAGGCCCCCAATGCTGGAAGTGGCAATTGCGACTCGGCTTTTCTTCCCAGGAACTGTGGGGGGAAGAGTGAGAGGTGGCGGTACATATTTGACTTCGGGCAGGATATGATAGCGATCCTCCTCATCTGATCCTTCACCTTCGCTGTTATTAATACTGTACTCGGCTTCTCCCAGAACCATTTTGCAGAAGTGTACTAGCTCGAGGTATGCTTCGGCCTCTTTACTAATAAGCCCTAATACGGGTGCCCGTCTAAAGCTCTCTTGTTCAATTATTCTTGAGTGCTCTAGCCATCTTGTGTAAATGGTCTTCTCATAGTTTGATCTGAATGGCCCCAGTTCTCCAGTGTCAGCTATCCCTTCTTCTGAGAAGTAGCGAGCTTCATAGTCGTGCAAGGAGCTGCTAACGTGTGACCAGGGGGAATCAGCCTGTCCCTCATTCTTGAGGCCGAAAGGGAATCCGAATTAAGGATCTTCGACCAGGTTAATCATGGGTATTTGGGAGTCCTCGTTTGCCTCTCAGGTTAGCTCATTATCCAAATCTTCCTCGGCGCGAGAGGGCTCTCCGATCTCAATCATGTTCACCTTGTTGTTAGTCCTAGGGAATGGATTGTTGACTGTGTTGGGCCCCTCGGGTACTTCTAGCTTTCCCTTTTCAATTAGCCCTCGTATAGCCTTCTTTAAAGTTATACAATCGTCAGTAAGGTGCCCGTGGTACTGATGAAAAGCACAGTGTTTGGTGGTGTCCAAAGGGATGCTGGGATCCCTGGGCTGGTAATTGTCCAAAGGCCGAATCAAACCATCCTTGACAAGTCCTCTGAAAACTTCACTCAGGGGCATTCCAAAGTTACTGAACTTTATATTCTAAGGCTTGGGCATCTCGACTTTCCTAGGCACAAAAAGAGTGGCATTGTTGCAATTACTCCGTAAAGTTGATGCCTTCTTTGCCCTTGGGCAGGAGTAGGATTAGAAGTAGTGGCTCGGTACCGGAAAGTAGGAGTAGCGGCTTGTTGCTGATTGTAAGCCTTTTCAAACTTAGCCCCAGAGCTGACCATGGCACGCAGATCTGGATAGGGGAAATTGCTGAGGGATGCTCTTAGGTGAGGCTTCAAACATGACTGAAAGATGTCCAACTGTTCTTCATCAGAAGGAGGAATGGCCATTTCACTCAGCTTAAGGTTCCAACGTTTGTAAAAGTCACCAATATTCTCATCAGGGCGTTGCATAGTTGTTTGCAAGTCTACCCGATTCGTCTCCCATTCCAGGTTGGCCTTGTATTTTTCAGTGAAGGCGTTGGTGATTTATTCCCAAGTGGCCCTGGACTCGGGCTTCAACCGAAATAACCATTTTAGAGCCCCCAATTTCAAAGAGAGGCTGAAGTAATCGGCCAGCTGCTGGTTCGTGCATCCTTTGGCTTTCATAGCTAGGGTATAGGTGTCCAGATGGGTTTTTGGACAGGCAGTTCCATCAAACAGTTCCAAGCTAGGCATCACGAACTTGTGGGGTAAAGGTACAATAGAATCAGGATCTGTAGGCCGAAGGGCAGCCTTCTTTCCAGTCAGCTCAGCAATCTGCGCCTTCATTTCCTTGTGTTGTTCCATGAACCAAGCTAGATGAGGGTCCAGTGGTGGAGCCGGAGCGTTTGAACCAGTGACTGAGCTGGAGAGAGGGGTTACCATTGGCGGCACACTGGTGGAAGGGATGGACGGTCCGGGGACATAGGTGAAAACCTGTCCTTGGCCCAAATTACCCTGGGGAGTGTAAGTAGGAGCCTGGGCAAAGGGATAGAACCCAGCCGTCATTGCCGACTTCCAATTGGCAAAGAGGGTGGTGGCAGACCTGAGGTGGCCGGGTAGCTCAGGTTCCCGGGGTGAGACTCATAAGTAGGCTTAAATGCGGGCTGTGGTCCCTGGTTGTTGAACTGCATGCCTGGCTGCGGTGATGGTGTATAACCGGGAGGATACTGCGGTCCCGGTGATTCTGATGAGACTGGGATGGGGGCTTGCTGGCCCATTGGACCTTGAGTGAGAAATGGGTTTGTGGAGGCTGGCGAGGCGTTAGGGGTTGCTGGACCAACATCATTTTGAGGAGGGCACTGACCGTGTCCTGCACCAAACCGAGGGCGGCATTCCAGATTGTTGCTGCGGTACTCTGAACTATTGTTGTGAAGGTCCGGGCTGATCGGTTCCAAACTGAGGTGGGATCCCAACTTGCTGCGGCATTCCAAGGTACCCCCAACCGTGGGAAGACATTCCGTACTGATTCTGTCCCCACTGAGAAACTGCGAATTGGCTTGTCCCACCAGACTGTATGGGCCCAGCAGCATGTGGTTGAGGAGCTGACTGATCCATAGATCGAGAAGCATGGCTTCGGTAGCGGTACTATAGGAGGCTGGCGGTGGCATCCTGGAGTAGTCAGGGCGACCTAGAGTGGGGTTAGGGTCCTCCTCTTCTTCCACGTTGAAAGTGCCGTCGGGATTAAGACTGGCGGCAAACCATGGCTCCTAATAGCCTCCAGAAGGCTGTTCATATGTGCTTCCTGTCGCAGTCTCATTTGTTCGGCAAACTGATTCTACTGCTGTTCTGTCTGGGGAGTCCCGGGAGGTGGAGTGGTATTGTTCCCATTGTTACCGGCTGATGCAAACATTCTGAAAATCGGAGTTAAAGCGAACGGTGAAGCTGACGATGCGCTTGATTCTTCCCAACTAACCAGACGGTGACCCGGTGTCCGTACCCAAGCCTTGCGAGGTACTGCGGGAGGAAGATATAAGGGAGGTTCAGACTATGGAAGTTGAAGAAAAAGTGTAGGTGTTTGGGCTCAGGGCTCATGCAATATGCGGTTATTTGTTTCCGTTTACTTAAAATGTGTCTTATTAAAACCTAAGCGGTTGGAAAAGATCGCTCTTTTTTTTTTCTTTAAACTACTCTAAGTCCTGGATCAGTGGGACCCATCACTACACCTGCGAACCCTCAACATGTAACCTCGAACAAGGGTTCCGTAGGGCAAGAGGGTCCCACCAATCGAAAAGGAAAACAAACCTAAGGTCTGGCGGATCATGAAGCCTTAACGTGCACTCGATGTAAATTACTGGCGAAGCCAGCGTCGAGGATCAAGATCGGGTTAAGGTGCCTGATGAAAAGCCGACATGACCTTGACTGATAATAGTCCACAAGAGATCTTGACTCGTCGTTGGTTAAGCAGTAATTAAACATGGACTGAGCGTTAATCCTTGACGACTCGGTGTCATACCGGGAGCCGGTGTATGAGCCGTGCGGGTCAAAGTCAAAGTCCGAGCCCCAGTCAAGATCGAGTCAAAGTTCATGACGAAAAACCAGCATGACTTCGACTGAGTAAGGTCCGCGGGGGATCCTGACTTGGCACGTTGACTAGGGTTTGACCTACACGGGGCATGCACTGACAAAGTCTGACACGGACCGGAACAAAAACCAACCGAGTCTCGGAAAAAGTGTGTCACGGACAAGTGCAGGGTCGACACGAGGGTAAACCAATGGCTGTTTGGGTCGTCCCGTGCTCGCACCGAGAGGCGTAGTAAGGCCTCCTAGGCTGCTACTGAGATTTTCCGGGTTAAGGACGTAGTGTGCAGTGTAAGGTCAACGTGCGCGTAGTGTGCGGCAGTCTATCTTCTTTTTTTAGTGAAAATAGAGGTTTTCAAATGTGTCTTAAAAGCATGATGCATGCAAAAAGATGTATATATTTTTATTTTTATTTTGAAAAGAAATTATTTTTATTTATTTATTTTTATTTTTTTATTTTTTTTGAAAACTTTTTTGAATTTTTTTTTAAAGCATGTAAGCACATAAACACATAAAGTTTAAGAGTTAAAGAAATTGATCCGACAGTCAAAATTTGACTTTTTCGGGACGGTCAAACCGAAATTCACGCATCATGGGAAAACACACACACACAACAAAAGGTTTCAAGTGTTGGGACGGAAGTTTGACCCACAAAAACTTTTCTTTTTTTTTTTCTGTTTATTTTTTTTGAAAAACAAGTTTTTATTTATTTTGAAAAACAAGTTTTTTTTTTTGAAATGACACCTAGTTCGTGGCATTGTTATACCATATTTCATCCCCGGCTCCAATAAGGAGGCGTTAACAGGAAGGTTAATGGTTTCCCGCCTATATATTTAGAATCATTTTTTATTTATTCATTTTTTTGAATAATAATAATAAAAAAACTTATTTATATCCCCAACGGAGTCGCCACTGTGATGATGCCCGATTTTTCTTTTGTTGAAAATCATTTTTTTATCGGAGTCGCCATGCTGTTTTTAGTTTAAGGGCCAAAACTTTGAAAAATGACCAAAATTAGAGAAATGAGTTTGGAGGTCACGTTACACTCCGGGAAGAACGTTTGGCGTTCACCCGGAATGCCTCGTATGACGAGTCTTCCTCACTTAAAACTTTTGTGTGTGTGTGTGTGTTTTAAAAAGGGACTTTCTTAAAAAGGGGGTTTTCTGAAAATAACTGGAATTCTAGGGACTGAACTAAAAAACAATTTGAAAACAATGGTTAAACTGAAAATAACAGAAACTGGAAAACTGTTTGCAGATGACAATGTCATCCGCGTGGACAAGACTGTAGTGCAGTCTTATCCGCGCGGATAGCCCTGCAGGTCAATATTTTTTACAGTTTCCAGTTTAGTCACTGTAATTTCCAGAAAGTTAACTGGATTTACAGGACTTAACTGGAATTGTAACTGAAAGCAGAAAATGAAGGAATTGAATGGATTTTTTGGCATCCATATTTTGTCCTCTCTTTCCCTAGACTTTGGTTAGTGGTCATAATTGATGAATCTACTTAACCAAGCCATCCCGGGGGTATGTTAGGACTTGAAAACACTTCATTTACTAGAAGGAAGGGGGATTTTGATATAAAAAGTAAAATGACAAGAGAGTTAGGTCAAGATGTATCAACTTTAGAGGAAGATCTCTAAGGTGGTCATAAGATGACCATCCTTGAGATCTATACTCAAGTGTATCTCCTACATCTTGTGTGACCTATTTTGTAAGTCTAGATGATTTTCATCCAAGGAATGTGTTCCAAGGTGAGCATCTTAGACATGGGGAGGGGGATTTGCAAGGAAGTAAAAAAAATATGGACCATTTAGAAGTGGTCACATATGGAGATTGACTCCAAAATGACCATCTTCTAGGTCAAGCAAGCAAGTACCAAGTAATGTAAAATGGGAGTGGGGGATGACATAAAAGTAAAGGAATAATATGGATCACCTTAGAAGGTCATCCATGGAAATGGATTCCATGGAGATCCTCTTGGATCCTTGGGACAAGAGGGGAAGGGGAGTTCAAACAACAAGTAATAACAACCACTTTACATCATTTATGTATGAAAATGTATGTATGAGTGAGTTTTGAGTAGGGAAGAACAAGGGTATTACCAATGTTTCTTGAACTTGTGTGTAGGGTTTGAGGGTTTCAAAGGCTTAGGGGTGGTTTGAGATGGATTTTATGTTGGATTTTGGTGTGGATTTTGAATTGTTAAGGTGTGAAGGGCTATTTGGGAATGGATTTTGACAGCATAACAGTAGGTTTTCGTATTTTTTGGGTTTTTTCTCTGTTGTTAAACTGAGGGAGAAGGGCTGTATTTATAGGTTGTCTGGATGACAATCTTATCCGCGTGGACAAGATTGTAGGTACAATCTCATCTGCGCGGATGACCCCAGCAGCGTGCCTGATCTTATGCAGAAAGCAGTTTCGGCATTTTGCAAATGGTCAATTATTCTTTTTTATTGGAAATGACAAACTTCCAGCGAGGTATTTGTCCATTTTTTATTCCTAAGAGGTCCTTCCTCATTCAGATTGTCAAAATAATATCCAAAATGCCCCTAAATGATCATAAATTATTAATTTGGGCTGACGAAACATTAACGACCCAGATTGGGGTACTTACAGACGCAGGATTTCTGCATAAGATGGGGGATCAAACTGATAATGTCTACACCAGTACATCCTCAAGCGAATGGTCAAGCCGAATCCAGCAACAAGTTGATAATGAACAACCTGAAGAAAAGACTTGATGAGAAGAAGGGAAGATGGGCTGAATAGCTACCCCTGGTACATTGGGCTGACAGAACCACCCCAAAGTGGGCAATCGGGCAAATGCCATATTCCCTGGTTTTCGGTACCAAAGCTGTTCTCCCTGTGGAATTCTCAGTCCCCACAGCTAGATATGGTTTGGCAACCCCAGAAGATAACCAACTTATCCTCGCGAATGATTTAGACACTATTGATGAGCTCAGAGATATGGCCAAAGTCAGGATGGCTGCCAACCAGCAGAGGATAGCCAAATCATACAATAAGAATGTTCGCATCAGAAGGTTTCAAGTTGAGGACATGGTCCTAAGAAAATTTTTCCAGAACACGAAGGAACCAAATGCAGGCAAATTTGCAGCCAAGTGGGAAGGTCCTTACCTGATTGATGCGGAAGCTGGAAAAGGAGCATACAGCCTGTCAACCTTAGATGGCGTGAGAATTCCAAGGAATTGGAATGTTGTCCACCTCAAGTTGTATTTCATGTAAGTTATGAACCTATCAGTCTTCATTCCAAGGATCAGGTATGATTCATTTTACTTTATTTTGTTCTTTCAATATAATTTATATATTTCAAACGTTTACTGACTTAAGCATCGGAGGGGTGTTAGCCAAGCTAATACCCACCCTAACCTATTTCTATTTTGCAAGATGAGATGATACTAGCAACTTATGCAAACTCAGGTCAACTAGACAAAAAGATATGTCAAGCTGCTCAACATATCAGAAACTGGTAAATCTCTACACAGCCCATTTTTAGATCACAACTTATTGGGCCGAATTTAAGCCTATTCAATACTTGTCCTTAAGGAAAAAAGATACACTCCTTATAAAAGGTTCAAAGGTCTTACACCTTTCTCAAGTTGTCAAGGTTATTTACACCTTCGTCTGGGTGCACGTTTTTCATGTTTTAGCTAAGGAGTAGGTGGGCCTATATGACAAGTACATATTGATTACCTTATTGCCCTTAGTTAAGATTATGAATCTAAGTTGAAATCATCGGTTGTAACATTAACATGTTACCAAAACGGACATCAGAATGAAAAGCTAAACCTCTTTTCCATTTATTGGCATATTATTTCTGAACATAAAGAAACTTCGTCAGCATGTCCAAGCGGACATATGTAACATCCCACATTCTAAAAAGGAAATATCCATTATTTGAAAGCAAAGAAAGACCTCTTCAGTCAAAAGCAACACCCTTGCCTTTATCCATTCTCCCTCCTTCTTGGGTTTCACCAACCTGCTTCATCTTATCCATGTTCCTAGAAGTCACCTCACAAGGTCTTTCGCGAATAATCCTTTTTAAGGCAGCATATTCCTCCTCCAAGTTCCAAGCTGAATGTTGACCAGCTTGATATTCTCTGATCATCTCGATTCTAGCATCGAAGAAGGATTTAGCAGCTTCAGTCACTAGTTCATCACGAAGGGTTTCCATCTCTTTAACATGCTTCTTTCTAACCTCTTCCATCTCTTCCTCCTTCACTTTCAACATATCAAAAGCTACTTTGAGGTCTGCCTCAAATTCCTTTCTATCCATGATCAAAGTGTCAACTTTATCCTTCCACCACTTGATCTCGTTAACCATCAACTTGACCGCAGCTATTGTCTGAGTCAAAATGTTTCGATCAAAACAAGATGCAAGTTCAAAAATAGTAGAAAAAAGATATACTCTACCTTAGTCTCCAGCATATCCTTATTGGGTGTAACCTCTTCTACACCCGTTCTCCATTATCTTTTCCTCTTTACCCCCGTTGTATTCACAAATTCCAAGCTAGATACCGGAAGCACATCCTTCGCCTTTCCCTTATACTTGGCAACTAGGGCCTTCGCTGCAAACCTAGGCTTCGAGCGGATGGCTGCGAAAAACAAAAGTAAACATCCTGACATAGGTAAGAAGCCCAGATATAATGTCAAAAGAAATTTACGAAATGACATCTTATCCCTCAAAATATTCCAGCAGACAGAAGTTCTTCGATGAAGTCCCCAACATATATCAACCAAACCGAGTTATCATCCCTTATATATAGAAGACTTATCTTCCCAACATCCTTATTTACGGATTCTGTGCTAATCCTTACCTCAATTTAAGCCCTAGCTATTCGCGAAACAAGCTGAACATTTCGCCTTCCAAATTCAGCAACCAGGCGGTTAGAGATAGAATTTTTGAAATTAAAATTTACACCTTTGGATATCCCAAAAATTCAGGGGCAATTATTCGGGGTAGAAAATCTACAGCAACATTTTACATCTTGACATCTCATCTTGTGATAACAACTTGGCGATACAATGGACTCTACGCCCTGGCCGAAATTACTGAATGGCAACATTATAGGAACCGTTTTCGAGGCTCCACAAACGTTATAGACCAAGTCAAAGAAGGCCATCTACAAACATTCACTTGCAAAAACACAACGGATATCTTGGTCATCAACCACCTGAGAGATTCTTGGCACTAAAGGAGGGATTACATTTATCTTGTTGCTACCGTTACTTTCATATACTCCCTCCGTCCCATGATAATATATAAACTTTTCTTTTTGGGCGTCCCACAATAATATATAACTTTCCTAAAATGGAAAGGAATCTTTACTATTTCCTCCACTCATTCTCTCTCCTACATTATTTTAATACTCACATCACCATTATAATTTACTATTCTCTCCACTCATTCTCTCTCCTATTTTATTTTCACACTCACAACACTTTCAATATAATAATTCCTCCTTAATTCCCGTGAAAAACTCAAAAGTCTATAAATATATGGGACGGAGGGAGTATATTTAAACAGAAAACACATGTATACACACACTCACATACTCAGTTGGCAATACTCTTTGTACTTACATTTTCTCTCTACCATCACCTAACTAATAATATTCTATTGTTCAGAGGTTTTATGCCAACGAACAAGTTGTTAAGGGCTTTCCTCGTTAAATCTCATGTCATTACATCTTGAATTTACATTATCATATTCTATTGTACCCAATATTTCTCTTTGAAGTTGAATTGCTTGAATTTGATCAAAACAGAAGGATAAATAATCGAGAACTTCTCCAATCAACCGCACCCCGAACACCCCTCTGGATATCAACATGAGCCTGGATGATTGTATACTGTATAGGTGTGCGTATCGACATATGTAACAGTAGTCCCTAAAACCCACCGCTACAAAGTCAAGACTCATCTCAGCTATCAAGAGATAAGTCACCCCTACTACGACCACTAGCAGGGGACAAGTGATGGATTACAAATCAACAATAGCACACTAGCACACTAGCACTCTGTTCTCATGTACTATTGGTGGTTCGTAACCCCGTGATAACTGTATTACTGAACCATAGAATCAATGTATATTTCTATTGGCCCCCTTAATAATAGGAAAACAAAAGGGTTTACTTTGTGTTCTAATGAATGAATGATTCAGCAACTAAAAACCTTACTATCGGACAAATTAAAAAGAAAAGTAAGAACCTTATTCTGGGGACGAGGCTGAGGCGGAAGCGTATAATACATATATATAGTTCTTCTCCACAACTAAATGCTACTTCATCTGTCCCAAAATGAAAATATATTTTGACAAAAGTTTTGCCTTAAAATATATTATAGAATATAATAAATATAAATATTCGTGAAATAATAAAGACACAAATTATTGTGCAACCCTTAACGTTAGTAGAAACTAGAGAGCCAATATAGGCCCGGCTCAGAAATTATTGTGCAACCCTTTACATAAGTAGAAACTAGATAGCCAATATAGGTCGTGTGAGAAAATATTCCAAGAAATTGAAACAAACAACAAAGCTGCTCCCTCCGTCCCTAAATGTGTGTTCCCGAAAAAAAGTTTCTGATTTACTCTTGATTAAAAGCAAATTTGAAAAATAAAAATTGACGTTTATTTAGGGACAGATGGATGGAGTAAACCAGAGTATCTCCTCTACTCCTCCCATTTAGTTGCTTGTTATAGCTTGGAGGCTCTTAAATAATTGATCATTTTGGTGCAAGTTGTCCAAAGCTATCTCTCTCCCCATCATAAACAACCTTGGATATGTCACTTTTCCCACAAGCTTTCTTAACTCGGAACTGAGATTGGGATCTTGCGACGAGTCTCGCTCCTCAAATTTAACATGGTAATCCGCTAGAATTTCTCTCACCGCATTACATGCCACATTTGTCTTCCTAATGGCACCCAAACTTGTGTACAGCACCACCTTTCCTTCTCCACCGGGTGGGCAATTCATTGGAATGTCATCAAAGCAAAAGCTACAGAAAAAATAATATCAAAGCAATTATTCAGTTCATAAATCTTAAATGTTTTATACTCCCTCCGTCTCATTGATATGTGCATAAAAATGAGAGTGAACGGGAGTTAAGAATAAATGGTATAAAGTAAGTGTTGTGAGTTGGAGAGTGTACGGGAATTAAGAAGAAATGGTATAAAGTGTTGTGAGTTGGCAGGAAAGATAAAGTGGGGTAGAAAATAGTAATTAGTTGGGAGTATGACAATTATTGTGAGTATAAAAAGTGAGGTAGAAGAGAGGAAGTGGGTATGAAATAGTTATTGGATAATTGTTGTGATTATGACATGTGGGGCCCCACAAATAAAGAACTAATAAATAATTTGCATTTTGGGATTTTGAACCTTAAGTTGGGACAACATTTTGGGAAATTTTTGAACCTTAGCCGGGACAGAGGAAGTATAAAATTTTCATTTTGGGAAAATGAGACTTATCAATTATCAATGGGATGCCCAAAAGCGAAGTTTGGGCACATACGGGTCGGAGAGAGTATATTTTAAAGATCATATATAGAAATCACGCTGATTATTTTCTTCTTTTGTAGTGGAACTGAATTTTAGGTTGCTTAGCGATTAGGAAGCATGATTACCTGGCGCCTCGCTTAGCTTCATCTTGAAGGTTCTGACATTCCAATGCCTTCTCTAGTTTGAGAACCACGGTGTCCATATCAGGGCGCAGTTTCGGGTCTACTTGCAAGCTTCCCTGAATGGTATCAGTATATACTTTTAAGGAATCATGTGAAATTTCTTCTTTGATTCTAGTATCTATACATTGCTGCGCATAAAGTCCCAAATCCTCATCTTCTCTTCTGTAGTAGCTCTCAGCTCCTCGATTCCATGGTGATTTTAAGCATAAGACGTAGAACAACACCACCCCAAAGGCATAAACGTCTATTTTCCTTGATACAATACCAAACGAAAGATATTCTGGCGCATAAAATCCCATAGTGCCTTTAATGTTTGTTTTCATCGTTGATTTTACTTGGTCAGCATGGGACAACTTGACCATGCCAAAGTCCGCAATTTTGCCAACCCAATTTTCGTTTATCAAGATGTTATCCGGCTTTATATCACGGTGAATTATACCTTTGGGAAATTCAACGGTCGCAGTATGAAGATATTGTAATCCACGAGCAGCACCTAAGCAAATGTTGAGCCTTTGCTTCCATGACAATATTATACTACCAGCATTTGGTATAAGATACTTGGTCAGGCTTCCTTTTTCCATGTATTCATATATAAGAATCTTCTCACCTGATTGATCACAGTAACCGAGAAGTGAGACAGTGTTTGAGTGATGAATCTTGGACATTGTCTGAATCTCACTTTCAAACTCATGAATAGCGTTATACGTTAAATGCTTCACAGCAATAAGAGTTTTTTTTTGGCCGGTGTATAGGCAGGCAAGATACACTGTTGCTTCTCCCCCCTTTCCAAGGATTTTTCCTTTGTTAAAGTGAAATGGAACGGAACCATCTTCATGTCTGATCTCGTCAAGTGAAATGAAACGGCAAATACTTCTCAATGATGAGGAAGACATGCCTAATTTGTTTCAAAACTATGCTCCCAAGTTCCTTGAAAAGCTGCAAGCTAAGGTAAGGAGCAAGTGATCAGCAAAGGTCGAATCAATTTTTGTTCAAGTTTTTTAAAGAGGCTTAATCATTAATATTGGCCTAAAGGAATCTGCCACAACTGTCAAATAGCTAAAAAAATAAATGTATAATGGCCTATTGAGTTTTGCGTAAGCCAAAAGTCGAATCACTTTTATAAAAGCTTTTTTAAAAGATTTTATCATTAATCTTAATATTAGGAATCTGTCAATTGCTAATAAATGTATATGGGTAGAAATATTAATAATACATGATTAGAAAATATAAGAACTATTACCGCTTTAATGTAACTGCAGATTTACACACGCACAAAAAAATACTCCCTCCGTCCCACACCAAGGTTCCTTGTTGTGAGTTTCACGCTTCTTAAGAAAAATTTTTGAAAGTGGGTAGAAGATTAGAGGAGATAGAATGTAAAAGTTAAATGTGGGATAGGGAATAGTAGTTAATGATTGATTTTTTTGAAAGTGGATAGAAGATTAGAGGAGAGAGAATGTAAAAGTTAAAAATATTTAATAGGAGAGAGAATGAGTGGGAGGAATAGTAAGTTAATGATTGGTTTTTTTGTAAATATGTTAACTTTATAAGGGTATAATGAATGGTTTTTTTGTAAATATATTAAATTATAAGGGTATAAATATTTTCAAAACTTGCCATTTATGGAAGGGAACCTTGAAGTGGGACGGACCAAAAAGGAAAGTAGGAACCTTGAAGTGGGAAGGAGGGAGTAAATAAATAAAAAAGAGAGGAGTGCCTAAAGGGAAGTAGAAAGCCAGGAATTTTGTAGGAAGTCAAAATTATGATACAGTGGTATTTTATTCTTAAACTTGAAGGTCGTAAAAATGACACCACTCCAAAATCAGTGGTGAAATGTTTTATTCTTAAACATGAAGGTCGTAAAAAATGACACAGCTCCAAAATCAAGGAGATCGATTGACCACCACGGATTGGCCTTAGCTTCGCCACTATGAAAGGAGGAAATATATTAAGGAAAGTATAGAGGAGAGAGTATGAGTAGGCATGACAGTGCCTTTTGGAGGCTTCACTTGATAGAGATTTTGATATCTCTTCCAAGTCTTCTACTTGATCTTGTATATATTTTTCATATGTATTTCTTATGTAAATCAATCTCTAGTGCTAGGTAGATATTTAGTCCTTAAATTAACCCCCCACAAATTAATCGCCGGGAAAATTCAGATTGAAGCTACCCTGCTCAACCATGGCTTGTTCATGTACATCGATGGCTCTCACCCCTGCCCGCCACATTACCTTCCTGCCGCCACCCCTGCTGCTTCCACAACCACCACGTACACCATTCCTGTCGCCACACCTATCACCACTACTACCGAAACCCTCACCAAATACCCTAATCTTGTCTATATAAGCTGGTTCTGCCAAGATAAACTTATCCTTGGTGCCCTTTTGGTACTCTCTCTCCTTCCCTAGTTCCTCTTATTTCCCAATGCTCCACCACCCATGAAGCATGGAAAACGCTAGCCAAAACATATGCTAACCCCTCCAAAGGACATCTGAAACAAATAAAGGGCTGTCTTCGTAATATCACGAAAGGTTCTCGATCCATCTCTGAATATATTCAGGAAATCAAGACCTACTGACCAACTAGCATCTCTTGGTTATCCCCTAGATCTTGATGATATCGTTGATCGTGTGCTTGATCAACTTAATGATACAGACTTTGACAGTGTTATTCATGTTGTTCAAAGTCGAGAAAATCCAATTACCTTCGATGAACTCCTAGAGAAACTAATTACCCGCGAACTCTCCTTAAAACACAAATCCCACTCCATCCCCTCATTCCCGCTACTGCCAACTATGCATCCAAAAAATCCTGCCCACACTCATCAACCCCGAAACACCTACTCTACCACCTGTCCTCCTGTAATGCCCACTTCACCCTCAAACCATTCTTCCGCTCGTACTCTTGTTCCCTTCAAAGGGCGCTTCCATTGGTGTCGAGCCCTTGGTCACTTCCTTTCCCAATGTCGCCTTCCGCCAAAAATATCCCAATGCCACTTTTCGAAACACAACTAACACGTGACTGCACCCTATGCTGTGTGAAAACTTTGGCAAAAGATAATTATTTCCATTGAATAACAAGATATATATACACGAAAGCAAGGCTTTTCTAATTCTAAAAATACATGATATAAACAAATACACGAACTGAAGTGGAAAACATTCACGAACTGAAGAGGAAGAGAAACAGGTGCTGGCTGACTGTTGAATCAAGCTTGAGGCGGGTGCATGGGGGAGATGAGGCGGGCGCCTCGAGCAACAGCAAACCAGGCTAGAGCCTCGGCTCTTGAGGCGGGCGCATGAAGTGTGGTGAGGCGGGCGCCTCGCATTGCTGAGAAGAGGATTGATTCTTAACATGCCCCCGCAAGATGGACGGTCTTTGGGTGAGTCCAATCTTGGAGACGAGAGAAACGAACCGTGCGCGCGGAAGGGGTTTTGTAAGAGCGTCTGCTAATTGATCATTATCGGAGATGTGTTGTACCCGAAGAGTCCCTAGCTGAACTTGTTCACGAACAAAATGGAAGGCAAGTGCTAGATGTTTCATCCGTGAGTGAAAAATTAGATTGGCGGAGTAGTTGGCTGCCCCTAAGTTATCACTGAAAATAACCGGTGTGGTAGAGGAGGGAAAGCCAAGTTCAGACAGAAGGTTTGTTACCCAGAGAAGTTCAGCTGTAGTTGCAGCAATTAAGCGGAATTCAGCTTCTGTTGAGGAGCGAGCGACCGCTCGTTGCTTTTTAGAGGACCAAGCAATTGGGTTGCGACCGAGATAGACAATGAATCCGGAGGTGGAGAGAAAGTCATCATTGTCGCCGGCCCAGTCGGAGTCACAATAGGCATGGAGAATGTGAGGGGAGTTTTTGTAAATTTGAATGCTCATATGAAGAGTACCGTGGAGATAGCGAAGGAGTCGCTTAAGAGCTGTCCAATGTGATTCTTGTGGGTGGTGAAGAAATTGAGCAAGTTTGTTTACCGGGAACGCGATGTCAGGGCGAGTAAGAGAAAGATATTGAAGGCTACCTATGATGGCTCGGTATTCTGTAGGATTGTGTACGGGTGTTTTGGCTTGAGCCGAGAGGGGCGGATATGTTGCCATAGGGGTGGGAGATGGTTTGGAGTGTTGCATGTCATGGCGGTTGAGAATATCAGAGATGTATTTGGACTGGGAGAGAAGGATTCCATGGGGGTTGGGTGTTATCTCAATCCCAAGGAAGTAGGAAGGAGGACCAAGATCTTTTAAAGAGAAGCGAGACGAGAGGGATTGAATGAATGACTCAAGGAAGGAAGTGGAAGGACCTGTGATGATTATATCATCAACGTAGACAAGGAGGAGGAGAAGACGATGGGAATTTTTGTTGTAAGTAAAGAGTGAGGGATCCGCAATTGAGGGACAAAAACCGAATGAGGTAAGAAATTGCTTGAGAGCTGTGTACCAAGCACATGGTGCTTATTTTAGACCGTAGATGGCTTTTGAGAGCCGACAGACATGAGAGGGTTTGGAAGAATCTTGAAACCCGGGGGGTTGGGACATGAAAACAGTTTCGGAGAGATGACCTTGAAGGAAGGCATTGTTAATATCAAGTTGACGTAGAGACCAACCTTGGGTGATAGCTAGAGAAAGAATTAGACGAATGGTGACGGGTTTGACAACTGGACTGAAGGTTTCGAAATAGTCTAGTCTGGGTCGTTGATGGAACCCTTTGGCTACAAGACGGGCTTTGTATTGGTGGATGGTATTGTCGGGGTTATATTTTATACGGAAAACCCATTTGCAACCGACAATGTTTGGTGCTTCATGGGAAGGAACTAGGACCAAGTTTGGTTGCGTAAGAGTGCATTGTACTCTTCACGGATGGCTCCTACGCCAGCCGGGGGAGTGGAGAGGGCCTGTTTGGTGGTGGTTGGGAGGGAGGTAGGTGAGGAGAGAGTAGTTAGGTTTGCATATTTAGGATTGGGTTTGCGTATACCATGGGAGAGACGGGTGGTTATGGTGCGGGTTGGTGGAGTTGGGGCAGCGGTTGGAGTGGGTGAGTTGGGTTCGGCGAGGGGAGCGGGGTTGGGGATGGAGGCGGAAGCGGGAGGGTGTGGGGAGTCGGTTTGTAGGTGGGCTGAAGCGGTGGGTTGGGGTAGTGGTGGTATATTTGGGGGTGTTGTTGACGACGGTGTTTTGAGGGTTGATGTCGGTAGTGGGAGATGGGAGAATGGGAATGGAGAAGGCACACCATTCAGATGAAGAGAGAGGAGGAGTAGTGCGTTGAGATGTGAGGGAAGTGTATGGAAATTCGTTTTCAATGAATTTGACATGGCGAGAGGTGTAGAGACGTTAAGTTTTAGGATCTAGACAATGGTAGGCACTTTGAGAGGAAGAATAGCCAATAAAGATGCAAGGAGTGGATTTTGGGGCGAGCTTTATGAGGAGCGTGCTGGCCTGAGCCACGGGAGCAGCAGAGGCATCCAAAGCTACGGAGTTTGTGGTAGTTTGGTGAGGTTTGAAAGAGGCGGAAATAAGGTGAGTCATTTTGAAGAGTAGGAGTTGGGAGCCTCGTTTATAAGATAGAGTTTGTTTGAAGAGCGTGAGTCCAAAAAGTGAGGGGAAGATTAGCATGAGAGAGAAGAGAAAGACCCATTTCGACAAGATGGCGATGACGCCGTTCGACAAAACCGTTGTGTTCTGGAGTGTGGGGAGGTGATGTAAGATGGGTAATGCCATTATTTAATAGAGAAGGGGTGAGTTTTAGGTATTCCCCTCCATTATCTGAGAATACTTGGATTATGGGACGATTGAAGAATTTTTCAACAAGGGCTTTGAAGCGGGTGAAGGTGGCATAGGTATCGGATTTGTTTTTAAGAGGGTATAACCATGTGTATTTGGTGTGGTGGTCAACGAAGATGACGTAGTATTTGAAATTATCATGTGATAGTATAGGAGACGTCCATACATCGGAGAAGATAATTTCGAGAGGGGCATTGGTTTGTAAGGAAGAAGTAGAGAAAGGTAATTTGTGACTTTTATTTATGTTACAGGCATTGCAATTGGAGTAGGGTTTTGATGAGATAGGCAGAGAAAATTGTTTTTGGAGTATGGAAATTATAGGGGTTGCGGGATGGCCTAGTTTGTGGTGCCACGAGTGGAGAGAGGTAGTGGTACTAGGGTGTGCTTCAATGAAAGCGGAAGTGTTTGTGGGGACATGAGGTTGTGTCGGGTTCCAAAGGTAGACACCTTGGTCAATCGCATTGCTGAGAAGAGGTTTGATTCTTAACACGCTGCACCTCGATACAATCCACGACCCCCTTCTGGTCCACAGCCGAGTGCCTACACTCTCCCTATCCCTATGTTGCCACAAAAATCTTCATTTCCTTCAAACTGTGTAGAAAAGTTTTTCAATCACTTCATTATCTCTATCTTCAGTGACAATGGTGGCGCATATATCGGTCTTCACCCCTTCTCGAGCCTTATAGGATTACTCACCTTACCTCACCACCCCCCCCCCCTCACACTCCTGAACTCAATGGCTATTATGAACATTTGACATCATCATATTATCTAAACCGGCCTTTCTCTACTTACCCTCTCCAATATGCCTCGTACATACCCAAAGTGCTTATTATTGTCTCCATCCATACAATTCTCACAAACTCGATCCTCGTTCTACTCCATGTGTATTCATAGGCTATTCTCCTACCCAAAGTGCTTATTATTTTCTTGATCCCACCACCTCCAGAATTTTTGTGTCTCGCCATGTTAAGTTTGTTGAAAACGTGTTTCCCTTCTCCTCTTCCTCTCCATCCCAACCTACCTCGTCTATTGCCTCAGAATGGTGCACCTTGCACCTATCTCTCCTTTCTTTGCCCAGCAGCTCACCCTCGCCCCTTACAAATCAAAATACTCATCCCTCCCTAAATCCATCTCCCCTTTCCTCTCCAACTCCCACGCCCTCAGTTGAGATATTGTGAAGATATCATAATATCTTCACATTATATTTGAGAGATATTCTCAAGAAAATAAAATATTTAGTTACCTAAGTTGGTATTGAGACAACTTAGGAAAGTTATCTCTGTTAGAAGTATTTCCAATTAGAAGTATTTACTATTAGAATTAGGAGAAATTTGTTAGAATCCTATTAGAATTAGGACTCATATGTTTTGAGTATAAATATGAGTCAATAGCTTATGTAAACTTTGAAAGACAAAAATAATACATAATATAATTTTGAGTTTCCTTATTTTATCATGGTATCAGAGCATGGTTTTGAACTTGAAATCATGTTTCTATACTTTTGAATAACCATTGTCACATTCTCTCTTTGAAGGGGAGAATTGTGACATTGTGAACTTATCTTTAATGTCTCCTCCATGATTACCCAATTCGCTTCCGCAACAAAAACCTAGGGTTCCGATTGTTGCTTTATCCCTTTGATTAAACCACCGTTACTATCCCTTGAAGAAATGATTATTGAGTGTTGTCCACTATAAAAAACGATGATCGAGTGTCGTCCACTATAAAAACGATGATTGAGAATCGTTCACTATAAAAACGATGATCGAGTGTCGTTCACTATAAAAACGATGATCGAATATCGTTCACTCTAAAAACGGAGATTGAAGAAAAAGAAGACATGTGCCAGCACAAATTGTGCGAAATTGAAGAAAGAAGACCTGATGTGGATGAAAAAAAAAAAGATAAACCCGATGTTGCTTGAACTGCTACACGAAAAAGGAAGAACTTGGCACAGATGCTGCATGTCAAAGTGAAAGAATTTTTTTTTAAACGTTTTAATTTTTATTTGGCAAGTTGGGTATCTACGATGTAGATCCCCTCCAACTTGAGGGGGGAGTTGAGATATTATGAAGATATCATAATATCTTCACATTATATTTTAGAGATATTCTCAAGAAAAGAAAATATTTAATTACCTAAATTGGTATTGAGACAACTTAGGAAAGTTACCTCAGTTAGAAGTATTTTCAATTAGAAGTATTTACTATTAGAATAAGGAGAGATTTGTTAGAATTCTATTAAAATTAGGACTCATATGTTTTTAGTATAAATACAAGTCTCTAGCTTATGTAAATTTTGAGACAGAAATAATACATAATATACTTTTGAGTCTCCCAGAAGCGACGCGCCATCTCTTCGCCCGGGGGTGGTGTCAAATATGCAAGGGTTCACGCATTGCGGACGAGTGCGGGTAAAGAAGCTAGTCCATGGTAGGTGTAAGGGTAGTGGGATGCGCTTTGGAACTTGGAACATTGGATCATTGACAGGGAGATTAGCAGAGGTGGTGGAAGTTATGAGGAGGAAGATTCACATAATGTGTCTACAGGAAACTAAGTGGGTTGGAGAGAAAGCAAAAGAAATATCGCCTTAGGGTTTTAAGCTTTGATACTCAGGAAAGGATAAGGGTAGAAATGGAGTGGGTATCATTATTGATAAGGAGTATATTAATGATGTGGTGGAAGTGTACAGGAAGAGTGATCGAATTATGGGCATTAAACTGGTGATACGTGATGAGATTATAACTATTATTTCCGCCTATGCACCACAAGTAGGGTTGGATGCGATCTATTAAACAAGCGTTCCTGGGAAGATTTGGAGGAGGTAGTGCAACGAGTACCTAGTGGTGAGAAATTAGTGATTGGTGGTGATCTGAACGGGCATGTGGGGTCTAGTCGACATGGCTTTGAGAGCATACATGGAGGTTTTGGTTTTGGAGAGAGGAATGAAGCAGGAAATAGTATCCTGGACTTTGCGTTGGCATATGACTTGAGTATAATGAACACTTGGTTCAAGAAGAGAGAATCTCACTTGGTGTCCTATAGGAGTGGAGGTAATGCGAGTCAGATTGACTTCTTCTTAGTAAGAAATACTTGTAGAAAGAGTTATACAGATTAAGGTTGTTCAGGTGAGAGCACAAAGAACTCAACATAGGCTAAGTGGTACTTGATTTTCGAAGTAAGAGAATTTCGAGGAAGAGAAAATCACAGGTAGACCCTATAATCAAGTGGTGGAGACTTCAAGGGGAGAATCAACTGAAATTTGTAGCTAAGATGGTCGATACCGGTATTTGGTCGGATAATATGGAGGATATGGATATAGATTCGACTTGGACTAAGATGGTATATACCATAAAGGAGGTGGCGAAAGAAGTCCTTGGAGAATCTAGAGGAAATGGGCCACCAAGTAAGGACACATCATGGTGGAACGAGGAAGTAAAACAAAACGATAAAGGGCAAGCGAGAATGCTACAAATTATTGGGGAAATGTAGGAGCGACGAGAACTATGAGAAGTATAAGGAAGCTAGAAGAGATGCTAAGAAAGCAGTAAGAGACGCAAGAGCAAAGGTGAATCAGAAACTTTATGATAAGTTGGATACAAAAGAAGGGGAAAAGGACATCTACAGACTCGCTCGTATGAGGGATAAGAGGACACGAGATATTGGGACGGTTAAATGTGTGAAGGATGTAGACCAAAGAGTTTTAGTCGGGGATAAAGAGATAAAAGATAGAAGGAGTTCGTACTTTGATAACTTGTTCAATGGCGGTCAAGAGCAGGATGTTGGAGATTTAAATATCTCTTCGAGTATGGTTAATCTAGATTTTATGCGGAGAATTCGAAAGAGTGAAGTGGAAATGGCAATGAAAAAGATGAGATTGAAGAAAGCCGTTGGACCGAATGGTATACCAATTGAGGTTTGGAGATGTTTCGGGGAGAGGGGAGTAGATTGGTTAACAACGCTATTTAACAAGATATGGAGAGTTAACACAATGCCATTGGAGCGGCGGAAGAGTACTCTGATCCCTTTGTATAAGAATAAAGGTGATGTCCAAGATTGTGCCAACTATCGGGGGATCAAACTAATGAGCCATACTATGAAACTTTGAGAAAGAGTGATTGCACAAAGGCTGAGAAAAATTGTGGATATTTCGGATAACCAATTTGGGTTTATGCCAGGAAGATCGACTGTGGAGGCAATATATCTTATGAGACAAAACATGGAGAAATATCGGGATCAAAAGAAAGATTTGCATATGATTTTCATTGATTTGGAGAAGGCGTATGATAAAGTGCCAAGAGAGGTACTTTGGTGGGCATTAGCAAAGAAGGGTGTTTAAAAGAAATATATTGATATTATCAAAGACATGTATAATTGAGTTAGTACTTGTGTACAGACTAGTGTTGGGAAGACTGAAGAGTTCCCTATAAAGATTGGAGTGCATCAAGGTTCCGCACTTAGCCCCTTTCTTTTTGCTTTGATAATGGACGAATTGACGAGGTCAGACCAAGATGATATACCAAAGTGTATGCTGTTCGCAGATGATATTGTGCTAATTGATGAGACAAGAGAGGGTGTTGAAAGTAAATTGGAGTTGTGGAGACACTTTGGAATCTCGGGGTTTTCGATTAAGCAGAAGCAAGACTGAATATTTGGAGTGTAAGTTTAGTAGAGTTGGAAGTAGGGAGGCAGGGGCGGTCACATTTGATGGAAATATTATCCAAGCTTCTAAGTTTTTTCGCTATCTTGGATCCATTATCCAAAAGGATGGAGAATTAGATGGAGATGTGGCTTATAGGATTAATGCAGGTTGGTTGAAGTGGAAGAGTGCCACAGGGTTTCTATGAGATCGCGGCATGCCCAATAGATTAAAGGGAAAATTCTACCGCATGGCAATTAGGTCGGCATTGCTTTACGGCACCGAATGTTGGGCCGTGAAACAGTGTCACGTGCATAAGATGAATGTGGCGGAGATGCGTATGCTTCGATGGATGTGCGGTCATACAAGAAAGGATCGATTGGGAATGAGGTGATCAGAGGTAAAGTAGGAGTTGCGCCCATTGAGGATAAAATGAGGGAAAATCGTCTAAGGTGGTTTGGACATGTGAGAAGGAGACCGAGTGATGCCACTTGGTTAGGCCAGGAACAGTAGAGAAATGATAAAATGGCGAGGGGTAGGGGAAGACCCAAACAAACTTGGATTAGAGTAATTGAAAATGATATGAGTTTACTTGGAGTGGATGAAAGTATGGTGTTGAAGAGGCCGGAGTGGAGGGCAAAAATCCATGTGGGGGGTTGATTTTTTTTTTTATGTTTATTTATTTATTTATTTGTTTATTTATTTATTTATTATTTATTTATTATTATTATTATTTATTATTATTTATTTATTTATTTATTTTTTATTTTATTTTTTTTTTTTTATTTTTTTTATTTATTTATTTATTTTTTATTATTATTTTTTTATTTTTTTTTTTATTTTTTTTATTTTTTTTTATTTATTTATTTTTATTTTTATTTTTATTTTTTGGCGATGACATATGAGGATTCATGTTAGCCGACCCCAAATTATTTTGGGACTAAGGCTTCGTTGTTGTTGTATACTTTTGAGTCTCCTTATTTTATCACCCTCTATTCCACCATCTTCCTCGTCATCCTCCCATACCCCACCCCAGACATCTACTTTTCTACCCAATCGTCTCACTACCCATCTCCAAAACAACACCCGAAAACCCATACACACGAATTAAACCTCACTGCCTCCGTTCATCAACCCACCGTCGAACCCTCTACCATCAGCCAAACACTCAAAACACTTGTCTGGCGTGAAGCTATGCAAAGTGAGTATGACGCATTGCTCAAAAAATCACACATGGGACCTTGTTCCTCCCTCCCCTTCCCAAAATCTTGTTGGTTGTGAATGGGTGTTTTCCACACAAAATTCAATCCAGATGGCTCCATTAATCGCCACAAATCTTGCCTCGTGGCTAGGGGTTTTCATCAACGCCCTGGCCTCGATTACTCTGAAATCTTTAGTACATTTGTTAAACCCGCCACTGTTCGAATCATTCTCTCCCTTGCTACTATTAATGGTTGATTACTTCGTCAAGATGATATAAATAATGCATTCCTTCATGGTTCGCTCTTGGAGGATATTTTCATGGTTCAACCTCCTGGGTTTGTTAGTCAATCTTACCCCTGTTTGAAAATTGCAGCAAGCACTCTATGGTCTAAAGCAAGCCCCCGTGCATACACTGAATTACTCTCCCTCGGTTTTAAGCGATGGAGATTAAGATAGGAATTAGTTTAGATTAAATTTTAATGTAATTTTTGGATTTTTATTCGAATAGGTGATAATTTCATGTTTAGCAGTAGATTTAGTCAATCTTTTGATGTTTAAGAGCTTTATTTGGTTACCATATACTCCCTCCGTCCCGGTCGAAGTGTCCCAAAATGGGTTCGGCGCGGAAATTAAGGAAAGTGATGTAAGAAAAAGAAAAGTTTAAATGTTGTGAGTATGAAAAATTAAATAGGAAAAAGAATGAGCGGGAGGAATAGTTAGGAGAGAGAATGTTGTGAGTGTAAAAGTAAAGTAGGAGAGAGAATGAGTGGGTGGAATAGTGAAAAAACTTTCCTTTTTTGGGTATGAGACATTTTAAATGGGACGCCCAAAATAGAAAGTTGGGACACTTCGGCCGGGACGGAGGGAATATATTAGAGTTAATTTTAGAAGTGTTTGACTTGTTTTTCAAGTGGTAAGAGTCCTATAAAAAATAGATTTATGTGTAATCTCGAAAATCAGTTTTTAATTAATAGAATTTTGATATTGAGTGTTACTCCCTCTGTCCCAGACCAAGGGTTCATCTTTCCCTTTTGGGACGTCCCAGACCAAGAGTTCATTTCCAAAAAAGGCAAGTTTTTGAATATATTAATACCCTTATCATCTTCATATATTTACAAAAAAACCATTCATTATATCCTTATATATTCTCTCTCCTATTTTCTACCACACATTTAACTACTATTCCTCCCACTCATTCTCTCTCCTATTAAATATTTTTAACTTTTATATTCTCTCTCCTATTCCCTACCACATATTTAACTTTTACATTATCTCTCATATTTCCTACCACACATTTAATTACTATTTCCTATCTCACATTTAACTTTTATTCATTTTTAAAAAAATTTCTTAAGAAGCGTGAAATCCCCCCCATATACCCTTGGTCTGGGACGGAGGGAGTACTATGTATTCCTTAAAAGTGATTTAGGTCCTTTTGGATGTCAATTTCGATAATCGTGCGCGATTCAACGAAACTTGAAGATCTTTCACCGGTAGTCATGCGCGATTCAGCGGTATTTGATATTTATCCTCTTATCATTTTTATTTGCTTTCGCTCGCTGCATTGGTTGATATCAAAGCCTGACCAAGGACGTGTTTAGTTGAGGTATTTCGTTATCAATTTTTTTCTCCTTATATTAAAAAATAAAATAAAAAAAGATGTTTGATCCCGTATGGCCTTTCTTTGAATCTTCAAGTGCGGATGTTCTTGTCGAATAGTGAAAACCTTTCATTTACGATGAGTGTGATTGCAAAAATTGTCAGTTTGACATTGTCCTTTTACCGGTACACATTCTACAATTTATAGTTAATTAGTATAAACCACATATCTATAATGAAGAATTTGTTACACATCAATTCGTGGACCCCTTTGATATTCCCCTTATGAAGAGATCTTTTGCAGTTTACATAAAGAAATTTTTACTTCATGAATTAATTAAATTACAATGGACGGATTGGATGGACTCAAGTTAGCAAATTTCGAGTTTGCCAAAGATTCACAGGTTTTTTTAATTGTATTCTCAAGGACCAATGGAAGAATACTCATATTACAAGTTTGCGCTACTACAAATTCAACTACAAACTGTTCCAAATTCGAGGACGAATTTTTCAAAGTCGGGGAGAATAACGGAGATCAAGATAGGAATTAGTTTATATTTAATTATAATGTAATTTTCGTATTTTTATTTAAATAGGTGATAATTACATGTTTAGGAGTAGATTTAGTCAATATTTTGATGTTTTAAAGCTTTATTCGGTTACCATATAGATTAGGATTAATTTTAGAAATGTTTGACTTGTTTTTCAAGTCGTAGGAGTCCTATAGAAATAGGTTCATGGGTAATTCCGAAAATCAGTTTTTGATTACTAAAATTTTGATATTGAGTGTTACTCTCTATTCCCTAAAAGTGATTTAGGTCCTTTTGGATGCCAATTTTCGGTAATCGTGCGCGATTCAACGTAACTAGAAAATATTTCACCGATAATCATGCACAATTCAACGGTGTTTGATATTTATCCTCTTATCATTTTTTTTCTTCAGCTCGCTGCATCTTTAAGTCTTGTGTCTCTAATTCTCTCTCTTTACCCTGTCACTCCAATGATTTCATCTTCCTACTTGTTAATGTAGATGATATAATTATAACCGGGTCTAATCCATCTCTTCTTCTTGACTCATTTATCTCCACCTTCTCCTCTCGGTTCTCACTCAAAGATCTTGGTCCTCTCCTACGTTCTTGGAGGTGATGTTCTTCCTCACCCAAAATACCTCTCGCCCCTCACCCTCCGCTCTCTGCTTATACTGGAACTCCCCTTGCGAATCCCACTTCGAGCCATTGTGGGTACACCTCAGTACCTTTCCCTCACTCAGTTTTACCTTGAGTTCGTCATTAATCTTCTCTCTCAATATATGCAGCAACCTACGGTTTTTCATTGGGCAGCACTCAAACGAGTGTTGCGTTATTTGGTTGGTACTAGTACTCACGGCCTTCTTTGTCACCAGTCCCCTCCTAGGGTCCATGCCTTTACAGATGATGATTGAGCTAGTGACAGAGACAATTACGTCTCCACCACCGGTTACATTGTTCATTTGGGGTGCAACCCCATATCATGGTCTCTCGTAAACAGCGTACTCTGGCTAGATCATCCACAGAAGCAGAATATCGAGCAGTTGCAACCACTACGGCAGAAGATCTATTGGTTTTGACATTTCTTCGTGAGCTTGAAGTTCCATCCTCTGTCCCAGTTATCTATTGTGACACATGGGCGCGACCTATGTTGCTGCAAATCCCTAGTGTCACTCTCGAATGAAACACTTGGGCCTTGACTATCACTTTGTCCGCGAGCATGTACAGAATCAGAGTCCTCGAGTCTCACATTTAGGGCAGGAATCAATTGGCAGATGCACTCACCAAGCCTCTAGCTCGAGCTCGGTTCCAAGAACTCGTGTCCAAGATTGGCCTTACCAATCGGCCGTCAATCTTGCGGTTGGGGGGGGATAGAGATTCTGATATCTCTTCCAAGTTCCCTACTTGATCTTGTATATATTTTCCATATTTATTATCTCTTATGTAAATCAATCACTAGTACAAAATGTAAATCAATAATTATTTTCTTTCAGCTCATCTTCACAAGGATCATCGACTATTGAGTAATAAAATTAATATAGAAAATTAAAGAAAATGGGAAGAATAAAATGAAATCCATACCCGGTATCATCAGATTCCTGTAATTTTGTTGCAGATCTACCGGTGATGGTATGCCATAATATTGATTATCCCTCTCGTTGAGTTGAGTAGATCTCAGAACTTTTGATCATGGAAGGAAAGAGAATGGGAGGGGAGGGGAGGTTTTTAGCAAGTAATATCATTTTTTTAATCAATCATACTCCCAATTCATGATTTACATGTCTCTATTATTTTTAATTTGGGACGGCCTAAATAAATACTCTCACCATATTTAGAGCATCCACATCCGGTATTAGTTCACGACCATCTTATCTTCATACCAGAATAAGCCCGTATCTTCGGACACGGTTTTTTTTTTTTTTTTTTTTTTTTAAACTAAGTCCGTGTTCGAGGATACGTTTTTTTTTTCTATTTTTTAAAAAAAAATAAAAAATTAAAGGGCTAAATGGGAAAGGGACAAATGTATGAGGACAAAATGGGAAATTCGGCCATTGAAACTATTCATTCAACTGTAGCAAATACAAGTTCTAATTTATACTATAGATGTCCCCGTGAACTAATTTTCGTTTACAAATATATTATTTTAATAATAATTTTAGGTTATGTTTTATTAATTAACGTCATTAGAAATAAAAAAAAAATATTTATTTATTTTGTTATTTTACTTAATTGCATAATTTAAAAAAATTAAATATTCATAAATAAATTTCTAATTACGATAATTTAAAACATTACACTCATAAAATTTTGAAAAACAAAAATACAAGACACAAAGAACGAAAGGTAAGCAATGCCATTGGAGTGGCGGAAGAGTACTCTGATCCCTTTGTATAAGAACAAAGGTATGTCCAAAATTGTGTCAACTATCGGGGGATCAAACTAATGAGCCATACTATGAAACTTTGGGAAAGAGTGATTGCACAAATGCTGAGAAAAATTGTGGATATTTCGGATAATCAATTTGGATTTATGCCGGGAATATCGACTATGGAGGCAATATATCTTATGAGACAAATTATGGAGAAATATCGGGATCAAAAGAAAGATTTGCATATGATTTTCATTGATTTGGAGAAGGCGTATGATAAAGTGCAAAGAGAGGTACTTTGGTGGGCACTAGCAAAGAATGGTGTTTTAAAGAAATATATTGATATTATCAAGAACATGTATAATGGAGTTAGTACTTATATACAGATTAGTGTTGGGAAGACTGAAGAGTTACCTATAAAGATTGGAGTGCATCAAGGTTCCGCACATAGCCCCTTTCTCTTTGCTTTGATAATGGACGAATTGACGAGGTTAGTCCAAGATGATATACCAAGGTGTATGTTGTTTCCAGATGATATTGTTCTGATTGATGAGACAAGAGAGGGTGTTGAAAGTAAATTGGAGTTGTGGAGACACACTTTGAAATCTCGAGGTTTTAGACTGAGCAGATGCAAGACTGAGTATTTGGAGTGTAAGTTTAGCAGAGTTAGAAGTAGTGATGCAGGGGCGGTCATATTTTATGGAAATATTGTCCAAGCTTCTGAGTTTTTTCGCTATCTTGGATTCATTATCCAAAAGGATGGAGAATTAGATGGAGATGTGGCTCATAGGATTAAAGCAGGTTGGTTGAAGTGGAAGAGTGCCACGGGTTCCTATGTGATCGCGGCATGCACCATAGATTAAAGGAAAAATTCTACCGCACGGCAATTAGGCCGGCACTGCTTTACGGCACCGAATGTTGGGCCGTGAAACAGTGTCACGTGCATAAGATGAATGTGGCGAAGATGCGTATGCTTCGATGGATGTGCGATCATACAAGAAATGATCGATTGGGGAATAAGGTGATTAGAGGTAGAGTAGGAGTTGCGCCCATTGAGGATAAAATGAGGGAAAATCGTCTAAGGTGATTTGGGCATGTGAGAAGGAGACCGAATGATGCACCGGTTAGGAGGCGGGAACAGTGAAAAAATGATAAAATGGAGAGGGGTATGGGAAGGCCCAAACAAATTTGGATTAGAGTGATTGAAAATGATATGAGTTTACTTTGAGTGGATGAAAATATGGTGTTGAAGAGGCAAGAGTGGAGGGCAAAAACCCATGTGGGGGGTTGATTTTTTTTTTTCAACAACTTTTTTTCACGATGACATATGAGGATTCATGTTAGCCGACCCCAAATTATTTTGGGACTAAGGCTTTATAGTTGTTGTTGTTGTATTTTTAAATAGTAAAATATTAAAATTATGTCAAAGATTACGAAATTAGACTATATTTATAGAGAAAAAAATTATAAACATTTTAAATATTCTTATTTTAATAATATAATTTTAAAAATCACAAAATTACAAAGCTCAAACCAATTTTAGTTCATGAATTCGTTTATGAAATGAACAAAAAATTTCGTTCATGACCGTGAACGAATATTCGTTCACCACTAATTGTCATGAACCAAAATTGGTTCACAAAATTGATCTTGGAGGTGAACCAAAATTGGTTCACCACTAATCATGGTTTTAGGTTCAATTTACAAATTTAATTTAAGGTTGTATATAAATTTTTTTAAAAAAAATTTGTACTCCTTCCGTTCCATTTAAAGGTTCACTCACTTCACAAATAGAAATCTCATTTAAAGGTTTATCTTTTCTAAATAAAAAATGAGATTCACTTATCATACTCACAACAATAACTCATTTATTTCACATTCTCTCCAATCCAATTATCTACGCTCACAATATATTATCTTTTTCACCATTTCGTTAATTTGTGTGCCCAAAATATATAGTGAACCTTTAAACGGAAACGAGGGAGTAGAATAATAAAGAAATGTGAGCATAGATAATGGAATAGAATAAAGAAAATGTGATAAGGAAGAGTAATATTAGGGAAAAAAATTGCTCAGAAAATCCTAGGTGGAATGATATTAATTTATTATTGGTGTTTTTAATTTAGAGTCTATGAGGTTCACTATCGATACAACTAATAAAATATCGTTAACTCATTTAATGAGCAAGATTTTGTGATTTTATTTCGTGCATCTAGCATTGCTCGATAGAAAATAGTGAGTGAATAGTTATTGTGAGTATGACATTTAGATCCATTCTTTAAAAAAATATTTAAAAAGTTTCCATTTTAAAATTTGTAATTTTGAATAGGACACCTAAAATGAAAAAATTGTAAATTAAAATGATACAGAGGAAGGTAAGATGTAACTCATCTTAAAATTATACTACCTCCGTCCCACCTCAATTGATCCATTTTCCTTTTTGAGACGTCCCACCTCAATTGATCCATTCCTTAAATGGAAAGTTTTTCATATATTTATACCCTTATCATCTCCATATATTTACAAAAAAACCATTCATTATACCCACTTTAACTTACTATTCCTCCCACTCATTCTCTCTCCTATTAAATATTTTTAACTTTTACATTCTCTTTCCTATTCCCTACCACACATTTAACTTTTACATTCTCTCTCCTCTAATTTCTACCCACTTTAATAATTTTTCTTAAAAACCGTGTCCTACCTCAATGGACCAATTGAAGTGGGACGGAGGGAGTACTTCTATAAAGCTCTGTTCT
Source organism: Adenophora triphylla var. japonica (assembly GCA_022495995.1). NCBI lineage: Eukaryota > Viridiplantae > Streptophyta > Magnoliopsida > Asterales > Campanulaceae > Adenophora > Adenophora triphylla. The sequence continues at coordinate 387,900 of JAFEMH010000224.1, forward strand.
AAAAGACCCCGCCTAAGGGCGCCTAGGCCCCGCCTAGGCGCTAGGCCCCTCTTCAACGCCTAGTTCTAAGCCCCGCCTAGGTCCTGACTAATCCCGACTAATCCCGATTAGTCCCCGACTAGTCCCCGCCTAGGCGCTAGGCCCGGCTCCGCCGCCTAGCATCCGCCTAGCGCTTTTTAGAACCTTGCTATAAAGTATAATTCATTTTAATATAAGGGATAATTTATATTAAAATATAAATAATCATACTCTTTCTAATCACAAAATATTCATATTTATAGGAAAAATTTCTTGTCTCAAAATATTTATAATTTTATAATTTTTGATAAAATATTGACATATTTTTGTCTAAAACGTAAAAGTCAATACTCCCTCCGTCCATTTATTTACTTAACATTTTCTATTTTGGGCGTTCAAATACATACTTCACACTTTGTTTTTTTTTACCTAAAATGAAAACTTTATATTATTAAAATATTAATCCTACCCCACTCATTCTCTCTCCTACATTATTTTAATACTCACAACACCATTATAATTTACTATTCTCTCCACTCATTCTCTATCCTATTTTACTTTCACACTCACAACACTTTCAATCTAGTACTCCTTCCTTAATAACCGTGTAAACAGTAACTGTGAAGCATGTAAATGGACGGATGCTCTTTCAATACTATTCCCTCCGTCCGTCTCAGCCCAAATGTCTCAACTTTCCTTTTTGGGCGTCCCATTTAACATGTCTCAACCCAAAAAAGGAAAGTTTTTTATTACTTTTTTATTTTTGGGGCCCACTTGTCATACTCACAATAAATATTCAATAACTATTTCATACCTCACTTTCTCTTTCCTAAATCACTTTCATACTCACAACATTTATTTTACTATACACTTTTTACATTATACTCCCTCCGTCCTGCCATAATACGCACTTTTTTCAAGGTTCTAAAAAGCGCTAGGCGGATGCTATGCGGCGGAGCTGTGCCTAGCGCCTAGGCGGGAACTAGTCGAAATTAGTCGGAACCTAAGCAGGACTTAGAACTAGGCGTTGGAGAAGGGCCTAGCGCCTAGGCGGGGCCTAGACACCCTTAGGCGGAGTCTTTTAGAACACTGTTTTTTTATTTGCACGAGAATTAAGATAAAAGGTGAAAAAGGTGATGTGTTGTGAGTGTAAATGGTTGGGTAGGAGAGAGAAAGTGGAGTAATTAAATAATGATTATGAGTAGAGACAAGTGGGTCTCATTTTCATTTTGAGAAAGTGCAGATTATTGTGGGACGCTTAAAAAATATCTTTTTACAGATTATTATGGGAAGAATGGAGATTCCTTAATTTTTGTGTCGAATCCATTTTTAAACATTTATCAGGAGACGGAGGGAGTATTAAGGAGTGGGTGAGAAATGAACCATACGTTAATTCGCCCGAGGCAATGAATCTTTTTATTGTTATCTGAAACAAACAATTAAATTAAATATTTCATCCGGTCCAAGTACATACTTCCTCAGCCCCATAATCTACTATATATACTCCCTCTGTTTCATAAGTCTTAAGAAAACTTTCTATTTTGGGTGTTCCATAACTCTTAAGAAATTTACTATTCCCTCCACTCATTCTCTCTCCTACATTATTTTAATACTCACAACACATTATAATTTACTATTCCCTCCACTCATTCTCTCTCATATTTAATTTTTCACACTCACAACACTTCTTCCACTCATTCTCTCTCCTAATACTATAATAATATTCCTTAATTTCCGTGCCAAATGGAATCTTCCTAAGCTCTATGGGACGGAGGGAGTATATAATAGTAAAAGTTTTTCAAACTCCTAGAAAATTTCAAGTGGTACAATATTATTGGACAATCTTTCCATCATCCACAATCATCCATTTGAAATTCAATTAGTAACTTTTAAAATAATATAAAAATATAAGAATATATTAAAATATAAATATAATCAAATTAATTTAACATAAGTAAAAATAGGCAAGTTTGTAAGTAAAAATGAAATTTATTAAAATTTTGATTTATATTCATGATTTATTTATTGTGTATATTTTATATTTTTATTTTCTTTAATTAATTCTACAATTTTGATAATTAATAAATACAAAATTAATAATCTACTATATATAATAGAAAAAGTTTTTCAAACTTCTAGAAAACTTCAAGTGGCACAATATCATTGGACAATATTTCCATCATCCCCAATCATCCATTTGAAATTCAATTAGTAACTTTTAAAATAATATAAAAATATAAGAATATATTAAAATATAAATATAATCAAAGTTTATTTAACATGAGTAAAAATAGGCAAGTTTGTAAGTAAAAATGAAATTTAATAAAATTTTGATTTATATACACGATTTATTTATTGTTCATATTTTATCTTTTCATTTTCTTTATTTAATTCTAAAATTTTGATAATTAATATATACAAAATTAACAATCTACTATATATAATAGCAAAAGTTTTTCAAACTCCTAGAAAACTCCAAGTGGCACAATATCATTGGCCAATCTTTCCATCATCCATAATCATCCATTTGAAATTCAATTAGTAACTTTTAAAATAATGTAAAAATATAAGAATATATTAAAATATAAATATAATCAAAGTTAATTTAACATGAGTAAAAATAGGCAAGTTTGTTAGTAAAAATGAAATTTAATAAAATTTTGATTTATATTCACGATTTATTTATTGTGCATATTTTATCTTTTCATTTCTTTTTTTAATTCTAAAACTTTGAAAATTAATATATACAAAATTAACAATCTACTATATATAATAGCAAAAGTTTTTCAAGCTCCTAGAAAACTTCAAGTGGCACAATATCGTTGGACAATTTTTCCATCATCCACAATCATCCATTTGAAATTCAATTGGTAACTTTTAAAATATTATAAAAATATAAGAATATATTAAAATATTAAAATATAAATATAATCAAAGTTAATTTAACATGAGTAAAAATTGGCAAGTTTGTAAGTAAAAATGAAATTTAATAAAATTTTGATTTATATTCATGATTTATTTATTGTGCATATTTTATCTTTTTATTTTATTTATTAATTCTAAAATTTTGAAAATTAATGTATACAAAATTAACAATCTACTATATATAATAACAAAAGTTTTTCAAGCTCATAGAAAACTCCAAGTGGCACAATATCATTGCTCAATCTATCCCTCATCCACAATCATCCATTCGAAATTCAATTAGTAAATTTTTAAATAATATAAAAATTTAAGAATATATTAAAATATAAATATAATTAAAGTTAATTTAACATGAGTAAAAATAGGCAAGTTTGTAAGTAAAAATGAAATTTAATAAAATTTTGATTTATATTCACAATTTATTTATTGTGCATATTTTATCTTTTCATTTTCTTTATTTAATTCTAAAATTTTGAAAATTTATATATACAAAATTAACAATCTACTATATATAATATCAAAAGTTTTTCAAGCTCCTAGAAAACTCCAAGTGGCACAATATCATTGGCCAATCTTTCCATCATCCACAATCATCCATTTGAAATTCAATTGGTAACTTTTAAAATAATATAAAAATATAAGAATATATTAAAATATAAATATAATTAAAGTTAATTTAAAATGAGTAAAAATAGGCATGTTTGTAAGTAAAAATGAAATTTAATAAAATTTTGATTTATATTCACGATTTATTTATTGTGCATATTTTATATTTTCATTTTTTTTATTTAATTCTAAAATTTTGAAAATTAATATATACAAACTTAACAATCTACTATATATAATAGAAAAAGTTTTCAAGCTCCTAAAAAACTTCAAGTGGCACAATATAATTGGAAAATCTTTCCATCATCCCCAATCATCCATTTGAAATTCAATTGGTAACTTTTAAAATATTATAAAAATATAAGAATATATTAAAATATTAAAATATAAATATAATCAAAGTTAATTTAACATGAGTAAAAATAGGCAAGTTTGTAAGTAAAAATGAAATTTAATAAAATTTTGATTTATATTCATGATTTATTTATTGTGCATATTTTATCTTTTCATTTTCTTTATTTAATTCTAAAATTTTGAAAAATAATATATAAAAAATTAACAATCTACTATATATAATAGCAAAAGTTTTTCAAGCTCCTAGAAAACTCCAAGTGGCACAATATCATTGGTTAATTTTTCCATCATCCACCAATGTACAATCATCCATTTGAAATTCAATTAATAACTTTTATAATAATATAAAATATGAGAATATATTAAAATATAAATATAATCAAAGTTAATTTGACATGAGTAAAAATAGGCAAGTTTGTAAGTAAAAATAAAATTTATTAAAATTTTGATTTATATTCATAATATATTTATTGTGCATATTTTATCTTTTCTTTTTCTTTATTTAATTCTAAAATTTTCAAAATTAATATATACAAAATTAACAATCTACTATATATAATGGCAAAAGTTTTTCAAGCTCCTAGAAAATTTCAAGTGGCACAATATCATTGGACAATATTTCCATCATCCACAATCATCCATTTGAAATTCAATTAGTAACTTTTAAAATAATATAAAAATATAAGAATATATTAAAATATAAATATAATCAAAGTTAATTTAACATGAGTAAAAATAGGCAGTTTGTAAGTAAAAATGAAATTTAATAAAATTTTGATTTATATTCACGATTTATTTATTGCGCATATTTTATCTTTTTATTTTCTTTATTTAATTCTACAATTTTGATAATTAATATATACAAAATTAACAATCTACTATATATAATAGCAAAAAATTTTCAAGTTTCTAGAAAACATCAAGTGGCACAATATCATTGGACAATCTTTCCATCATCCCCAATCATCCATTTGAAATTCAATTAGTAACTTTTAAAATAATATAAAAATATAAGAATATATTAAAATATAAATATAATCAAAGTTAATTTAACATGAGTAAAAATAGGCAGTTTGTAAGTAAAAATGAAATTTAATAAAATTTTGATTTATATTCACGATTTATTTATTGCGCATATTTTATCTTTTTATTTTCTTTATTTAATTCTACAATTTTGATAATTAATATATACAAAATTAACAATCTACTATATATAATAGCAAAAAAATTTCAAGTTCCTAGAAAACATCAAGTGGCACAATATCATTGGACAATCTTTCCATCATCCCCAATCATCCATTTGAAATTCAATTAGTAACTTTTAAAATAATATAAAAATATAAGAATATATTAAAATATAAATATAATCAAAGTTAATTTAACATGAGTAAAAATAGGCAAGTTTGTAAGTAAAAATGAAATTTAATAAAATTTTGATTAATATACACAATTTATTTAATGTGCATATTTTATCTTTTCAATTTCTTTATTTAATTCTAAAATTTTGAAAATTAATATATACAAAATTAACAATCTACTATATATAATAGCAAAAGTTTTTCAAGCTCCTAGAAAACTCCAAGTGGCACAATATCATTGGTCAATCTTTCCATCATCCACAATCCTCCATTTTAAATTCAATTAGTAACTTTTAAAATAATATAAAAATATAAGAATATATTAAAATATAAATATAATCAAAGTTAATTTAACATGAGTAAAAATAGGCAAGTTTGTAAGTAAAAATGGAATTTAATAAAATTTTGATTTATATTCACGATTTATTTATTGTGCATATTTTATCTTTTCATTTTCTTTATTTAATTCTAAAATGTTGAAAAGTAATATATACAAAATTAACAATCTACTATATATAATAGCAAAAGTTTTTCAATCTCCTAGAAAACTTCAAGTGGCACAATATCATTGGACAATCTTTCCATCATCCACAATCATCCATTTGAAATTCAATTGGTAACTTTTAAAATAATATAAAAATATAAGAATATATTAAAATATTAAAATATAAATATAATCAAAGTTAATTTAACATGAGTAAAAATAGGCAAGTTTGTAAGTAAAAATGAAATTTAATAAAATTTTGATTTATATTCACGATTTATTGATTGTGCATATTTTATCTTTTCATTTTATTTATTTAATTATAAAATTTTGGAAATTAATATATACAAAATTAACAATCTACTATATATAATAGCAAAAGTTATTCAAGCTCCTAGAAAAGTCCAAGTGGCACAATATCATAAGCTAATCTTTTCATCATCCACCAATCACAATCATCCATTTGAAATTCAATTAATAACTTTTAAAATAATAAAAAATATGAGAATATATTAAAATATAAATATAATCAAAGTTAATTTAACATGAGAAAAAATAGGCAAGTTTGTAAGTAAAAATGAAATTTATTTAAATTTTGATTTATATTCGCAATATATTTATTGTGCATATTTTATCTTTTCATTTTCTTTATTTAATTCTAAAATTTTGAAAATTAATATATACAAAATTAACAATCTACTATATATAACAGCGAAAGTTTTTCAGGCTCCTAGAAAATTCCAAGTGGCACAATATCATTGGACAATCTTTCCATCATCCACAATCATCCATTTGAAATTCAATTAGTAACTTTTAAAATAATATTAAAATATAAGAATATATTAAAATATAAATATAATCAAAGTTAATTTAACATGAGTAAAAATAGGCAAGTTTGTAAGTAAAAATGAAATTTAATAAAATTTTGATTTATATTCACGATTTATTTATTGTGCATATTTTTTCTTTTCATTTTCTTTATTTAATTCTAAAATTTTGAAAATTAATGTATACAAAATTAACAATCTAATATATATAATAGTAAGTTTTTCAAACTCCTAGAAAATTCTAAGTGGCACAATATCATTGGACAATCTTTTCATCATCCACAATCATCCATTTGAAATTCAATTGGTAACTTTTAAAATAATACAAAAATATAAAAATATATTAAAATATAAATATAATCATAGTTAATTTAACATGAGTAAAAATAGGCAAGTTTGTAAGTAAAAATGAAATTTAATAAAATTTTGATTTATATTCACAATTTATTTATTGTGCATATTTTATCTTTTCATTTTCTTTATTTAATTCTAAAATTTTGAAAATTAATATATACAAAATTAACAATCTACTATATATAATAGCAAAAGTTATTCAAGCTCCTAGAAAACTCCAAGTGGCACAATATCATTGGTTAATCTTTCCATCATCCACCAATCACAATCATCCATTTGAAATTCAATTAATAACTTTTAAAATAATATAAAATATGAGAATATATTAAAATATAAATATAATCAAAGTTAATTTAATATGCGTAAAAATAGGCAAGTTTGTAAGTAAAAATGAAATTTATAAAAATTTTGATTTATATTCACAATATATTTATTGTGCATATTTTATCTATTCATTTTCTTTATTTAATTCTAAAATTTTCAAAATTAATATATACAAAATTAACAATCTACTATATATAATAGCAAAAGTTTTTCAAGCTCCTAGAAATTTTCAAGTGGCACAATATCATTGGACAATCTTTCCATCATCCACAATCATCCATTTGAAATTCAATTAGTAACTTTTAAAATAATATAAAAATATAAGAATATATTAAAATATAAATATAATCAAAGTTAATTTAACATGAGTAAAAATAGGCAAGTTTGTAAGTAAAAATGAAATTTAATAAAATTTTGATTTATATTCACGATTTATTTATTGTGCATATTTTATCTTTTCATTTTCTTTATTTAATTCTAAAATTTTGAAAATTAATATATACAAAATTAACAATCTACTATATATAATAGCAAAAGTTTTTCAAGCTCCTAGAAAACTCCAAGTGGCACAATATCATTGGCCAATCTTTCCATCATCCACCAATCACAATCATCCATTTGAAATTCAATTAGTAACTTTTAAAATAATATAAAAATATAAGAATATATTAAAATATAAATATAATCAAAGTTAATTTAACATGAGTAAAAATAGGCAAGTTTGTAAGTAAAAATGAAATTTAATAAAATTTTGATTTATATTCACGATTTATTTATTGTGCATATTTTATCTTTTTATTTTCTTTATTTAATTCTAAAATTTTGAAAATTAATATATACAAAATTAACAATCTACTATATATAATAGCAAAAGTTTTTCAAGCTGCTAGAAAACTCCAAGTGGTACAATATCATTGGACAATATTTCCATCTTCCCCAATCATCCATTTGAAATTCAGTTAGTAACTTTTAAAATAATATAAAAATATAAGAATATATTAAAATATAAATATAATCAAAGTTAATTTAACATGAGTAAAAATAGGCAAGTTTGTAAGTAAAAATGAAATTTAATAAAATTTTGATTTATATTCACGATTTATTTATTGTGCATATTTTATCTTTTCATTTTCTTTATTTAATTCTAAAATTTTGAAAATTAATATATACAAAATTAACAATCTACTATATATAATAGCAAAAGTTTTTCAAGCTCCTAGAAAACTCCAAGTGGCACAATATCATTGGTCAATCTTTCCATCATCCACCAATCACAATCATCCATTTGAAATTCAATTAGTAACTTTTAAAATAATATAAAAATATAAGAATATATTAAAATATAAATATAATCAAAGTTAATTTAACATGAGTAAAAATAGGCAAGTTTGTAAGTAAAAATGAAATTTAATAAAATTTTGATTTATATTCACGATTTATTTATTGTGCATATTTTATCTTTTCATTTTCTTTATTTAATTCTAAAATTTTGAAAATTAATATATACAAACTTAACAATCTACTATATATAATAGCAAAAGTTTTTCAAGCTCCTAGAAAACTCCAAGTGGCACAATATCATTGGTTAATCTTTCCATCATCCACCAATCACAATCATCCATTTGAAATTCAATTAATAACTTTTAAAATAATATAAAAATATAAGAATATATTAAAATATAAATATAATCAAAGTTAATTTAACATGAGTAAAAATAGGCAAGTTTGTAAGTAAAAATGAAATTTAATAAAATTTTGATTTATATTCACGATTTATTTATTGTGCATATTTTATCTTTTCATTTTCTTTATTTAATTCTAAAATTTTGAAAATTAATATATACAAAATTAACAATCTACTATATATAATAGCAAAAGTTTTTCAAGCGCCTAGAAAACTCCAAGTGGCACAATATCATTGGACAATCTTTCCATCATTCACAATAATCCATTTGAAATTCAATTAGTAACTTTTAAAATAATATAAAAATATAAGAATATATTAAAATATAAATATAATCAAAGTTAATTTAACATGAGTAAAAATAGGCAAGTTTGTAAGTAAAAATGAAATTTAATAAAATTTTGATTTATATTCACGATTTATTTATTGTGCATATTTTATCTTTTCATTTTCTTTATTTAATTCTAAAATTTTGAAAATTAATATATACAAAATTAACAATCTACTATATATAATAGCAAAAGTTTTTCAAGCTCCTAGAAAACTTCAAGTGGCACAATATCATTGGTCAATCTTTTCATCATCCCCAATCATCCATTTGAAATTCAATTAGTAACATTTAAAATAATATAAAAATATAAGAATATATTAAAATATAAATATAATCAAAGTTAATTTAACATGAGTAAAAATAGGCAAGTTTGTAAGTAAAAATGAAATTTAATAAAATTTTGATTTATATACACGATTTATTTATTGTGCATATTTTATCTTTTCATTTTCTTTACTTAATTCTAAAGTTTTGAAAATTAATATATACAAAATTAACAATCTTCTATATATAATAGCAAAAGTTTTTCAAGCGCCTAGAAAACTACAAGTGGCACAATATCATTGGCCAATCTTTCCATCATCCACAATCATCCATTTGAAATTTAATTTGTAACTTTTAAAATAATATAAAAATATAAGAATATATTAAAATATAAATATAATCAAAGTTAATTTAACATGAGTAAAAATAGGCAAGTTTGTAAGTAAAAATGAAATTTAATAAAATTTTGATTTATATTCACGATTTATTTATTATGCATATTTTATCTTTTCATTTTTTTATTTAATTCTAAAATTTTGAAAATTAATATATACAAAATTAATAATCTAATATATATAATAGCAAAAGTTTTTCAATCTCCTAGAAAACTCCAAGTGGCACAATATCATTGGACAATCTTTCCATCATCCACAATCATCCATTTGAAATTCAATTGGTAACTTTTAAAATAATATAAAAATATAAGAATATATTAAAATATTAAAATATAAATATAATCAAAGTTAATTTAACATGAGAAAAAATAGGCAAGTTGGTAAGTAAAAATGAAATTTAATAAAATTTTGATTTATATTAATGATTTATTGATTGTGCATATTTTATCTTTTCATTTTCTGTATTTAATTCTAAAATTTAGAAAATTAATATATACTAAATTAACAATCTACTATATATAATAGCAAAAGTTTTTCAAGCTCCTAGAAAACTTCAAGTGGCACAATATCATTGGACAATCTTTCCATCATCCCCAATCATCCATTTGAAATTAAATTAGTAACTTTTAAAATAATATAAAAATATAAGAATATATTGAAATATAAATATAATCAAAGTTAATTTAACATGAGTAAAAATAGGCAAGTTTGTAAGTAAAAATGAAATTTAATAAAATTTTGATTTATATTCACGATTTATTTATTATGCATATTTTATCTTTTCATTTTTTATTTAATTCTAAAATTTTGAAAATTAATATATACAAAATTAATAATCTACTATATATAATAGCAAAAGTTTTTCAATCTCCTAGAAAACTCCAAGTGACACAATATCATTGGACAATCTTTCCATCATCCACAATCATCCATTTGAAATTCAATTGGTAACTTTTAAAATAATATAAAAATATAAGAATATATTAAAATATTAAAATATAAATATAATCAAAGTTAATTTAACATGAGTAAAAATAGGCAAGTTTGTAAGTAAAAATGAAATTTAATAAAATTTTGATTTATATTCATGATTTATTGATTGTGCATATTTTATCTTTTCATTTTCTTTATTTAATTCTAAAATTTTGAAAATTAATATATACTAAATTAACAATCTACTATATATAATAGCAAAAATTTTTCAAGCGCCTAGAAAACTCCAAGTGGCACAATATCGTTGGCCAATCTTTCCATCATCCACAATCATCCATTTGAAATTCAATTAGTAACTTTTAAAATAATATAAAAGTATAAGAATATATTAAAATATAAATATAATCAAAGTTAATTTAACATGATTAAAAATAGGCAAGTTTGTAAGTAAAAATGAAATTTAATAAAATTTTGATTTATATTCACGGTTTATTTATTATGCATATTTTATCTTTTCATTTTTTATTTAATTCTAAAATTTTGAAAATAAATATATACAAAATTAATAATCTACTATATATAATAGCAAAAGTTTTTCAATCTCCTAGAAAACTCCAAGTGACACAATATCATTGGACAATCTTTCCATCATCCACAATCATCCATTTGAAATTCAATTGGTAACTTTTAAAATAATATAAAAATATAAGAATATATTAAAATATTAAAATATAAATATAATCAAAGTTAATTTAACATGAGTAAAAATAGGCAAGTTTGTAAGTAAAAATGAAATTTAATAAAATTTTGATTTATATTCATGATTTATTGATTGTGCATATTTTATCTTTTCATTTTCTTTATTTAATTCTAAAATTTTGAAAATTAATATATACTAAATTAACAATCTACTATATATAATAGCAAAAGTTTTTCAAGCTCCTAGAAAACTTCAAGTGGCACAATATCATTGGACAATCTTTCCATCATCCCCAATCATCCATTTGAAATTAAATTAGTAACTTTTAAAATAATATAAAAATATAAGAATATATTCAAATATAAATATAATCAAAGTTAATTTACACATGAGTAAAAATAAGCAAGTTTGTAAGTAAAAATGAAATTTAATAAAATTTTGATTTATATTCATGATTTATTGATTGTGCATATTTTATCTTTTCATTTTCTTTATTTAATTCTAAAATTTTGAAAATTAATATATACTAAATTAACAATCTACTATATATAATAGCAAAAATTTTTCAAGCGCCTAGAAAACTCCAAGTGGCACAATATCGTTGGCCAATCTTTCCATCATCCACAATCATCCATTTGAAATTCAATTAGTAACTTTTAAAATAATATAAAAGTATAAGAATATATTAAAATATAAATATAATCAAAGTTAATTTAACATGAGTAAAAATAGGCAAGTTTGTAAGTAAAAATGAAATTTAATAAAATTTTGATTTATATTCACGGTTTATTTATTATGCATATTTTATCTTTTCATTTTTTTATTTAATTCTAAAATTTTGAAAATTAATATATACAAAATTAATAATCTACTATATATAATAGCAAAAGTTTTTCAATCTCCTAGAAAACTCCAAGTGACACAATATCATTGGACAATCTTTCCATCATCCACAATCATCCATTTGAAATTCAATTGGTAACTTTTAAAATAATATAAAAATATAAGAATATATTAAAATATTAAAATATAAATATAATCAAAGTTAATTTAACATGAGTAAAAATAGGCAAGTTTGTAAGTAAAAATGAAATTTAATAAAATTTTGATTTATATTCATGATTTATTGATTGTGCATATTTTATCTTTTCATTTTCTTTATTTAATTCTAAAATTTTGAAAATTAATATATACTAAATTAACAATCTACTATATATAATAGCAAAAGTTTTTCAAGCTCCTAGAAAACTTCAAGTGGCACAATATCATTGGACAATCTTTCCATCATCCCCAATCATCCATTTGAAATTAAATTAGTAACTTTTAAAATAATATAAAAATATAAGAATATATTCAAATATAAATATAATCAAAGTTAATTTACACATGAGTAAAAATAAGCAAGTTTGTAAGTAAAAATGAAATTTAATAAAATTTTGATTTATATACACGATTTATTTATTGTGCATATTTTATCGTTTCATTTTCTTTATTTAATTCTAAAATTTTGAAAATTAATATATACAAAATTAACAATCTACTATATATAATAGCAAAAGTTTTTCAAGCTCCTAGAAAACTCCAAGTGACACAATATATTTGGCCAATCTTTCCATCATCCACAATCATTCATTTGAAATTCAATTAGTAACTTTTAAAATAATATAAAAATATAAGAATATATTAAAATATAAATATAATCAAAGTTAATTTAACATGAGTAAAAATAGACAAGTTTGTAAGTAAAAATGAAATTTAATAAAATTTTGATTTATATTCACGATTTATTTATTGTGCATATTTATCTTTTCATTTTCTTTATTTAATTCTAAAATTTTGAAAATTAATATATACAAAATTAACAATCTACTATATATAATAGCAAAAGTTTTTCAATCTCCTAGAAAACTCCAAGTGACACAATATCTTTGGACAATCTTTCCATCATCCACAATCATCCATTCGAAATTCAATTGGTAACTTTTAAAATAATATAAAAATATAAGAATATATTAAAATATTAAAATATAAATATAATTAAAGTTAATTTAACATGAGTAAAAATAGGCAAGTTTGTAAGTAAAAATGAAATTTAATAAAATTTTGATTTATATTCACGATTTATTTATTGTGCATATTTATCTTTTCATTTTCTTTATTTAATTCTAAAATTTTGAAAATTAATATATACAAAATTAACAATCTACTATATATAATAGCAAAAGTTTTTCAATCTCCTAGAAAACTCCAAGTGACACAATATCTTTGGACAATCTTTCCATCATCCACAATCATCCATTCGAAATTCAATTGTTAACTTTTAAAATAATATAAAAATATAAGAATATATTAAAATATTAAAATATAAATATAATTAAAGTTAATTTAACATGAGTAAAAATAGGCAAGTTTGTAAGTAAAAATGAAATTTAATAAAATTTTGATTTATATTCACGATTTATTTATTATGCATATTTTATCTTTTCATTTTCTTTATTTAATTCTAAAATTTTGAAAATTAATATATACAAAATTAATAATCTGCTATATATAATAGCAAAAGTTTTTCAAGCTCCTAGAAAACTCCAAGTGGCACAATATCATAAGCTAATCTTTTCATCATCCACCAATCACAATCATCCATTTGAAATTCAATTAATAACTTTTAAAATAATATAAAATATGAGAATATATTAAAATATAAATATAATCAAAGTTAATTTAACATGAATAAAAATAGGCAAGTTTGTAAGTAAAAATGAAATTTATTAAAATTTTGATTTATATTCGCAATATATTTATTGTGCATATTTTATCTTTTCATTTTCTTTATTTAATTCTAAAATTTTCAAAATTAATATATACAAAATTAACAATCTACTATATATAATAGCAAAAGTTTTTCAGGCTCCTAGAAAATTCCATGTGGCACAATATCATTGGACAATCTTTTCATCATCCACAATCATCCATTTGAAATTGAATTAGTAGCTTTTAAAATAATATAAAAATATAAGAATATATTAAAATATAAATATAATCAAAGTTAATTTAACATGAGTAAAAATAGGTATGTTTTGAAATGTTATGTATTAAGAAGTTTTTGACTAGTTTTAATATATTACATAAAATTATCTCATTAATTTTTTGAATTATATTTACATTTAACTTTTACCTTAGTATTTTATGATCCCCGTCGGGGATCGACGGGTTACTCACTAGTAATATGTAAAAAGAAATTTTTTGGGCATTTCATAAAAATCTGCAAAGTTTTAAAATAAAAATGAGATTCACTTGTCTCTACTCACAACTATTGCCCACTTATTCCATTTTCTCTCTCCTGCCCAACCATCTATACTCACAACACATTACATTTTTCACTTTTCTCCTTAATTCTTGTGTCATCCCATTTTGTGCAAATAATCATGGGACGAAGGAAGTATGATTTATGATTTGTAGGGATGGCATTTATTTAAGGTTTCAATTTCGAAAAAGGTGAAAACGAAATTGAATCGCCGACGGTTCACGGTTCTGATTCGAAATCAGGGATTCATGGTTTGGAACTTGCAGTTCAACGGTTTGGGCGTGGTCACGCGTTTCTTGTGCCCAAATCGCACGATCGCCTTAATATGTGGGCAATCACTCGCTCGGCCTTTGACCCTATTTTCTCGGCCACGGCCCGGCCTTGTTTGTGCGGCCAGTCTCGTCCACTCTTGTCATTTGGCCGGCCAGCTTTATTATTCAACTATGTTCCTCCCGTTCCATTGTATTGCAATTTAACCCCTGAAGTTTATAATACCAATTTATTCCTCAATTTTTCATAATTGCAATTTGATCCCTATATTTTTTTTATTTTCTTTTAATTTTTTATTGACTAGAAAATAATATTTTAGACTTTTTTTATTAGTGATTTTTTAAAAAAATGTATATAAAAAAGATAGAAAAAAACTAAAGAAATGAAAGTATATCGAAGAAAAGAGGGACAGACTACTCTATATTTATTTTTTATTTTCTTTTAATTTTCTTTTAATTTTTATTGACTATGAAATAATATTTTAAACTTTTTATTAGTGATATTTTTACAAAAGGATATATTAAAAAGGATTGAAAAAAACTAAACAAATGAAAGTAAATAAAAGAAAAAAGGGACAGTACCCTTTAAATTTAATTAATTACTAGGAAAACTTACATGAGGGGGACAACCAAACCTTACCCTTTTATAATTAAGGGAGGATATTAGGAGCCTTTACCTCTTTTTATTACTATAATTATCTAAATTCTATCTCATAAAAAAACTATACCAACAATTAAATAAATTACATTGTATTTACCTTAATTGCTTCCCGATTTAGTTTCATCAAAGTACTCACCTTCGCCACCAAGAAGATATGTTGGCTTGTCGTCTTGCTTTCTTCTTTCCGCTTTAATCCAATTATTCAGCAAATTATAAGCTTCAAAACTATCGAATGATAAATTGTGATGATTATGCTCCATATTTTCACCAATACTAAAAGCTTGCTCCACCGAAATCGTTGATGCAGGACAAACAAGTACTTCTCGTGCAATTCTAGAAATGATAGGAAAAGCGTGTGCTCTCCTTGACCACCAACTCAAAATATCAAATGGATTTTCTTGTTCGAATTCGATTGTCAAATATTTATCAAATTCGTCATTACCACCGCCACGAGATTGTTATCTTTCATAAAAACTTGCTACAAATGATGACAAGGAAGGTTGAAATACTGAAGATGAAGGCTCACTTGTTGTTGCATCACCATATATTGACTTGTATTCATGATAAATTTCTAAAAAGGTTTGTATAACACTAGCAACATTTTAACCTACGTTAGGCATATTAGGATATCCCATCAAATAAAAGTTTGAATAATAATACTCTAAAAAAAATAGTTAAACCATACTTTCTAACTCTAGGATATAATAACTTAGCAACCAAAAAAAATATCGGGAATGTTAAGCAAATATTTTTCCCACTTTTCTCGCATTTTGAAAACTGTATCTTTAAGAATAATATCATATTTAAATTCTGAAAATATACTAGAAATTTCCACACAATGATCAACAACTAAAGTAGAAGTAGGGTAATACCACTACCAGAAAAACATGTTTTAGCGGCCGAATTTTCCGCCGCTAAAGCAAAAATTCCGTTGCTAAAATCAATCACCGACGGAAAAATTTCGTCGGTGTTGTCAGCCCGCCGCAATGGTCCGACGGATCAAATTCCGTCGGTATACACCGACGAAATTAATATTCCGTCAGTGATCTTTTAAAATAGCGGCGGATATTTCCGTCGCTGAATTAATTTAATTTAATTAAATTTTTATTTCAGCTAAGGAATATTCCGCCGGTGAAATAAAAATTTAATTAAAATGAATTAATTCAGCGGCGGAAATTTTTGTCGCTGAGATAATTTAATTTAATTAATTTTTAATTTCACCGGCGGAAATTTCCGTCGCTGAATTAAAAATTAAATTAAATTAAATTAATTCAGTTACGGAAATTTCCGTCGCTGTATTAATTAATTTTAATTAAAATTTTTATTCCAGCGACGGAATATTCCGCTAGTGAAAATAAAATTTTAATTAAATTAAATTAAAATAAATTGAAATAGCCGCGGAAATTTTCATAGCTGGAATAAAAATTTAATTAAAATTAATTAATACAGCGATGAAAATTTATGTCGCTGATTACGCAATAAAATAAAAAAAATTTAAAATATCAATTAATCAATTTTTTTGTACCTGATATAACAATTCAATTGATAAAGATAAAACTAAAACTATAAATCTAAAAACCAAATATCAGTGTATCAAATCGGGGGGCTGGGGCTCCCGTGGGTACCAAATCGGTGAGGAGGCGGGGCGGGGACATCCCATTACCCAAAATGTTATTACAAACAAATATCACAAATGTTCCTACAAAAAAGTATAAAATAATACGAAATTAACTCGGGGGGAATTGGGGAGGCTGGAAATTACCCTGCTGCTGCAGATTCTGCATCTGGGCCATCAACATCGCAAATTTCCGATCATTCTCCGCCTGACACCGATCATTCTTCGCCTGCATCTGCGTCTAAGCCTCCAAAGCCTCCGAAAGCTTTGCCCTAGCCTCTGCAGCCACGCGTCTCTCCCCAGCCACCTCAGCCTCTAGAGTGTCAATCCTCGAAGCATTATACCGAGTATCGGGCGTGAAAACATTTGGCCGACGGCCGGTCGACGTCGATGGGTATTGCAGCCCGTGATCCCCCATCCCTAACACTCGGTCTCCTCTCTTTGGATGTCCATCCGAGGTGATCGAGCGCCAAACTTCAGGCACGAAAGGAATGGGCTTGTCGGGAGGAGTACCTTCGGGAACAACGGCGGCTTGATATGTACTCTGTCAAAATAAAACAAACAAATATAATCATATACACAATGTACATAAATAAATTTACATATTCAAAATCAAGTAATTTAATGATAGTGTACTTACAAAGGCCAATGCAGAGCGATCGTCAACCCATTGCGGAGGTTGATTGGGCGATGTAGGAGCTCGAATGGGTGCTAGCGAAACATCCAAAAAACTGACATCCGGGCCATGTTCCTTTCCCTATAAATAAAAAAAGCGAGATTATAATTTTGAAATGGTATAAATGCAACATTTAGCTTCACATATTATCCTTGTGATAAAAAAAATGTTCTCTTTAATCACTAAAGTTGTGAGTATAATATTTACTTTCATTAGGATTTAGGGGTAATCTTAGAAAAGAAAACATACACTACATTTACACTAAAACCATGGATTTCATAGCATCAACATGGCTCCCAACTAACATACGTACAGGCTTCCAACCTGGAGGTCATGGGTTCGATCCCCCCCAAGAAGTTAGAGGGAAGGCTTTCTCTCTCTATGATTTCCTAGGCGCTTGTGTGTGTGTGTGTGTGTGTGTGAGTATGTGTGTGTGTGTGTGTGAGTAGTGAAAAAAAAAATTAAAAAAAATAAACTGATTTAAAAGCATGCATACACTACATTTAAACTTACACCCCATATATTTCTTATCATTTACACTAACACCCACCAACAACGTGTATACAACCGTCCTATTTGGTTTCAAAGTCAATTAAACTAAAACCATGGATTTCATAGCATCAAAATGGCTCCCCAGCTAACATACGTATATAAAATGATTTCAAAGCATGCATACACGACATTTAAACTAACATACATACCATACGGTAGTGATGCTCGCCGACTGATATCGTCCCCATCGTATGCTTTGTCGCCGACCACGAGGAGCCTGCTCTATTTCCCGAGCATGTTGGGCGATAGCTATCGCCCCATCCGACGACCAATGTTCGCAAAAGCGAAGAAACACCTCCTCGGTCACCCAAGGAGGTGTCAAGGGCTGTAATCCCACCGCGAGCCGCTTAATATAATATTTAGACTTCGTGGTACCTACACAAAATATTAATATCTCGTAAACATATAATGATAACATTATAAAATTAAAAGAGTATAATCATTGTTAATTAAACTAATTAATGATAGATAAATATGTTACCAATATGATCCCGAAATAACTTCGAACACAGTTTCTTGAAAACAAATTTAACCGACGCCTCGTCGATATCTGACGTCCATGTAAATTTCAACTACAACATATAATGATAACATTACAAAACTAAAAGAGTATAATCATTATTAATTATAACATTTTAATAACAAACTAACATTTAAATTTTAAATAAAAACCATTAACACATTACCTTAAACTCCTCCCAAGCATTCTCCTTCTCCTTCCATGGCAGTGATTTCCAGTTGGGCCAAAACTCTGGCATGACCCGAGACCGCCAATACTGTCCAATCTTTGTCCCAGGGGTAGGGTATGCACCTATAAACCTGCCAAGTATATTTATACAATAACATTTTAATTTAAATAATGAATTATATATAAAACAAAAAGGAACCATTTATATCAAATTAATGAAGAGTTACTTACTGTACATAATGTGGCGATATCTGGAGAAACGTCCTCCCCTCAGAATCGACAGGAGTAGGACTATGAGTAGTATCCGCCCCAGAGGTGGAGCTGGTACTACTAAGTGTAGGGTCGACATCAACAGTACCGGTAGCATTTGTATCAGATCGAGACCGTTGCGTCCCAGTAATAGATGTGTACACGGGGAGTGTCTTCCTGCCCGCTCTACTAGAACTCATATCTAAATACACTAAAAATATTAAAATATACAACTTTAACAATAGGAAACAATATATTCACAATACATATAGCTCCTTAAGATTAAATGTTCAAGAAAAAACAAAAATTAACACGATGGATTGGATTAAAAATTAAATTGAATTGGATTGAAATAATGTGTGCGAGAAATCTTCCTCGTCCTCGTGCCCTAGGAGTCGACATCTTAATTGATACTCTCTGGGTAATCGTTTTCCATGAATCGGAGACCAATGTTTGATTATGCTGTAATCGAAGACTAGTCTCCAATTCATGGAAATTTATTACCCACAGATATCAATTAAGCTATAGACTCATAGGTCATGAGGAAGAGGTATGTTTCTCGCTCACATTATTTCAATTCAATTCAATTTTAATCTAATCCATCGTGTTATTTTTTTGACAGAGCACACTCACCAAGTAAACTAAAACAATCGTTGACAAATTTTAATAATTAAAGCATTCACAATACATATAAAACTTTAAAGTTCTAATAATCTAAAGTATTCACAATACATATAAAACTTTAAAGTTCTAATAATCTAAAGCATTCACAATACATATAAAACTTTAAACTATTATTAATCTTCGTCCCCATCATCATCACTGGACTCTGAACTACTACAAAACTCAAGTTCTTCATCTTCGTCTTCGGACTCTGATGAATCAAACTCGGGTTCGACGTCCTCTTCCTCTTCCTCTTCCTCTGATTCATCAATTTCAATGTGCACGAGATGACCTGAACGAGGCGGAGGAGGCGGCAAATTCATTGGTAAGAAATCCTCCTCGGGTTCATCAATATTTTGAGGAATATGAGTGACATCATCTAATGGATGATTAGCTGATGAAACGTTAGGTGGCACTGGCATTTCATCCTCTTGATAGGGTGTTTCTAATGACGACTCTGTAGTTTTCGATGAGGGTAGGTTGTCAATCATGCTCCTAGCCTTGGTCTTCCAGACAGCCCACCATCTGTCGGGTCGCCGACGAAGGTAAGGAGTCATGTATACCTGTTGTGCTTGAGATGCTAAGATGAAGACGTCGTCGCCATTATGTCTGGATGAGTCCTTTACATCGACGAGGTCAAATATGGTGTGCTTCTTAACACCTTGCACAGCATCTCGCCAATCACAATTGAACAAGACAACATTGTTTCCACCCAAATACACCACCTCGACTACTTCTTTCAGGACGCCATAATAATCAAGGTTTCCTTTAAGATTCACACCGCTATTTCACGTTAATTTAGAGCCCCCATAAGCTTTGGTATGAAACACATAGCCATTCACGAAATAACCATTGTATAAATTAACGTTCAAGTACGGAGTTCCTGCTAAATGTCTTAACCTCGCAGCTTTGGCATCACCCGGATGTTCAGATATCTATAAGACAATATGTAGCCAATTTAATACAATTTTAAGATTGAATGTTTAAAAAAGTGTATAGAATAAATTTGAATGAAACAAAATATTTACATATTTCCTTAGCCAGTTTAGAAATTCTCTGTCTGTCCTAGTTGCGATGAGTTCTGGAGATAAATCCTGAGCTAAATCTTCAAACATTCTGCAATAGGGTTAAACAAGGCATTTCATATGCAGGTAATTAAACATGCATAATTTAATCGACGAGGCGTAAACATAACATCAATGACTTACTTGATATATTCCTCAACCTCATCACAGTTAAGAAGAACATAGAGTGAGACCGCGACAAACTCTTTAGCGGTCAACAGACGCGTACCAACCCGTTTGCCGAGGAACCGACCAGGGGATGAAAATACAGAGATGTTTCCATTAGATGGACAACCACCATCGTAATTGTGGCCAACCCTAGTCAATCTCGTATCAACATCAGGAGGAAAATATGTTCCGACAAAGGCAACAATCTCATCTATAATAACAGCCTCTGAAATTGAGGCCTCGACCATGGCCCTATTGCTCATCTTCCTTTTCAGTTGGCCTAGACACCTAAAAGTCTTTCATAGATTAAAACATAAATAATGTTAAATAATGTATATTGTTAACGCTCAAATTATTTAGAAATAGAATAAATTCAATTACCTCTCAAATGGATACATCCATCTGTATTGAACTGGACCACCGACTCTAGCTTCGTATGTCAAGTGGACCGGTAAATGCTCCATAGAATCAAAGAATGAAGGAGGAAATATCTTCTCAAGTTTACACAAAGTCACTACGATGCTCTCCTTAAGCTTTTTCATGTGATCAACACGCAGTGTGGTCGTTGTTAACGCTCGGAAAAACTCACTTAACTCTGTTAACGCCACCCAGATATTGTCAGGCAAGAGATCCTTGAGAGCAATCGAAAGTAGTCTATCCAACAAAACGTGGCAATCATGACTCTTCAAACCCTGTACTTTCCTCTCCTCTACATTGACACAGTTACCAATGTTAGATGCGTAACCATCTAGAAGCTTTAAATCCTTGAGCCATTTCAGAAGGAGGAGTTTGTTTTCCTTTGTAAGCACGTATTGAGCCACCGGTCTAACTGGTTTACCATTGACGTATGCCAACTCTAAGGTCGGCCGGTTACAAATTTCCTTAAGGTCCATTCGACCTTTTTCTGTGTCTTTAGTTATTGCCATGAAATCCATCAACGTGTTAAAAACATTATCTAATACATTCTTCTCAATGTGCATCACGTCAAGGTTATGTCGCCAACTCTAAGGCCGGCCGCTTATAAATTTCCTTAAGGTCCATTCGACCTTTTTCTGTGTCTTTAGTTATTGCCTTGAAATCCATCAACGTGCTAAAAACATTATCGAATACATTCTTCTCAATGTGCATCACGTCAAGGTTATGTCGAATGAGATTTGTTTTCCAGTATGGCAGCTCCCAAAATATACTCCTCTTGGTCTTGTTATGGGAAGTCCCAAACCCTTGTATTTTGGTCTTCGAAAACTTTTTCCCCCACCGAGGATCGAGCAATCTAGAACATTATCGAATACATTCTTCTCAATGTGCATCACGTCAAGGTTATGTCGAATGAGATTTGTTTTCCAGTATGGCAGCTCCCAAAATATACTCCTCTTGGTCTTGTTATGGGAAGTCCCAAACCCTTGTATTTTGGTCTTCGAAAACTTTTTCCCCCACAGAGGATCGGGCAATCTAGATACCTCCCTATAGATCGTGTCACCACTCAAACAAATCGGGGCCTCATCATGGTCATTCTTGTTCTTTTTAAACGCATTCTTCTGGGTCCTGAATGGGTGGTCTTCCGAAAGAAATTATCTATGGCAATCGAACCAACATGGTTTTCCAGAGTGCTTGAGCGTGAAAGACTTTGTGTCACTCATACAATACGGACAGGCCAACTTCCCGTGGGTGCTCCAACCCGTTAACATCCCATATGCAGGGCAGTCATTAACTGTCCACATCAACGCAGCCTTCATGCTGAAATTCTCTCGCTTGAAAGCATCCCATGTTTCGACCCCATCCTCCCAAAGCTGTTTCAATTCATCCATTAAAGGTCGGATCGGAGATAGACACCAATGATTCTCCCAGGGTTGTTTGTCCGGGGATGAA
Organism: Adenophora triphylla var. japonica; assembly: GCA_022495995.1. Lineage (NCBI taxonomy): Eukaryota > Viridiplantae > Streptophyta > Magnoliopsida > Asterales > Campanulaceae > Adenophora > Adenophora triphylla. The sequence goes on from JAFEMH010000224.1 coordinate 411,232, forward strand.
TAACGACAAGAACATGTAGGGATCACTCATACACAACCAGGGGGAAGATTGTAGACAGTGGCTATAACCGGCCAACAAGAGTAAGATTTTGCCCCAGGACCAAACGAATTGAAACCATCAGAGCAGATGCATAACCATATATTTATTGCTTCAGACGTAAAGTCAAGATAAGTCTTATCAAAGTGTTTACATGCCTTCCCATCACTGGGATGAATCAACACACCCTCTTCACGCAAACTTTTCTTATGCCAACGCATTGCTTCTGCAGTAGATTTAGATGCGTAGAGGCATTGCAGTCTTGGAATCAACGGCATGTAACGCAACTGCTTATGTGGTTTGTTTTTCTTGTGTATTGAACTACCCCTTCAATTTGGCTTATATCTACTTTCTTCGCAAATTGAACACTCTGTCTTTTGTGAATCTTCCTTGTAGAATAGCATGCAGTCATTCTTACACGCATCAATCTTTTCATAACATAGCCCAATCTGCCCAACCAACTTCTTTGTCTCATAAAAGTTTGTAACCATCTTATTCTATTTTGGCAACATTCGCTTAATTACTTTCATGATACGATTATAAGCAGACTGGCTAATATTGCAATCAGCCTTTATGTTAAGGAGCTCAGCCACAGCCTCCAACACACTGATCTCGCAACCTGGATAGACCTTCTCTTTTGCAGAGTCCATAGCATCAATAAATTTCTTGGCTGCAGGGGTTGGTTCTTGCTGTTGGTTTTCTGACCAATCAAATTCAGGACCGGCTGCATCCCTAACCATATCTTCCATATTCAATGGTGGTTCTTCATTGTCTTGAATAATAGGTTCAGGTTTGGGAGGTACATGAATATTCCTAGGGGGATTATTCGCAACATTTGTGCGCAATATCATTTGCTCACCATGACGAGTCCATCGTTTGTACCCAACATCAAACCCGTTACGCAAAAGATGTTTCTGAGTATCGTTCAAGCTTAGATACTTGGTATTAGAACACTTGGCGCATGGACACCTAATCTTACCACCATTCATGTGACTGGGATTTGATTTAGCAAATTCAATAAACTCCTTCAACCCTCTTATAAACTTAGGATTGATGCTGCTTTAATTCGGCAACTTCCGATTGTACATCTAACTACGATCATCGTTGACAGACATCACTCCTGCATTACAATCCATATATTATACGTACACTCAATTTAAGCGACGGATGAAACAAAATTGGGATGTTAATAACTATTTGATTTCATAATATATTAATAGTTTAGAAGTAATTAACGTATTACCATTCCCTAAATTTGAATTACAAACTTAAAAGCAACACATATCTTCATAAAATAAATTTAAAGCTTCTATCTCACATTTAACAATATATTAACAGATCTTCTTAAAGTGTCTAGGAACTCATTCCCGCTCCTGCTCTCAAACTCGAATCTCTACTCTTCCTCTGCCTCGGTACCCGGGAGGTCTTTGGTCCAGGTATGTCGAAAAAGTCAGTCTGAGCTCGTCCTGGCTCAGTTATCGTGTGAGCCGGTGGATCAATCAGTCCGGTAGCTCTCAGTACTGCTCTTTCCTGCCTCAAGGCCTCTTTGCGAGCTATCACTTTGGGATCATTTCTCAAAGCAGCTCTCTGAAGCTCCCGTCTCTCATAATATGCTGCAATGTCGCCAGTGATTTCATCAGGGTTGCTCTTGGCCTCTATGTCTCTTAATGTCCGGCTGGAAGAATAGTCTGCCCCAAAATACTCTCGGCATCGAGCCTCTATCATCAACTGTACAGGACCTTGCTGCTTCTCGTACCATATCAGATACTCGGTGGTCAGAAATGTTATACCTCTAGTTTGACGGAGTAGTGGTCGTATCGAAAAAAAGCCCTCTAGAAATGCTCTGCCAAAGAACTGTGAGTCTGAGGCTCAGTCATAATCATCGGCATGGTATTAGTCGTCAACTACTCTCTCAAAGTCCGAATGGTCTGCTGCGGGTATCCGTAATGTTTGCTCACTAGAGATGGAATGCAAAAGGATGATACATGTAGTCCCAGAAGTCGGACAATCACTGACTCGTCCTGAATATCTCTCATAGTCTGCAATCCCCATGTCGAAATCCAATAGTACAGGTTTGCGGTCTCATATCGGGCCAAGGCCAACCTCCTATGCCAATTCTCAGTAGCGGCATTCCTCAATATCCTGTGCTGTCCAGTCGCCCAAGGTAATGCCGTCTGCCCCTCTGGCAGTGGCGAGATCAAGCGCAATCTCTCATACAGCCACAATGATAGTAATCTGGGGCTGCTTGAACCCATGTACTCAGATCCTCCGGCTAATCTATCAATGCCGTGGTATGTCTTCGCTAGCAACAGTGGAATGTTGTCCATCGCTCGCTGTCCAAATTGAATATGTCGGATTTCAACTCCTCAATCACCTCTCAGCTGCCTGATGATCTCTAACAGCGTAGCTGGACACACTCTGATGTAGCCGCAGAAGTAGTGCGCTGACAGAATGAGCAACATGAATATATCTAAGGAAGTGGATAGATCAAACGATGCGGGTGGTCGACTCAATACGGCTATATGAGTCAAGTCTATGAATCTATCATCAACGACAATGTCCGATACCCAGTCTGCTGATAATCCCAAGAATTCAGATAGTTGCTCCGTAACTGATCGTCTGTCTCGCGAAAATGCCACAGTCCTCGACTCAGCCACACCAGTCAGTGCTCGGATATCCTCCATCGTTGGCATCAGATCATTGTATGATAGGGTGAACACATGTCGCTCCGAATCCCAAAAGCATGAAGTAGCTCGGAGCAGATCCTAATCAATCTTCCAATCTTTTAGAGACCAGATGCATGGCATGCTATACCTCCTGTCAATAAGTTTCCGGTGTTGTTTTTGGTGAAAGCGCGAGAGTTCAAGAATGTCTTCTTGAAATTGATACTCTGGGGAAACAATTTCTCCATTGTAATGCTCCATGTTGCCTTAAATTGGGGCTGCTGGGATTTTTTACCTATTAATATTGTGAATAATTGTAAATTGATAATATTTACAATTAGGTTTAGAATTGGGGTTGGCTTCATAGTATCAACAAATCTTGAACTCTAGTTCAAACTAAACTAACAGATAATGGTGTCCCTACCTAACCACTTAAGCCCCTAGATATAACTTTATAAGTTTATACAAATTAATTGTCATATAGGTTTCAAATTTTACAATTCTTTAGCAATATAATTATTAAGCAAACAGTATATGCTTCCAAACCAGCTTTAATCCAGCATGAAACCTAATTAAGCCAGAACATTTACTAATTTATTTTTATCTCTTGTTATAGCAATATAATTATTGTGCACTTTATTAATCTATGTTTCAGGCAGCTTAGTTGGTTAGGTAGTTGAAATTCAACACTTGTTGACCTGGAATCAATACCTACTCTATCCTTTAAGTGCCTGTTTGATAAACCTATCCAATCCCAAAATGCACGATTATATGAAATGCAAATATCACTTTGTCTACTTGCTTTATAATCGAAAATAATGAAATTTCGGCTTTTGAATTCTTTAAATTTTTACTATTGTGAATAATTTTAAATATTAATATTTAATTCTTTGTTGTAAAATATATAATTTTACAATGATGAATTAAATTAACATTTATAAGCAAGATGAGAGTCTTTCTCATCCATAACTATCAAAATCCTATCCCATCTTTGACCAAGAAAGACAGAGCAAACAAGTTCTCGACTGTCTGAGCAAAGGATTTTCTGTTTAATTAGAAATTTTTCCAGTTTCACTGTCCTCTTCTCTCTAAGGATCTCAAACATCACAGCCATATTTGTGACAGTGTCTGTTTTACTCTTCACTGGTAATATACGGTCACAAGTAAAAACAAGGTAACAGTATAACACCAGTGAAGAGAAAACAGACACTGTCACAAACATGGCTGTGATGTTTGAGATCCTGAGATACAATACGGACGAAACTGGAAAAACTCTTATTAAACAGAAAATCCTTTGCTCAAACAGTGGAGAACTTGTTTGCTCTATCTTTCGAAACGAAAGATGGATGGATTTGATAGTTGTGGATGAGAAAGGCTCTCATCTTGTTTATATTTTAAGATGTTAACCACCAACCCCCCTCTCCCTTTGACTTTACTTCCATCCTTGTCTTCCTAATTTTGGACATTCACCCCCTCCCCCTTTGACTTTACACAAGATCCGACCTAAGGTGCATCTAGGGTGCCAGGATTGATATCAGGCATTCAAACGTAGGCGACATATCACCGTCCGTGATGCCGTTAATCGCCCCAAAATGGGATCTAGAACCAGTAAGGTAGTGTGCGGTTGAATATGCTACATTATTGAGACATTCACCCCTCTTCCTCCCCCTTTGACTTTAAAAGACTTGAAAATTAGATATTTAATAACTTATCTAATGTATTGATTGGTGTTGAAATTATTAAAATTATTTTTGCGGTTGAAAGTATTAAAATTATTTAATACTTGAGCCCACAGTTTTAGTCGCTAAATACAATTTGTGCTTATAGAAACTCCCTACCCAATTTGTGCGGTTGAATATGTTACATTTTTGCATTATTAATTTCCTTTTTGGTCTATCCCATTTTAAGGTTTTTTTCTTTTTTTGCCACAAGATATGGGTGCTTGTTTGATTGGCTAAATATTCAAAGTTATATTGGTTTGTAACTTTGTTGTTACTTGTGTTTGTGTGATTAGGGTGTCACATGAAGTTGATGTTCTCTTCGTTGGCACAAGATATTGGTTATTGTTTGACTGGCTAAATATTGGTAATTATATGATTTTCTCTTAAATGATCCATGGTTTGTGGCAGGAGATATGTTGTAATCGATCAAGTACGATTACTTGTGCTAGTGTCATCTTGTGATTGCCCAACAAGATGAGATCCAAACTATGTTGTCTTTAATTTGAGTCACCTAAACTCTTAGGTTTCATTTGGAAAGATTTCTTACTGTTATGCTATTTTGTTGTGATGACTTCGCTCTGATTATTTCTTTCTGTATGAAATCTTTCTGAGTCTCCAAAAATTTAAAACTGTAATCCCGAGTGTTCGGATAAATAGAACATCTAGGAGTTAAAAGTCATGATTAATACCTGCCATCTAAGGGGTATAGAATGTTCATATAGACAAGCAAGTGTGATTTCTTATCGATAATGTTGTCTTGTCAATTGCTACACAACAAGGTGAGGACATAAAAGGTCATTAAATATGGGACAGAGGAGAACCATACATTATAAAGCATATTCTTTTACATAATTCCTTTTGCAGCAGGAAACAAAAATGGGTTTCTCTTGCCTCACACAACTACTGACCAGGGTAATAACCATAGCTCGTTTAGAATTTTATTTATTTTTAAATCACTTACAATAGTAGTTTTGGAGATCTTTTGTTCCAATTGCTTCAATTTTGTTTCTTTTATCATCCATGCTATTAAAAAAATACAACATGTATCTAGAGCACCAGTGATTTCCTTTCATTTCTATTCCCCGAAAAACTGCAGCTTGTTGAATCTCCTCCTTAGATTGAACCCAATTGCCAATGCTATCTTTAAGAATCACAAATAAGCGAATAACTGGAAATAAGTAGTTAGCCTTAAAAACTATAGTTATTTCATAAGAAGATACAATTTGTGATCAATTTGAAGACTCGGAAAGCTGGATAATTTTTGACTATGTGTTTGATAAGCATTTCTTCTTTGATTATGAAGTCAGTTATTAAGCTGTGTAGGTTAGAGCAGTTCATTCTGACACGGCTACACTGAATTGATTGCCTAATGTCACCAAACTGGCGCATTTCACTTACAAATAAAGGAAAGATCAAGAGCAAATTAAAAGCAAAAGACATAAATTTTGAGACTGATTACTATTATTATCACAAACTGAAAACATTGAACACACAGAGAGAACAAAAATTGACAATAACAAACAACATTCAACAACTCAATATATAGAAAAGAAATCACATTCACAACAAATTAACACCCTATCCTCGAATTAGAACTACGTATTTGAAAGAAATCGAAACATTTACATTGATTAGAGTAAGAGAGAGAAACAATGGTGGAAGCTGGGGCTGTGAGGACGCCGGTGTGCGAGTGAGACGGTGGCAGCAGCTCGAGACGGAGACGGTGGAGAGGTGGACGGACGGCTAACCTTCGTGGCGGTGTGGAGAGGGTGGACGGCGGCGGTGTACGTGACCGTGAGGGAAGAGAGAGAGAGATGAGAGCTGGGGCATGAAGAGAGAGAGAAATATTAGGGCGTAAACGATTTTGGGGAGCTGAGATTTAAATTTATATTTAACCTCAGCGACGGAATTATTCCGCCGCTAAATATTAAATCTACCGACGGAATTTAAATTCCGCCGCTAGAATTAATATTTAGCGGCGAAATAATTCCGTCGCTGAGGTTAATTAATTTTAATTTAATAAATATCATTATTTTTATTTATATAAAACATGAAAATTATTTTAAATAAAATATAACAAATTGCTCTCAAAAAAATAAATATAAGTCAATAAATATTATTTTTGAAAAATAAATAAATCATAAATTAAAATAAAATAAAATAAAAATAGAGCTAAACAAATTTTAAAAAATCTAATTAACACAGACATAATTATTCCGCCGCTACTACCACCACTACAATAACTACTACCACCACCACCACCACCACTCCACCACTACTATCACTACCACTACCACCATTACTATACTATTACAACTATTACTACTACAACCACTACTACCACCACCACCACACATCACCACCACCACTATCACCACTACCATCACTATTACCACTACACCACTACCACCACCACCACTCCACCACTACTATCACTACCACTAACACCATTACTATACCACCACAACTATTACTACTACCACCACTACGTACTACCACCACCACCATTATCACCACTACCATCACTATTACCACTACCACCACCACCACTCCACCACTACTATCACTACCACTACCACCAGTACTATACCACCACAACTATTACTACTACCACCACTATGTACTACCACCACCACCACCACTATCACCACTACCATCACTATTACTACTACCACCACTACCACCACCACCACTACTATCACTACCACTACCACTACCACCATTACTATACCACCACAACTATAACTACTACCACCACCACTACTACCACCAACACCACTATCACCACTACCATCACTACCACCACTACCACCACTACCACCACCACCACCACTCCACCACTACTATCACTACCACTACCACCATTACTATACTATTACAACTATTACTACTACAACCACTACTACCACCACCACCACTATCACCACTACCATCAATATTACCACTACACCACCACTACTCCACCACTACTATCACTACCACTACAACCATTACTATACCACCACAACTATTACTAATACCACCACCACATACTACCACCACCATCAGTATCACCACTACCATCACTATTAACACTACCACCACTACCACCACCACCACTCCACCACTACTATTACTATCACTACCACCATTACTATACCACCACAACTATTACTACTATAACTACTACTACCACCACCACCACTATCACCACTACCATCACTATTACCACAACACCACTACCACCAGCACCTCTATACTACTACTATCACTACCACTACCACCATTACTATACCACCACAACTATTACTACTACCACCGCTACGTACTACCACCACCACGCACCACCACCATGCACCACCACCACTATCACCACTACCATCACTATTACCACTACCACCACTACCACCACCACCACCTGTCACTACTACCATCACTATTACCACTACCACCACCACCACTCCACCACTACTATAACTATCACTACCACTACCACCATTACTATACCACCACAACTATTACTACTACAACCACTACTACCACCACCACCACGCACCACCACTACGTACTACCACCACCACTATCACTACCACCACCACTACTATCACTACTACCGCTACTACCACACTACCACTACCACCACTACTACCGCTACTACCCTAACCCCTAAACCCTAAATCATATACTTATACCCCTAAACCCTAAACTCTAACCCTAAGCGTAAACCCCAAACCCTAAGTCTCAAATCTCATATACTTATACCCTAACCCCTAAATCATATCCCTAAACCCTAAACCCTTACACCTAAACCCTAACCCTAAACCCTAACCCCTAAATCCTAAACCCTAAACCCTAAACCCAAAACCCTAAACCCTATACCCCTAAACCCTAAACTCTAACCCTAATCAAAAACCCTAAACCCTAAATCTCAAATCTCATATACTTATACCTTAATCCCTAAACCCTAAAATCTCAAATCTCATATACTTATAACCATTTGAAATTCCAGTCAATTTTTTAACGTTTTCAGTTAATTTTTTAGAATTTCAGTCAGTTTTTTAACATTTTCAGTTAGTTTATTAGGATTTTAGTCAGTTTTTTTTTAACATTTTCAGTTAGTTTTTTAGAATCTCAATAAGTTTTTTAACGTTTCCAGTTAGTTTTTTAGAATTTCAGTCAGCTTTTTAACATTTTTAGTTAGTTTTTTTACGTTTTCAGTAAGTTTTTTAACATTTTCAGTTAGTTTATTGAAATTCCAGTCAGTTTTTTAAAATTTCCAGTTAGTTTTTTAGAATTTCAGTCAGTTTTTTAACGTTTCCAGCTAGTTTTTTAACGTTTTCAGTTTGTTTCTCAAATTTCAGATGGTTTTTTGAAATTCCAATCAATTTTCTAACGTTTTCAGTTATTTTTTTAATGTTTTCAGTTAGTTATTTTGTTAATTAGTTCTAAAAATAATTAAAAATTAAATGTTATAATCACTGACGGAATATTTCCATCGCTGATAAATTAAACAAAATAAATTTTTTTTATCACCGACGGAATTATTTCATCGCTGTTTAATTAAAAATAATTAAAAATGAAATGTTATAATCACGGACGGAATATATCCGTCGCTGATAAATTAAAAAAAATTAAAAAAAAATTAATTTATCACCGACGAAAATATTCCGTCGCTGGTTTATTTAAAAAAAAATTAAAAAATATTTAATTTCTACCGACGGAATTATTCCGTCGCTGATTAATTAAAAATAATTAAAAATTAAATGTTATAATCACCGACAGAATATTTCCGTCGTTGATAAGTAAAAAAATAAAAAAAATTAATTTATTACCGACGGAAATATTCCGTTGGTGCTTTATTTAAAAAAAATTAAAAAAAATTTAATTTCTACCGACGGAAGAATTCCGTTGTTGATTAATTAAAAATAAATAAAAATTAAATGTTATAATCACTCAGAATATTTGCGTCGCTGATAAATAAAAAAAATAAAAAACAAAATTACTTTATCGCCAACGGAAATTTTTCGTCGCTGGTTTATTTAAAAAAAAATAAAAAAATATTAAAATTTCACCTACGGAATAATTCCGCCGCTGAGAAAGTATTAGCGACGGAATATTCCGTCGGTAATATAAGTGCCAATCTAGTGGCGGTAATGAAACTGATATTCGAGGACTATTCGTTTTTAGCGGCGGAACTCAGCGACAGAATTAAATTCCGTCGGTAAATTTGACGCCAAAATTATTCAGTCGCTATAGTATAATTTCCGTCGCTATATAGCGACTGAATGATTCGGTCGCTGGTCATTCCGTCGCTAAAGACGCAGTATCTGGTAGTGTACGTTCCGGATAATGTCAAGGTAGCCGCCTCGAACTTCTTCAACAAATTAATCATATTTGCACATTCTTTCCATTGTGTAGTATATAATTTTGTATCATATTGGGTACCATAATTAATGGATCCCAAAAGTATGCAAATTTCATTTCTCCAAGCATAAGTTTCTTCTAAAACATGAAGGGTGGAATTCCATCTAGTTGGAATATCTATTGGGAATCTTTTTTATTTTTTCCATGGTTTGTGCAATATTGCTTCCATAGCCTTGTAATTTTTGATATTTTCATAATATCATTCTTTCCATTGTGTAGTATATAATTTTGTATCATATTGGGTACCATAATTAATGGATCCCAAAAGTATGCAAATTTCATTTCTCCAAGCATAAGTTTCTTCTAAAACATGAAGGGTGGAATTCCATCTAGTTGGAATATTTATTGAGAATCTTTTTTATTTTTTCCATGGTTTGTGCAATATTGTTTCCATAGCCTTGTAATTTTTGATATTTTCATAATATCATAAACGACATCTTTAATTGCATTAATAGAGGTTTCCAAAGCACGCAAACCATCTTGTACACATACGTTTAAAATATGACAAATGCATCTAATATGAAAAAATCTACCACCTAGTGATGGTCTACAAACTAAAATTAAGAGAGTTTGACCAAAATAACCCTCACATAAAGAAAAACGACCTTAAAGGACCAACATTTTGAAAACCCCCCTAAACACCCCTGGACCAAATTGCCCTCGACGTCGCCGTTCATATTCACCCAATTTCGACGCAATTTCAAATTTTCACTATTTCCTGTTTCTAAAAATCTCTCAAATTTCAAATTTTGAAAACCTCCCCGTTCTCGTCTCACCGACCACAATTATTGAGCAATTTCTTCTTTCCTTCGACAAATTTCTTCATTTTCGTCTTCAAAACCAAAGGTAATCTTCAAAAATTTTTCGATTTTGAAGTTTATTTTTGAGATTTCAAAGTTTATTTCACTTGTTTTTGTCGAGTTCACAATTTTGATGTCGATTTTGATGTTAATTTCACTGTTTTGTTTTCGATTTCAAAGTTTATGATTTCTCAAATGACCTAGTTAGGAAAAATGTGAACTAGGTTTAATTGTTGAATTTCACAGATGTTGGATTTTGTTTTACAGTTGTATATTTAAATGTGAATACGTTTGGGTTTTGACATTTATTAGTTATTCATGACTTATTGTGCACAATAATTATTAGGTCAATTTCTCAGTTATTTTGGGAACAACTGTGAGGTCTATTTCACTGTTTTTATTTCATTCCTTCATAGAACAAGAACTATAAGGTCTAGTTTCTCAGTTGTTTTGTTTTGAGGGAAAATAAGTGTGAAATGTTTTTCACACTTCTAAAAATGTGAGGTCAGTTTCACAGTAATATATGAATGTGAAATCTGAGACATGTGAGGTATATTTTGACATTTTCTAAACTGAGATAAGTGAGGTATATGTTACATTTGTGCACAACTGTAAGGTCTATTTCTCATTTATTTATGAATGTTAAATGGTTAGGGTTTTGGCATTTTCTAAACTGATAATTGTGAGGTTAACTTCACAGTTGTTTTGCTTCTTTTTATGTGTGGTTTACTTGTGATTAATTTGTTGTCAATGAACGTTTGTGCAAAAATGTGAGGTCAATTTCTCAGTTATGGTTGTTGAAGTCAATTTCTCAGTTATTGTGCACAATAGTGTCAATTGCTCAGTTTTTATGTCATTCCTTCATAGAACAACAACTGTGAGATCTATTGCACATTTGTTTTGTTTTGAGGGATAATAAGTGTGAAATGTTTTTCACAGTTCTAAAAACTATGATTTCATTTTCTCATTTATTTATGAATGTGAATTGATTAGGGTTTTGGCATTTTATAAACTAATAATTGTAAGGATAACTTCACAGTTGTTTTGCTACTTTTTATGTGTGGTTTACTTGTGATTAATCTGTTGTCGATGAACGTTTGTGCACAAATGTGAGGTCAATTTCTCAGTTATGGTTGTTGAAGTCAATTTCTCAGTTATTGTGCACAACAGTGAGGTCAATTGCTCAGTTTTTGTCTCATTCCTTCATAGAACAACAACTGTGAGATCTATTGCACATTTGTTTTGTTTTGAGGGATAATAAGTGTGAAATGTTTTTCACACTTCTAAAACTGTGATTTCAGTTTCACAGTTATTTATGAATGTCAATTGATTAGGGTTTTGGAATTTTCTAAACTGATAATTGTGAGGTTAACTTCACAGTTGTTTTGCTACTTTTTATGTGTGGTTTACTTGTGATTAATCTGTTGTCGATGAATGTTTGTGCACAAATGTGAGGTCAATTTCTCAGTTATGGTTGTTGAAGTCAATTTCTTAGTTATTTTGCACAACAATGATGTCAATTGCTCAATTTTTATGTCATTCCTTCATAGAACAACAACTGTGAGATCTAATGCACATTTGTTTTGTTTTCAGGGATAATAAGTGTGAAATGTTTTTCACACTTCTAAAACTGTGATTTCAGTTTCACAGTTATTTATGAATGTGAATTGATTAGGGTTTTGGCATTTTCTAAACTGAGAATTGTTATGTTAACTTTACATTTGTTTTGCTACTTATATGTTGTCGATTAATATATGTGCTTAAATGTGAGGTCAATTTCTCAGTTATGACTGTATAAATGTGCATTGGTTGTAACTCTCACTCCGTGTTTTAACATTCAATTGTTTTTTTGTGTGATTATAGATGACTAAGAAAAGAATGGCAAAAAAAGATTCCATAAGTAAAGCTAAAAGAAAATCAGTGAAGAGGCCCAAGTCCTTCTCTTTCCGTTCAAACATTGAAGCAACTTTGAAACTGCTGATGAAGTTGAAGTTAAAGGATTATCATATTGAAAAGTTGAAACTTTCTCCATTTTTCAATATGTTTTGCACTGAACAACAATTCGGATATCACAATCAGAAAGTCTGATTTGACAACATTGGATATTATCAGATGTTATGACCCGGAAATTGATAACTTTAAGTTGGGGCATACTCGTGTCAATCTGACAAGCAATGACGTTGCTGTGATATTTGGGGTGGAATCTGGGGAGAAAAGAATGAACATGAAGATGAAGGGTTGTGCTGCAGAAATATTTGAATTGTTTCAGAGACGGTTCAAGGGTAAAAATAACATCTCATCAATCACAGTCAACACGGTGAAGGATGTGTTGATGGAAGTTTGTCAAAGTGATAAAGAAGAAGATATTGATGATGTTGTGAGGCTACTAACAATGTTTACAATGGCAACATTGTTCTTTGCCAGCAGGGGTACTTACATTTCTACTCCTTTTCTTTACTATGTGGAAAAGATTGAGAACATGAAGGACTATAATTGGTCTCAAGAAATCCTTGATAATCTAATGAATTCAATTCGAAAACACCACCAACAGCCACATCAAGTTTCTGGCTGTGTTTCTTTGCTATCAGTAAGTCAATATATATTTTGTTCTTCTCTTTCTTAGTTATTCATATATTCTTATAAAATTGCAACATAATAATTTTTTTAATTGATGCAGTATTGGTTCAGTGAACACACCAACACATTGCAACCAAAAAGACAACTGATTCCATGATTCATGAAGTGGGATTTGCCAAAGAAGGTGGAAATGTTCAAGGAGTTGAGAATCAACGTGTTGAAAAAGAAGAATGTGAGTTATAATATTATCTCAGTTTATTTAATAATTTCTCATTTTTTGGTTTCAAACATGTGTATTATGTTATAATCATTCTTTTATAGAACAACTGTGAAAAACATTGCACAGAAATTGACCTCACAGTTCTAAACTGTAGGACTTATTTCACAGTTGTTGATTTTGATGAATATAAATGTGAGATGTTTTTCACAGTTAGTTATGATTGTTTGTGCACAACTGTAAGGTCAGTTTCTCAGTTTATAACTGTGAGGTAAATTTCTAAGTTATTGTGCATAACTTTGATAGATTTCTCTGTTTAAATGTCATATTTTTATAGAAAAACTGAGAATTCCATTTTACCTTTCTTGATAGGTTAATGCTGAAGCTTTAGTTTTGACCGATGAAGAAGAAATAATGTTTGGTGGACGAAGAAACTTTGCCAATATCACAGATGATGTGAACCTACTAGAGAACAAAGATGAAGAAGAAGATGGAAAAAATGAAACAAAAGAGGAGATGAAGGAGTTAGGTTCTGCTGATAGTGAAAGAACCTTATCCATTCACTTGGCTCAACCCCAAAATATCCCAGATACTCCAGTTCACAGTTCTATGCCAAGAACTCCAATAGCGTTGATGGCAGATGATTTTGATGATATGCTTACATCTTCATTGGAAAGCGTGAATAAATCAATAGGAATTGAAGTATTGGAATTTGAAAAAGAAGAGTCACAACTGGATAAGGGAAAGCTGAAAGAGAAAAAACTTGAAACTGTGAAAGAAAAGGAAAATGTGAAGATTTTAAAAGAAAAAGAGAGGTTGGAAAAGGAAAATGACAAGCTTGTAAAAGAAAATAGATAGCTCATTGAGAAAGTGGAAACAACAAATTCATTGAATGAGAAAGTTGAAGAATTGGGAAAACAACTCAGTGTTGCTATTTCAAGGATCAACAAGTTGGAAGAAGAAAAGAGAATAAGAGAGATAGCTCACCAAAAAGAGATCAAGGAGTTACATGATTGCATAGAAACCAAGTAGCCAAATTAGAAGAAGAGGCTGCTAATTTGATTCTAGATAGTGAAGATCAGACGGTAAAATTGAATGAAAAAGATGAAATTAACAAAGAACTTTTGGAAAGGATTGGGATGTTTCAAGATGAAGTTAATGAAGCAGTTTTTGAAAAGGAAATTGAGGAGGACAAGAATGAGGCTGAGGAGGACAAGGATGGGGCTGAGGAGGACAGGGATGGGGCTGAAAAGGGAAAAAATATTGGAATGACTGGATCAATGGTAAGGAGGCTAAAGGGAAAAACAAGGAAACCAAAGGTCGATGATGACTTTGTTTCTTTACCAAAAAGGCAGAAGAAGAATGATGAGAAAAAGAAAGTTCAAGCTGCAAACAGTGAGATTGTAGATGATTTGCAGGGAGAAAAGATGAAAGGCAAACGTGTCAGGCAAATTTCAAGTTCAAGAAAAAATTCAGTAAAACAACAAAAATAGTGGCACAAAAAGAAATTGATGAGTATCACAACTTATTGAAAGTTCAAACAAAGGAGTAAGTACCAAAAACAAACTTTAATATTTTTGAATGATTATTTGTCACAATCATTAAGTTATATTTATGTTCTTGCACTGGGGATGCATGGGTATATGGAAATATCCATATAAGTGTTGAAGAATTGTGGATGATTGCCCATGACACATATACTGATGTGACGGTATATTTACTCCTACTCTTAAATTGATTTAACAATTGATAAACTGTGAATTCTATTTCATCTGTTGTGCACAATCAAACATGAATAACTGTGCAATCTATTTCACATTTGTTGGTTATTAAACCCTTACTCAGTTATTTAACAACATTTGTTGGTTATTTAACATTTGTTATACAATCTATTTAACAACAGAAATGTGCAATCTATTTCTCAGTAATTTAACAACAAACAATCATGAATAATTGACAACTGTGAGGTCAATTTATCAGTTATTAAAAAACATTTCACAATTTCATCTGTTGTTTGACAGGTAATGAATGGTTACCTCGAAATATTGAAAAAGCAATACAAAGACATAAAATCTTCAAGCTCACAGAATACTACTGTTGGAGTGATCACTGCTAATGCCATGGTAAGTACATTTATATTTATTTATGTAAAATGTTCTTGTTGAGGTGTTATAGATATTGACTAAATGTTAACATGCAGCCATTTCTAGAACATAATTATACAAAATGCATTAAAGAAGAGATTGATGATGCCTTGTTGGAATTGATAAAAGATGATAAAAGGTTCATCCTCTTCCCAATACACACCCCATCAAAACTAAGGCTGGTTGAACATTGGACTCTTCTCGTTCTTGATGTTGAAACGGGGGAGTTTATGTTTTATGACTCAATGCGTCCAAGGAAAAAAGAAACAAAGGACCCGTATGCTGTGTATGCTCGAGTAATGGTAATAACATGATACGTAATTTTACTTTAATTTTCTTTCAGTTTATGACTCGATGTTTGATAAATGATAAAATCTTTTCATTTTTACAGTTTGATTACATCAGAAACTTGTCTTGTGTTTTGTCAAATGTTACTCAAGAAGATTCACTAGCTGAAAAGTTCATTGAAGTTGAAGATACACCACAGCAAAATTTGCCAAGTCTTGATTTTGGAATTCATGTTCTTATGAATTGCAAGGACTACTTTGACTGGGGATTCGTGAGGAAGAGCTATGAAAAGGATGAAGCGCATCAATTTAGGGCAAAAATGTTTACTGAATTTCTGAATGATGAAAAGAAAGTGTTTGTAGTTTGATTGTAGTGTCAGTTTAAAGATACATTATTTTTGTCTAGGCACTCTTTTGGTTGTTGAAGTACAAATGAAAAAGACGTGAAGTAACTGGAAAATATGTAGTGAAAAAGACTTGACAAATGTGTTGTATCAGAAGGAAGTTTACCTATTACTGCAGTTTCTGCACAACTGAAATTTCAATTTCTCAGTTATGCTTATGCAATTTCTCAGTTAGTATGTTTACCTATTACTGCAGTTTTCATAGACTTGACAAATGTGATGTAAATAAATGTGCAATGTTTTTCACAGTTGCTGGGTATTGATGTAAATAACTGTAGGACCTATTTCACAGTTGTTGGTTTTTGAGGCGTGCACCTGGTAGGAACTGAGGCTGGTGCCTGGAGTTAGATGAGGCGCGCGCCTGGAAGGCAGTAGTCCAAACCTTCCTATTTCACTGTTATGCACAATAACTGTGCAATGTTTTTAACAGTTGTTCTATAACAAGAATTACTAGAACAGTGAAATAAACTCAGAAATATGTTTACCTATTACTGAAACAACAAATCATTAAAATGTTAAGGAACAAAAATAATCACCAAAAACAGAGAAATTAAATTCACCATTTCATTTCATTTCATTTCATTTCATTTCATTTCATATATTGTCTTTAAAAAGAAAAAGAAAAAAATCTGAACTAAAGATAGAACCAAAACAACATCAAATAGGTTCCCTGCAAGACTTCCTATTGTGAGTTCCTAATTTTCCGCAACGACCACATTTCATTTTCTTTTCATAACCTCCCCCTAGAAGGAATACGATTCTTCCTAGGCCTTCCAGGAGGACGCCTTGTTACTGGTGGAAGTATCACAGGTGGTTCAGTATTGGGAGCTTGACCAGATGAAGCATAAGCCTGGATTGGTGAAGCATCACACTCTCTGTAGTAACTGCAATGAAAAAATGGCTCAATGTATGAGAATGGATCTGGTTTGGTATTGAACAGAACAACAACTGCATGCACACAAGGGAAACCTTCATGCTGCCACTTTCCATATGAACATGTGCATTCTTCTACGTTGACAACCGTTGGTGGAACGGAATGCACTTCAAACACATTGTTTGAAGAAGAGTATACCACCCATGACCTACCAATTTTTTTAAGTTCTTCATACTTCTTCTGCATAAGAGGGCACAATGTTGAATTCCACTTTGATGAGTCTTCTCTTCGTTTTGACATTTCACACATCATCTTCAATCTAATAGAATCAATTAACTCCATAATAGGCAATGAACGAGCAACTTTAAACTGAGCATTAAATGATTCTGCAGCATTGGATGACATCTCCCCATATCGACTACCATTAAAGAATGCATTAGCATAATTTTCAACTGGTAGGTTATCCAAAAACTCTTTAACAACTGTCCCACCTTCAGCTTTCATTTCATTCAGAAAATTATTGAAAAGTTCTTCCGTCGGGGCTTCTGCGCAATGAATGAGTTTATAGGTCATCCTATTCTTAAAGCTTATATGACAGCCTCTCATCTTATCCTTCAAATTATATTTCAGATGAACAATGCAAAATGAATGAAAACATTCGGGCAACACGTCTTTCACTGCTTGAATAATGCCTTGATGGCGATCCGACACAAATGTCACTTGCCTATAATCTATGAGGTTTAAGTTGCTCCAAAAACCATATCCAATTTACAGTATCTTCACCACCAACAATAGCAAAAGCAATGTTAAAAAGCCATGAATAAGAAAAAACGACAGTAAGAAAAAATAGAGAAACAACTGTGAAATACACTATACTGTTTCTGTACAGAATAATACATACCTGAATTGCCATATTTGGCCGTTGCAGCAAGTAAAGTCCCCTTGTATTTTCCATGTAAAAATGTACCATCAACAAATAGCAACAGACGACAAAACCGGAAACCTCTTATACATGCCCCAAATGAAACAAAACACCTTCTAAAGTGACCTACTTTATCAGATTCAAGTACAAACTGATTACTCGCATCCAACTCCTTCATTTTCTTAAAGTAACCTCTCAAATTATCATAAGATAACGATTCTTCACCGTATACTACTGCCCTAGCTTTCTCAATAGCTCTCCACCCAACTTTGTAAGTTACATCAAGTCCATAACTAGTCTTAAGAACCCTAAGAATTTGAGCTGTACCAATCGAAGGCGTAGAACGAACAACATCAACTATGGATTCAGCAAGAACATCAGAAGTAACCCTACTACCCTTTTCACTCCTATGAACATCACTGCATGTATGAATTGAAGTATATGTTTTGATGTAAACAAATCCATTTGACTTCTCAACAGAAGCATGGATCCTCCAAGGACAGCCTACATCAGATTTATGCTTGCACTGTGCAGTAACACGTTTTTTGTCATTTTTAATATACTCAAAACTAAATCCAACCTCACAGGCATACTTACATAATCTGATACGAAAATCAGTAATTCCTCCTTTAAATACTTGTCCAATACCTGTTATTTCCTTAGCCCACTTTGCAGTTAACAATTCTTTTTCTTCATGATGGAAAAAGTTCACAGGCATTTCAAGTGCAAGCCTACTAGAACTACTATGCTCTAGTTCATTAGATATAGAACCACCACAACGCACAGTAGATGTGGATGATTCATAGGCACAAATAGCTTGACTCTCTTTAACATGAATAACAACAAGTTTTGCACCACTATAACCTAACATGATGCCCATATTCAAGAAATCCTCTTCATTCTCCAGTAAGCAACTTGAATTATCAGGTAAAACATATAACAATGATATAGAATCCTTATTCAATGAAGGCCACCTTGAACAAACAAACTCAACAACTGAGAAATAAGAAGAAAACTGAGCAAATCTTGCTATTGCATTCAATTCACCATACATAAATGAAAGCATCACTGGAGTATCCATACAGCTGCATAGAAGAAACATGAAAAATATTACAACTGAGAAATTCACTTAACAATATTGATTATCATAGAACTGAATCATTAAAACAATTACAAAAGCATAAAAATACAATGTATTACAGAAATTTCAAAGCTATCACAGATTTCGTTCACAAAAAATTAGCAAATCCACAATATCAAATCTGAATATAACATACCTGGGCAAATCTAAATCAATCAATTGAAGAATCAACCAAGAAATTGAATCTGATTCCACTTCAAATTGAGATCGAGGGAAACAAATTGTGATCAGAAAAGAGAGATATCTTCTCTCGAATTGAAATCTAGAGACGAAAAGGAGAATGGTGTGATTGATTTCGCGCTGGCGCAGAAGAGATGCAATGCGATGGATTCCGTTTCCTTTTAGGATTGTTAAACATCAAATTCATACGTATATATACTAGGGGAAATTTCGGTATTAAATTTTTTTAAAATAGAGCTAAGGGGTGTATTGGGTAAAATATATTTCAATCAATGGACCCTAAGGTTGATTATGAAATGTTGAGTTTTTTTTTTTAATAAATTCCACCTTATTATAGGGGCTTATTGGTAAAAATCCCTAAAATTAATTCGGGCAAACTAGCGGTATTAAAACTAACATTATAAAAGACATTGAAAAAACTTTATCAACATGATTATATTCATGCAAAATTGTTTGTAACATATGAGCTATGTTATGTGCAGTATGTGCATCATCAAATAATCTATATGCAAGTAACCTCTTTTGAATTTTCCAAGAATCATCGATCCAATGACATATTACTCCAATATAAAAATATCTTATTTTTTATCACTCCATATATCGGAACAAATAGAAACTTTAGATGACAAATTAGCAAAAATATTACGTAATTCAAATTTATATTCTCTTGCTATATTTTTAACATCTCTTGTTAGGGTTGTACGAGCTATTTTGCTAGCGGTTTGATTAAAACAATATCTAATTAAATGTTCATAGTCCTCGTTAACGGGAAAATTAAAGGAAAGAGATTGCTTACAAACAAATTTAGCCATTTATCTTCTATGATTTAGATGATTATAACTAAATAAATTAAAAGAAGTTTGAGAAGACGTACCAATATTTTTTGAAGAAGTGAATCCTTGCAATTGTTGTTGAGTGGTGGTATCTATGCCATATTCCCCGGGGTGTTTTTCTCATGTATGCCTTCTCAAAGTACCATATCCACCACCGGTAGAATAAACATATGTTTGTTTGTTATTTGTTAGACAAAAGTTGCATATTATTTTGAAATTCTTCCCCGATGCATCAATAGGAACTTTTTTGTAGAATTTCGTGAATACTTCGGTTTCACTTTTCTTGGTTCTTGGAACGGAAGGGGGATTGTTTTTTGCGATTTTATGCCGCCGCCCTCCCATTGTGGCTTCCATAGTATTGGCATCACTTTCTTGAGTAGTTGGAGTTAGATTATCAACAATTTGTGCAATTTGTGGTGGCACAAAATTTGGAATCTCTTCCACTTCGTCATCATCTTCCCAATCTTCCATCTCATTTTCATTTTGCCCCGAAAGTCCCATATCATAAAATTGATCACCTTCATTTTCAACAAATTGTGGTGGTGGTGGTGCTTGAGAAGAAGATTCCCTTGCCCTCTACCCCTACCCTTGCTTCCCTTCTTGCTTGTGAGGTTCTTAAGAATATTCATAATGTAAAATAAATATGAAAATATATGAAATGAAGATGAAATAAAGATTTTGGATGGAAATATAAGAAATGAAGATGAAATAAAGATGTTGGATGGAAATTTGGATATTGGATGAAAATAAGAAAGTTGGATTATGATTTGAGTTTGAGAATCAAAAAATTTAACGAAATTCGTTAGAGATTTAAGAGAGAGTTAATGGAGTTTGTGTGGAAAAATTGTGAGGGGAGGGGGATGGTATTTATAGTTGAGGAATTTTGTTTAGATTACAATTTTTTTTGATGACTGAAATCTGGCAAAAAACGGTAAAAACAGCTATTTTTGGTCAACTAGCAGTTAGCTAACGGGCATAACGGCTAGTTTCTGATAGATCTGACGGTTTCTATTAACAGTTTCTGACGGTCCCGGTTATCGTTTACGGTTCGGCGATTCGAATGACGGTTCCGGTTACGGTGTACGGTTCGAAATCGCCGGTTCACGATTTTTTAAAAGTAGAAATCAGAACCGGACCGCCAAACCGCCGGTTACGATTCTGGCCGGTTCCGGTTCGAGCCGATTCCGGATGCGACCGGTTCCGGTTCGGTCCGATTCCACGGTTCCGGGCCGATTCCGGTTTGGACATCCCTAATGATTTTATGGTTTTGAAGTTTTTCACAAATATACAAATATTAAGAAAAAGAAAGACAATTATTACTATTATTTTGCCAATAAAGTACTTCATTCGGTCCAAAATAATTATCATTTCTAGACAAAATATTTGATCAATATTATTATCGTTTTTGGGGTAAAAAACATTCAAATTACTATTTTATTGCCACATTGAAACTTATTTTGCTTTATAATTTGGTTTTTATGTGAAGTAATGTAAGAGAGAGAAACATTAAATAATGGCAATCTAGATACTTTTATTATTAAATTGGGTTCATTATTGTTTTTCTTAAAACATCTAAAAAATCCAAAAGCGACAGTTATTTTGGGTGGAGGGTATACCAAATACGTCCTCATTAATTGTGTCTCTCTTGTTGGTTCACCCAAAATATATAATTAATGACATGAACCACGTTTCAATGAGAGGTAAATTTGAGTTTTCCCCCTAAAACGATATGTATTTTGGAAATAATTTTTAAACCTAAAACAACATACTCCCTCCGTCCCAAATCTACATGCCCATTTTGCCATTTTGGGCATCCCAAACCTACGTGCCCCTTTCCTAATGTGGCAAAGAATTTTCACTATTCCCTCCACTCATTCTCTCTCCTATTTTACTTTTATACTCACAACATCAATCAATTTTATTATTCCCTCCACACATTCTCTCTTCTATTTTACTTTTATACTCACCACACTTTCTCCATTACCCACTTTCCTTAATTCTTGAACCAAAACACCAAATGGGCACATAGGTTTGGGATGGAGGGAGTATATTTTTAACGGGGAAAGTATATACTCCCTCCGTCCCGGTCCATGCTTCACCATTTTGGTGAAGTACGTAAATTAAGAAAGCAATATATATATATATATATTAAAAATAATGGGAGTGTGAGAAGGGTTGTGAGATGGAAGAAGTAAGTGGAGATGATAAGTGGGACGTGTTCGGGGTAAAACACTACAGCAACATGTTACATCTTGAAACGTCATCTTAGCAGTGCAACCTGATAGACTATTCGCTCCGTTCAGGATGACTTAAAGGCGACATTGTAGGAACCGTTTTGTAAAGCTTGATGGACCAAGTCAAACAAACGTCTTCAACAACATTTACTCAGCAACGGATAAGTAGACTGCATCAGTAACCTCCTGCGAGATTCTAGGCGCACAAGGAGGGATTGCATTTACTTAGTTGATACTGTTACCTTCATTTGTAATTTAAATAGACGAACACCTGTAAACACACACATCAGTTCTCTTAGCAACATATTTTGTATTGTTCGTTCGTTCACTACCATCTCCATACTAATAGTATTCCTCCTTTCGAGGTTTTATGTCGGCGAACAAGTTGTTCAAGGGCTTTTCTCGTTAAAATTCTTGTCGACATCTTGAATTTACATTGTCTTATTCCATTGTGCCCCATCTTTCCTTTAAAAGTTGAATTGCTCGAATTTGACCTAAATAATTTGGCACCGACTATGGGACATTGGTCTTTTGATTGATTAAAGATCCTCAAGATGTCTACCGGAATGTCATCGGCAGTAACTTCAGTAGGAGCCACCGCTGGGACAGATACTTCAGGCCAAAATATTGGTGCTTCAACCAGTATAGGTCAAGGTTATGGAGGATCCTCTGGGCACCTACACAATTGATTCCAGCGGATGCCCTGTCCAGCTTAAGAGATACAATGGCCGAACTGAGGGGCTAGGTGATGCTACAGACTGATACTTCCAACATGCTTATGAATAATTTTTCCAGATTGCAATGCGAAGTATCTGCCCTACAAACTGGACCGTCCGGATCACACCCTTATGCGCAGCCTGGAGCGTTCCAAGGTGTAAACCCCGCCGTGGGCTCCAGCATGTTCTCTCCAATCCAACCCAGGAGGCTCACCTTTGATAGGGATACAGGGATACTGACTGATAACTTAGGATTTATATCAATGATCAATGCCTCCACTGATAGTGTGATCATCAATCCCGAAGCTGGCCAATCCACTGCAAAAAATTGCGTGACACCCATTCCTCCTAGACCAACAGGGAGTGTTAACCCTCAAATTGATTTTAATACTTTTTATGCTGCTTCTAACCCTGGTACAGGAAATGCAATGAACCGAAAGTTACAGGAGTTAAGGGAAATGGTAATGAATGTGCCGGGGATAACCCTGTCGTACCATCAAGCCTCTCCAACTTGTTATAATGAGTCACGATTTTGTCCTGATATCGCCAACATTATGATACCAAAAAAGTTCAGTGTTCTACACATGAAACAGTATGATGGGACGACCGATCCTTTGGAACACATCTCCTTGTACCAGGAGAAGATGGATGTGATTCATATCCCCTTGCAATTCAAGGAAGCCTGCCTTTGTAGGGGGTTTGGTTCCACCTTAACTGGGGCAGCACTACGTTGGCTTATCAACTAGCCCCTAGGCTCTATTGGATCTTATGCTCAACTTATTAACATGTTTACTAATCAATTTTCTTGTAATAGAGTCTTTGAAAAACTAACCAGTGATTTATACAGGATCGTTCAACAACATGACGAATCCTTGAAAGACTACTTGAGCAGGTTTAACAAAGAAGCTGTCGACATCCCCAATATGGACATGTCTACCGTAACAGAGGCCTTCAGGATGGGACTCAAGAAAGATTCCCCCTATTATGAGGAATTAAAATGACTCCTTGCAAGAGACTCGAGGAAATCAGGACGACAGCCATAAAATTCATTAGGCTGGAAGAAGACAAGTTGATGCAAGAGAAAGCATCTAAAAGAACTGTTACTCCTGAACATTCGGGCGGCAAGATGGATACGTCTCACTCTAAATTTAATAGGGGCAAACCCTACTCTAAAACTGATCACTCTAGCATTAATGCCGTCATTGATAATACTAATGAAGATGAATTACCCTACCCCAAAATAGATGACTACTGTTTCTCTGTTGACATTGCAGGACTCATACATGCCCTGGACAACTTGGGAGAAAAGGCAAGATGGCCCAAGAAGTCTGGCAAAGGCTCTGATTGGAAAGACAAATCTAAATGGTGTGCCTACCACGAAGATTTTGGACATACCACTGAGAATTGCATTGCCCTAAAGAAGGAAATTAGTCACCTCTTATCTAAGGGTTTCCTCAAAAGAACTATTGGGCAAGTGATGTGGACGGAACAAAAATCAAGAGCCATAGATAGAAAACCCATTGAATCCTCCAGTCCCAACCAAAGTGGTCAACATGATCAGTGGAGGATCAGACATATGTGGTACTTCCTACTCTGCCGCCAAACGTCATGCCTCAGAATCTAAGGAGGACATGATGAACTTACCAACCAGGCCGGCAGTGAAGGAGAGTGTCCAGGAAATCACGTTTGATGAAGACGACAAGGGTAACATCTTGGACCCACATCATGATGCACTAGTTGTTACTTTGCAGGTGGCCAATTGTTTGGTGAAGCGCATCTTGATTGATAATGGATGCTCCGTCAACATAATAACCACTGACAGCTTAGCAAGTATGGACATCCCGCTTGAGCATATTACCAGAAGCTCTTCTATTCTAGTTGGATTCAGTAGAGAGATCAAGCATACTTACGGAGACATCAAATTGCCCGTGTATGTGGAAGGAGCAAACTCCATGGAGAAATTCTGCATTATCGAATGCAAGTCATCTTACAACATCATTTTGGGAAGGGCATGGATTCATAACATGAAGGCAATTCCTTCAACTTACCACTAGTGTATCAAGCTGCCCACTCGGTGGGGAGTAGTCAAGGTGAAGGGCGACCAGCAGACAGCAAAGGAATGTTACAAGATATCCATGAAGGCAACCAGCGTCCCCGAATAGGCATATCAATTAAAGAAAAAGGCACGGGATATATTGGAGGTTTCGGAGAGCGATGTTAAAGAAATTTAGCTTGACCCCTACAATCCTGATGTCAAGGTGTTATTGGGAGATAATATCCCTCAAGAAATAGAAGATAGCATAATTGAATTCTTGAAAATCAGGGCCAGTTGTTTCACATGGAAGTATGAAGATATGACTGGAATTAGCAAGGATATCATCACACACAAGTTGAATGTTTACCCAGCATTAAACCCATCCATCAGAAGAGAAGAAAGTTCGCACACGAGCATAACCAAATTATAAAGGAAGAGGTTGTACGATTGTTCAAAGCCAAAATGATTAGGGAAGTTGACGACCCAAGATGGCTGGCCAACGTAGTGGTCGTAGAAAAGAATAACGGAAAATGGCGAGTATGTGTGGATTTCACGGACCTCAACAGAGTCTGTCCGAAGGACCCCTTCCCTCTGCCTCATATCGACTCTTTGGTAGACGCAACGGCTGGTCACGATATCTTGACTTTCATGGACGCCTCCTCAGGATATCAACAAATCTAGATGGAACCATTAGATCAGGAGGACACTGCCTTTATCACTCCTGAAGGTATATATTGCTATATTGCTATGGCTTTCAGACTGAAAAATGCAGGTGCAACTTACCAAAGGTTGGTAAACAAGATGTTCAAGGATCAACTTGGGAAAACTATAGAAGTCTACATCGATGACATGGTGGTAAAATCAAAACGCATGGAAGATCATGTTGAACATCTTAGAGAAGCATTTGACATCCTAGAAGCTTTCAACATGAAGCTCAACCCATCAAAGTGTCACTTCGGAGTGAAGGCTGGTAAATTTCTTGGTTATATGGTAACTAAGAGAGGCATTGAAGCAAGTCCCGAGCAGATCAAGGCTATAATCAACTTGGAATCCCCCAGAACCGTTAAGGATGTCCAGCGGCTTATAGGTAGAGTAGCAACTCTCAATCGGTTCATCTCCAAGTCTTCTGACAAGTGCAGGTTGTTCTATGAGGTGCTCCGGAAAAAACAAGTTGTTCCAATGGACCAGCGAGCATGAAGCAGCTTTCCTCCAACTTAAAGAATACCTCATAATGCCACCACTATTGTCCAAGCCTGAACCAGAAGAACCATTGTTCCTCTACCTCACAGTTTCTGAAACTTCGATTAGCGCCGTACTGGCAAGAGAATAGGAAGGTGCCCAACATCCCGTTTATTGCGTAAGTAAGTCTTTACTTGACGCCGAAACCAGGTTTTCTCATCTTGAAAAATTAATACTCGCTTTAATTACTGCCTCCATAAAATTACGCCATTACTTTGAATCTCATGTTATTATTATCAAGACTAACCATGCTATCCGAAGCATGATGAGAAAACCTAAGATGTCAGGTAGGATGGCTAAATGGTCAGTACAACTTTGTACTTATGATGACATACAGTATGAAGCAATGACTGCCATTAAGTCACAGGATTTGGCAGACTTCGTGGCCGACTTCAGCCCCAGCTTGCAGCCTGAAGTTGAACTCGAAGTCCAGCAACTTGAAGGACTTGGATCTCCTAAATATTGGACTTTGTACACAGATGGAGCTTCGAATGCTAGGGGCACAGGTTTAGGAATCGTCCTAAAATCCCCTCAAGGAGATCTCATCCCCCAAGCTGTGGCTTGCAAATTCAAAGCTACGAATAACGAGGCTGAGTATGAGGCTCTCATTATGGGATTAATCACTGCCTTAAATCTAAATGTTAAACATATGAACGTATTTGCTGATTTCCTGTTATTAGTTAACCACTTCAATGGATCTTACATAGCTAAGCAGGTTAAAATGACGAGTTATCTCCAGTATGTTATGTTGCTAGCTGGAGAATTTGAAGACTTCTTCTTTGAACAGATTCCACGAGAAGAGAATACTGAAGCAGATGCCTTTGCCAATTTGGGTTCAAGTTGCAGGAGCATGTTGAATAATAAAATACCTATCATCCATGTCTTGCATCCTCCCATTGATCAAATTGAAACGTACCAGCTCAATGAACAACACAATGCGGTAATCATGCCTGTCAACAGCTCCATCTCCTGGATGGTACCCATAATCCAGTACCTGCAGAGTGGCACGATCCCAGATGACAAAAAATCCTAGGTCATTTAGGATAAAGGTATCATGATTCATTTTGATTAATACCATTTTGTTTAGAAAGTCCTTCTTAGGTATGTACCTAAGGTGCTTAGAACTGGACCAAATTGAAGAGGTGCTGAGCGAATTGCATGATGGTGATTATGGAAATCACGCTGGGGGCAAATCATTATCCTCAAAGGCATTGCAGACAGGATATTACTGGCAAACCATGTGGCAAGATGCGAGTAAATATGTGCAAAAGTGCGACGCATGTCAGTGACACAGCAACATCCTGTACCAGCCAGCTGAACCAATGCGTCCCATCTTGTCACCAAGCCCTTCATGCAGTGGGGAATGGACATAGTTGGTAAACTACCCAGGGCACCTAGGGCAAAGTATTCATGTTGGCTATGACAAATTACTTCACCAAATGGATTGAAACTGAAGCTTACGTACAAATCAGAGACCGGGAGGTGGTATCTTTCATCAAAAGGAACATCATCAGTAGATTCGGGGTCCCATCCGAGATTATATGCGACAATGGCTCTCAATTTATTAGCAAAAAAACACAAGACTTATGCATAAGATGGGGAATCAAGCTAGTAATGTCTACACCGATGCATCCTCAAGCCAATGGACATGCTGAATCTAGTAACAAACTGATAATGAACAACCTGAAGAAAAGACTTGATCAAAACAAGGGAAGATGGGTTGATGAGTTACCCCTGGTACTTTGGGCTGATAAGACCACTCCGAAAGGAGCCACTGGGCAAACACCATATTTCTTAGTGTTTGGGACCGAAGCTGTCCTCCCTGTGGAATTTTCGCTCCCCACAGCCAGATACGATCTATCATCTATAAAGGATAATCAACTTGTCCTAGCAGATGATCTAGACACTATTGATGAACTAAGAGACATGGCTAAAGTCAGGATGGCAGCCTACCAACAAAGATTAGCTAAGTCCTACAACAAGAATGTCCGCATCAGGAGGTTCCAAGTTGGGGACATGGTCCTGAGGAAAGTCTTTCAAAACACTAAAGAACTAAATGCAGGAAAATTCGCAGCTAAGTGGGAAGGACCTTACTTAATTGACGCAGAAGCTAGAAAAGGAGCGTACACTCTCTCAACCTTGGATGGGGTATGAATCCCAAGGAACTGGAATGCCATTCACCTCAAGTTGTACTTCATGTAAGTGACCAATTCATCGACTTTTGTTCCAACGATCAGGTATGATTCAATTAACTTTACTTTTATGTTATTTCAATTTGATTTACACATTTCAATCTTTTATTACTTAAGCATTGGAGGGGTGTTAGCAAATTTAACACCCACCCTAACCTGTTTCTGTTTTGCAAGATGAGATGACATCGACAACCTGTATAAATGGGTAGGATGACAAGTATTCCAATCTGTCTGAAGCAGGTAATTTCCTATATAATGCATTATTGTTTATCGATTCAGCTTTAAATTTATCTATGTAAATGTTTTCTTCTAAAAGGGTTTCACCCCTCCAAAAGGTTTGAAGAATTAACATTCTTTTCGAGATAATAAGGTCATATACACCTTCGCCCGGGATGCACGTTTTTCATATTTTAGCTAAGGTGTAGGTGGGCCAATGTGTCAAGTACATGTTGATTACCTTCTTGCCCTTAGTTAAGATTATGGACCTAAAATCAAATCATGGGTAGCTACATTGACATGTTGCCAAAACGAAACATCAGGATGAAAAGAAAAACATCTTTTCCATTTATTATAATTTATAAAAACATAAAATGAAAGTTCATCAAGGTATCCAGGATAAATATTGGCAACATCAAATATTCGAAAAAAAAGAAAGGGCCTCTTCAATCAAGAACAACGTCTTTGCCCCTGTCCATCCTATTTCCTTCAAACGTCTCACCAATCCATTCCAACCTATCCTCATACCTAGAAACCATTTCGCATGGCCTTTCACGAACAATCCTCCTCAAAGCAACCAATTCCTCCTCCAAATTCCAAGATGATTGTTGTCCAGCTTGGTACTCTTTGATCATCTCAATTCTGGAGTCGAAAACGAATTTAGCAGCCTCAGCCACCAGTTCATCTCGCAGGTTTTCCATTTCCTGAACATGCTTCTTCCTCATCTCTTCCATCTTTCTTCCTTTGTCTTTACCATATCAAAAGCCACTTTCAAATCCGCCTCATATTCTTTTTTCTCCATAGTTGCAGATACAGCCTTATCCTTCCACCATTTGATTTCATTAACCATCATCTTAACCACCGTTATTGCCTAAAATCAATTTTTTTTTTTAATCAAAACTAGGTATGAAAATGAAAGGGAAAGAAGTACTATACCTTAGTCTCTAACACGTCTTCGTTAGAGCCCACTTCTTCTATGTCATTCTTCCCTTGTCTCTTTCTCTTTATTCCTGAGGCGTTCCCAAGCTCCAACCTGGGTGTATGAAGCATGCCTTCACTAGTTCTTCCTTTGTATTTGGCGACCAAAGCTTTTGCAGCAAACCTGGGCTTTGAACGGATAACTGAAAAGACGATGGTAAACATTCTGATATATACGAGAAGTTCAGAGGTAATAGTAAAGAAGACTTACCAAATGACATTTTGTCTTTCTTGATTATTTGATAAAGTCCTCAACATCCTCATCCCATATATATAGAGAAGGTTTATCTTCTTTGTAGAGATTTTATGCTAATCCTTACCTCAATTTAAGCCATGCACCATCCGTGAACCAAGTAGAACATATCGCCTTCCAAGATCAGCAACCAGGCGGTTAGCGATAGAATTTTTGAAATTCAAAATTATACCTTTGAAATTTTCCAAAAATTTAGGGGCAATTGTTCGGGGTAAAAAACTACAGCAGCATGTTACATCCTGAAATGTCATCTTAGCAGTGCAACCTGATAGACTATCCGCTCCGTTCAGGATGACTAGAAGGCGACATTGTAGGAACCGTTTTGTAAAGCTTGATGGACCAAGTCAAATAAACGTTTTCAATAATATTTACTCAGCAACGGATAAGTAGACTGCATCAGTAACCTCCTGCGAGATTCTAGGCGCATAAGGAGGTATTGCATTTACTTAGTCGATACCGTTACCTTCATTTGTAATTTAAATAGACGAACATCTGTAAACACACACACACACATCAGTTCTCTTAGAAACATATTTTGTACTGTTCGTTCGTTCACTACCATCTCCATACTAATAATATTCCACCTTCCCGAGATTTTATGCCGGCGAACAAGTTGTTCAAGGGCTTTCCTCGTTAAAATTCTTGTCGACATCTTGAATTTACATTGTCTTATTCCATTGTGCCCCATTTTTCCTTTAAAAGTTGAATTGCTCGAATTGGACCTAAACAGGACCCATAATTTAAATGTGTGAGAGAGAAAAGTTAGTGGGTATAATGGAATATTAATAAACCTTTTCCATTTTAGGAAATGTGAAGCTTTTACCGGGACACCCATTTGGGTAAAAGGTGAAGCTTCGAACGGAACGAAGGGAGTATATTAGAAGTTACTTTACAAGAATCTAGACTATACTAAAAACACAAACCTTTCCATATTAGTTTTGGCACTCAAACTCCATCTCTATTTTTGTAAGTGGCATTTCTGCAATAAAAGGTAATTGTAAGGGTAAATTAGTTTCATAATGCAAACAAAGTTCATGAGGTTTATGTGCATATACTCCATTTGTTTGAAAAAAAATGAAACTTTTTATCAATATCCCTACACTTGTATCCTACCTCAATTCCCCGTGAATCTCTCTCTCCATTCCAAAAAATGAAACATATATTACACCACCCTCTTTCTTCACATCTCAGCTCCCAAATCTCAATCCCACCACCCTTTTTTGACAATTTTCATTGCTGTCAAACTTCAAATGTTGTTATTTGCATTATGCCTCCATTGTGTAGCATGATTCGTTAGCGTCATTTTGGTTGGCAATATCTAAGCTCCGGTAGTAGAAAAGTAAGCATTGTCGCTGGGGGCGGTAGTGGTGAGGGGTATAGAAGGATCTGTATGACATCCATAAATGATTTAAAAGATCTGAGAAGAACTTTTGAAAAGCAATTTTTTGAATTTTGAATGAAATGGTGTTGACAAAATCAATTAAATTCTTTTGAATGTTGTTTTAAATCCGCTCATGTCCATATCCCTATAAAAGATTACACATTTCTCATGTGGTTTATCGAGAAGCAAATATGCTTCATCTTTCCTCCCCCGACGTCACCTGCATCCATCGGCAGAAGACGTGTGTCGCTCCTTCTTTACTTCTCCGAACAAAACTCACCGGAGATCAGTCACCGATTTGAGTAATTCAAGACGACAGTTGAAGCTGCTGACATAGAGATAGTGGTGATTGTTACAAGGTGCCGAGGAAAACAATTACAGAAAAATGTAAATAAAATACAATTAAACTATAAACTGAAAATACAAAGGATAAGTTATTGAATTTGATGCACGAGCCCAATGAAACCACTGTCTCCTTAAGACATATTCGACCCCTGACCGAGTGTGCTTGAGTTTTCTTGGGTCGCTTGTCTCCCAGGATATAACGTGCGGACCGGGGGCACTTTGCACCTAAAGTTCCCGGCGAGTTGAATTGTGCTTGGACTAGATCACCTCTTCTTCTATAATGCAGACTAAGAGGCTAAAGGAAGAATAAACAAGATGCAACAAATTGCTATGGAGGAGGAATGCAGAAGACAAGTGTTTTCCCTGTTGTGGTTTCCTCTCTAGTGTTCTTCTAAGTGTTTCCAAGTGTTCTCTAATTGTTGTTGACAAACAACAATTTAAACCATTTCAAAACCAAGATTAAAACTGAAAATATTTTGTTAATTATGTAATAAACAACATTATTACGAAATTAAACAATCATTAATCAGAAAATGTTAGCCATAATGATTTTCCGTTTCAGTTTTATACATTTAATACTTGGCTGTTAAATGTCTGCCCAGTGCTCGGCCGAGTCTTATACCTTGCTCGGCCGAGCAAGGCTTTGCCCAGATATGCTCGTCCGAGCAAGGCATATGCCTCAACCGAGCATGGCTTTCTAGAACCTTTGTCATTCTTCCATGCTATGCTTGGCCGAGTTAACACTCTGCTCGGTCGAGCACCTCAGTAAAAGTCAAAGCCATTTTGATTTACAAAATCAAAATTTATTAGCAAAATTGGGCCACATCCTTTGAGCATTTATATTTAATTCATCCAAAAACCATTTTGGGCAAATAAATATTTTAATTCACAAACACTAAACCACTTAAGTAATTTGACAAAATTACCCTTTTGAAATTAATTCATTAATTTCCTTCAAAACACACTATTTTTCCAACAATCCCCCACATGAAGGAAATTCATGAGGATAGGCGATAAAGTCCGGCAGTCGAAAACCTGCATAGGATAGGTAGGGGTTTGCCCTTTGAACCTTCCCTTGTAAAAGTATTTCTACTCTACTCGCTAATCAGTAGACGCGATGTCCTTGAACTGCTAGCTTTTTGTGTAGCCGATCATATACTTTACATAGGTATCTCCCTAACACAATTCAGCTCTCATAGCTGTGTCCATTCATGGCCCTGGATCACAATGCTTGGTTCTGTGAGAAGGTCTAAGAATTGAGCCTCACACAACTCTCCTCGAAGCAGCCTCTACTTCTTCTCACATAGGTGATTCTTTTAAGTAATCCATTTTACTTCACATAAGAATCATTAAAAGCCATAGGCTTAACCTCATTCATCTCAGGATGTCACTTTAAGGAATGAGTATGATGTTGACCCCCACAGTGACGCTACAAGTCTTTTAATAGTTAGGTTGTCCCTTTAAACCTAGATCTTGGGATCTCCAGTCAACTAGGTTGGGTTTTCCGCTGTGTTTAACTTCTCAAGAGGCTTTAATCCCATTCCCAATGTCAACCTTGCAACTATCTCTTTACTTAACCCTTTGGTTAACGGACCCGCCAAGTTATCTTTTGACCTTACATAGTCAATAGATATGGTGCCAGTTGCAAGTAGTTGTTTAATGGTATTATGTCTTCGATGTATATGTCTAGACTTACCATTATACATATGACTTTGTGCTCTACCAATCATAGATTGGCTATTGCAATGTATACTAATTGTGGGCACGGGCTTTTCCCATCTTGGATTATCTTCTAGAAATTGGCATAGCCATTCGAATTCTTCACCACATTTATCTAGTGCTATAAACTCAGATTCCATGGTTGATCTGGCTATAACAGTTTGCTTAGAAGATTTCCATGATATAGCTGCACCTGCTAATGTGAATAAATATCCACTTGTAGACCTTGAGTCTTTGATATCCGATATCCAATTAGCATCACTATATCCTTCTATCACAGCTGGATGTCTAGTGTATTGTAATCCAAAATCACGAGTATATCTTAAGTACCTTAGTACTCTTACTATACCCTTCCAATGATTTGTTCCAGAATTACTTGTATACCGGCTTAACTTGCTAACGGTATAAGCAATATCCGGCCTAGTACAACTCATCAAGTACATTAGACTTTTGATGATTCTCGAATACTCTACTTGAGACACCGGTTCATCTCTATTCTTTGATAGATGAAGATTTGGGTCGATTGGAGTACTCGCTATTCCATTGTCATCCTTGCTAAATTTCTCAAGAATTTTATCCACATAATGAGATTGACTTAACATAAGTCCGTTGGATATTCTAGAAATTTTAACTCCAAGGATTACGTCCGCAAGTCCCATATCTTTCATGTCAAACTTCGAATTCAACGTGTCTTTCATGGATTTGAACATCTTATCACAACTCCCTATGATAAGCATGTCGTCTACATAAAGACACAAAATGACATAGCCATTTTCCGTGGTTTTAGTATAGACACATTTGTCACACTCATTTATTTTAAATCCACTTTGCATCATAGCATTATCAAATTTCTGATGCCACTGTTTTGGTGCTTGTTTCAAGCCATACAATGACTTTACTAATTTGCACACCTTATTTTCTTGTCCACGCGCAATAAACCCCTCGGGTTGTTCCATGTAGATCTCCTCTTCTAAATCTCCATTTAGAAAGGCTGTTTTTACATCCATTTGATGTATTTCAAGATTTCTCAATGCGGTAATTGCAAGTACAACTCTTATTGACGTTATTCTCGTGACGGGAGATTACGTGTCAAAATAGTCTAGGCCTTCTTTTTGTCTATAACCTTTAATTACAAGTCGGGCCTTGTACTTATCAATTGTTCCGTCCGCCTTCACTTTTCTTTTGAAAATCCACTTATATCCTAGTGTTTTGCTTCCTGGAGGAAGGTCCACTAATTCCCATGTGTGATTTTGCAAAATGGAATCAATTTCACTTTTAATTGCTTCCTTCCCCAAAGGTCCTTCCGAAGAGCTAACGGCTTCTTTGTAACTTTGTGGTTCACTTTCTACCATATAGGTTAGAAAGTCCGGACCATAGGATTTTTCAATCCTAGCTCTTTTGCTCCATCGAGGTTCCACCTCTTCTTCTTCACTTTTATCTTGAACGTGTTTGCTTCTATTGAATCTATTACCCTAGTCGATGAGCTTGCCTCATTTCTTGACTTACACGGGAATATATTCTCAAAGAAAGATACATTCACAAATTCCATTATAGTATTTTTGTGTAAAACTTCAATTTTCGACTCATACACAAGAAATCTATAAGCACTACTGTTAAGTGCATATCCACTAAATATGCAATCAACAGTTTTAGGTCCAATCTTCACCTTTTTAAGAGGAGGTATGGCTACCTTTGCAAGACACCCCCACACTCTCAAGTGTTTATAACTTGGAACTCTTCCATGCCATAGTTCATAAGGAATTTTGTCTAGTTTCTTTCGGGGTATTTTGTTTAACACATAGTTAGCCGACAACACGGCTTCCCCCCACATGTTATCTGGTAATCCCGAACTCAATAACATAGCATTCATCATTTCTTTTAATGTCCAATTTTTCGTTTCGGTAACACCGTTTTGTTGGGGTGTATAACGTGTCGAGGTTATATGTTTAATTCCACTTTGAGCACATATTGCTTCAAATGGAGATTCATATTCACCCCCTTTATCACTTTTTAGCACCTTAATTTTCCTGTTTAATTAATTCTCAACTTCATTTTTATAGAGAGTAAACTTCTCTATAGCTTCATCTTTACTTTTTAGAAGATACACATAGCAATACTTTGTGCCATCAACTACAAAAGTCATGAAGTACTTATTGCCGCCCCGTGATTGTGTTGATTTAAAGTCATATAAGTCCGTGTGAACTAATTCAAGTGGTTCACTATGTCTTTCAACTGAATGGATTGACTTTCTTGTTAATTTTGCTTCTACACAAATTTCACATTTTTGTTTACAATCAACTTTAAACTTTGGAATAGAATTTGCTTTTGTCAAACGACGTATAGAATCAAAATTAACATACCAAGTCTACCATGCCACAAATTAGATGACTCAAGCAAGTAAACGGAAGAGATATTCATATCATTAGCTTTTGGCTTAACCACCATTACACTTAGCTTAAACAGTCCATCATTGACATATCTTTACCTACAAATATTCTACTCTTAGACAAAGTGACTACATTGGACTCAAACACAATACGAAAACCATGCTTATCAAAAGCGATCCGGACACCAAGTTCTTCCGGATGTCGGACACATAAAACACGTTGTTGAGAGTCAACTCCTTCCCGGATGTCATCTTCAAAACCACTTTTCCTTCTCCTTTGATCTCGAAAGTAGCTGAATTCCCCATGAATAGCTTCTCGCCATCCTTAGCAACAAGAGTACTAAACATGTCTTTGTTGGAGCACACATGTCTAGTAGCGCCGGTGTCAATCCACCATTGATTTGGGTTTGAACCCACCAAATTCACCTCGGAAATCACAGTTGCGAGGTGCATCTCGGACACGTCCCTAGCAATGCCTTCAAACATGTTTGCCTCACGAGCCTTCTTGGGCAACTTGCAAGTATGAGCTTTGTGGCCTTCACCACCACAATTATAACTAGTTCCTAAGAACTTCTTCTTGGAAATACCATCTTTTGGTCCCAAGTGGGAACGCTTGGAAGTTGTCACAACCTTCCCTTTTCCCTTCCCAAAACTTTTGCCTTTGGAACTTTCACCATGCTCCACCATATTGGCCTTAGCCACACTAAAAACAAACTTTTTCTCAGCAGCTCTATTGTTCTCTTCAATACTCAAACGAAGGATGATTCCTTCCACATCCATTTCCTTTCGCTTATGCTTAAGGTAGTTCTTGAAATCATTCCAAGATGGAGGCAATTTCTCAATGATTGCAGCCACTTGGAAGCTTTCACTTATGATTATACCCTCGGCATGAATCTCATGCAAAATAGTTTGAAACTCATCAACTTGAGATTTCACACTCTTGCTGTCCACCATCTTAAAATCAAGAAAACGGGCAACAATGAACTTCTCTATTCTCGCATCCTCAATTTTATATTTGTGTTCCAAAGAACCCCATGATTCCTTTGCAGATTTCTTCTCATTGAACACATTGTAAAGAGAATCTGAAAGCGAATTTAGGACATAATTTCTGCACAAGTATTCTCCATGCTTTCATGTTTCAACCGCAGCCAAGGTTGTAACATCGGTTTCTCCTTCACTCACCTTTGGCATATCCTCTTTCAGATATTTTGCCAAATTCAAGCTAGTGAGGTAGAAATGCATCTTTTGTTGCCAACGTTTAAAATCGTGGCCAACAAACTTCTCGGGTGTTTCCGCATGAGGGGTAGGGATATAGATAGTTGGAGGATTAGTCACAACCGTAGAGCCACTTTCGTTTCCAGTTTGGGGATTAGTTTGGGGTCCAGTTTGGGATCCAATTTGGGTCTCCACGGTGTTGTTGTTAGTCGCCATCTGAAACACAACAACTTAGTTAGTATTTTCTGTTTTAAAAATCTGTAATCGACTCCCTCGATTAGGAATATGTCTTAAGATTGTTACAAGGTGCCGAGGAAAACAATTACAGAAAAATGTAAATAAAATACAATTAAACTATAAACTGAAAATACAAAGGATAAGTTGTTGAATTTGATGCACGAGCCCAATGAAACCAATGTCTCCTTAAGACATATTCGACCCCCTCACCGAGTGTGCTTGAGTTTTCTTGGGTCGCTTGTCTCCCAGGATAGAACGTGTGGATCGGGAGCACTTTGTACCTAAGGTTCCCGGCGAGTTGAATCGTGCTTGGACTAGATCACCTCTTCTTCTATAATGCAGACTAAGAAGCCAAAGGAAGAATAAACAAGATGCAACAAATTTCTATGGAGGAGGAATGCAAAAGACAAGTGTTTTCTCTATTGTGATTTTCTCTCTAGTGTGCTTTCAAGTGTTTCCAAGTGTTCTCTAATTGTTGTTGACAAACAAAAATTTAAACAATTTCAAAACCAAGATTAAAACTGAAAATATTGTGTTAATTATGTAATAAACAACATTATTACGAAATTAAACAATCATTAATCAGAAAATATTAGCCATAATGATTTTCCGTTTCAGTTTTATACATTTAACACTTGGCTGTTAAATGTTTGCCCAGACTTTCTTCGAAGTCTTATACTCTTCTTCGTAGCCAGCAAGGCTTGCTCTGATCGCTTCTGCCGAGCAAGGCATATGCCTCGACCGAGTATGGCTTTCCAAAACCTTTGTCATTCTTCCATGCCATGCTCGGCAGAGTTAACACTCTATTCGGCCGAGCACCTCAGTAAAAGTCAAAGCCATTTTGATTTACAAAATCAAAATTTATTAGCAAAATTGGGCCACATCCTTTGAGCATTTATATTTAATTCATCCAAAAACTATTTTGGACAAATAAATATTTTATTTTTCATACACTAAATCACTTAAGTAATTTGACAAAATTATCCTTTAAAAATTAATTCATTAATTTCCTTTAAAACACTATTTTTCTAACAGTGATGGAGATGGTGGAGAAGTGGTAATGTGTGTGGCGGTGATGGTACACTCGATGTATTGGGGGAAATGGATAAGAGGAGGTTGTTTGTCTAGAGAGAGAAATAATTATGACCTTGGGGGTTGGGACATTTTGTGGAAGATGAAAAATTGGCATACTGATCTCCGTTGAAGATGACAGAATTAGACAACTAGATAATTGGTTTATAGCTCATTTCGTCCTTTCTCTCTCTCTTTTTTTTTTTTTTTTTTGGAAGAGGAAATGAGAGGGAGAGAAGAAAGTGAACATAATTTGGAATCATAGCAATTAGATCGGTTTTTTTTTTAATGAAATATTTCCCTTAAAATTTTTTTTACAGTTCATAACATGTTATATTTTATTTATTGTTTTTTATTTATTATGAAAAGAAGGAGAAATAAATTAAAATTAAGATGGATAGTTAAAATTGGAAAGATTCTTGATTTTGAAAATCGTAAAATTGGGAAGGCCCGATATTACGTAAAGTAGCCTTATTTTGTAAAATAGTTTTTTTTTTTTTTTTTTTTAGAATAAATAAAGTAAGAAATAACTTCTAAAAAAATATCCTTTTTACTACTTTTCAAAATTCAAATAGTTGTTTATCTTTCCCACGATTTTTATATGGAAGCATTTTTCAAGCCCTTTTTTTTTTTGATACCCAGGTTTTCAGCTTCGTCAGACAAAGTCCTGAACCATCAGCTCCCGGCCCCTCAGTGACTGGCGGAGGTAAATCGCGGGATGTGCCCGAATGACACAGGGTTTGAGAACATGTCAACTAATATCGCATACAAGGTCCAACCCCAGAAGAAAGCAAATTGCTTCCACCAGGAATCGAACCCACGCTGCATGCCTCTAGAATCTTATGTCCCCCTCCTTTTACCACTCGGTTATGCCTCGGGGGACAAGCCCTTATATTTTAAGTGGAGATGAATAGGAGATTGTTATTGGAAATATTTTTTTTGTTTAATCTTTCAAAAAAAATCGTTTAAGAAATAACATCTTTTTAAAGCATAATATATAATAACTTGAATTAATAATAAAATTTAATTAATCAAAAAATAAATGTAACTTTGAAAAGTTATTTTTCTTTTAAAGTAAGATGACCTTAGGGGTAATTGTGTTAATATGTTGATTAATTTATTGAAACTTTGAAGAATTTAGTGGATAAAACAAAAATTATATTGGCAATAGCCCCTTTCTATATAAATAACTTCACAATATTATTTGTTTCTTATTAGTAATTTTTATAAAATAATAAATTAATTATTGTTAGTAATAATTGCTATTCTTCACTATATTAAATTTTGTATACTATTTTATAAAGTGTTTTTTTGAAGGTTGACCAATCATTAAATCAAAAGAATTCACATTGTTTCTTTTGGTTTAGATATTTGTGCAAAATTATTTCAATGATCATTTGTGCTTATTTAAGGGCTTATTTTAATTTAAAAGGTGTTATGAGTGTGAAAGTGAGAATTTTTTCCCAAAATGACACTGTTTTAAAAAGTGTTTCCCAAAATGTCACACTTTTAAAAGTATTGATCAGAATAGCCCAGTTTTTAGAATTCGCGGTTGGCAACTGCGTTTTCATTAATGAATTCGCAGTTGGCAATCGCGAGTTTATAATTTTTCTATTTAAAAAAAATGCGGTTGGTAACTGCGAATTCAACTTTGAAAATGCAGTTGCCAACCGCGAATTCTAAAAACTAGGCTATTCTGGTCGATAATTTTAAAAGTGTGAAATTTTGGGAAATACTTTTTGAAACAGTGTCATTTTGGAAAAAAATTCGTGAAAGTGAGCTTCATTGAATAAAAAAGTATTATAATTTTTTTTTTCAAAATTGTAGTGTGTAGTTTCAAATGGGATAATTTTTAAAAATAATATAGTTTTAAATGAGACAGAATAACTTATTCAACAGAAGGCATGAAAATTTAAAAATAATATAACAATATAATATTAATGGTGGAGTAGTGTAGAGTTGTGAATATAGTAATAAGGGAAGAAAACAATTGGGATGGAGTAGTATGACCCAATAATAATATGACTAAACAAGAGTCAATGGCGATCTTTAACAAGCTTATTTATTGGAGCTCATTTATTGGTGAGAAGATCTTAATCCTCGAATAAGTTTGAACGTCTTCAATTTTCTTTGATTGATTCTTATGTCATGTTTATAAACAAAAATCATGGGCAATCTCTTTATACAATTGAAATTCTTTTAATGAAACATGTTTTCGGTCGTGGTCAAATTTATGTTGCTTTCTCCAGAGTCACCCATCCTATTGCCCTTTATATTTGGAAATTCAATTCTGCAGAAGATAGTCCATCTAACAAATATACACGAAGGTTGTGTTCAAATGTTTTCCAAAATGTGTAATACATATCTCTTATCCCTACTTATTAATAATTGCTTTCTTAAAATATATATTGATGACGCAGGAAACGATCCAGATCAGCCTTAGTCCAGCAATAGGTTGATCCCTAGCAAATGTGACCTGAAACCACGAACAAACAACTAGCTGGGTTGGCCTCCGGCTAAGACCCTCCGGTGTGATGATGAAATGTGGTGTAATTAGTTGTATGAAACTGTATGGAAATAACGTAATCTCAATAAAGCCAAGAAGACATTACCTTTTAACGTTGGATGTTGTTGGGTATTTATAGTGGTGATGTAGGATCGTATTGAATCCCTTAAATTGTGGAGATAATGTAGACATAACGTTCTTCGTGATTGTAGGAAATGGTTATGGAATGAGCATAGATGGACGTACGTTTCCGTAGATCGAGGTCGTCTGAGTAATCAAGGTCGACCTGACTTTGTGCATTAGACAGGCAGAGATTGTATAAGTCGATGATCGTATGCCGTAAATAACCAACTTTCTTGTAGTGGTGGGGCTTGGCCCATCACTTTTATTCCTTTCAGTGGCCCCCAACTTTCTGAGTTGACTTTGTCGACTAGGAAGTTATATAAAAAATATATGTTGTGGCAAATGGAGCTCGCTGTTGGATGGTCGTCTGAGTAGAGGTAGGTCGCTCTCGACCATTGACTTTTGGCAGTTGGACACGTTGTTTAATGCATCGTAATTTCCGCAATAATGTTACGGTTCTGGCGATTGGACATCCATCTTGGGAACCGTTGCTGGGCAATTACAGACAAAGTAAACGATTGTGTCCCCTACCCTTTCCAATTCATGTAAGGTTTTGGAAACAAATAAAAGGGAAAATCCTTTTCCTTTTCATACTTTACAATCCCCAATTATCCGAATACCCAGCAAGAACAAAAAGTAAGGAAGTTGATTTTCTGGCATAATTGAGGTACCCCTCAATCCCTCTGTATTTAGGTTTAATTTCAAGTTGTTCTCTTTATTCCTCCATGGCTAGGACCTTTGGCTTCGAGCTAGGTGTTAGGTATGTGTATAACTCCCATAATCTTAGGATTTGTAAACGGTTAGAGGGTCTACAGAAGGAGTTGACTAGAGAGGAGTGTATTACCATTTTGAAAAGATGGGGGTTGTTCCATAATGAGGTAAGGTTCCCAGCTAGAGAGAGTATGTGAGATTTGGAGGCGGAAGATCCACGAATTGTTCACTTCCGTCTCTTCAATAAATTGATCGACCATATTATAATCTTCTATATCAAGTCTAATAAACCCCCTTCCCTAGAGAAAGGTTAGCGTTCCCAGGGGAATCTAGGTCACCCATAGGAAGTTTGGAACATACTTCGACTAGGACTGATTCCCCTGTTTCTGTGTCTTCTGTAGATATAGCAGCTCAACAACAATATGTAGTTTCTACCTCGTCGAGCTCCTCCTTAGGAAACATAGTGGACAAGTTCTGCTCGACGGTTGTCCCAGGCCGTAACGAGAGGGGATACATGGCCTCCAAGCCAGTGATAGGGAGGAAAAACTCTGAATCCCACATCAAAATCTTGCACGACTTCTTCGAGGTCCCTAAAGAGGACTTCCACCTTACCCACTACACTGAATGGCAAAAAAAAAACCAAATCTTGAATGCATTAGGGTCTGAATCTGACCAAGATAGCTTTCTTTTAAGGCCAATTTGAGGCCGGCCAATGCCTACCCCTAGATCCCATTATCTGCGAATTCCTGGAGTGCTCGACCAATGTCCCCATGCAACTAGGTGCCAACACAGTTAGGGTACTAGTGTGCTTTGCTATGGTGCGCAGGTTCATCGGGTATGAGCCTTACATGCATGTTTTTAGCAGATTTTTTAAGGTTGTGCAGAACGACAAAACTTTTGAGATTAGCACTCCAGCCAAAGCTAAAGCCCCAAAACAGCTCACCAATATGCCCGATATGGCTTCTGGGTGGAATGCTCATATGATCCTTGTAGTGAGTAGGAAGGGATAAGAGTTCCCCTTGCCTGAGGCTGATACACCTCCTATGAAGGAGGAGGATTACTGGGTCCCAAAGTGGAGTGAGGAGCTCACTCGTACGTTTACATTAGTGTCTCGAATGAGCACTATTAGATGGGCAACATTGGAGTCGGTCAAGGACTTCTTTATCCAGATTGGATAATTCATGAGAGGGAAATGTTTGAATCCCAATGTCATTTCTGCAAGAAGAAGCCCGACCATTGCAGAGACATATTCCACTATGGCGGTTAAGTACCTTTATACATATTCTTGTAATTTTTCTGTCACTTTGCTCGTACGTTCCTTTGTTAACTATTTTTCTTTTGATCGTGCAGTTTTAACCGCTGAGCAAGAGGCCAACATGAATCGTATAGTCGATCTAGGTGATAAGAGGAGATACAAGAAGGCGCATGGTGCCGCCAATCCTAGATCCAGCTGGGAGAAGGAGGTTGAGGATATAAACAAGTTGCTCCCCAAGGAAGTAGTGGGGATGGTCCCCATTGACCGGTCTGGGCCTGTGGAGCCCATTGAGCATGCTCCCCAAGTGCAAGTAGTAGGGGGAGAGGGGGAAGTCGACACCTCGATCGAGCTAGCATTGGGCTCTGATCCCCGGCACGAATCGATTGGGGCAGATCCCCAAAAT
The DNA here is from genome assembly GCA_022495995.1 of Adenophora triphylla var. japonica. NCBI lineage: Eukaryota > Viridiplantae > Streptophyta > Magnoliopsida > Asterales > Campanulaceae > Adenophora > Adenophora triphylla. Next base: position 454,649 of record JAFEMH010000224.1, read on the forward strand.
ATATTAGACTTGGAGCTCGATGACGTCGAGCAAGAAGATGCTGATGATGCTCTTCCTCTTAATCAGCTGAGAAAGAGGTCGGGTGTCGACTACAGTCTTGATGAAGCTGGCACCTCCAGAGCACTGGGCTCTGCCTCTAGCCATCCTTCACCTCAAGCTCCCTTATCCAGAAGCACTGATGAAGTGCAAGCCTTGGTGAAGAGGCTAAGTGATGTCCCTCCCCTTACTGAGATAAACAGTTTGAGCTGCCATTATCTTGAGCTGGGATTGGGGCAAGTCATTGTGAGAAGGGCAGCCAATATGGACCTGCTAGCCTAATTTGTTGAGGAAGGGCTTACTCCGGAAGAGTACAGTGATAGGTAGGACCTTCTTTCCTCCAAGGTAACACTTGTGCATTCCCTACTTTTTACTTTCCTTTTGTTTGATCGTAGTACTTTTGGTCGCTTTGGTTATGACAATTGTTGTATTAACTCTCTTCTTTTTGTTATGTAGTCTCTAAGAGAAGTTGGAGAGCTGCCATAGGAGCAGATTGCCTCCACCAAGTATTCAAGGAAGGTCAGAGAGCCTGCTGAGCTAAGGGAGAAGCTTGTGGACTCCAACTCCCAATGACGTGCTCTCCAGGCTGCTCATTTCAACGCTGAGAAAGAGCGAGATGAAGCCTTGGTCGACCTGAAACTGGCAAGGGAGCGGCTTGCTCCTCTTCAGCAGCAGGTAGAATCTTTTGCCCCCATTAGGGCTACTTTGGAGGAGGAGGCAGTTGCGGCTCGCCATGATAAGGCTAGGCTGGATGGAGAGATAGGTGAGCTGACTGTGATGATCCAAGATCTCAATGCTCGCATGATAAAGATGAGTGAAGATCATCAGGCTGCCCGACTCAAATGGGAGGAAGAGGCCCAATCTAGAGAGAAGGCTGATGTGAAGGCCTTCAAGAATAGTGATGCGTGCTATGACATCATCGCATCCCGAGCTAGGGATTTCTATGATGTCGGGCGCCAACACATGGCCTGCCGTGCAATAGTGGATCCTTCAGTCGATGTATCTGTTGATAAATTAGCCCATTGGGCTTCTGAAGATTGCTATGATGAGCAAGCGCGTAGCGGCTATTCCCTTGTGCCTTACAATGATAATGATCTGGCTGTCATCGCTCAACAAGATATACAAGGTGGAATAGAGCCTTGGGTCACCCCTCTCATTGAGCAAAGGAATTTTAATGTCGTTCTTCAAGAGCTAGAGGATGCCGACGAGGTCGATGAAGAGAACGAGGTCACCCAAGATCAAGTTTTTCATGACGTCGAGCACCAGGAGCAGCCTGATGATAATTAGGAGAGTTGATCTTTTATTCGTAATTTAGTTTTGTAATGAACAAGCCCCAAACAATCTTTACTTTATTGTTTTTAGTCGTTAATGCCATAGCCCGATTTGGGAGGCGTCTTAATGCGTACCTTTGTATATTGACAAGTCCTGGCCCACATTTGGGGGACTTTTTATTAATGCTAGTTGACTGTTTGCATCACTTTGTTTTGATCCAAGTTGCTATCTTTTTGTCGAACTGGATTAAGTAGGAGATTGACCAAAGTCTTAGTCAGATCAGTTGGCTACAACGAAGCTGGCTAAGGTTTTAGTTGAGCTTGTTTAGAGAACGAGATTGACATTAGTCTTTAGTCGAACCTGTTTCCAGAACGAGGTTGACTTAGGATTTTAGTCGAGACTGTTTAAGGAATGAGACTAACATTAGTCTTCAGTCGAACTTGTTTAAGAACGAGGTTGACATAGGACTTTAGTCGAGTCTGTTTTAAGGAACGAGACTGACATAAGTCTTTAGTCGAACCTATTTAAGAACTAGGTTGACTTAGGACTTTAGTTGAGTCAGTTTAAGGAACGAGACTGACATACTAATTAAGAATGAGGTTGAATTAGGACTTTAGTCGAGTCTATTTAAGGAACGAGACTGACATAAGTCTTCAGTCGAACCTGTTTAAGAACGAGGTTGACTTAGGACTTTAGTCAAGCCTGTTTAAGGAACGAGACTGACATAAGTCTTCAATCGAACTTTTTTAAGAACGAGGTTGATATAGGACTTTAGTCGAGCCTGTTTAATATTTTGAGATCGACCAAGAGTCGGACTTGAGTGGAATAAGATGCAAGTGTAACACAGTTTGTGAAGAAAACTTTTCGAGGGTAACCCCATTTTATTGATCAATTAGATCGTTACATAGAATGCTTAATCATAAATAATATCTAACTAAGTGGCTAGCATGCCAGGGATGTTTCAGTTCGTCACCACCTGGATGGCGAATCATGTATGTCCCTTCCTTAACAATTCTATTGATGATGTAGGGACATTCCCAGTTCAGAGATAACTCTTTCTGTTCAACTTTCCTTCCAGTTACTTCAATTTTCCTTAGCACATAGTCCCCAATGTTGAACAACCTTTTCTTGACCTTCTTGTCGTGTTAACCCTTAGTTTTCTTCTTGTAGTTTACCATTATGAGCTGAGTAGTCATCCATTTCTCGTCTAGTAGGTCCAGGTCGAGCAATCTGTTGGAATTATTCTGGTTTTGATCAAATAAAGCCACTATAGCTGTAGGAATTCACAGCTCGGCAGGTGCCATGGCCTCCGACCTAAAAGTAAGAGCAAATGGGGTTTCCCCTGTAGGCCCCCGGGTGGTTGGCAGACTTCCCAAAGAGCAAGGGGTAGTTCGTCCAACCATCTGCCAGCTCGACCAATTAGGCCCTTACTTAGTGCTGTCAATACCAATTTTTTGCTGCTTCTGCTTGCCCGTTACCTTGAGGATAAGCAAGCAACGACTTCCAGTGTTTAATCCCTAGCAAATGTGACCTGAAACCATGAACAAATGACTAGCCGGGTCGGTCTCCGGCTAATACCCTCCAGCGTGATGATGAGATGTGGTGTTATTAGTTGTATGAAACTGTATGGAAATAACGTATATCTCAATAAAGCCAAGAAGACATTACCTTTTAAAGTTGGATGTTGTTAGGTATTTATAGTGGTGATGTAGGAACGTATTGAATCTCTTAAATCGTGGAGATAATGTAGGCATAACAGTCTTCATGATTGTAGGAAACAATTATGGAATGAGCGTAGATGGATGTACATTTTCGTAGATCGAGATCACTTGAGTAATTAAGGTCGACATGACTTTGTGCATTAGACAGGCAGAGATTGTATAAGTTGATGATCGTATTACGGATGAAGCTAGGTCGGGACCAAGAATGGTCGGATAATGAGCTAGGTTGACTGATCTTTTATTGCTGGGCCGGTTGAGTTGTGATGATTAGATTGGCCCATTTAATTATATTGTCTCTGCAACGTCTGAAATGTTGGGTTTCATTCGTGGGGCCTGGCCCATCACTTTTATTTCGTTCATATATGAATGTGTATTTGTATGTGTTATTTTCGTAAAGATCAATATTATTAAATTTTTTATGTTTTGTTTACGGATGTATATGAAGCGTATTAGTTTGTAATGTTGTTTTTGTGTTTAATTATCATTTTTTGCTTTTTGTAAACAGAAAATTTTATATCTTGTCGTGCATCGCACATGTGATACATTAGGAAAAATAACAAAATCAACGACAAAATATGATATAAGTCTAGGCAAAGATGTGTCATAATCTTGAAAACTATAACCATCTTGCATGGTACAGATGTTTTTAGGGTATTTCACCCAATATCTATATTATAATACAGCTGACAAAGAACGACTGAAATCAATCCATAATCGCTATGATTCAAGGGTTGTCATTTGTCTAACCGTAAGATTAATAGTCAATGCTTTAATCCAATGACTCTCGTTAAGCAGTTTCTAAAATACTCCTGAATCTATCAAAGAAGGGTTGAGATTAACCCATAACCGCCTCATCCTATGACTATTATTAAACGATTTTATTTCTTTTTAATTTCATAGGAAGTATCTATATTACAATAGACAATGGAGGTAACAACTGAGATAAAGAATGGATGAGATTGAATCTCAGTGAATGATCTAACGGCTTGAATTCCCCCTTCCCTCAATCGTTTTTAACTTCCCACTCCCCCATAACCGATGTCCAACCACCAGCAGTTTCATTTCATGCCTTCCCTTACCTTTTATCACACACACTTTCACTCATGGATTTCAAGTTTCGCAACTCCAATCCCCTTTGATTCATGAAATTCACTTAGAAGACTTTGATCGAGTATATATACAGCTTGAATAAATTTTATTCACCTACAATATCAGGGAGTTTTATTGTGTGTTGTTTGCAACTTCACCTGCTCTTCTTTTTTTGGACTCCTCCAAAGGTAAAATCATAAATTCAAGCTTGAAATCTTTTATTTCTCTATTTCAATTTGTAATGTATGATTATGTCTACTTACAATTTAGTATATTTTTTTTTAGAAAGTGTTTCTATGTGATCTACTGTTTGCATATCTATTACTCACCAATTCCTTTTGTTTGTTTATAGGCATTGTTAGTACTCGCTTTGGAGAGAACCATACCAGTTCAAGGGGCCAATGAAAGGAGGTTTTACTTACCATTTGTACACGCTTTCGAGTAAGATATTGCTATAATGTTATGCGAAGGCTTTCAGTTGGAAAAATTGGTAAATGATGGAACCAAGAAGCAACAGGGAAGAATGTGGAGCCTATGCTGAAGTTAGCATGACATTTCACCTTCTTTTTCATATAATATGGTGGTGAAACCTTTAGTCAATTGGGTTGGGTTTTATTTTTACAATCCTTATATACTGTTTTAGTTTCACAATTGATTAAAGTTGTTTTTGATGGGGCCAAAATCTCATATTGTAATGTATATTGTCCAAGTAAAGAGGAGATTAAGGATCCTTTGTTTTGTCATTTTGAAGTTTGAAATTTCTGTGTACATGTTTGCATATATTTGTGTCAATTTTTTTTCATATCTATATAATGCAAAAATACGTTTCAGTCGGTAATTTGCCTACTTAATCGTTTATTGGGACATGATATTTTTTTTTCTAGCATGACGATTTTGATTAAAAAAGGGGAAAATGAATTTAGTAGAACCGCAAGTGGATAGGCGTCACTCTGTTCCCTTGGCACGGCACGGAGGTTAATACTCGTATTGAATTAAAATAAATCAAAAGAAGAGATGTATTTGGACATGATATTTTTTTTTACTAACACGGCATTTTGATTAAGAAAAGGGGAAAATGAATTTAGTTGAATTGCAAGTGGAAAGGCGTCGCTCCGTGCCCTTGGCACAGAGCGGGGGTTAATACTAGTATTGAATTAAAATAGATCAAAAGAAGAAATGTATCAAAAGTCTTCTTCAACCACAACCATAGTCTGTCAGCCTCCAAATAGAAGAAGAAAATATGACAAAACATCATACTATGGAAACCTCTTCGATGAAGCAGCCTTCACTTAGAAGCACTTCCTGTGTACAATCGAGGGTCCTGATTCATCGTACTCGGCTTTTGATATCCACATCTGCAATCACAAATAGCATTATCTTTATTAACGGGAAATTTATAACAAACTAACACTTTTTACATATATTTTTTTTAAATGGCCAAACTGTACAACCTAGTTATAATTTGTAACCACCACCATCACAGTCCCAGCACCAGAAACATCATCCAACTACCGCCACTGCTACTCCTCCTCACCTACCACCACCACTCACTGCCGCTATCACCCCATGTCGCCATCAACCAGGGGCAGATCTAGCCTTTTTTGAGGTGGGCTGAACCAGGGGCGGATCTAGCCTTTTTTGAGGTGGGCTGGAATTTTTATTTTTTACCTAAGTCACCCACTATATGCAACTTTTATATGTATATGCAGTTATTTTTCACTGTTATTATTGTTTACAATATTTTTTAAACACCAAGCCCACGCGGTTTCAAAATTCTGGATTCGCGCTTGCCATCAACACCACCGCCACTACTATGACCCCACCCCTCACCCATACCTACAATACTAGCTCACGCCCATAACTCTACTCTACCACACCCCACCACTATCATTTACCACCACCCATTACCTCCACAAACATCACTCCGCTGCAACCATCACCCCACTGCAACTATCACCTTCACCACCCTACTATCGCTACATCATAGCCATCATCTCTACCATCACCTTCCACTATTACTACCACATGTGGGTTATGATGGTGCCAATGGGGGTAGTGGTGGATAGGGAAAGTAGCAGTTGCGATGGCGATGGTGGGGTAGTGGAGGCGGTAGTCGTGGTGGTTATAATGGTAAGGTTGTGACAGCGGTGGTGGTGGTTATTAGGAATATAATATATTCAATATTAGGAATATATTATATTCAAGTAAATATTGTAATTATCAAAGTAAATATTGTGATTATTGTATTTACCAAACTTAGAAGATTGTGTTTATCAATTAGGATATGTATATCTTGCCAACCAAGTTAGTCTAGAACATTCTTTGTTACCCTATAAATATGTATCATATTATCATTAATAAAATTGAGTCTTTCACATAAACCTTTCTCTCTACCATTTGTGATTGACTCCGTATCACCCTTCTCTTATCTTCTATATGGTATCAGAGCGATCCGATCCATATGGGACTTCTCCACCCAACCCTAGCAGCAAAACCTAAAGCCGCCATACACCAACCACCACCACCAAAAGCTTCCGCCACCACCCTCCTTCTTCCCCCCTATCAACACCCTCGGCTTAAAGCACTTCGGCAACACCCGGCTCGTCTCATCACTCTTCAAGATTGGACTTATCCAAGGATCGTCCATCTTGCGGGAGCGTATTAGGAATATAATATATTCCTAATAGTGGTGACGAGAGCTGTGGGATAATTAGGGACGTTGCTAGGAATTGAAGTGAGGGGGGGGGGTCAAAATATAAACTAAATAAGCGTACTCCGAAAATGAATGTCTAAAAAAATCAAATTTTCTCTAAATCGATAGCAAATTTAATTTTTTTTTGGGCAAATTGCAATTTGGTTACCTATGTTTGTATCAGTTTTGCAATTTGGTTTCCAATATTGAAAAAGTTGCAAGTCGATTTCAAACATTGACATTTTGTTGCAAATTGGTATAAAAACTAACATATTGTTAATTTTTTGATGGAATTAAAGTCAAGTGCCATGTAAATAACTTTTTAAGGAGCATGCTAATCATTTCGTTGGGGAAAAGGAATAATTTATTCTTTAAAGTCAAAATGACGAAGCTTTATAACACTTGGTTAATGAAAAAAACGATTCAAAAATATAAATTAATTAAAAAAACACGTAAAGTAGTGAGTGGTGGTGACTATGGTGCTAATAGTGGTAGTGGTCGGTGGTGTTGGAGTTGAAATGAATATGAAATTACCATTATGACTCTTAAAAATTCAAGTGCATGGCGCATGATTTAGATTTTGTCAAAAAATTAACATTTCGTTAATTTTTACACCAATTAACAACAAAATGTCAATGTTAGGAATCAGATTGCAACTTTTTCAATATTGGAAACCAAATTGCAACAACGACACAAACATACGTAACCGAATTGCAATTTGCCCTTTTTTACATTTACTTTGGAGTGAAGGAGTATTAAATTTCACAATATAACCCTTTTTCACTTTCACTCATTCAAATTTTGCAATGTTTCATTACATAATCCATACTTTCTTACAAGATATAATTAGCAATTTTTTCAAAGTTTAGGGGAGTCAAAAATTATATGCACATATACTTTTCTTAAAGTCAGGGGGTAAAAAGAGAATTTCTTAAAAGTTCAGGGGGACAATTGACCCTCCCTCCTTGCATATAAATAGCTCCGTCCCTGGGGGTAATGGTGGTGGAGGTGGTGATAGTGTGGTGGATTGTGATAGTTGTAGAAAGGAGTGGCGGTAGTAGTGTGGTGGTTATTGTGGTTGTAGCATGAGGCTGTGATGGTGGCAACGGTGGGATTAATTTCAAACTGTAACTCAGTTTTTACAATCTGGCCAAATTTTGTTATTTGATTCCTTAAATTGTACAGGTGTTAGTTTTTTTTAAATATTTCGTTAATAAAGATAACGCCGTTAGTTAAATGTTGGGTATAAAATGATAGTACTTTTGGGGTACCACAGTAATATGAAAAATACAGTCAATGGTAGACACGCCTTAAAGTACAGTTGATGTCCAATTAGAGTTTTGTAGTAGGCAGTCCAATAATAAATTTATCAAAAGATTTCAACATACCTGCTGGAATGTGCTGAGGGATGCCAAAATGGAGCCTCCGATCCACACACTATACTTCCTCTCCCGTGGGGCCATCACCTTAATCTTCATGCTACTAGGAGCTAACGTGGTGATCTCCTTGCTCATCCTGTCAGCAATGCCCGGGAACATCGTGGACCCTCCACTAAGAAGAATATGTCCAAAAAGATCCTTCCTAATATCCACGTCGCATTTCATGATTGTGTTGTATGTAATTTCGTGAATGCCAGCAGCCTCCATTCCAATCATTGAGGGCTGGAAGAGGACTTCAGGGCAGCGGAATCGTTCAGCTCCGACAGTGATGACCTGTCCATCGGGAAGCTCATAGTTCTTCTCCACAGACGTGCTGGTCCTCGAAGTTTCTAGCTCTTGTTCATAGTCCAGGGCAACGTAGGCTAGCTTCTCCTTTATGTCCCTCACAGTTTCCCTCTCTACAGTAGTTGTGAGAGAGTAACCACGCTCGGTTAAAATTTTCATGAGGGCATGTGTGAGATCACAACCAGCTAGGTCAAGACGCATGATAGCATGTGGGAGGGCATGCCCTTTGTAGATGGGGACGGTGTGGCTGACACCATCACCAGAGTGAAGTACAATACCTGCATACATATTATGTTTAACATAATTAGGCTAAGAGAAAATGCTAAATACATATTTTATACACAATAATGATGATTCTGATACAAGATGAGCCATTACCAGTATCATATTCATGATATTGCAAATAATATGGAATAAAATCATGATTATTTTGTACCATACGGGCACGTAAAGAGTATTGCAGAAGCTTGCTTACCAGTTGCACGACCACTAGCGTAGAGGGAGAGGATAGCTTTGATGGAAACATACATGGCAGGAGTGTTGAAGGTCTCAAACATAATTTGAGTCATTTTCTCACGGTTGGTTCTCGGATTGAGAGGAGCTTCTGTGAGGAGAACAGGTTGCTCTTCTGGTGCGACACGAACCTCATTGTAAAAAGTGTGATGCCAAATTTTCTCCATGTCATCCCAATCAGTGACAATTCCATGCTCAATCGGGTATTTCAAAGTCAAAATACCTCTATTGGATTGAGCCTCATCACCAACATAGACATATCTCTGGCCCAGACCAACCATCACATTGGGATAACAAGGCCTACCCACAACGCTAGGGAAAACGGCTCTTGGTGCATCATCTCCAGCAAAACCAGCCTAAATGTATGCAGATGATCAATAAGTAAGATTCAAACGTTTAATAATTAAATAGGAGTAATACTAAAATTGGGATAGTCACCTTGATCATTCCTGTCCCATTATCAAAGACGAGAGGCGGAATATCCTCAAATTCCGCCATTTCTCAATGTGTGCTGGGAAAAAGGTACCATTATCATGTTAAATGGTGGAATAAACTTAAGAACGCATTGATCTTAATGCTTGTTATGAACAAGAACCAGATTTAATTTGAGCTTTTAGATAATCAATCATCATATTATTTAATTCGTAGAAAGTCAACCCCTGGTAATGTTTCTTATTCTTCTTCATCTTCTTCTCTGTTTTTTTAATTGATGGATCCAAAAGTTGAAAGACAACACTAACAACGAGCAATCAAAAGAAACTGTTAAGAAGATACGACCAAATGTTTGAACGCAGAAACAGAAACATACCTGGTGTTGGGTAGATCTGAATTGTATCAACAGAATAAGAAGAAGAAGCAGCAATTACAGGGACACTCCAACAGCAGACACTCGCAGAGGCAGAGATGAAGAAATTATGAATCAACGGTACATTGTAGCATTACACCAGTTAGACTATGAGCAATGGGGGATTGAAATGGGAGTTGAAATGGGTTTAAGTTTGATGAAGTTGAAATGGGTTTAAGTTGGATGAAATGGTGCAATGGTGAGTTGAAATGGGTTGAATGAAAAATGAGGATGAAATATTTCATCCAGCTGAATTTTTTTTTTTTTTTAGTGACACGTGGCGGCTTCTGATTGGACCGTATTTGGCACTTGCGCCTCACGGCCCGGCAAGGCGCGTGAGGCGCTCCAGTTTTTCCTTTTTTTTTCTTGATTTGACACATGGCATGATCTGATTGGTTCCCAGGATTTTCGGATTTAATTTTTTATCCCAAATCTTTGAGCTGAATTATCACCTAGTAAACTAATTTTTTGTTATTTTTTTTCACCAAAATTCATCATTTTTTCCCTATAAATTGATACAAGTTTCATTTGATTTGGACAAAAAAAAAACTCTTTTCTCAATCATTTTCTTCATTTTTGTCTTTATTTTAAAAAAAATCATCATCCTTTTAGTGAAATTGATTGAATTATTGCTTTGGTAGCCCCAATGCTTTGTCCTTTTTCCTTTCTCCTTTCTCCTTTCTCCTTACATGTCGCACCCATGTGAAAGTGTTAACTTTGGTGGCCCTTTTTCCTTTCACATCCGTCAAATTCCCACACAACTACTCTATAAATTCCAACACCCACTGCAACAACAAAACAAGTCCATCTCCAAAAAAACACTCCATTCTTTCTTTCTTCCTACACCAATCTTTCCTTCTTCCTACACCAATCTTTCCTTCTTACACCAATCTTTCCTTCTTCCTACACCAATGGATCCATTCAGAGTTCCTTTTGATGTCGAAGCCTACAAAAGGCAACTTGAATGGGAGGAGAGTTTTATCGTCAACCCACTTTTGGAACAAACACCGAAAAAAAAGAGACAACATTTCAAAAGAGATCATGTTGTTCACAATAAGAGTCAGGTTGACGACTACTTTGCTGAAAATGCTAGGTACAGAAATTTCTTTCGCCGATGATATCGGATGCGGAAACATGTATTCCTTCGAATTGTCGCGGACCTATCAAACCATGACAACTGCTTTACACAAAGATTCGATGCTGCTGGCAAAGAAGGCCTATCTCCATTAGCAAAATGTACCACGGCGATGCGAATGTTAGCATATGGTATGTCCGCCGACCATATTAATGAATACATAAAGATAGGAGGCACTACATCATTGGAGACATTACGTAGATTTTTCAAAGGGGTCATTCAATTGTATGAGCAAGAGTACTTGAGAGCCTCAACTGGTAATGACTTGCAAGGAATACTTCATGTTAGTGAGATGCGGGGGTTTCCCGGGATGATCGGAAGTGTTGATTGCATGCACTGGAATGGAAAAATTGTCCGCTTGGCCAATTCATCTATCAACTTCTCTGCATCCCTGGTATTTTTATTCATAATACTACCTCCACAAGAAGAATCAACTGTCCGTTTATCCTGCATAGTTAATCCTCGATAAAAGTACACAATTAATTGCCCATCATCAATGCCATGATACAGGCAACTTCTGAAAAGCTTATAGAACCGATTGTAATATTCATATAAAGATTCATCAGACCGCTGTTCCATATTACTGATATCTCGTTTCATAACATTGATTTGATCTGGAAGGAATAGCTCATCAAGAAATACCTCTTTCAGTTGCTGCCAAGACGTAATACTATTCGATGGCAGGTGATAATACCATGCGTTTGCATTATCCTTAAGAGTAAAGGAAAATGCTCTCAACAAGAATTGTTCGAGGGGAAGTGCAGCCAATTTCATGCACTCACATATCTGCACAAAATACGCTACGTTCTGATTAGGATTTTCCCCTGGTATCCCATTGAAGTGGGGCAACTGATTCAACAATCCCGACTTCAATTCAAATGTAACTCCAGTAGGTAAATCAGGGAACCAAACTGCTTGTGGTTGCTCATTCCAGTTCGGAGCAATCCTCTGCCTCAATGTCAAGATGTGGGGGAGGTCGGTTATTATTACCTCTTCCATTACCGTCATTATCCACAACTCTAGCTCATGATCACCCCTACCGTTATTATTATTCATCTCTTCCAACTGCAAACTTCTCCTAGCGACTTCGCTTTCTTTTCTCCAGCTCCTGAAATATCTTTCAATTTCTGGAACAAAGGGATTAGCAAGTTTATTAGCAGAACGGGTATGGACCATATAAGGTTCCACACCACAAGATGACAATACTAAAGCTCAATGAAAAGGAAACAAGAAAAACAAAGAAGAAATAGATTAAGAAAAAGAATAAGAGTGCAAACAAATAAACACTGTTCCCCGATAACGGCTGCAAAATTTGATAGGCTAAAGTCGCACGCCTACAAATTAACCAAAGACTTGGCCACAATAATGTAGCTAGAGCAAGTCCAGGATCGAACACGAAGAACGGTTATAAGTTCGCACAATTGTCACTTGACAAGATTGGGGGTCTAAGATTTATTTTGATTACTTCCTAAAACGGGAATAAAAACTAGGTTGTAAACAAATAAAGAAAAGCATTTTGGACTAATTAATATTCCCGTCTATCATTCAAATATCATCGGCCAATTCTTTTCAATTTTATCCTATTTACTCGATCACGAGATGTATTTCAATCTCTATCTCTTTCTTTGATATTAGTTAATAGCACTGACACACTCACTAATAACCACAATCAATATTCAAACCTAACTGACACGGTCTAGATTCAAAATACCAATTGAATGCCAATTTAAGAGATGAAGATCGAGAACACTTTCTAATATTATTTCAATTAGATAATTGTTTATTTTCTCTAGTTCACAATCCACCACTACACATGCATGCACTATAAAGATGCTACTTGTAAAATCCTAAATGGACACAATTTTAGGAGATTCTAGCAATAAATCAATAACAAAGATTTAACAATCGGTCTAATTACAAAACCCTAGAAATCAATTTAATCAATTAAGAACAAGAAAAAATATAAATAGGATAAAAGAGATAAAAATAAATTAACTTCAATTGAAATAAAAAAAGGTTCCAATAATTAAAACTAAAGCAAAGAAAATTAGTTATCCATGGAAAAATAATAAATCTCTAAAAGAAAGTAAATGTTGGAACCCTAATAATTTTCTAAAATGAAGTATTTATACTCCACCCTGAAAACTAAATCAAAAAGGATAAGAAAATAAAATAAAAAGGTTTTAAAACATAAAAACTGCGAGTGCGTCTGCTGAGAAACGCGTTTCTCCATAACTATGGAGAAACGTGTTTTTCATAGCCAGAAGCTTTACATTTGATAACCAGAAAAAAAAAATCCAAGGCCAAGACCAAAAGCTTCTGGATATCCAGAAGCTTTGCATTGATAGCGAAGCTTTGCGGTTGATATCCGAAGCTTTGTATTTGATAGCCGAGGAAGGATGTGAAATGTATATCCGAAGCTGTTAGGTGCATATCCGTAAAAGCTGTTAGGTGCATATCCAGAAATGTGTTAGGGCATATCCAGAAATTGCTATTGAAGGTTTCTGGATATCCAGAAACCTTCAAATGTATATCCAGAAACATTTTGAAGGTTTCTGGATATTCATTTGAAGGTTTCTGGATATCACTTTCATAGGTTTCTGGCTATCTAGCTCATTGTCGCGCGACATGTCGGGACCCGTTTCTCCATAACTTATGGAGAAACGCGTTTCTCCCTAGATTTTGTGAAAAACTGCACGGTCAAAGTCAACAAAACTGCAAGGTCGTGTCACGAGTCGTGACAATTATTTTACTCGTGCTGATACTACAAGAAAACTGATTTTTCGCGACGGCCAATAGCCGTCGCCTAAACCCTTAAAGCCGTCGCGGAATGTTAACGCGACGGGAAAAACAATCGCTAAGGCAATCGCGTAAAGCCTTGTCGCGAAAAGATAAGGGAACGGAAAAAGGCCATCGCCTTAGTTAATTATTTTTCGCAATTGCTTTTGCCATCGCAAAACAGTTTTTATTAATTTTATTTATTTAATTATTTTAATCACATTTGCAATCACATTAGCTCAGAAAAGGAGATGACAAATGCAATCATCTTAGGTTTTAGAAAAGGAGACGGCAAATGCAATCGCCTTAGGTTTTAAAAAAAAAAAAGACGGCAAATGCAATCACCTTAGGTTTTAAAAAAGGAGATGGCAAATGCAGTCATATTAGCTTTTATAAAAAGAGACGGGTAAAGCAGTCGCAAATGTCAATGTAAAAATAATATGAGACAGCTTTCGCAATCGCGTAAACTCACTGCTTATTTATATAAGATATTTTTCCCTAAAAATAACGATGATTAATATTCAAAATAATACTATTAGTTGATCCATAAATAATAACAGCTAGTAAATATATAATATTTTCAAAATCATACATCAAAGATTAAAATTAAGATTAAAATTGTTCAAAAGAGTGACATCCACCGTCATAAACTCCAAAATAGACATCCTCCGTTACATAATCCGATTAACGGAAATCAACAGTTATCTTGCTAATATAATACCACTAGAGAGATCAAAAAAATTTAATATACCATAGTATATAAACAGATCGACCCCATCTAACCACCTCGACCCCATCTAACCACCTGCATTTGTGTAATTACAATAATCAGAATGTTGCCAGTTCATAAAGACAAGAACAGTAAAATAATATAGAAGATAGCTAAGTAGAGCTCCGTCCACCTCCAAACAGTTGCCCACTTGAACACAGTGAAGGATGCATAAATATTAAAAAGCAATCAAGGCACATCTAGATCATGTATTTCGACATTCTGATGTTTTCCGCTAAGGCGCATCTCCTTGACACTCTCCGGACTTCATAACCACAAACACTTTGCCTCCTATCAGAACCGCAAATACTTTGCCTTCTAAACTTGTAAAGTCACATATGATAATATCTGCCTTCTCTTTGGCAACCTCCGTTCCTTGGATGCTCATAGCAAGACCAATATCAGCCTACAAAAAGAAAGTTAGACTTCAAATGAAATTATTGGCCCAAGTCAAAGTTAAAAAAGAAAAGAAAGAATATCTTAACCTCAATTAATGCAGGAACATCATCCACGCCATTTCCAGTTACACAAACCACATCCCCTCGTTTCTGTAATGCTTAGAAAGGTAACAACTTGTCACGAGGACGAGGAGAAGACCGCCCCATTACCTACAAATCAAGATATATGGTTAAAGCCTCTTCAAGGAATTCAAATAACTTGCACAGAAGAGTGAAACTAGGAATACCGCATTAGGCTACCCGCTAATTTAAATACACTGGAGCTGTTTGGACAAAAAAAAAACATGTGGACTCATGAGGCAGATTATTCTCATCCACTAAAAAAGCTCACATCTAGGTAAGTAGACTTCAGCAAAGCAATATATATTACAAGCATCATCCTTTGTAGACACACATGTATACCCTAAGTAGAAGCAATATATATTACAAGCATCATCCTTTGGCAGTTTGAAGGTTGTCCCCACTAACCATTCTCACCTGCAAGAATGAGAATCCCTCTCTATAAGTCATATCAAGGAAGAGAACGAGTACATAAAGAGCATCCAGAGCAGGAAGTATAAGACACATATCAACATGTTTCCTTGAAACGATTCACAAAGCCCGCTTGAACATGCCCCTTATTTGAATGCAAAGTACCTTCGTGTTAATAATCAAAAAGTAGGAAAATCATTTTGGGATTGGGATGGAAGGAGCATAATTCATTAGATATTACAAAGGCATAAAAGTACAATAAGGTATTACTGTAACTAAATTTAAGATTACGCGGGTGAAAGAGGAAAGACATCAATATTTACATAGTAAATAGGTGACTAGTTAAGGTTAAGCAAGAAATTAACACGACATCTCTAATGGTAGACCTTAGTTCATATATGCTTGAGCACAAGAAAAGATAAGCTGAGCTTAAGTTGGCCTGGCTATACTTCAAATTGGACTCTCAAATGCCATTAATAATATATTGTCCCTCTACAATATCGATGGAGTGAATGCAGAAAAGAATAAGGGCAACCAACCGTGGAAATAAAAATAAGGAACTGGAGTATAAAATTGTGCTGCTGATTTCTCACCTGTAAAGAGCAGCATACAGCAAAGATCAAATTTCAAAGGCTAAACTCCCGCTGCAGCTTTGACCTCGGGATCTGCCTTACCCTGAGTAAATTTCGTTTCCTGCAAAATCATTTATAGTGGCATGACTGGCATCTATGTCCAAGTAGAAGTGCATATTAAAATGCATACAAAAATAGCTATTCAGTTTAGACTGATTCTCTAACGTTTATTGATACCGATCAGAAGACTTCATATTCATATGCGCAGATAGATAACCACAAATGATATCCAATAGGGGAAAGTAATCATGGATCAACTCATTAATCCCATTGAAATACTGACAAGCTTTCAAATTTTCTGTTCAATAAAAAAAAATCACTTTTCTTAGAAAAGGCAAAAATAACTTATAAAAAATTTAACAAATCATTTGAAATCTTACATCTAAAAAGTATTTGAAAACAGCAAAACTGAAAAGATGCAACAACCTGCACCAGCTCTGGAGCATCTTCACTGCACATGTGCAACCCAATTACTTTGTTAGTCTTTACGCACACTATAAGCTTCATGAAGACCCGATCAGGAAGCCCAGAAAGAGTTGCCTTTTTAAGTGCCTAAAATTTGATGTAAATATATCGACATCACCAAACTCCTCTATTGCCTGCAAATTCCTTTGATCGTTAAAACGCAGTAAGAAAAGTGCAGTTGTTGCAGAAATGACTCATAATATACAATTACCTGTTCTTCTCTCAAGCCAACTTGTGCTATGGGTGGCTGCGAGAACACAGCCGATGGTACATTCCTGCTCACAAGCAGATAAATATCTGGTCAGATTATGTTACTATCACAAGCATATCTCCTAAAGCTTAATCCCAAACCCCCATCTGTAATTTTAGAAAATACACGCATATAGATATGGTTGTCATTTGCTAATACAGAAAGCATTTCACTGATATAGATAATACAATTTGTGTTAAAAGAAGCAGCTGCTATAACTTTCTTTATAGTCTACATTTAGAAACATTAGGATCAAATAGCTAACTCTTAGGCACAAACAACTTTTTTCTTTATTTTATTTTCTGAGTGTGTTTAACACCAAATAGATTGAGTACCTAAAATCTGGCTTCGTTGGTTCATTTGCAAAAATTGTTTTAGCCAATGCACCTCCTTCCATCAAAGCCACTGGAGCCAGGTTAATTATATCGGTAACGTCACCAACAGCCCAAATTGTTGGAACTAATGTACGGGAGTATTCATCAACCTGAGATCATTCACACAAAGCAAATCTAAGATTCCGAAGCAAATATACAAACAATGCGCACGCACACACACAGATGAACCAGAGAGAGAGAGAGAGAGAGAGAGAGAGAGAGAGAGAGAGAGAGAGAGAGAGCCCATCAATGAAGCTACCATTATTGCTCCATTCTTTGCTAATTCCACGCCAACTGCCTCCAGACCTAGATTCTGCAAGGACAGCGAACCATCAGCTGCTTTGATCACAGCCTGAGGTGACTCCTCTGTATGGAACTCAATTCCTTTTACAGACATCTGCTCATCAACAAAGTCTCTAACCTGCACAAGTCAAGGAAGGAAAGCCTCTATATGAAGATTTCCAATAGAAGAGTATATAAGCAATATCATACAGGCCTTGCTATGGTCCTAACCTCCTCATCAAAGCCTCTCAAAACATTCTTTTGTCGAATAAATACATGGAGATCACTTTTCAGTCCACTGAAGATTCCAGCGAACTCAAGAGCAATGTACCCACCTCCAACAATTGAAATTTTTGTAGGTTTTGAGGGTAAATCAAGAGCAGTATCGGAATCAATCACATATTCACTTCCAGGAATTTCAGGAATGAATGGGCGTCCCCCAACTGAAATGAGAATGTTTTTGCAGTGTAGCGTTTCCCATCAACATCCAATGTATGTGGGTCAACAATCTATTAATGTAATAATTAAAAATTAACAACTCACGAAAACAAAAACTGAGTAAGCAGTACATCAGGGGAGGAAAAGAAATATTGTACTTTATCACTAATCAAAATCCAGATATCTTCGCATAATCCCCCCTTAAATCTCAACATCCCCGTTACTCTCTCCTCCCCCAATCAACTGCAAATGCCCAGTAATTTATGTAATCAAAATAAACTAGGAAACAAGAAAATTAAGTCACCGAATAAACATGGAGAGAGAGAGAGCGAGAGATAGAGAGAGAGTCACCTTGTACCTTGGAATCGCAAGAATCGGTGCTGGATGAAGAATCGCGGAGGAAGAACGACCG
Organism: Adenophora triphylla var. japonica; assembly: GCA_022495995.1. Taxonomy (NCBI): domain Eukaryota; kingdom Viridiplantae; phylum Streptophyta; class Magnoliopsida; order Asterales; family Campanulaceae; genus Adenophora; species Adenophora triphylla. The sequence goes on from JAFEMH010000224.1 coordinate 473,004, forward strand.
GAAGAAGAATCGCCGCTGCCGCTGGAGGAAAAACGCCGGAGGAAGAACGCTGGAGGAAGAACACCGGAGAGGAAAAATCGCCTCTGCCGCTGGAAGAGGTAATGAGATGAATGAGAGAGAGAGAGGAAAAGACAAGGGTTTTTCTAAATTTTCTAAATTACAGTAGTTGTAGTCGTGGAATGTTAACAGAAAAGAAAAACGTTTTTAATTGAGTAATTGAATATTTTTATTTATTTTTCATATAACGTGGTGATTGCAAAATTAGTCACCTTTAAAAATAATTAAAAATTCAATTTTTAAAATATTTAATTTAATATTTTTATAAAACGTGATTGCTAAAGCCATCGCTTTTGGTATAACAATCGTGTTAGAATTTCACATTCCCGCATCCGGATTACGTTGTTGGCGCTAAAGGAAAAGCGTATATGTGATGGCATCCGTGACTGCTTAGCCATCACGCTAACCTAATGTGACTGCACTAAATGCAGTCACAAAAGCCGTCTCCTTATATAATCAAACGCGACTGTTTTTTTTGCCATCGCCAAAAGCAATCGCGAAAAGTGAGTTTTCTTGTAGTAACAGTAGCACAACTCGTGCAAATGGGCACCACTCGTGCATGCCTTTTCTTTCTTTGACTCGTGCTTGGTGCTTTTGCTGATTGACTTGGATTCGGTTCGCGACAGTTGCACTTTGGTCACTTTATTTTTCTCTTTCGCATTTTGGTCACTCAAGTTTCCAGATTTGTGGTTTAGCCGCTAAACTTTATAATTCCAGTTTACTCCCCAGTTTTCCATAATTGCAGTTTGGTCCCTGAATTTCTCAGATTTTGCAAAACAGTCCTCAGCTTCACAATCTTGATCCCTTTTTGGATTGACTTTTGCTTCTTGAAAATATTACATCTGAATATGAAATATAACAACTAAAATACCATCGGATTACAATAAAATCTCATTTAACATACTATTCCAAAATTACATCTAAACTAAACTAAATACATCAAAATAGGGATAATATGTCTAGGAAAATAGGAAATTATATATAACATAATTCACCACATCAAATTCCCCCACGCTTAGACAATTACTCGTCCCTGAGTAATCTCCTAACCCCACTCTAATCGCCGGTCTAACCAGGTAGCATGGGGAGAACATATGAAAGTCAATAACAATACGGAATATACATACTTCCGTATCCTTATAACTCCCCAAAAACATATGAGTATATGGCCTTAGCTTGAAACCAACTCGAACATGTAAAATGTCATCTGAACTAAGGCCCACATATAAAATCAAAGGGGAACTAAAATGTCCTAATATTCCCCCACGCTTATCCCACACTACTTTCGCCCTCGCATAAAAATTTTGTTATGGAATATTAATCCCAACAAAATTACCTCGTGAAATCACCAACTCTCCTTATAACTTCAACAGTGAACGAGGGTTTCTATCCTAGGCACCACTACTATCGGGACCTCCTACTCCAAATAATGATCCTACCCGACACTACAAAACATCCCTTATGTCTCCACTCCGATGACATAAAAGATGTCAACAATTTCATTCCTCACCTTTTGCCTAAGTTCCCTTTCGGGTTTTCACTTAGCCTCTCGTTTTTTTTTTAAATTTTTTTGATTTTTTTTGAAATATTTACATATACTATATTCATTCTTACCCCACGCATAAACTAGACATTGCCCTTAATGGCAATAAACCATAAAAATGGAACAATAAAACATGAGGGAAAGGGCACCAAGAGAACTAAATAGGGGACACGGAGGTCCCACCATCATGGGCCTCATCAATATAAGGGGGATGAAAGAAATCGTTTCGAGTTACCTCTAAAAGATGATTCGGTTCAATGACATGCCTCCCGTTGGAGACCATTTAAGCTTTCCCTTTTTCATCTTCACTTCCTTTGCTTTCTTCTTCTCCCTTTGTCGCTCTCCTTTCTTCTTCTCATTCGGCTTCACTTTTGGAGACTCAACATAAACATCTTCTACCTTGGCCCCATCCTTGATAACTTGATAACTGGCTCACTCAAATTCATGGCTCAAACCTTATGCACATCCTTGGGAAAGTTCTTAGCATCAAACGCATTAAAACTTATTGCTTTCCCATTAAACTCCATGGTTAAAGAGCCCTTCTTCACATCAAGCTTAGTTCCAGAAGTAGACATAAATGGCCTCCCCAATAGAATGGCAGCCTTAGAATCAGTCTCCATATCAAGAACAAAGAAATCCACCAAAAACAATAGATCACCAACCTTCATCTCAACATCTCTGACCACCCCCTTAGGGTATGCATTAGACTTATCTGCCAATTGTATAACCACATTAGTGTCTTCCAACTTACCCAACTTAAGTTCTTCAAATAATGCATAAGGCATAACATTAATTAAAGCCCCCAAATCAAGCATGGCTGTATGAAAATTACTCCCTCCAAATGAAACATGAATTACAAACATACCAGGGTCACTACATTTCTTTGGCATCTTTCTCTGATAAACTGCAGAAATATGATCCATGATTTTAACCTTTTCTGACTCCTTTTCTTCTGATTTCTCTTCAAAGTGCACAATTCCTTAAAAAAATTTGCATATCTCGAAACTGTCTAAAGTAGATCTAAAAACAGAATGTTTACCTCTAATCTCTTGAAGGTGTCAAAGATAGCCTTGTCCGGCTCCTTTAAGGTGTCTCTCATCAATGCATCTAGGAAAGGCGGGGCAGGCTCATACTTAGGAACAACTGGTGGAATATACTTCTCTTCAGGGATTTTCTCTTCCACCTTCTTCTCCAACTCCACCTCCACCTCCAGCTCTGGCTCAAATCACTTCTTAACTTTCATTTCAGGCTCCACAGGCCCATTTTCCTCAACTTTCTTCTTCCTTCTCACATAAACAGCACAAACAGATGACTTAGGATTTGATTCAGTTCTAGATGGTAACTTCCCCGAATCCTTAAAGAAAGAAGGGGTACCAAAAGACTCGTTTTTCAATACATTTCAATACGTAGTGTACAATGTAGACATTCGATACCGCATGCATTTTTAAAAGCACACACACAACATTTAAAGAAAGAAGGGGTACCGAAAGAATCATTTTTTAACGAGGCGACTCAGGTGAGCTCTAATATTCTAATATTCTCTTCCCGAGGAGTAGCCTGACCTCCGAACTCAAAAATCTCATCACACAAAAACAGTTTATTTTTTTTTAAACTGATGCCTTTTCTCAATGTTTTGGGCTTAATCAAAACGGCGTGGCGACTCTACAGGCAAAAACACAGTGAGACACCTCCACTCGACCAATACGAAAACCCAGCGAAATGCCAGATGCCGGGGCGCGATTGTGCTGCCTCTCGAATCCGGGTAATTTCAACATTGCCAAAGAAAAACATTCATAAGAAATTTCTAGCATCATTTGCCTAAAACACGTGTTTTTCATCATTTGAAACACGTCAGACCGAGCACGTGCTCTCCCAAACACAAAAAAATCCCAGTTTTCACAATATTCTTCGCATATAAATTTAATCTTTCAAAATGGCATGCATGAATCATTTTCATCATCCAAAATCTCATTTTCATATCTATGATCAGGAGTTGACCTAGTTCTAGCACATGCAAGAACTCCGTCCCATTTTCGGCATTATTTTTCTCACTTTATTTTCAAAAATGAGTCATTCTCATATTTCTTCAAATAAATTTCACATACATGATTACCTATGTATCTAGCTTCGTAGGTCAATCGTTAAGTCCATAAAATCATCAACTAAATCACAAAGAAAATCCAAAAATTCCCAAAATTCAAATTTAGCCTTAATCAATCAAAAATCCACCAAAATCGATGAAATCAAGCAAATCGAGAGTGCTTACCCCTATAGATTGAGGTTTCATGGATTTGTGATCCCTTTTATCGGGATAGAACTGAGAAGTATGCACCGCGAAGTCATACTTTCGGTCGGTCCTCACGAACTCTCTCCTCCTCATTCTCGCGGCCTATGATAGATCATGGCACGCTTGACGGGGCATGATGTGTCCTCCTTGGTCCATCTAAGCAATAAAAACCTGAATCTTTGAAGACTTTGGTGTTTTTCTCTCTCTTTTCTCTCTTCTCTCCTGGGCAAAACGGCAGCAACAATGGCCACCGTCGTGTTTCTGTCTGATTTAAATAAATCTGGTGAAAAAAGGTATTAAACAGTGCGGCCTCTTTTTCTCCATCTCTAGCCGAGCGGCTTCATTCGCCTCAGGCTGAATTTATACTTTCGCCCCTGGACTTTTAACTTAAGCAAATAACTCATGTTATCTCCTAACGGAGTAACGTTGTCTCCTTAAAATCTCGTTATCTCCAAATGGAATAACGTTTCTCTCAAAGAACCTCCGTTACTTCTATTATAACAGAATAACGTAAGGTGACAGCCTCCGAATTGTCAAAATTCAAACTTTAGCTTCATCTATCTCCTCGATAGCGAAGTAAGCTATAGTTTTCCAACTTTAGCTACCTCTATCTCCTCAATAGCGAAGTAAGCTTTAGTTTTCCAACTTTAGCTACCTCTATCTCCTCGATAGCGAAGTAAGCTTTAGTTTTCCAACTTTAGCTACTCTATCTCCTCGATAGCGAAATAAGCTTTAGTTTTCCAACTTTAGCTACCTCTATCTCCTCGATAGCGAAGTAAGCTTTAGTTTTCCAACTTTAGCTACCTCTATATCCTCGATAGCGAAGTAAGCTTTAGTATTCAACTTTAGCTACCTCTATCTCCTCGATAGCGACGTAAGCTTTAGTATTCAACTTTAGCTACCTTTATCTCTGTTCGAAAGAGAAAGCGATGTAAGCTTTAGCTTCTAAGATGACTCCTCCATTAATCGTCAAAGTTTCGAGGATCCTAGACCTGTTCCTAACTGTCTAACAGATTCCTGAACTACAATCATGGCTTGATTTCTCTGGGATACGTAGGTAGCCTTTCGAAAGGTTCATCCATCCGACCACATTGGTCACCCCCTTCCTTTACCACTCCTCAGTGGTGTGCGAGCCTTTTAAATGGTCCAGACATCCAATCACATAGGTCACTTCCTTCATTTGCTATATCCCCAGTAGGACCAGCCATTCGACCTCTTAGGTCACCTCATTTCCATCTTCATAGCAAGGGATCAGTTTCTCTTTGCCATTCCCCATCGAATTCCGAACTACGATCATGGCTTGATTCTCCCGGGATACATAGGTAGCCTACTTTAGGTGCAGCCAATCCATCACATATGACATCCTTTCCCCAGTAGATCCCGAACTACGATAATGGCTTGATTCCTCTTCAGGATACATAGGTAGCCTTCTAAAGGTTCAGCTACTCGACCTCCTTGGTCACCCAATCCTAATCCATCTTGGCAGTTCGCCAGATTGGATTCTCACTTTTATCGACAACCCCACTTGCTTCGCAAGTACCATTGCCGAGGGGCTTCTGTAAGTATCCAAATCTGGCTCATGCCTTCCAGTTAAAGTTTCCTAGCATTTCCCCAAACTTTCATAAAGCTTAGGGGCAACTCGAGAACTTTTCAATACTTTCCAAGGGAGGAAGGACCTGTTAGGAATTAGAATTCTAAACAGGACCTCGCTAGAAAGAAGGTTCCAAGATGCCACCTTGTATGAATCTAGAAACATGCTGACGCGACGGTGGAAGACGCCAGACGACTTCATTAGCCGAGGGATCACGCCGGGCGGCTTCATTTGGAAGCACACAAAAGCCTATAAATAGAGGTCTCCTCTATTCATTTTAAGAGGAATGGGAGAGCAATGTTACTCTGTCAAAATAACACCTCGAATTATAGTCCCTAAAAACACACAAAAACCTCCTCCCTCATACACTAATCCTACCTTAATCTATTCCTAAATAGATATTGCCTAGGAAAATCCCCTTGGGAGATAGAGAAAAACCAATATTAGTAATCTCTCATTCCTTTACCTTTTGATACACTCTTATATATATATATATATATATATACTCTTGTCATATTGTTACTTGTTATTTACATTTATTATTGTCTTAAAGCTTTGATATTTGCAATGTAATCTTCATATTTCCTATTCCCCTACACAAAGGATTCAATGGAGATCCTCTCCCTAGGATGAACAAGATTTCACAAGTGACTTGTTCTAGGGAAGATCTACCATATGATGATGCGATTTTCCTTTACTTTTATGTATAAAAATGCAATCTTTATTCATAGTAAGTCATCCCCTTCCCATGGATCTAGCTTTCCAAGGATTGTCCACCTTATGAGGAATTAAGGACAATAGGAAAAGCCATAAAGATCATCCCTTTTACATTATGTATTTAGTTTAATGATACTCATTGTATTGTTCATATTAAAAATGCAATCTTTACATTAATGTTATTTCCCCCTTGTTGGTGATTTTAGCGTCACAAACTATTTTATTGTAATGATGATTTACTAGAGATCAATGTGATTACGTATTGGACTCGGATACGAGTAAGGAAAAGTGTGGAGTACACACTCGTTTGAGCTAATACGAAATCAACCACGAAAAAGAAGTAAAGGTTAAGGGCACATTTGACTTTGCTGATATGCTCGGGCGAGCGAGTGCTTGACTTGCCCGAGCATAGCTTAGCAGATTGTCAAAGTTTCTGGACAATCATGCTCAGTCGAGGCATATGCCCTGCTCGACCGAGCAGAATGATTAACTCGCCCTTGCAAGTCTCGTGACACCGTCGAGCAGTTGGGTTGCTCGGCCGAGCAAGGCACATGACTCGGCCGAGCAGTTCCTGAACAGGTGTTATTTCAAACTGAAAAGACACAATGGTTGGCTAAAATCATGACTATTGATTAAACCCTTTAACTGATACCTTTCCATATGTTTAAATACAGAGTTTGATCTCTTTTGTATAACATATGAGAAATACAACAACAACGAAAATACAAAACAATTCTCAAGTTTAAGATTTGTCTTATTTGCCTAGAAACAAATTGTGTGATTGTCTTATCCCAATAGATATTTTGTGTAACCCAGGCAATAAGCGTCGAAATACTTTAATCGAAAAGTAGTTATACATGATTCAATCATATATCCAGCATCATTATCAAAACCAAAACCCTATATCCCCAACAAACGAATAAAGTATTTTTGTGATAATCATGGCTGGAGGAAGTACTGTGAAGGAGATAACGACTAAATTTGGGAAGCTGGACAAATTTGAAGGGCAAGATTTTAGACGTTGGCAGAAAAAGATGCACTTCCTTTTGACAACGCTAAAAGTTGTGTATGTTCTATCTACCCCTATTCCAGAATTGTTGGAAGATGATAACTTGGAAGCAGTTAGACGCAGATCGAAGTGGGAAAATGATGACTACATCTACAGAGGACACATATTAAATGGTATGTCTGATTCTCTGTTTGATATATATCAAAATGTGGAATCTGCAAAGGAGTTGTGGGATTCTCTTGAATCCAAGTACATGGCAGAGGATGCTTCGAGTAAGAAGTTCCTTGTAAGTAATTTCAATAGTTACAAGATGGTCGATTCAAGGCCTATCATGGAATAATTCAATGAACTCCTTAGAATCCTTGGACAATTTATACAACATGGGCTGAAGATGGATGAGTCAATATCTGTTTCAAGTGTGATTGACAAGTTACCTCTCTCCTAGAAGGATTTCAAACACACCTTGAAACACGATAAAGACGATCTGTCTTTGGTTCAACATGGTAGTCACTTGCGCATAGAGGAATCTCTTATGGCGCAAGAGAATGACAAAGGCAAAGGAAAAGAAGTTGTTGGACCCTCGGTGAATATGATTGATGAGGGTGGAAACAATAAAAACAAAAGAAAGAAACGTAGTTTCAAAGACAATGGTTCTGGTCCCAACAAGAAGCCTAAAGTGGCATGTTGGAAGTGTGGCAAAACTGGTCACTTTAAGAAGGATTGTCGTGTTGGAAACAAAAAGAATGGCGCAAGCACCAGTGGTTCGGGAAAGGGGTCTAAGGACCATTCTCAAGACCAAGGTCAGAATTTAGTACATGGGTGGAACAGATTTATTAAAAATTCTGTTTCACTAATTTCTGAAGCATTCTATGTGCAGGACGATGCAATTGCGTGGTGGATTGATTCCGGTGCCACAACTCATGTTTGTAAAGATCGTTGTTGGTTTAAAACATATGAACCAATGGAAGACGGATCTGTCCTCTACATGGGTGATGACCATTCCTCTCCTATTCAAGGAAAAGGAAGTGTGGTGTTGGAATTCAGTTCAGGAAAAACTATTTCTTTGTTTAATGTATTGTATGTACCAAAACTTCGTAAGAATTTAATTTCTGGTCCTGTATTGAACAAGTGTGGATATAAACAAGTGTATGAATTCGATAAGTATATCTTATCGAAGTCTGGTGTATTTGTAGGATTTGGCTATTATAATAATGGGATGTTTATGTTGAATTTGAATAAAATTCCTGTTGACGCTAGTTCTGTTTATATGACTTATTCTATTGTTATCAATTCCTCATTATGGCATGCTCGGTTAGGACATGTGCACTATAAAATGATGCTTGAAATGTCCAAAAATGATTTGATTCCTGCTATTGATAAAAATACTGGAAGATGTAATACTTGCATGTTGACAAAAATCACTAGAAAACCTTTTAAAAGTATTACAAGGAAATCTGTAAAATTTGAATTAATACATAGTGATTTATGTGATTTTCATGCAACTCCATTTTTAGGCAATAAAAAATATATTGTCACTTTTATAGATGATGCTTCTAGGTTTTGCTATATTTACTTGCTGCATGTAAAAGATGAAACCCTAGATAAATTTAAAATTTATAAAACAGAAGTTGAACTACAACTAAATGGCTTGATTAAAACCTTACGTACGGATATAGGTGGTGAATATTATGATCCTAGATATTTCCAAACCGTAGGGATAATTCATGAAACCACGGCTCCTTATGTACCACAACAAAATGGTGTGGCTGAAAGGAAAAATAGAACTCTTGAAGAAATGGTTAATGCCATGTTATCTTACTCGGGCTTGAGTGACGAGTTTTGGGGAGAAGCCATGTTAACGGCTTGCTATTTATTGAATAGGGTTCCTAATAAAAGGAACAAAATTACCCCATATGAACTTTGGTATAAGAAATGACCCAACTTGACTTTTTTGCGAGTTTGGGGGTGTAGGGCCGTGGTTAGACATCCGGACCCTAAAAGGAAAAAGTTGGGAGAAAAAGGTATTGACCGCATCTTTGTTGGATATGCTGAGCATTCCAAGGCATATAGGTTTTATGTTATAGAACCTAACGATTTCATTTCTATTAACACAATTATAGAATCAAGAGATGCAATCTTTGATGAGAATCGTTTCTCTTCAATACCTAGACCAAAGGATATTATACCAATTTCGGCTGAATCTCAATTGAATGATAATTCAATTGAGGTACCAAGTGAAACACTCGAACCTCGTAGAAGTAAAAGAGCAAGAAAAGCTAAATCATATGGTTCTGATTTTCAACTATATTTAGTTATGGGATCAAGAGATCAAATTGAATCTCAATACTCTTACTATTATAGTATAGAGGAGGATCCAAGAACCTATGATGAAGCAATAAAATCTCGAGATGCTGGTTTTTGGAAAGAAGCAATTGATGATGAGATTAGTTCTATTATGGAAAATAATACATGGGTCTTGTCTGATTTACTACCAGGCTACAAACCTTTAGGGTGCAAATGGATTTTCAAAAAGAAAATGAAAGTTAATGGAATAATTGACAAGTTTAAATCTCGATTGGTAATCCAAGGATATATACAAAAGGAAGGAATCGATTACTTCGATACCTATGTACCAGTTGCTCGTATCACTACTATTAGATTACTGATAGCCTTGGCAGCTATTCAGAATTTATTGATCCATCAAATGGGTGTCAAAACATCATTTTTAAATGGTGATTTGGAAGAAGAAGTGTACATGAAGCAACCTGAAGGATTTGTTATGCCAGGTAATGAGCATAAGGTATGTAAGTTAATTAAATCATTGTATGGGCTGAAGAAAGCACCAAAACAATGGCATCAAAAATTTGATGAGGTTGTTTTGTCGAATGGTTTTGTATTAAATCAACCAGACAAATGTGTATATAGAAGATTTGATGAATCCGACAATGGTGTAATCATCTGCCTATATGTAGATGACATGTTGATTTTTGGCACAGACCAAAATGTAGTTGATAAAACTAAGAAGTTTTTATCATCAAAGTTTTCTATAAAGGACATGGGAGAAGCAGACGTAATTCTTGGTATAAAGATTAAACGGATGAATAAAGGAATTGCAATTACACAATCTCATTATATTGAGAAAATTCTCAAAAGGTTTAATTGTGATGATTGTTCTAAAGTCAGTACTCCCATGAATCCAACTGAAAAACTTGTATCAAACACTGGTAAATCTGTATCACAGCTCGAATACTCAAAAGCCATTGGCAGTTTGATATATGCTATGACAGGCACTTGACCTGATATTGCTTATGCAGTTGGAAGATTGAGCAGGTTCACTAGTAATCCTAGTAGACATCATTGGCATGCAATAACAAGGGTGTTCAAGTACTTAAAAGGTTCTATGGATTATGGTTTATGTTATTATGGACATCCTTCTATATTAGAAGGCTACACAGATGCTAGTTGGATCAACTAAGAAGATTCATCTTCTACTAGTGGTTGGTGTTCTTGCTTGGAGGAGGTGCCATTTCTTGGGCTTCCAAAAAGCAGACATGTATTTCGCATTCTACAATGGAGTCTGAGTTTGTAGCATTGGTTGCTGATGGAAAAGAACCAGAGTGGCTTCGAAACTTAATATATGAGATTCCATTATGGCCAAAACTGATATCACCAATATCTATCCATTGTGATAGTGCAGCTACGTTGGCTAGGGCTTATAGTCAGATGTATAATAGCAAGTCAAGACATTTAGGTGTCAAACATAGTATGATTCTTGAATTGATCACGAATGGTGTGATTTCAGTTGAGTTTGTTCGGTCTCAAAAAAATTTGGCTGACCACTTGACGAAGGGGTTAGCTAAAGACTTGGTAAATAAAATAGCAATAGGGATGGGATTAAAGTCCATCTAATCCTCTAATTGCGAGATAACCAATTCCCTTCTAATACAACGTTAGAAGCCTGAATTTAATGTGGAAAGCTCACAGTTGGAGATTGGAACACATGTTGTTATCTTTCCCAAGGTATGTGTTCAGATCTGCAAGTAATGGTTAGGTTGAAGAATATCTTCTTAATGGTTCCTTTGAAAAATTGCAAATGCAGGTGCAAGATTAAAGGAACTACCTATGTGGACATGAAGTTTTGCTGCTTCAAGAAGCTAGGACTTGGCTTCCTATATGTTCACTGTTGGATATGGATACATGGCTTGTAATAGTGTCACGATTAAACAATCGATAATTGTACGAAACTTATGTGTATAGTATCTTCAGGTATTCATATGAGTTGACGGGTTCAATCGTTGGGACACCCCGATTCTCGAGTATTTGAAATGCGTATTATACTAAGATGAAAATTCAATCGCAAGACATTTTCATTTATGCATTCGTTTGTTTCGTTATTTATAAGATTAGTAAATCAAAGGATTACACTAAAATGAAGGGGATTTGTTTGTGATTTTAGTGTCATCAACTATTTTATTGTAATGATGATTTACTAGAGATCAATGTGATTACGTATTGGATTCAGATACGAGTAAGGGAAAATGTGGAGTACACACTCGTTTGAGCTAATACAAAATCGACCACGATAAAAAAGTAAAGGTTAAGGGCACATTTGACTTTGCTGTTATGCTCGGCCGAGCGAGTGCTTGACTCGCCCGACCATAGCTTAGCAGATTGTCAAAGTTTCTGGACAGTCATTCTCGGCCGAGGCATATGCCTTGCTCAGCCGAGCAGAATGATTAACTCGCCCGTGCAAGTCTCATGACACGGTCGAGCAGTTGGGTTGCTCGGCCGAGCAAGGCACATGACTCGGTCGAGCAGTTACTGAACATGTGTTATTTCAAACTGAAAAGACACAATGGTTGGCTAAAATCATGACTGTTGATTAAACCCTTTAACTGATACCTTTTCATCTGTTTAAATACAAAGTTTGATCTCTTTTGTATAACATAAGAGAAATACAACAACAACGAAAACACAAAACAATTCTCAAGTTTAAGATTTGTCTTCTTTGCCTAGAAACAAATTGTGTGATTGTTTTATCCCAATAGAGATTTCGTGTAACCCAGGCAATAAGGGACAAAATACTTTATTCAGAAAGTGGATTATACACGATTCAATCATATATCCAGCATCATTATCAAAACCAAAACCCTATATCCCAACACCCCTTGTCCCTAAAGAAGGATCTTTTTCTCCAAGGATTGTCTAAAAAGCCTTCTAAGGCATAAAAAGACATAGGATGAGCATAAATATTTAATCTTTACACCCCATTCCCCTAGTCCCGTGGTTCTTGATGCATTACATGGTGAGGATCGGTGTAAAGACTCTATCTTTACATCAATCCCATCATAAAAATGCCACAATCCTTGTCCCTTTAGAACTCAATGAGTCTTAGTCCTGAAATCTCCGATAATCACTTGAGACGAACATAAAATGTCCCTACAAATCATCATCGTCTCAAGAAGTAGGATCGATGGACAAAGAATCGTCTTTTTTTAAAAGAGTCTCATTCTTGGAGTTAAAGACGAGCCCCTTTTGATCACATGTGACTAAAAATCCTCAAGGAAAGTTAAGTTAAGACATACCAAGGCTCCAACGCCTACTATGGTTAATTAATCTAACAGGAGGGTAGATAAGTCCCGTCATGATGATCACAAGTCCAAAGTGAGCACAGGATCAAAATTCCGAAAACACCAAATCCAAGGTATCCAGAGCTAAAACCTTCTTAAAATGGTTTTTACGTCCGAAAGATAAACTTGGCACATCTCTTTCTCTTTTCGAATCATGCATGCACACAAGCACAAATTTTGGACCTAGGAAGACTTGCTTTTTGCAAGGCTCCTTGGGTGAACGCCAAACGTTCTTCCAGGAGTAACTTAATCTCCGAACCCTTATCCTTTTTTTCAAAGTTTTGAGAAAATCAATATGGCGTGGCGACTCCGTTTTTCATAAAATCGGTCTCTTCAAACTGAGGTGAACGGCGACCCTTTCCCGTAAAAAAGGAAAAACATTTTCGGGGCCACATTCACACACATGCATGGAATATAAAGATGCTACTTGTGAAATTCAAAATTGACACAATCTTAGGGGATTCTAGCAATAAATCAATAACACAGATTTAACAATCGGCCTAATTGCAAAACCCTAGAAATCAATTTAATCAATCAAGAACAAGAAAAAATATAAATAGAATAAAAGAGATGAAAAGAAATTAACCTCAATTGAAATCAGGAACGGTTTCAATAATTAAATCCAAAGCAAAGAAAATTAATTCTTCCTGGAAAAATAATAAATCTCTAAAAGAAAGTTAAAGTTGGAACCCTAATAATTTTCTAAAATAAAGTATTTAAACTCCACCCTGAAAACCTAAATAAAAAAGGAAAAGAAAAGAAAATAAAAAGGTTTTAAAACATAAAAACTGCACGGTCAAAGTCAACAAATCCGCATGATCAAAGTCAACAAAACTGCAAGGTCATGTCACGAGTCGTGACAATTATTTTACTCGTGCTGCTGAACAGTAACACGACTCATGCAAATGGGTACCACTCGTGCGTGCCTTTTCTTTCTTTGACTCGTGCTTGGTGCTTACACGACTCGTGCAAATGGGCACCACTCGTGTGTGCCTTTTCTTTCTTTGACTCGTGCTTGGTGCTTTTGCTGATTGATTTGGATTCGATTCGCGTTAGTTGCACTTTGGTCACTGTATTTTTCTCTTTCGGATTTTGGTCACTCAAGTTTCCAGATTTGTAGTTTAGCCCCTAAACTTTATAATTCCATTTTACTCCCCAGTTTTCCATAATTACAATTTGGTCCATGGATTTCTCAGATTTCTGTAAAATAAAACAATCCACAGCTTCACAATCTTGATCATTTTTTGGCTTGGCTTTTGCTTCTTGAAAATATTACATCCGAATATGAAATATAACAACTAAAATACCCTCAGATTACAATAAAATCTCATTTAACATACTATCCCAAAATTACATCAAAATTAAACTAAATACATCAAAATAGGGATAATATTTCTAGGAAAATAGAGAATTATGTTGTGAAAATCACGTTCTTGCGCAGCGGAATAACGGATCAAGCTTTGAGAATGAATAAATAAGATGCAACACACACGAAAAATAAATCACACACAAAGGAACACACAAGAATGTTAACCCGGTTCGTTGCAACGACAACTACGTCCGGGGGCGCTACCAAGCCAAAATATTCTCACTATAATATTTTCAGATGTTTACAATCACAGCACCAATTTGTTTCTAGGCTACCACATGTATTTATAGGATACAAGAAATCAAATCCTAGCAATAAAAGGATTCCTAACTTAAGAAAGTATTCTTCTTCCTTCACAAGTCTTCCCAAATATTGTCACACAAGGAATCCCAAATCCAAGAGGAAATCGATCAAAATAGGAAACCGAATCGCCCAGAATCGTACCAAGCGCGCCGCCCTCCCTACGAGCGCGTCCGCGCTAATATCCAGAAACTCCAGCTCCTTGCTCGACACTCCAGCGCGGCCGCTCTGGCCCTCAGCGCGGTCGCGCACATGGTCAGAAACTGCTCCTGCGAAATTCCTTCACGATTTGACTCCAATCCCAACAATCTCCCACCTGGAGACAAACCATCCATGATACCTCGTCTTGAAACAAACAAATCTCAGTTTTCAGTGGCCAGCTAATGCGTTGGTAGCGCCCGGCCTCTTGTCTAGTTATCCAAGTGAATTGAAGCTGAGCAACGCTTCAACATAACTGTCGGTTCTACCATGCTCCGAGTCTTCATTCCGAATGATCCTCCCTGCACATCCCCGCTCACTTGCTTGCTAACTATCGATCCTGAACAGCGCGAATCCACGTGCCCCACACAATCACAAGCTTGGAACCCTAGTGTGTTCTTTGCAACCCATCGCATCACCGTTCTAGATCCCGCTCCCATGTTGACCAAATTGGCTCCGCGTCGGCCGACTTCATTACCCAATTTTCTATCAACATACCGTTTAGTGAAATTTCTCCCACCATGGCGATCTCGGCCACCACCATTCACCATTGGGATTCGCCTTCGTTTCCCCCAACGACTCATGTTGCATGTGGTATACAACATATTTTCCACCCCGCCACGAGCCACCAAGCTAGCTCCGCGGTTTATCTTCCATGTCCCACAACCGAAGGTCACCACACAACCCTCCTTATCAAGTTGCCTTATGGAAATCAAGTTCCTCTTCAAATCCGGAATATGTCGCACATCACGTAGCCGTAAAACAGTCCCATCCGTTGCTTTGACCCGAACTACCCCCTTTCCAATGACCTTGACTGGATTATTGTCTCCCAAACGAACAACCCCAAAATCACCCGGAATGTACTGCTCCATCCTTTCTGCACTAGTGCACGAATGAAACGTCGAGCCCGAATCCAAAACCCACGAATCCGTTGAACTGCTCCCACCCAAGATTAATGCATCCGCTAACTCTTCAGCAACATTCAATTCCTTCGCTCCGCCTGACCGCTTCGGACAACTTCTCCTAAAGTGCCCCTTCTCCCCACAATCGTAGCAAGTAATCACCTTCTTGCCACTCTTACTCTTTTCACCGACGTTCAATACTAGCCCCGATGTCCCTGCCTTACTCTTTCTACGAATTTCTTCGCCAAGAATCACATCAACGACATCCGCAAACTTCAGCTTCACTTTTCCTGTTGAAACGTTAACTGCTATCGCAGTCGTATCCCAACTTTCCGGTAAAGAAGAAAGTAAAATCAACGCTAGTACCTCATCATCAAGAGTAACAGCCACGGAAGACAGTTGGGTCGCAGTAGATTTGAATTCACTTATATGCTTTGTCGCCGACATGCCCTCCACCATCCTTATGTTCAACAGCTTCCTCATCAGATGAGCCTTGTTCGCCGCCGATGGTGCCTCGTACATGCTCGCCAACATCTGCAACATCTCCATGGTAGTCTTCGCCTCCAAAACATTCTTCGCGACATCCTTGGTCAACGTTTGCCTAACAAGCCCTAACGCTTTCCGATCCAAGATCTCGAATTTTGCTTCCTCTATGTCCGCCGGCCTTTCTTTTAATGGTAGATACAAATCCTTGTTCCATAGAACATCCTCGATTTGTGTCTTCCAAAAATTGAAATCCGTCCCATCAAACTTTTCGATCAACACCTTATTACCATCCTCCAAAGCTCCCAAGAAATCCATAGCAAAAGACACCCCAAGCAATGATTCGACAAAACCAAGAGCTCTGATACCAGTTGTTGTGAAAATCACGTTCTTGCGCAGCGGAATAACGGATCAAGCTTTGAGAATGAATAAATAAGATGCAACACACACGAAAAATAAATCACACACAAAGGAACACACAAGAATGTTAACCCAGTTCGTTGCAACGACAACTACGTCCGGGGGCGCTACCAAGCCAAAATATTCTCACTATAATATTTTCAGATGTTTACAATCACAGCACCAATTTGTTTCTAGGCTACCACATGTATTTATAGGATACAAGAAATCAAATCCTAGCAATAAAAGGATTCCTAACTTAAGAAAGTATTCTTCTTCCTTCACAAGTCTTCCCAAATATTGCTGTCACAAGGAATCCCAAATTCAAGAGGAAATCTGATCAAAATAGGAAACTGAATCAGTCCAGAATCGTACCAAGCGCGGCCGCCCTCCCTACGAGCGCGGCCGCTCTGGCCCTCAGCGCGGTCGCGCACATGGTCAGAAACTGCTCCTGCGAAATTCCTTCACGATTTGACTCCAATCCCAACAAATTACATATAACATAATCCACCACATCAACCATCTTGCATAGTACAGATGTTTTAGGGTTTCTCACCCATTATATTGAAGTAAAATGGATTAAAAAACAAAGAAGAAGAGGAGGAGGAGGAATGTGAAATAAAATTACCACCTCTATCCCAAAATGAATGACCAACATAATTCTAAATTTGCTTTTGATCAAGAGTAAATTTGAAAAAAAAAAATCGGCCATTCATTTTGGGACGGAGGGAATACGAAGCAGCATACTCTGAACCAATGAAATCAGATATTCTTTTCAATAGTAAATGCATGAATCTCTTCCATGAAGCCTTCACTTAAAAGCACTTTCTGTGAACAATCGAGGATCCGGATTCATCGTACTCAGCCTTTGATATCCACATCTGCAATCACAAATACAGCAACATTTAAAAATTTGTCAAAATAGAGTTTGGTATTAGCCCGGAAAATGATAAATTTATCAAAGCATTTCACCCATACCTGCTGGAATGAGCTGAGGGATGCCAAAATGGAGCCTCCGATCCACACACTGTACTTCCTCTCTGGTCGGGCCTCCACCTTAATCTTCATGCTACCGGGAGCTAACGCGGTAATCTCTTTTTCCATCCTTTCAGCAAAGCCCGGAAACATGGTGGATCCTCCACTGAGAACAATAGTTTGGAAAAGATCCTTCCTAATATCCATGTTGCAGTTCATGATCGAGTTGTACGTAGTTTCATGAATACCAGCAGATTCCATTCCGATCATTGATGGCTGGAAGAGGACTTCGGGGCAGCGGAATAGTTCAGCTCCTATATTGATGACCTGTCCATCTGGAAGCTCGTAGTTCTTCTCCACAAACGAGGTGGTCTCTGAGGTTTTTAGCTCTTGTTCATAGTCCAAGGCAACATAGGCTAGCTTCTCTTTCATGTCCCTCACAGTTTCCCTCTCTACAGTTGTTGTGAAAGAGTAATCACGCTCTGATAAAATTTTCATGAGGACATGAGTGAGGTCACGTCCAGCCAGATCTAGACGCTTGATTGCATGTGGGAGGGCATGCCCGTTGTAGATGGGGATGGTGTGGCTGACACCATCACCAGAGTGAAGTACAATACCTGCATACATATTATGTTTAACATAACAAGGCTAACAGAAAAGAGTATTGCAGAAGTTTGCTTACCAGTTTTATCACCACTGGCATACAGAGATAGGATATCCTTGATGGCAACATACATTGCAGGAGTGTTGAAGGTCTCAAACATAATTTGAGTCATTTTCTCACGATTGGATTTCGGATTGAGAGGAGCTTCTGTGAGGAGAACAGGGTAACCGGACTCTTCTGGTTTCACACGAAGCTCATTGTAAAAGGCGTGATACAAAATTTTCTCCATGTCATCCCAATCGCTGACAATTCCATGCTCAATGGGATATTTCAAAGTCAAACCTCTCTGTGATTGAGCCTCATCACCAACATAGGCATCTTTCTTGCCCATACCAGCAGTCACACCGATATGACGAGGCCTACCCACAATGCTAGGGAAGACGGCTCTTGGTGCATCATCTCCAGCAAAACCAGCCTAAATGCATTACGACAATTAGTGCAGTTCACATCTTGATTCCAATGTTCTATATTCAAATAATTAAATAAAAAAAAATAGTCACCTTGAACATTCCTGACCCAATATCAAAGACGAGAGGCTGAATGTAGTCGTCATTTAATTCTGCCATTTTTCAAGGTGTGCTGGGGAAAAGGGATCAGATCTTGGTATTGGATATGAGTCTGGCAAAAATAAAAGGGTAATTAGAGGGTCATGTAGATTCCCAGAAAGTCAACTCCTGATAAATAAAAAGATTGTAGACCATGGATTAAGAAGACATGACTATACACATCAGAAGCATACCTGGTGTTGGGTAGATCTGAATTGTATTAACAGAAAAAGAAGAAGAAGCAATTACAGGGACAGGCCAACAGCAGACTCTTCCATAGATGAAGAAATTAGGAATCAACTAATTAGAGTGTCGGTCTTTTGTCAACTAAATAAGGTCATACTACTACTTTGGTCATTTTACTTTTCGCATTTTTTCACTTATCTTAATTGTCTTGCAATGTCCTCACTAGAGTACATAAATTTTGTAATGTTCTCACTCCGTTAATTTAGCTGTTAATTATTTAACCAATTCTTCTCATGTGCAATTACGTGACTAATCCCTATTAAATATTTAACAAGCTCTGTTATACTTAACTAGAGATAACTAAGAGAATGACGGGTTCGGTTAATTATTTAACCAAACTACACATCTCTTCCTATTACACCTAAAAAAACACCCCCATTCAAACCCATCTTTCATCACCTCATCTATGTGATAGGTGTGTAAGCGGTTCGGTTCAAACGATAGTTGAGACCGAACTGAACCGAACCAAACTATGCGATTTGATTCGGTTTTTACACATAAATGGCATTTTTCTGTCTCAAAAATTGATAAACCGCAAGGTTCGGTTTAGTTTGTGGTCTAGCCCTTACAGACCGAACCAAACCAAACCATACCAAACTGCGGTTTGAGACCGTCAGATCAAACCACCAAACCAAACTACCAGACTTAACCATTAGACCAAACCACCAACCAATAGACCGAACCACCATATCGCATATATTAACCAAATGTTTGTATATTGAGTAATATTTATAATTAGATCTGTAATAACCTGAATTTGCCATTGATTTTATTAATTAATTTGATCCTTCTTAATTAATAATTGTTTCTTTTAATTAATTGTTTCCTTTTAATTAAATTAATTGTATTCCTTTTATTACTTGGATTAGAAGTAATGGGCTTGTTATGATGGGCTTGAGTTAATATGGGATTAGGTTACCTGGTGAACATAGAATACCTTTTTGGGCTAGGTTTTGGAAACAACCCAAGTATATATACATCTTTTCTAAACCTAGGGTTAATTTTTATTTTACAAACCAAGAGAAAGAAATAGAGAGGGAGGCGGCAGAGAGTGTTTGGCCGAGAGAGAGAGAGAGAGTGCAGCCGAGAGAGGGAGAGAACCAAGATGGGAGGAAGAAGAAGAAGAACACTTCTTCATTGCTTGGAAGATTCAACACCAAGGTAAGAATTTGAATTCGTTTTGCTAGTATTCTTAAACCTAGAAAACCCTAGAAACTCTTGGGATTGAATTAGGGTTTGTATTATTAAGGTTGATAATTAATGAGGAATTAATCTAAGTCATCATGTTATGTTGAAGGGTTTATTGATTGAAAACCTAATATTGATTAGGGTTTGGGCATGTGATTAGAGGGTGTTGATCTAAAATATGCATGCTAAGATTTCATAACAAGATTAGGGTTTGGTGTGTGTTTAGGGGGTGCCGTGTGTGTGAAGTGTGTGTGTTGTGTGTGCAGCGTGTGTATGTTGTGTGTGTGTGTGCAGTGTGTGTCGTGTGTGTGCAGTGTGTGTACAGCCGTGTGGGTGTGTACAGCCGTGTGTGTGTGTGTGTATTAGGGTTAGTATGTGTAGTGTGTGTTTGTGTGTGCTGAGAAAGGTGTATTTAGTGTGTGTAATCTAGATTGAAAAGAATTAAAAAGGGTTTATAACTTAGAAACACTATGTATGATTTAGTAAACCTAAAAGGGGTTTAAGGTTAATCTTTAATATGAGTTAAAGAAGAATAACTCGTAGGTTAACAAGACTTTGGAAAAGTAGTTGGGTTAAGTAAATGAGTATTACTTTTGCCCTAAGAAATCCGTTTGCATGATTGTAGATTCGTGCGGAGATTATTGCTAGGAGCGTGCAACAATCGAGGTAAGAGATTACGTTCTATAGTGTTGAATGTTTTCATATCCTTGTAATATGATTCCTTGATTTCATAAATTATATACTATCAAGTGGTCAGTAGTTATTTGTATTCAAATTGATCGAATGTCTTTTAATTATCTTACCATTGATATGTTTTGTTCAATGAGTATCCACGTTCTTTGGAATTGATTATGTGTTCTTTTACCTTGAACAACACATGTATATTTTCTATATCTGATTGAAAAGGATATAGTTAGCTTTGTCCGATTAAAAAGGACTTAAATGAATTAGTCTAGTCTGGGATTAAAAAGGACTTTGACATTTATATACTACTTGATGAAGTAGTTTGATTATCATGATATATCAGAATAAGGGAGCGCCCTAGATAAAAGGCGTAGATTTTCTTATTCAGAATAAGGGGGTGCCCTAGATAAAAGGCGTAGATCTTCTTATTCAACGATCACCCGAAAAGGTGTATCAGAGTCACCCTAGATTAAACGTGTACCATTAATTGGAATTGACGGACATATATATACAATCTCCATCTTGATTATTCTTATGAAAGTGTCACTATTTGTTATTTGAAAAGTATTAATCATTGTTGTTCTCATATCTGAACCATATAGTGTATAAGCTATACTTTCGTTGAGTATTCGTTTGAACTCCATTTGTTTCGGTCATCTCTTCCTAGAACCCGAAGAGATCCCGTATGAACTTACCGAGCATTGTTCGCTCACCCCTTCTTATTTTTCCCCTCCCATGTAAGAAGTGAATGGAGTGGAATGGTCGCATGGATAGCGGCTTAGCATTTATGGAGTTATAAAAAGAAGAAATCAAACAGATATTAAGCTTGAGTTGTGGCTGTTATAAGTTTGTTCATGATCATGAGAATTTTTATTTCTGATTCACAAATAAAACAAATAGCAAAAGGTGGGCTAGCGCGAGTAGGCCAATTTGGAGCCATATTCGTGTCCGCAGGACGCGTATGCAGATGATCGGAGGGAGGCGTCTAGGACTTTGATTCTCTCATTACCGCTACACAAATAAAATAGCAAAAGAAATCCAACCCACAAAATCCCCATAGCCATGGCAAAAGAGAGAAGCGAGAAAGACCACAAATAGAACAAGCATCTTGCTATATGGATTATTTTGTGGAGTCCTTGGGTTGTATCCATTGAGTGCATGTACCTGCTCATCATTAGAAATAAATTGTTCACCACTAGGACAAAGGTTAGTAGCATGAGTAAGGAGACCACAAATAGAACAAGCATCTTGCACAACATTAGCACCAAGAGAGGTGCCTTTAGCATTAAACATAGCAATTAATTGAGATACTTGTTTAGCCAAATTATCATTACCCTTTAACTCATGTACTCCCCTAGCCTTACCCCTTGTACTCTTTTGTTGGGAATTAGCACCCAACATCTCAAATAAATCATGAGTCTCTTGGGGAGTTTTGGCTCCTAGTGTGCCCCCCGCCGCATTATCAACCATGGCTTGATTAGCATGATTCAAGCCATCATAAAAAGTTTGATTAAGCAAGGGCAAAGGAAAATTGTGATGGGGACATTGCACTAACATCATTTTAAATCGGTCCCAAGCCTCATGAAAAGGCTCACCTACTTCTTGGGCAAATCCAATGATCTTTTGCCTCATATTAGCTAACGTGGGATGTGGATAATATTTTTGTAAAAACACATCATGTAATTGATCCCACGTGCTTATACTTCTAGGTGGTAACATCATAAACCAAGTCTTGGCCGCCCCTTTCAGAGTGTAGGGGAAGCACTTTAATCTAATTTGCTCATCGGTTACACCTATTTTGCCCGGAAAGTGAGATACTATCATCATATACTCACGCAAGAAAGTCAAAGGGTCTTCGGCCGGTAGGCCTTGATACATGGGCAACATGTTAAAATATTGACCCTTGACTTCAAAGTTCTTTGCCTCCTCCGCTAACACAATACAAGATATGGAGGCATCGACTCTAGGTCGAGTAAAGTCTTGCATGGTTTGAACCGGTGGGATTGCCATCACGACTTCTTCCTCTTCTATCCCGGTGGTAGAAGGACTTAGGTCACTTTCGAGGGGATTGCCCTCTTTTAATTCAAGTTCTTTCAAACGCCGACCTAACCTATCAATGTCGTCGTTCAATGGCTCCAATGTAGGATTCAAAGAACGCCGACCAAGCATACACCGATTAAACAAACTTGTTCAAATCACAACAAATCCCTGGCAACGGCGCCTAAAAACTTGATGGATAAAAATCCACTTGTAATAAAATACCTATCAAGTGTACTAGCTACCGCTGTAGTAGTATGCACAAGCAAGGGTCGAATCCACAGAGATTTGTGTGTTGAACAACTTGGTTTAATTAGTGTAAAAAGTAACAAAGGAAAAGGGGGGTTTTGATTGGTTGGATTATTAAACTAAGAAAGCAAATAAAATAAACAAAACAAGGAAATAAATCAAAGATTAAGAAATAGTCCACGGATTGGATTCACAACATATTATCACTTTATGCTATTTAAATCATGTAAACATAATTCAATCTCATTCTTGGGTTCGTTCACAAAAATATAGGGTTAAAATGTTTATATATTCCGCTAGGTCAATAAGAACATTAGACCCCTAATAATTCTATCTTGTTTATATATTCCGCTAGGTCAATATAAACATTCAAGAATTCAATTAAAAGCTTAAGAACAATGGAACCTAGATTCGTTTGATTTCCGCTAGGTCCTCAATTGAATCTATTCTTCTCAACATGGTCAAATTACAAACCATCCACGCTAGTGCAATAATTCATACCCAAATAAATTCAAGAGGTCAAAGGTTTTCCGCTAGGTCAACACAATTGATCTCAAGAACAATGGTTAAGAATGTTGAGAAGAACAAGAACGAAAAAGAGATAGGAAAAATTAAAACTTTAGCATAAAGATCTAATATGTGTTACTACCAATCCACAAACTAAAGAATTTAGCCTCGAAGGGCCATTAAAATAAATACCTCAAACCTTGAATTAAACCCTTCAATCTTGTACAAAGAATTGTAATATGTGTTTAGGAGAAAGAAAATATAGAGAGAGAATGAGAGATTCAAAAGATTAAAAAAATTAAAAGATCCAAAGATTAAAAAGATAGTACAAAAACTAGTCTAGGGTTCTTTTTATAGGAGGAGGGAGGTAGAAATCCTTTTTGGAAACAAATTATGGTCAAAATCCTAGTCAAAATAGAAAATCTTCCGAAATCCGTCACTGATTCTGTACAAATCTGTTGAAAATCACGTTTTTAATATTTGTGACGGAATTAAATCCGTTACTGAAATTTGGTGGGCGGTCGCCCATGCTTGGCCCATCGCCTGCCCATGTATACAGAAGAAACCTCGGCCAGAATACTGCATTTGTGCGACCGCCCAGCCTTGAATCAGCGGCCGCCCATTTTTCCTTGGCCCAGGCCCAAATCAATTCTGCCTTGGCCCATTTGTCCTAGGCCTTCAGCTTCCCTCGGCCATACCAAGCATGCAGTGGTCGGCCATTCCCTGGCCATGACCCAGTTTTGCAGCATTTGCTCGGCCAGCCATTGCCTTGAGTTTGGACCATTTTTATTCGTTCCATCTCGCTAATGTGCAGTCGCACTTTAATAACTATTAAAAAATCTTTAGCACCTCGATCTTTGATATTTTATTTTTCACTTTAGTCCATGAATTTTAATAAATCAAATTCCTCCAAATTTCCATATTTCCATTTTAGTCCCTGAACTTCCAAGATTTACATTTTGGCCCTTGAACTTTATAATTTTAGTTTAGTCCTCCGCTTTTCAGAATTGCAGTTTGATCCCAAAATTTCCAAAGTATGCTCAAATCCTCCGTTTTCTCAATAATTGCCTTCAACCCCTGTACTTTCAAAACACTACAAAATACATTAAATTTCCAAGGTTTCGAGCATCAAATAAGCTAGGAAACATATCTTTTGGATGGGCACATCCATCAAATACCCCCAAACTTATCTTTTGCTCGTCCTCGAGTAAAACAAAACTAAAGCAAAATAAAAATTAACTAACTAATTAAAACAAAAGAAAATATTTTTGAGATTTGTTCAATTCATATAATAGGCCGTTGGCACAACAAGTCTCAGATCTTTACAACACACATAATCTACAAGAATTATCATGAACATGGGACTATAATTACATGGATGCATCTAACATATAATTCTCCACCACCTAATGAAAGATGAATGAAATATGGGAGATCATTGTCACCAAAGTAAGATATTTTATATGGTCACTAACCACATGCTCTAAATCAATGATACTAAGATGAAATTTCTGCACACGGGACACTCATATGCATGTTTAAACAAAACTGTCAACCCGGCTACTCTTTAGGGATCAAATATGGCTTAACGGCTTGTAATGCATCGCGTAAAATGCGGGCTAGGTTCATGGTTACAAAAGAAGGTAAGGACATACGAAGTCAAGCAGGTGAAACTAGAAAGTCTTCATTATACATCCTCACATTGAAATTATCATTCCGCTCCAAGCCAACCCATTGATTTAACCCCCAAACTTATAATTTTGTATACTTTCAAACTTGGGATTGATCACCTTTCTTTCTTTTTGATCACTTTCCTCTTCAACATTAGAGAGGGCAAGGCTTTTCTTTTCTTTTCTTTTTTTTTTTCATTCTTTTTTTTTATCTTTTCACATATATATCACGGAGAATGTGCATTCAATACTTTGCTCAAGCCCCTCTTTTTAATACATAACATAATCCTTTTCTTTCTTTTCATGACCAATTTCCACTCAATCCTTTGATTTTCAAAACATCCCCCAGAATTCTCATTCATTCCCTAATTTCACTTTCTTGAAAAGGTGAGAAAATAGTGTATAAGTTAAAAGGGTAGGACAATGAGGGTACAAAAGAAGGCGAATGGTGGTCTAAGATAACCTCCCATATTGTGAGAGATTCCATTATTTTTCAAGCTCAAAAGGGGTTCTAGCGGAATATTTTTATAACTGACGAGAAAGTTAAAGGCTCAGAAATAGGGTTCAAAGAAAATAGCCACATATCACTTCCCAAATAGCCTAATTGATGTGTTATTGACAGTCATGCAAACATGTTCTAGGGACTCTGAGAATGCCAAAGTGATCCTATAAATGTCTCCTAAATTGGTAACAATGATCAAGAAAAATATTATGGAAGTGAAAGGTTGAGAAATCATATTTTACATGTTTCAATGCAATTATATCCCCATATTGACAATAATACTCAAGATTTTAAAATTAAATCACTCTCAAATCATCATGGACTCTTGCCAACTTCCCAAAATATGAAAAGAACAAAATTTTTAAAATTTTCTATTTTTTTGGAGGGTGACACTATATACACTCCCCTATAAACCCACAAACTCGGAGAGATATCTACCCCCAAACTCAAAACATGCTATGTCCTCATAGCAAAGAGAACAAAAACATGCCTTGGGTTCAAAGGACGATATGACACAATAAAACAAATAAATAAAGCAAATAAAACGTACCTTCTTGGGTTGCCTCCCAATTAGCGCATTTGGTTAAGGTCGTTAGCCCGACCGTTGCTCCCAATTACATCTCTTTGGCCTTAGCTTTCCTTCCCTTGGCCCACCTCGCATATTCGCGGGCACAAACGCCCACCGCTTTCCACATGTATGTACCATTTTTGATTAGCTCGGGTGGAGCCCAAGGGATCTTATTGGCCTTCTTCTTTGCCTTCTTTTTCTTTTTCTTCATGGGGGCCTCTCCCCCAAACTCATTTGGTGCCTTGGTCTCACGAACATCAAGCACCTCATCTTTCTCAACATCTTTATGAGAGGAGCTATCTTGATCATCAATGTTAACCATAAAAGAATCAGATAAGTCAAGACAGTAACATTCCTCAATTTGAGCACATGAATTATTACTTTCAGTTTTTAGAGGAACAAAATGATTTTAGTTTTGACACCGACTCCTTACGTGGTCGGTCTAGGGGGTGATACGGTCCGTCACTCAAAGAGTGTTTGTCGGCCTTGTTGTTATTAGCCATATCATGAACGTCCGCTTTATCCCTAAAATTCTCACCGTCACTCTTATCTACTTTAGCACACTTATCCTCCTCTATGTCATCTAAGGACTCACAACCTTCCCCATCATCATCCATGGGGTGTTTCATCACATCATTAACTGAAATTTCTATTTTCTCATCCGCTACCATCATGGACAATTTCCCATTCCCCACATTTATTATTGTGTTAGTTGTGGCCATGAAGGGACGTCCTAGCAAAATAATAGGGTATCTACTCGTACTTCCTCCACTAACCATATCCATAACCACGAAGTCAATGGGCACTATCAAGGTTCCCACTTGAACCAAAACATCCTCCACAATGCCCATTGGTCTCCTAATAGAACGGTCTGCTAAATAGAGGGCCATTGTGGTGTGTTTCAACTTGGACAAGCCCAATTGCAAGTATGTGGAGTATGGTAATAAATTAATGCTAGCACCAAGGTCTAACATCGCCTTCACCTCACTAGAATCCCCAATAGTAATAGAAATTGTGAAACTTCCGGGGTCCTTTAGTTTAGGTGGGAGGTCTTGTCGGACTATGGCACTAGCACTCTCTCCCATGATCAACATCTCATTCTTTCCATACCTATGCTTTTTGGAGTTTAATTCTTTGAAAAATTTTGAATAGGCCGAAATATTTTTAATCACATTAAGCAGTGGGAGATTTATGCTAACTTTGGAGAACATCTCCATCAATTCTTTCAGTTGATGCTCTAACTTATGTCTCATCAATCGACCGGGAAAGGACACCGGTGGTACATATGGCTTGGGGGGTATATAAGTGTCTTTGGATTTTTCCCCCAATCCACATGTACTCTTTTCCGCATCTTTATTAGAAATAGGAGGAGGAGGAGGGGGAGAAGAAGAAGAAGGAGAACAAACCTCTTGACTTACCACTTTGCCATTCCGTAGTGTGGATATGGCCATTGCTTGATGTCCTTGGCTCGGAAACGTTCCGGGCTTGTGACCTTGAAGGGCTTCAGCAAGTTGCCCTATTTGAGTTTCAAGCTTTTTAATGGCGGCCTCGTGGTTTTGAGCCGCTTGTCGATTCTCGGCCCTCAACTGATTATTCTCCGCTCGCAATTGATCCGCGACCATTTCCCACGGTTCCTTCTTTTGGTCATATGGTCCCGGTGGAGGTTGAGGATAGAGAGGCTTGTTTTGTTGTTGTTTCCTCCCCATGTGAAGTTCGGATGATTCCTCCACCCCGGATTGTAGGTGTTGCTATATGGATTATTTTGTGGAGGCCTTGGGTTGTATCCATTGAGTACATGTACCTGCTCATCATTAGAATTAAACTGTGTACCACTAGGACAAAGCTTAGTAGGATGAGTAAGGAGACCACAAATAGAACAAGCATCTTGCACAACATTAGCACCAAGAGAGGTGCCTTTAGCATTAAACATAGCAATTAATTGAGATACTTGTTTAGCCAAATTATCATTACCCTCTAACTCATGTACTCCCCTAGCCTTACCCCTTGTACTCTTTTGTTGGGAATTAGCACCCAACATCTCAAATAAATCATGAGTCTCTTGGGGAGTTTTGGCTCCTAGTGTGCCCCCCGCCGCATTATCAACCATGGCTTGATTAACATGATTCAAGCCATCATAAAAAGTTTGATTAAGCAAGGGCAAGGGAAAATTGTGATGGGGACATTGCACTAATATCATTTTAAATCGGTCCCAAGCCTCATGAAAAGGCTCACCTACTTCTTGGGCAAATCCAATGATCTTTTGCCTCATATTAGCTAACGTGGGATGTGGATAATATTTTTGTAAAAACACATCATGTAATTGATTCCACGTGCTTATACTTCTAGGTGGTAACATCATAAACCAAGTCTTGGCCGCCCCTTTCAGAGTGTAGGGGAAGCACTTTAATCTAATTTGCTCATCGGTTACACCTATTTTGCCCGGAAAGTGAGATACTATCATCATATACTCACGCAAGAAAGTCAAAGGGTCTTCGGCCGGTAGGCCTTGATACATGGGCAACATGTTAAAATATTGACCCTTGACTTCAAAGTTCTTTGCCTCCTCCGCTAACACAATACAAGATATGGAGGCATCGACTCTAGGTCGACAAAAGTCTTGCATGGTTTGAGCTGATGGGATTGCCATCGCGACATCTTCCTATTCTACCCCGGTGGTAGAAGGACTTAGGTCACTTTCGAGGGGATTGCCCTCTTTTAATTCAAGTTCTTTCAAACGCCGACCTAACCTATCAATGTCGTCGTTCAATGGCGCCAAAAACTTGATGGATAAAAATCCACTTGTAATAAAATACCTAGCAAGTGTACTAGCTACCGCTGAAGTAGTATGCACAAGCAAGGGTCGAATCCACAGAGATTTGTGTGTTGAACAACTTGGTTTAATTAGTGTAAAAAGTAACAAAGGAAAAGGGGGGTTTTGATTGGTTGGATTATTAAACTAAGAAAGCAAATAAAATAAACAAAACAAGAAAATAAATCAAGGATTAAGAAATAGTCCACGGATTGGATTCACAACATATTATCACTTTATACTATTTAAATCATGTAAACATAATTCAATCTCATTCTTGGGTTCGTTCACAAAAATATAGGGTTAATATGTTTATATATTCCGCTAGGTCAATAAGAACATTAGACCCCTAATAATTCTATCTTATTTATATATTCCGCTAGGTGAATATAAGCATTCAAGAATTCAATTAAAAGCTTAAGAACAATGGAACCTAGATTCGTTTGATTTCCGCTAGGTCCTCAATTAAATCTATTCTTCTCAACAATTGTCAAATTACAAACCATTCACGCTAATGCAAT
Organism: Adenophora triphylla var. japonica; assembly: GCA_022495995.1. NCBI lineage: Eukaryota > Viridiplantae > Streptophyta > Magnoliopsida > Asterales > Campanulaceae > Adenophora > Adenophora triphylla. The sequence goes on from JAFEMH010000224.1 coordinate 502,654, forward strand.
AATTCATACCCAAATAAAGTCAAGAGGTCAAAGGTATTCTGCTAGGTCAACACAATTGATCTCAAGAACAATGGTTAAGAATGTTGAGAAGAACAAGAACGAAAAAGAGATAGGAAAAATTAAAACTTTAGCATAAAGATCTAATATGTGTTACTACCAATCCGCAAACTAAAGAATTTAGCCTCGAAGGGCCATTAAAATAAATACCTCAAACCTTGAATTAAACCCTTCAATCTTGTACAAAGAATTGTAATGTGTTTAGGAGAAAGAAAATATAGAGAGAGAATGAGAGATTCAAAAGATAAAAAAATCAAAAGATCCAAATATTAAAAAGATAGTACAAAAACTTGTCTAGGGTTCTTTTTATAGGAGGAGGGAGGTAGAAATCCTTTTTGGAAACAAATTATGGTCAAAATCCTAGTCAAAATAGAAAATCTCCCGAAATCCGTCACTGATTCTGTACAAATCAGTTGAAAATCACGTTTTTCATATTTGTGACGAAATTAAATCCGTTGCTGAAATTTGGTGGGCGGTCGCCCATGCTTGGCCCATCGCCTGCCCATGTATACGGAAGAAACCTCGGCCAGAATACTGCATTTGTGCGACTGCCCAGCCTTGAATCAGCGGCTGCCCATTTTTCCTTGGCCCAGGCCCAAATCAATTCTGCCTTGGCCCATTTGTCCTAGGCCTTCAGCTTCCCTCGGCCATACCAAGCATGCAGTGGCCGGCCATTCCCTGGCCATGACCCAGTTTTGCAGCATTTGCTCGGCCAGCCATTGCCTTGAGTTTGGAACATTTTTATTCGTTCCGTCTCGCTAATGTGCAATCGCCCTTTAATAACTATAAAAAAATCTTTAGCACCTCGATCCTTGATATTTTATTTTTCACTTTAGCCCATGAATTTTATTAAATCAAATTCCTCCAAATTTTCCATATTTCCAGTTTAGTCCTTGAATTTCCAAGATTTACAATTTGGCCCTTGAACTTCATAATTTCAGTTTAGTCCTCCGCTTTTCAGAATTGCAGTTTGATCCAAAAACTTCCAAAGTACGCTCAACTCCTCCATTTTGTCAGTAATTGCACTTCAACCCCTGTACTTTCAAAACACTACAAAATACATTAAATTCCCAAGGTTTCGAGCATCAAATAAGCTAGGAAATATATCTTTTGGATGGGTAAAACCACATCCATCAGGCGACCATGGCAAAAGAGAGAGGGGGAGGCGAAGACGGCATTGTTTGTAGCAGAGGCCGAGTATGTTTTGGGGGAAGAGAAGCGACGCCCGGAGAAGACATGGAGTAGAGAGATCGAGAAGAAAACGTATAGTAATGGAATATTAAAGGACTGCAACTTATTTCATACGCTATTGTTCGTTCTCTTGGGGGTATTTTTGGGTTTATGAGTATCTAAAGGGATGTATTATGTAACTGATCTTAGGGGTATGAATCTAGTCTTTATTCAGTTCAGGTGCTTGTTTGAGCGAGAAAAAGTGGGTGTGCTGAAGTGCTTTGCACTTCTGCCTTTATTTAGTTATAGATTGACAGTGGGATTACTTGTCATTCTAACAACAAAAAATTCCTACCAACTATCTCTTTCATATTTTACTTTTCATACTTACAACTTTTTATTTTTCTTAATTTCGTGTAAAGTCAAATTAGAAATCTTATTGTGAAGAGAAAGAAGTATATACTCCCTCCGTCTTATTAGAAAAGGCAGAAAAGCCTCAATTTGGTATTTCATTACTGTTGGATGTGATGGCTCGATGTCCTGGCAAAGGGGCCGGCGCCCAGAGGTTTCTAAAAATCTGGTTTCATTGGGTACCTTGGATGCAAACGATTTGACCTATAAAGCACAATGTGGAGTATTGAAAGTTGTTAAGGTTGCTATGGTGGTGATGAAGGGTGAGAGGGGCTCTAAAAACATTTACAGGTTGCTAGTAAACACGATTGTAGGTGGAGTAACATCCGTAGAATCTGAGGTAGATATTGATACTCTTCTATGACATATACGGCTTGGTCACATGGGTGAAAGGGGGATGCGTGAACTTCGTAAATGCAAGTTGTTGAAGGGTGTGAAGACTTGCAAACTTGAGTTTTGCAAGTATTGTGTACTTGGAAAGCAAAACAAGGTGCAATTCAAGACGGGTAAACATACAACAAAGGGCATCCTCGACTATGTTACTCAGATGTTTGGGGGCCCAGTTAGAACAGAATCAAGAGGTGGACATTATTACTTCGTCACGTTCATTGATGATTTTTCGAAGAAGGTTTAGGTTTACTTCATGAGGCACAAGTCAGAAACTTTTAAGAAGTTCAAGGTGTGGAAAGCTGAAGTGGAAAATCAAACAGGGAGAAAAATTAAGTGTTTGAGAAGTGATAATGGGACAGAGTACACAAATGGCGAGTTCAAGAAGTTCTGACGAGATCATGGAATCAAGAGGCACTACACAGTACGCAGGACACCACAGCAAAATGGTGTGGCTGAAAGGATGAACAGATCTATTGCAGAAAGGGCTAGGTGTCTACGATTCAATGCAGGGTTGGCGAAGAATTTTTGGGCTGATGCGGTGAGTATGGCATGTTTCTTGATAAACAGGTCACCTAGGGCTTCATTGGATAACAGGTTTGCGGAGGAGGTATGAACGGGTAATGAGGTAGACTTCACCGATATCCGGGTGTTTGAGTGTCCATCCTATGTGCATATTCCTGGTGAAGAGAGGTCGAAGCTTGACCCAAAGTCAAAACAATGTGTCTTACTCGGGTATGAAACAGGTGTAAAAGGATACAAGCTTTGGGATCCCAAGTCAAGCAAGGTGGTGATCAGTAGGGATGTGGTCTTTGATGAAAAGGCTATGTTGAAGTGTACTCAAGATGATAAAGAGAAGGTGCCAGAAAACAAAGGGAGCGAGAAGTAGGTTATTGAGGTGGAGTTACATGAGGATGAAACTGATACGGATCTCACTCTTCTGGATTCAGAGGTAACTACACAGGAAGTGGCTAGTACTTCTGTTGGGAGACCTAAGAGAGTAATCAAACCACCTGTCATGTATGGGTTTGAGGACATGGCTTCATATGTTCTTGTTCTTAGTAGTGGAGACCCAAATTCTTTTCAGGAGGCAATAAATAGTCCAGAAAAGGATAAGTGGGTAACGTCTATAGCAGAGGAGATGGAGTCGTTGTATAAGAACGATACATAGGATTTGGTGGACCTTCCTAAAGGGAAGCGTGTTATTGGTTGCAAGTGGGTTTTCTAGCATAAAGAAGCAGTATCAGAAAAAGAGGGGGAAAAGTTCAAGGCTCGATTGGTAGCAAAGGGATACTCGCAGTGAGAGGGGGTGGATTATAATGAAATTTTTTCACCTGTTGTGAGGCACACTTCCATTCGAATAGTGTTGGGTCTTGTAGCGCATTATGATTTGGTGTTGGAACAAATGGATGTGAAAACTGCATTTCTACAGGGTGAGTTGGATGAGCAGATTTTCATGGAGCAACCACATGGGTTCACGGAGCCCGGGCAGGAGCGTTTGGTTTGTAAATTGAAGAAATCACTTTATGGGCTGAAACAATCTCTGAGGCAGTAGTACACGAGATTTGACTCCTACATGGTAAGTATTGGCTATAAGAGGTGTGAGTATGATTGCTGCGTTTATGTGAAGAGCCTTGATGATGGCTCATATATTTTTCTGCTACTTTACGTGGATGATATGCTTATCGCGGGTAGAAGCAAGAACGGGGTCAATCAGTTGAAGGCCTTGTTGAGTAAAGAGTTTGACATGAAGGATTTGGGGGAAGCCAAGAAGATTCTTGGGATGTAGATTCGCCGAGACAGGAAATCTAGGAGATTGTGGTTGTCTCAAGCCGGCTACGTGGAGAAAGTGTTGGAAAGGTTCAATATGCGGGATGCAAAACCTGTGAAAACACCATTGGCGAGTCACTTTAATTTATCTGCCTCAGATTCCCCGAGTTCGACTTAAGAAATTCAGAGTATGTCAAAGGTTCCTTATGGAAGCACAGTGGGATGTCCCATGTATGCTATGGTTTGCACTAGGCCAGATTTGGCGCAAGCTATTAGTGTGGTTAGCAAGTATATGGCAAATCTAGGTAAACATCATTGGGAAGCAGTTAAGAGGATTCTCAGATACTTGAAGGGCACTATGGGTTATGACATCATGTTTGAGGGAAAGAGTGAGGAGCTTTCTGTTGTGGGGTATGTAGATTCTGATTATGCGGGTGACTTGGATCAGAGGCGATCGACTACGGGTTATGCGTTTACACTGACAGGTGGACCTATATGTTGGAATTCAATGATTCAGTCTATTATTGCATTATCTACAACAGAAGCGGATTACATGGCAGCGGTTGAAGCTGCAAAGGAAGCCTTATGGCTTCGGGGCTTAGTCAAGGAATTGGGTATTCAGTAAGGTGGAGTGCGGCTGCTTTGTGATAGTCAAAGCGCGATCTTTCTAGCGAAGAATCACATTTATCATTAACGGACGAAACACATTGATGTGCGGTTTCACAAGATCCGAGAGTTGCTTGATATGGGTGAGGTTGTGTTAGAGAAGGTTCACATCACAAAGAATGATGCTGATATGTTGACAAAGCCGGTTACTACTGACAAGTTCAAGCATTGCTAGGATTTGTTGCACATCTCTAGCTGTTAGAGATTGGGAGGTTCGATGTCTACACAGGGTGGTTCGGGTATTGGTTCCTTGTATCTTCTGTTGGGTTGGGTGAATGCTCGCCAAGGTGGAGATTGTTGGATGTGATGGCTCGATGTCCTGGCAATACATGAGGCGTGTGCCTCCAAGGCAGCAACTTGACCTGTGTTTGAACAAGATCCAGGCGGGCGCATGGATGCAGGCGAGGCGGGCGCCTGGGCTCCAGAGGCTGATTCAGTTGCTGAAGCGGTGTGAGGCTGGCGCCTGGAAGGAGGCGAGGCGGGCGCCTGGGCTGCCGAGGCTGAAGACGTTTGCGGGCTTTTTTTATTCGTTTATCTTTATTAGTTGGGCTAGGGTTTGTTTACTTAGTATATAAGGATTATAACCCTATGTAACTATTGGATTTTTGCACATAATAATAAGAGTGGCAGCTGCAATTCATAACCCCAAATTCGATCTCTATCTCTTTCGATTCCCAATTGCTTTTGTGTTTTTGTTATTGTCAATTGCTTCCACTGCATTGCACAACAATTACAAAAGTCACAAGCCCAAAAAAGAAATATTTTAATATTTATTTATTCATGTGACCCACTTGTTATAGTTGCATCATCTACCCATTTACTATTCCCTATCACACTTTCTCTTTCCTACCTCACTTTTCATATTTATCAAACTTACTACGTTATATATTTTTCTTATTTTTATGTAAAACCCATTTTGTATCTTTTGTAGCGAAAGAAAGTATATACTCCCTCCGTTCCATTGAAAGCTTCACATTTTGCCAAAACGAATGTCCCGTTAAAAGCTTCACATTTCCTAAAATGACAAATAATCTTTACTATTCCACTCACTAATTCTCTCTCCTACTTTACTTTTATACTCACAACACCAATCAACTTTACTATTCCCTCCACTCATTCTCTTTCCTATTTTACTTTTATACTCACAACACTTTCTTCACTAACATTTTTTCTTAATTTGCGTGCCATGCTTAAAAGGGTGAAGTTATAAATGAGACGGATTATATTCCAACTTGTCGGAGGAACCTGTAGAAGGCTACTATTCCAGCTTGCAGAACAATAAAATGCAGTAATATTTATCATGCATTAATGTCAAAAACTGTTGGATGTTAAGATCTGAATCTTCTCTCACACCCTCTCAAAAAAAAAATTAAATATTTACTCTCTTCGTCCTCTTATGGTGGCAGGATCTATTACTCGTTGCAATAAACTGCAACGATCCTAATTTAAAATTGGTGCTTTTATATTCTCTTCGTCTCATTTATAAATTTACTTATTTTTTTAAATGGATATTTCATTTAAAAGTTCAATTTTTCTAATAAAAATGCGTTTCACTTGTAAAGTTGTAATGCTCATAATAATAACTTAGTTACTCCACTTTCTCTCTCTTATCCAACTATTTACACTTATAACATATCAGTTTTTTACATTTTTCTTAATTTTTATGCTAAACCAAATAATGAACGGAAGAAATATTTGATTTAATATCGAGATGATTGAAAAGAAAAAAACCTCGGCTATAACGCCAAAAGTCGCAGATAGGTTTTCGTAGCTAAAGTTGAGAAGTGGCACACATTTTTTTTTTTAATTTTTCACTCCCTTGATCTTCTTAGGGCAATTCCAACAATGGTATTAGCTAGATAGGGATTAAATTCAAAATTTGATCCCTACTTATCACTATTCATAGTATAAAAAATTTCATTTCCAACAATAGGTATCAAATTCATGGTATCAAAGTATATTTTTATATTTGTTAAGTTTGTTAATGTTTTCAACATTATCAATTATTTTAAACTATGACTATGATTTAATTAATTAATTTTTAAATAAAAAATATAATCATTATTTTATTATTATATAAAAAGTCAAATAAATTTAAAATTAATATTAAAATAATTATTTTATATTTAATTTATTTTTAAATTTTGATTATTTATATATATTAAAAAAATTACATTTATTTTGATATGATTATTTTTTAATTTGAACATTTATTGAGAAAGAGAAGAAGTAATTGAGTTTTGAAAATTTTTGTGTAGTATTAGCAAAGGTAGCAAATTTGCTACCTTTACTAATACTACACCAAAATTTGATACCATTTATTTTTGTTGTTGAAGTTGTTAATACTTCTCAATGGGTATCAAAATTTGTATTTGATACCCATTGTTGGAGTTGGCCTTATGGTGCCAGGGAAGGTTCAACAGTGAGTTGAATGATTCTTTAATTTAGTGGATAATGTGAGGAAGGTGGCATATACCTCCTCCCAACCCCGCCCTCCTCGTCCCACCTTAAATCAGAGTTTTTGTCATTTTTGTATCTTCCATTTCAAATTAAATTTTCCAGAAATGAAAATGTTTTTACACTATTCCCCAACTCATTTTCTTTCTTATTTTACTTTTATACTTACAATACCAATCAATTTACTATTTATTTGGGGTGGAAATTGTTCGGTGTAGCTCGATTTTGGCAAATTTAGAAGTCAAACCGCTAGCATCGGTTTGGAAAAATTCCAAACTGAGCTAAACCATAAAAAAAATTCAGACCGAGCTAAACCGAACTGTTATGGTTCGATTTGGTTCGATCTAAACCGCGGTTTGATTTGCGGTTTGATGTTGCGGTTCAGACCACGATCCAAACCGCGATCTAGACCACGATCCAAACCACATTCCAAATCTGACATAGGTTCATCCCTCTAAATCTGAAGTGAACACTGTATTAGCAATTTGCTTCTAAAATTTCATAAATTCACGGTATTAGCAAAACTCATTAATCACACTAAAATCAATAAACTCACTAAAATCTCATAAACTCACTAAAATCTCATAAACTCACAAATAGTAATTGGATTTGTTCGATGAGATTAATCTGTTGGAACCACGGTATTGGCCAATTGTTTCTAAAATTTCATAAAATCGGGAGATACAAAAATAAAAGTATACGAATTAGACGAAGGGAGAGAGTTCGAATTACCTGTGAAGATGACCGTTGCCGGTCGGAGGCCGTTGTGAAGGACGAAGGAGTAAACTCGACGGCTCGACCTCGACCTCGACTCGTCACTCTCACTCACGAAGCAGCTTAACAACGCTCTAAACTAAATCTGGTCGTCGACAATTGATCGCCGTTGATGAGAGAAATTGTTGTGCAACGCAGCGGAAGCAATTGACAATAACAAAACACAAAAGCAATTGGGAATCGAAAGAGATCGAATTTTGGGGTTATGAACTGCGGCCGCCTCTTATTTTTTTTGCAATAATCTTAATAGTTACATAGGGTTACAACCTTATATATTAAGAAACAAACCCTAGCCCAACTAATAAAGATAAACGACAAAGAGAAAATGGGAAGAGAGAGAAAACGGGAATAGAGAGAAACGATTTGGGAATATGGCGCTGAGGTTTTGTGAGGTTTTGTTAAGGAGTTATTTAGGGTTTTTAAAAATTAAAGGCTGAGATTAACTAAGATTTTGAAGGGACGGTCAGGATTGCAGTTCCATGGTTCAGTTCACGGCTTGGTTTCACGGTTTCAAACCGCGGTTCGGTCTTAAACGGTTCGGCTTGGTTTGGCTCGGCTCGGTTTAGGAGTGCCGAACCCCAAGTTGAGTTGAACTACATGGTTTGTTAATTTCTCAAACCGAGCTAAACCACTTATGTCTAAAAACCGAACCAAACCACACGGTTTTGCTCGGTTCGACTCCAAACCGCGGTTTGAGCCAAACCATTTCCACCCCTAACTATTTATCTCACTCATTCTCTCTCCTATTTTTTACTTTTCATACTCACAATACATATCTTCTACTATACTTTTTCTTAATTACTGTGTACAAAAAGTTGATCTGGTTGAGGTGTGACAGAGGGAGTATATATAGATACTCTCTCTGTCCCATTTATAAGTTAATCATTTGGTTTAGACACATAAATTAAGAAATATGTGAAAAGGTTATTTATTGTAAGTATAGATGGTTGGGTAGAAGAGAAAAAGTAAAGTAAACGAGTTATTGTTGTGAGTATGAGATGGTGTGGAATTGGTGGTCTACGAGCAGTATTTGCCCAATACCAAGTGTATCAAGAATAGATAACATGTATTCAACATACAAACATGAAATTTATTCACCCAGTTTTTCACTTCAGACTACATCTGATGGCATTACCAAGCTAGGATATTCACTAATATCTCTAAATTTGTTGTGTTGCAATATTAGATTATGCTTACAACAATAAACATATCCTCCGAATCATGATCACAACTTCACACAAATAAATCCTAGACATCTCTTAGTTATGCCACCTATGGAATTCCCCTAAGCGAATTCCAAGACCCACCATTGTCTTTAATCTCTTTGGTGATCTCACATATTCTCTCTGTCTAACGCAAATTAGTGACAACTAATTTGATCACACAATCAATGCAATATTCTAGGTCATCAATTGTATTTATAGGAACAACAAACCTAAACACACAAGGATTTCAATTTCATCTCCAAGAGGAAATCTGCTTCCTGACCTAGAAAAGAATTATGTTGTCAGGAGAATTCCATGCACAATAAGGAAGCAATCCACCGAAATTCTGGTCCAACCCAACTTCTATCCGTCTGCACGACCGCATGTGAATTCTTGCACGATTGTGTCACAAAAATTCCTTTTGGTCTTACACGACTGTGCAACTCAACATGCACGATCGTATCAATGCCTTTTACCATTTTCTTCTCTTTTCTTCTCGCAACCTCGATCCTCGCCCTCGTCCATCCACATATTGTGACCACTCTATTTGACTTTTGCTAAAAGTCAAATCACTAGGCTCGACAAAGCTCACACAAATGATTTGAAGTGAAGCGTAAGTCTTAAACATAACTGCTGGAATCTCTTGCCCCGAGTCCTCACTTTCAAAGTGATCCTCCCTTTAAACATCTCCGCTCCTATGTCCCTTATTTCTATCCACGAACCCCTATGCGAATGACATGCCTTCACAGTCTTGGTTCTGTCTGTGTCTCAAAGCAACCACTGCAACTCATTTCTTGATAATGCTCATGTTAATCAATTTTTTTTCACTACTCACACACACACACACGCACTCACAGACACACACACAGAAGCGCCTAGGAAATCCTAGGGAGAGAAAGCATTCTCTCTAACTTCTTGTTTCTATTAGTGCTTGCATTCACAATCAACTTTCTACCAACATACGGTTCATGAGATTTCCCCACCATGGCGATCTCGACCCCCCACCATTTGTCATTAAGATACACCCCATTTACCCAATAAACGATTGTTTATGGTGTACAATTACATTGCATACAAGGTACCAAGTTAGCTACTTGCAATCCTCTATTACCACAGTCAAAGACGACCACCAACCTTCCTTTACATGACTGATTACATAATTCAAATCTTCTCTACTTTCTATGAATGTCCCTGCAAATCACCCAATTGCAACATAGTCCCATTCGCAATCTTGACTCGCACAAAGTAAAGTTTCATACCCTCGCACTGTTTCCCTTTGATGAAACGATACTTCTGAATCAAAATATCAACGAACCCACTTGACTGCTATTCTTCAAGATTAATGCACTCTAACCGTGATCTACACATTATCTGCACACATATGCAATCCACACTCATCAAAGTATAGAAACTTGAATCTTTTGTCTCTTTCTTTTCATGACTTTAATATCTCCAGATCTGTTGCTCAAATTTGATCCCATTTTCATTTCGATCCATCTCAACCCATCATCGCCGCTCCCACCAAATCTTCAATAACATGATCCGCCTAGATCCCTGCAAAACCTATAAATAACCAGATTTTACAACCCTTTATCTCGAATCCAATGCCCTTTCATGTTTATGTAACTGCAACCCTAATCTAAATACATGCAGTACCAAATCCATTCAGATTTACGAAAACTTGATCTTATTTGCTCTAAGTAATAAAAAAACAAAAGAATTTATGCAACCCCTAATTCTGATCCATATTCCTACAACCCACATCCAATCAATTTGTACAGCCTTGATCTCTGATCAAAAGCTCTGATACAATTGTTGGGGAATCGGTGGTCTCCGAGCATTACTTGTCGCATACTAAATATACAAAAGAGATAACATGCATTCAAAATCCATATGAAAAGTGAAAAAAGAAGAAAACTCGCTAATTGTTTACCCAGTCATCCATTCAGACTACATGTGTGGGCACTAACAACGCAGAATATTCACTAATATCACCAAATATGTTAAGTTACAATATCCACTCATGTTTATAACAATACACATAGTGTAGGAAATCGATTTAGGATTTTCCCAAAACTTGTGTTTCTTATTGATGAACCTCAAAATATATATGAGTTACAATTTTAAAAGTGAAAATGAAAGGAATCATATTCTAACAAGGAGATCTGATTTCTAAACAATAACCAAAAATAAGGAAAGCTGCACGCCAAATTTTACGGGCCTGGGCGGTCGCCCACTTGAACAGACGTTTCAACGTTGCTTGGATTTGGAACTGGGCGGTCGCCCACTTGTCCTGGGCAGTCTCCCACTTGTACAGTCGATTTGGCGTCTTTGATAGTTGTGGTTGGGCGATCGCCCATAGTGGCTGGGCGGTCGCCCACTTGATCAGTGCCGCCATCTTCACACCCTCCCTCAAGTTGAGCATTGGGATTAAGAATGCCCAACTTGCTCATGAGCAAATCAAACTGTTGCTTTCCAAGTGCTTTAGTAAAAATATCCACCAGCTACGTTTTAGTAGGAACATAGGAAGGAGAGATAAGGCCATCCAAAATAGCACTATGAATAAAATGGCAATAGATTTCAATGTGCTTTGTTCGTTCATGAAAGACAGGGTTCTTTGCGATATCAAGAGTCGGCTGTCTATCACAAAAGATATTAATTGCCTTGGGATGATTAACACCAAGACTCAGCAGTAAGCCTTTCAACCATTTCAATTCACAAGTAAGGGCCGCCATAGAGCGGTATTCGGCCTCGGCAGACGAACGAGACACAGTGGTTTGTTTCTTCGTCTTCCAATATATAAGGGAATGACCAAGAAACACAAGACATCCAGAAAGAGAGCGTCGAGTAATAGGGCAAGCAGCCCAATCCGAATCACACCATCCTTGTAGCGTGAGATCACTGTCAGCACGAAGAAGAATGCCCGACCAGGTGTGCATTTGAGAAAGGGCACAACCCGTAAGGCCGCATCCAATGTTCCTTTCGAGGTTCCTTCATAAATTGGGACAAAATATGAACAGAATTAGCCAAATCTGGTCGGGTGACTGCTAAGTAAATGAGACGGCCAACCAATCGTCTATAGCGTTCTGGGTTATCCAGAAGATCACATGTGGCAAGACCAAGTTTATGATTGGGTTCAATAGGAAAGTCGGATGGCTTTGCACCTAATTGCCTAACCTCAGATATAATGTCTAAGGTATACTTCCGTTGGCACAGAAAAAGACCAGAAGAGCTACGAGCAACTTCAATGCCCAAGAAATACTTTAGGGAGCCAAGATCTTTCATCTTGAAACATTCACTCAGATACTTTTTGAAGGACTGTAAGGCAGCGAAATCGTTCCCAGCTATAATAAGATCGTCAACATACACAAGTATATTTATATGAATCGGACCTTTTGTGAACGTGAACATGGAATAATCAGAATAAGACTGCAAGAATCCATAGTGCTTCAAGGAAGCCACCAGCTTAGCGAACTAACAACGCGGGGCCTGTTTCAGGCCATAAAGAGATTTACGAAGGCGACAAATCATATTGGGCTGATTGGAATGAAAGCCTGGAGGGGGTTTCATGTAGAGCTCTTCCTGAAGATCACCATACAGGAAAGCGTTATGCACATCCAGTTGATGCAGTTCCCAGTTCTTTGAGGCAGCAATAGCAAGAAAGGATCGAACGGTGACCATTTTGGCCACAGGAGCAAAAGTTTCCGTGTAATCAATCCCTTCTTTCTGATGATTACCAAGAACCACCAATCGAGACTTAAGCCGTTCAAAAGTACCATCAGACTTATACTTAATCCGATAAACCCACTGCTACCCAGAGCACGCTTACCATGCGGTAGAGGAACCATAGTCCATGTGCCATTATCTTCCAAGGCACAAATTTCAGCCTGTATAGATTCCTTCCACCCATCTTGTGACATTGCCTCACAAAAAGTCCTAGGCTCTTTAGCCAAGGTAATAGCTGCAAGGAAGTTACGATATTTCATAGAAAAACTGTCACAATTTATATAGTGAGCTATAGGATAAGGAGTACCTAAGGAGCCGACTGGAGTGGGATGTTCGGGGGATGGACTAGCAGGAGTGACTGTAGCAGCAATGTAGTCCCGAAGAAGAACGGAGGGAACTTTCGTACGCATGCCCCTTCCTAAAGCCTCTGGCTCAGATTGAGAGGATTCTATCATAGAGACCTCCGTAGAGGCAATATCTGCAGATACTGCAGTAACAGGTTCAGGTACATCCACAGGAGCTACTGTCAAAGGTTCAGAGACAATATCTTCCATATCCGGATAATCAATAAAGGCAAAATCAGCCTCTTGGTTAAGAGTCTCCACTAAATCTGGGGTATGAGGCACTGTTGATAAATCACTGTAAGGAATGATGGTCTCAAATAACATCACATCTCGGGAGACAAAAAATTTTTTTTGTCTCTAGATCAAACAACTTCCACCCCTTTTTGCCTAGAGGATAGCCCACAAAGATACATTTTCGGCTACGACCGGCAAATTTATCTCCCTTGGCCTTCTGATTATGGGCATAACACAAAGAACCAAAAACACGAAGAGAGTCAAAGAAAGACAATTTTCCGAACAAAATCTCATAGGGAGTCTTATTACCTAAGAGGGGTGTAGGATTCCGGTTAATCAAATGAACAACAGTGAGAAATGTTTCACCCCAAAAGAAAATAGGCAAATGAGCCTGAAATTGAAATGCTCTAGCAACATTCAAAATATGACGATGCTTCCCCTCGACTCTAATTTTGTTGTGGGATACCAACACAAGATGTTTGGAAAGTAATGCCAGAGGAAAAGAAATAATCAAGCATGTAATTAAATTTGGTACCATTATCCGATTGGACGACATTAATCTTTTGAGAAAACTGACGTTCTACCATGGCAATAAAAGCCATAAACATACGAAAAACTTTTGTTTTATCAACCAATAAATAGACCCAGACAGCCCGGGAAAAATCATCCACCAACGTTAAAAAATATCGTGCACCACAAGAAGAAGAATGAGTGTATACACCCCATAAATCACAATCAACCTTCTCAAAGATTTTAGTAGTCTTATGATCGCTAACAGGAAAAATATCTCTAGACTATTTAGCCCGAAAACAAGTATCACAAGGTTTAGGTAAACTGCCAGAATTACGGCTAACTGCGGGAAGAAGCTTTACCACATTCTCGGAGGGGTGTCCCAAGCGATTATGGCACAACTCCAACAAAGAAGGCAATCCGGTAACATAAACACTAAATGCTGAAGATGTGCCGCAAAGGTAGTAGAGTCCATCCCGCCTAACACCTACTCCAATCAGGTTCCTCGACAGGTCCTGTATAGCATACATAGAGGAGTTAAATTGGACAGTGCAGTAAATATCGTCAGAAAGTTGAGAAACTGAAATTAAGTTGCAGCTTAAGTTTGGAATAAATAGAACATGAGAGAGGGTAATGGTGTCTGTCAGACGAACGGATCCCTCTGTATGATCCAATACAGAAGACCCATCAGGTAAACTGACAGGACATGCCGATATAGTCCGAGAATTAAGGAGACACGAGGCGTTCCTAGTCACATGATTTGAAGCAAATGTATCAATAATCCATGAAATCGCATCAAATTTACCATGGAGGTGATCATTTGCGATTTGAGAATTACCGACGAGGCTTGCCAAAGCCTGTCATCGCTCAATTGTGAATGATGAAGATGAAGCAGCATAAGGAGTAATAAAATCGCATGGCCTATCCTGAGGACCTAGGTAAAAGGGAGAAATATATTTGATTTTAGGAGGATTATCGATGATAGCATCGTTCCCCGCCATAGATTTAGACTTGTGTATGATGCCACTCTGATACCATGTAGGATATCAATTTAGGATTTTCCCAAAATTTGTGTTTCTTATTGATGAACCTCATAATATATATGAGTTAAAATTTTAAAAGAGAAAAGGAAAGGAATCCTATTCTGACAAGGAGATCTGATTTCTTAACAATAACCAAAAATAAGGAAAGCTACACGCTAGATTTTACGGGCCTAGGCGGTAGCCCACTTGGCCTGGGCGGTCGCCCACTTGTACAGTCGATTTGGCGTCTTTGATAGTTGTGGTTTGGCGGTCGCCCATAGTGGCTGGGCGGTCGCCCACTTGATCAGTGCCGCCATCTTCACACATAGCCTACAAATCATAAACACACCCTCACGTAAATAAACTTTAGTCATCTTCTAGTTACACACCCTCACGTAAATAAACTTTAGTCATCTTCTAGTTAGACCACATATGGGATGCCGCTAAGGCAGTGGTGGATCTAGTATTTGTGGTTGGGGGTCAAATATTTACATAGCGAATTGTTATTTCAGTATATAGCTAAAAATAATACTCCCTCCGTCCCAGACCAAGAGTCCTACTTTCCTTTTTGGTCCGTCCCAGACCAAGAGTCTCTTTTCTTAAATGGAAAGTTTTTCATATATTTATACCCTTATCATCTCCATATATTTACAAAAAAACCATTACTATTCCTCCCACTCATTCTCTCTCCTATTAAATATTATTAACTTTTACCTTCTCTCTCTTATTTCCTACCACACATTTAACTTTTACATTCTCTCTCCTATTCCCTACCACACATTTAACTTTTACATTCTCTCTCCTAAAATTTTCTACCCACTTTAAAAAAATTTCTTAAGAAGCGTGAAATCCCCCTCGAGGACCCTTGGTCTGGGACGGAGGGAGTATCAAAATTACTTTATTAAAAACGATAAAAATCTAACCATAAGAGCCTATTTTTTCCGTTGTCATGAGTTCAAATTTTGATGATAAATTGATAATATTGTGTGAATTATGTATAAAGATGTTTTGTACTTCATGATATCTTCATTTTCAATTTTCTCAATGGCACACTTATATAAAGATGTTAAGTGATAAAAAAATTATAGAATACATCACCAAAAAATAATACCCCCTCCGTCCCAATAAAAGCTTCACTAATTATCCAAAAGGGCGTTTCGTTAGAAGCTTCACCTTTCCTTTTTTGGCAAAGAATCTTTACTATTTTCTCCACTCATTCTCTCTCCTAATTCACTATTACACTCACAACACTTTTCAAATTTACTATTCCCTCTACTAATTCTCTCTCCTATTTTCAAATTACACTCACAACATTTTTTTTCCCACTCATTTCCATAATTTGCGTGTCCACCCAAAAGGGTGAAGCACTTATTGGGGCGGAGGGAGTAAACAAAGTAAGATTTGTCTAAAATTATACTCCCTCCGTCCCACCTCAATTGATCCACTTTCCTTTTTGGGACGTCCCACCTCAATTGATCCATTCCTTAAATGGAAAGTTTTCCATATATTTATACCCTTATCATCTCCATATATTTACAAAAAAACCATTCATTATACCCACTTTAACTTACTATTCCTCCCACTCATTCTCTCTTCTATTAAATATTTTTAACGTTTATATTCTCTCTCCTATTCTCTACCACACATTTAACTTTTACATTCTCTCTCCTCTAATTTCTACCCACTTTAATAATTTTTCTTAAAAACCGTGTTCCACCTCAATGGACCAATTGAGGTGGGACGGAGTGAGTAACATTTATGACCGAGGGAGTATTCCTGGTCAAAATAAACAAATAACTTATTATTTCTTTTGTCCCATATAAAAATTAAAAAACAATGGCTGGGGGCACCACCTGCCCCGGGGTTAGGTCCGCCCTTGGTCTAGCTAGTCTTAGATTAATTCCTAATTTCTTCATCCCTGCAAGCGTCTGCTGCTCCTGGAGTGCCCCTGTAATTGCTTCTCCTTCTGTTCATACAATTTCCATCCAAGATCAGGTATGTTTCTCTACCTAGTTTCTTCTTCAGCCATGGGCGTATTACAAAAACGTATTTGAAAATGATCTTCTTCTTATCTACTTCTCTCCGTCCTCCTGATTGAACTGATTTTTCACTTCTGGTCATAATTATACTGTCAAAGCCATTTAATCTACTTCGAGTTATCAACTAGAGCAGGAATATACTCCATACTGTGTTCAAGAATTCATCATCTCAACCATTTTTTTTTTTGAAATTTGAGTTGACTTTCTATGATTACCCCATGGATCTTTTTTTTTTTTTTTTTTTTGCTAAACTCATATCTAATTGAATAATCAGATGATTGATTATCTGAAACCATCAAAAAAAAAAAAAAATTCATAAGAAGCATCAAGATCTGATCCCTTTTTGAAGTTTGAGTTGACTTTCTATGTTTACCACAGCACACACTGAAAAATGGCAGAAGACGAGCATAATCTGTCTCTTGTCATTGATAATGGCACAGGAGTGGTCAAGGTAATTATCCGAACACTACTCCCCTCCATCCCAAAATAAATAACCAAAACGTTTTCAAATTTGCTCTTGATGGTCATTCATTTTGGGATGGAGGTAGTAGTTTTTATTTTATCGTTTTAATCTAGATGTGAATTGCAGTAATTGTTCTCAATGAATTTAGGCTGGTTTTGCTGGAGATGATGCACCAAAAGCCGTCTTCCCTAGCATTGTGGGTAGGCCTCGTTATCCCGGTGTGATGGTTGGTATGGGCCAAAGAGATGTCTATATTGGTGATCAGGCTCAATTAGACAGGGGTATACTAACTTTGAAATACCCGATTGAGCATGGAATTATCTGCAATTGGGATGACATGGAGAGAATTTGGCATCAAACATTTTACAATGAGCTTCGTGTCGCTCCAGAAGAGCACCCTGTTCTCCTCACCGAATCTCCTCTCAATCCGAAAGCCAATCGTGAGAAAATGACTCAAATTATGTTTGAAACCTTCTACATTCCTGCCATGTATGTTGCTATCCAAGATGTCTTCTCCTTCTACGCTAGTGGTCTTACAACTGGTAATCAAACGTTTGCAGTATTTTTTAAATGTGTCCGTTTTGCTGAATGTACTACCTCTGTGGCTCTGTCCCAAAATGAATGTCCGAAAAATAACGGGCACATTTCAATTTGGGATAGAGGGAGTACATTCAACAGAATGGTTATGCTTAATGTACTACCAAGAAGTTTTAATCGTCTGCAATGCCTTTTAAATTGCAAAGTTTTCAAATTCGCTATTTATCAAGAGCAAATTTTAATGTTTTTTGGACATTCATTTTGGGATGGGGGGAGTAATATGTATGCTATTATGCAGGCATTGTTCTCGACTCTGGCGATGGTGTCACTAAAACGGTCCCCATCTACGAAGGGCATGCCCTCCGACACGCAGTTCTGCGACTCGACTTGGCTGGACGTGATCTCACTGATGCCCTCACTAGAATTTTAACCGAGCGTGGTTACGCTTTCACCACTACTGCCGAGCTGGAAATTGTCAGGGACGTGAAAGAAAAGCTAGCCTACGTTGCCCTCGACTATGAACAAGAACTAATAACCTCAGAGACTGACTTATCTGTGGAGAAGTTGTACGAGCTTCCCGATGGACAGGTCATCACTATCGGAGCTGAACGGTTCCGTTGCCCGGAAGTCCTCTTCCAGCCATCAATTATCGGAATGGAAGCTGCTGGCATTCACGAAACTGCATACAACTCAATCAAGAAGTGTGACGAGGATATTAGGAAGAATCTTTATGGAAATATTGTTCTCACTGGAGGATCCACCATGTTCCCCGGATTTGCTGACAGGATGAGCAAGGAGATGACTGCATTAGCTCCTAGTTACATGAAGATTAAGGTGGTGGCCCCACCGGAAAGGAAGTATGGTGTGTGGATCGGAGGCTCCATTTTGGCATCCCTTAGTACATTCCAAGGGGTATGTGTAAATTATTTTTGATAAGTTTTTCATTTATCTGCCGCATATACAAATCTCTAAGTTGAAACGTTTTACATGATTGCAGATGTGCATAGCGAAGGCCGAGTATGATGAATCAGGACCTTCTATCGTTCACAAGAAGTGCTTCTAAGTGAAGGCTTCATCGAAGAAATTTATATTCTCTGATTCTATTGTTGCAAAGTATGCTGTTTTGAAATTTTCTTTCTTTTATTCTTCCTCCCGGCGTCTTTCTTGTGTTTTTCTTTCATTTCTAACATTTGGAGTGCATGCTACACCCAGGGAGGGCTAAACCTAAACGGGAGGCACCTGCCCAAGGCCTGTTAGGAAGAATACCAAAAAGGCTGTAATGTGAATATTTCGTGGAGCTAGGAAACCTAGTCAACTCAACATAATACGGATGTGAGTACAGATTTTTGTTTTACAAATAAAAATCTGAATAAATGAAAACAAAAAGATTAAAACACTAAATAAGTTCTAATCACCTTCTACGATAAGAAATATCTCCCTTTCCCAAGAAGAGCCTATTCTAATAAGAAGTAGAATAAAGAATTTGACAAAAATCTAGACGTGAGTTCGGATGTAAGATACAACATTCACTCACAACCTAAAGGGTAATATGAATACGTGAAGAACAAAAGTGATTTGTCTTCCAAAAATTATCTAACGCCGTGTCTTCTCAATGTGTTGTAGTCTTGTATTTATAGGCACTTTGAGAAGATCTTTACGTCAATTGAACTCTTCCTTAAGTGAGATTCAAATTACTACAAGGAAACATAAAGCAGACTCACAAAAAAAGAGATTTGTTAGTAGGTTAGTTCTAGTATAAATATATGTACATAAATAAAAGATATTTACAATAATTACAATGTCCTTTTCAAAGTAGGACTATATAAATCTTTCCAAAAAAATCATAAAATCAACTTACCAAATATACCAATTTGATTCGAAATAGGGAAGTAAATATTCCCTAAAAATCTTACTCTTTCAATCTCCCCCTATTTTGGACTTTCTGGTCAAAACTAAAGATTGATTATGTGATTCCTATGACCAATCATTATCAAATTTGAAAACTCCCCCTGAATGGATATGTGTGCAGATGTGGCAACACATCCACACAAAAACTGTATATAATATGTTAGTACTAAAAATTGCAGTTCAACAAATATGAACTAAAGTAACCATTCAGCAAATGTATTTAGGGATTATAGACCAAATCTTAAACTAACAAATATTAAAAGCAAAATAGAAATCTATATATATATAGATATATATTAAAGTTGGTGAGGAGGGCTATGGCTTCGCCACGCGGACAAGTTGAGGCAAACTCTTGATTTTGGAGAAGCCACGTCATCACTATCTCAAAATCTATATGACTTTTGGTATTCTCCTTATTAGCTAATACTATTAGTTAATAATAATAGTTATTAAATAGGTTAACTATTACTATTAATAGTATTAGTTAACTATAATAGTTAACTATTACTATTAATAGTATTAGTTAACTATAATTAATAGTTACTATATATGTTAACTATTATTATAAATAGTATTAATTTATTATATAGGTTAAGTAATAGTATTATAGTTACAATATATGTTAACTATTACTATTAATAATATTAGTTAATCATAATAGCTACTATATATATATATATCAAAGTAGGTCGTTAATAATGTCAATGAGCATTTAGCTTAAAGATGTACTTTTCTTGGGAAGGTTAAGGGTTGGAATCACCTACATTGTATTTAAAATGTTGTAATTTGAAAAGAAAATAGGTCGTTACTTTTTTCATTCACTTTGTTAACGTCCATAAAAAATGTTGCATACTGACATAAATTATGACATCAAAAATAAATGACATAAAGTATGAACATCAAAAATAAAATAGCAAAAATTGCTACATTGTTAGTCACAATGCAATTCCTATTAAACTTATTAAAATTGAACACAATTTTTCTAACTTTATAAATGTTAATATTTTGATTCATTTATAATATACGTATAATATAAAAAATAAATCATGATATTAGCAAATTAGCTTCCCGTGCGAAGCACGGGTTACCTACTAGTTGATTATGAAACCACCACAGTTTAAACACAAATTTAAACTAACTAAACTCCCTCTGAGTTTACAGTTCCCAGCTTCTCCATGAAGTTAAATCAGCAGCAGTATACACAGAAGAATCAGGATTAGGATTATCATAAGAAGCAGCTTCTCCTTCGTCTTCCCCTTTTTGACTAGAAAGTTTAGTCTGGCATCTCAGGAGTCTTGCCTTCAGGGCTTTGAGATTGTTGGCATGTGATTGGGAGGCAATCAGTTGTTCATTAAGAGCTTTGGAGAGAGCATCGTCTGTAGCAACTCAGCATCAAGATCTTTTTCATTTGATCTGTGAAGGGATCCATAGATGTCTGGCTGGATGTGCCCACATCCTGCATTGTAATTTCAGGAACAACACCTAAAGGGAGATCAACAAATCTTTGCTTTGGGTCCAACAGGGTTTTGGTTTCTTTAAACAGATCAAACGTACTCACTCTAGCTTCACCCTTTTCAGATTTCACTCCTTGGGCAATCAAAAATTGAGAGATGAGAAAAGGGTAAGGAATAGACCACTTCTTGGATTGGGATTCACAATATCCACAGATTTTCCTAAAGATGAACTCCCCAAAATTAATTTTCTTATTGGCACCCAGTCTATAAAGCAAATCAACTTGCACCCTAGTAAGGTTTTATTGTTTGAAGGACAAATGTTGGCAGTTAAATGGAGTGGAGAAAATAGTACAAAGAGGTAAGTGAACCACTCCCTAGATCCTTAGGTTTAATGGGCCAAGCAGTTAGCTTCCCATGGGTTAGGGTGGACACTATCTCTTCCTCAGAAACATCACACACCTGATCATATCCCTCTTCTAATCCTAAAAAATCATTGATGACAGAAGGAGAGAAATGAATGAGTTTCCCTCTAACATGAACAATGTAGAACATAGAAGAAGAAGGTTTGTTCAATCCCTTGGTCACATTTGCATAAAACTCATGCACAAGTTTAGGGAAGAATGGAATAGGATGATCAACAGTTAAAAACAATCCTCTCTCTTCAAAAAAATTTGTCTATACCTAGCTTGGAGAAACTTTCCCTATCTCTCTTCATCTCATTAATAAAAAACTTATTCATTATTTGCCCATGCCTTTCAGAGGCATCAAGAGATAAAAATTTTGAGGAAAAAGGGGTTAAAGTAGTAGAGGGGAGAGTTTTAGGAATACCCTGTTTAACAGTCATCCTGGAGGATGTGCGCTTGGATGTGACCACATCTGAAGGCACATCTTTTGGGGGAGAGGGTTCCCTTTCAGTTTCAGTTTCAGTTTCAGAATCCTCTTCAGCTTGATCATCAATGGTTTGGTCTTCTTTCTCTTACTCAATTTCATCACGACCCAATTTAAAATTTTCATCTGCTGCAGTATCATCACTGTTGTCAGATTCATCTTCCTCCACAACAGGTTCAAGCTCAGCAACTTTTTTCATTCCCTTCAATTCCATGAGAATATTGGCCAAAGGTTCCTCATCTTTTTCAGATTGAGGGGTTGCACTTGATTGACCCCCATGTCAATAGTGGCTCCTCTTGGTTTTCCACCAGGTAGCTTCAGATTTTTGGCCTTATCGGCCTCAGAAAGTTTTCTAACCCTGTGAGACCTTCTCACTTATTGAGGGGGTGAGGATTTGATGGTATTCCTCTTTGGTTTGGAAGTGGTAAGCTTCCTTTTCTTTGTTAAGGGGGTGACCAAATTAGGAGCAGTGGCCACAAAAGGGGGAACAAGGGTTTGGTTCCACATTATGTTGAGGAACAGGAGATGGTGGAGGAGTAGGATTTTTAGGAGATGGGGGAACAATGGATGATTCCAATGGAGTAGGATAAGAAGTTGGGGGTACCTCCATTGATGATTCAGACGAAAGAGATGAAGGAGGAACCTCGACAAAGAATTTAGGTCAAGCAGTTTGTTCAGGTTGAGGGATATCATCCCTACAACCAAAAATTGGTTCCATATCAAGCACATCCTCATCTCGAATTGGATTTTGAGGGTCCATTGTTTCTGGAAAACTTGTTAGGTTGAGCAGAGAAAGAAAATTTATGGTGCGTGTGTGTGAGAGAGAAATTACGAGGACATGGAACAAGGATTACAGAGGGTTTAAGGCGATGTGACAAGGGTTGTGCCACATAAATACTCACAACTCCCTTTCCTACTCAAACAAGGATTCCTTCCTCAAACAGGACTCAGGATTGCAGTAAATACAGAAAGAGTCCACAACGGCTATAAAACCTTTGAAATTTCCACACACATCAAATCATAAAAAATAGGATTAAGACTTATCAAAATATTGTATACCTTTTATGGTAACAAAAAAATCTTCAACCATATCGTTTTCCACAGAGACCCCTTTGAAATTGTCATTCCTTTTCTATTAAGGATTTTGATACACACCTTCCTTTTTCATGAGTGATATTGAAAATCAAGAACATGTTAAATCAAAGAATAAATTAAGAATGAAAATAAATTAGAGAATATTTATAAAGTACCCTATATAACCTAATATGAAGAATGTCTAGCATGATGAATCAAACAGGTGAAGGAAAAAAATCTCAGTTTACAGATGTGGCATAGGATGTGAGTCACATTTGGGGACACATCCAGATCACAGAAAGTCAATGGGCAATAATCTTATCTGCACAGCCTCTAGGATGCATCTACCCATTTTTATTGTGGATAATTTGCAATTTGAGTAGCTTTCAATTTTCTTTTGACCCAAAGATAGCCCTTTTGTCCAGTGATCTTTTCAGGTTTTGATTTCAAACTTTATCTTGAGAATCACTTTATCACACTGGACATAGCTTCATACAAATGGAGGAAGCAGCTGTTTCTCTTGATTAAGGCACCCATTGTGAGATATCTAGAAAGATTGTATCAAGTTATCAAAAGACAATATGAACAAGAAATTCCCACAATTCAGTAATCAGATATGTCATTAATGTAAGACAAACAAGTGACGACACTGAGATATTTCGTGCAAATGCATGATATATTTTTTAAATTTATTTTTTGATAGATAGTATACATATGTGTCCGTGGATGTGTGCACATTTGTGCTCACATCCTTAAATATCACACAAGCAAAAAGACTTCCTCAAGGAGGAAAATCTCTCAAGATATAATGCCTTTGTAAGTATATCAGCCAGTTGATTTTTAGTCGACAAACAGCTTTTTGTTCTACAAGATCCCTAATAATGGTGTCTAATATCAATATGTTTTGTTTTGGAGTATTGGACAGGGTTTTTAGATATGTCTATAGCACTCTTGTTATCACAAAAAGCAGTCATGATTTTGCTATTTAACCCATAGTCTTTTAGCATTTTATTCATCTACAACAGTTGTGTGCATCAACTTCCAAGGGCTACATATTCAGCCTCTGTAGTGGATAGGGATACATAATTTTGCTTTCTACTATACCAAGAAACAATGTTGTTCCCTAGGTAAAAGCATCCACCAGTAGTACTCTTCTTATCATCACAATTCCCAGCCCAATCTGAGTCAGTATAGCCTACTAGATTTGTGTTTGTCTCCTTAGAGTAGTGCAACCCTAGGTTTGCTGTCCCATTCACATACTTGATTATCCTTTTTAAGGCTTTCATATGAGAAACCTTTGGGTTTGCTTGATATCTAGCACAAAGACTCACACTATACATAATGTCAGGTCTACTTGCAGTCTGGTACAATAGACTGCCTATCATGCTTCTATACACAGTTTGGTCCATACTTTTACCATCTGTGTCATGACTGAGCCTCTAGGATGATCCCATTGGTGTTTTGAGGTGAGAGGAGTTTTCAAGGGAGAACTTTTTCACAAGATTTTTGGCATACTTGGACTGAGAGATGAACATGCCTTCTTTAAACTGTTTAATCTATAATCCTAGGAAGTAGTTCAACTCTCCTACCATACTCATCTCAAATGTAGAGGTTATACTATCCACAAATACAGTCAGCATAGCATCTGAATTTGATCCAAATATTATGTCATCTACATAAATCTGAGCCACAATGATCTCCTTCTTTTCTTTCCTCACAAACAAAGTTTTGTCCACCTCACCTCTCTTGAATCCTAGGTGAAGCAAGTATTCAACCTACCATACCAAGCCCTAGGGGCTTGTTTCAGCCCATACAGAGCTTTCTTCAGTTTGTACACATGGTTAGGAAACTTAGAGTCCTCAAAGCCTTTAGGTTGCTCTACATAGGCTTTCTCATTCAATACCCCATTTAGAAAGGTACTCTTAGCATCCATTTTATGAAGAGTAAGCTTGAGGTAGCAAGCAATTGCCAACAAGAGCCTTATGGATTCAATTTTGGCATTAAGGGCAAAGGTTTCCTCAAAGTCAGTCCCTTCAACTTGAGTATACCCTTGAGCCACAAGTATAGCCTTGTTCCTAGTAATTACCCCTTCTCATCAGTCTTATTTTTGAAAATCCATTTAGTTTCTATGACATTTCCATGAGAGGGCCAAGGAACTAAAGTCCAAACATCATTCTTTTCAAACTGATTTAACTCTTCTTGCATGGCCAGAATCTAGTCAACATCCTTTAATGCCTCAGTAATATTCTTAGGTTCAATGTTTGAAACATAACAACAGTAGTTTACCTAGGAGTATGCTGATGAGCAACTCCACAAACCAACTAGCTCCCTGTAGTTTACCTTTCCTTTCTACCTTGTTCTCACTTGATCATGCACATCTCCCACAATCTGTGAAGTGGGATGATTTTTCTGGATTTTTGAGGGAATATCCTTTGATCTATCCACACATCCATCCCCATTACCTTCTGGAGTATTATCTTTGTCAGATTCAGAGGAGCTGTCCTCAGTTTCAGGAGTTTGGGAGGATTTGGGGATAGATGTGGGTGTGGATGTGGATGCAGATGTGTCTACATCCTTAGTCACATCTTTCATAGCTTCAGTATTTGTTTACTCCACAGCCTCTGTGTCTGCAAATTTCCAGTCTAGCAAGCAACCTGAAACATCATCCTTACCAGTTTTGAGGTTAAGATCAAGTGTATCATCAAATATCACATTAGAAGATTCCATAATAGCTTTTGTTTTTAGATTAAACTGTTAGGTTTTGGGGTTACATGCACGGCTACACACAAAACCCTAGCCTTGAATCTGTCTAACATGAATAGATTAAAACTATGAAATAGATTTACTAACCTTGGTTGCGAATTTGTCTTTCGTATACAAAACGTAATTCACCTTTGAGTTGTAGAAGAAACTTGGATATTCTTCCTTGTTCTTCCTTGGTGATGAATCAACAATGCTAGGCCTTCAAGCTTTACGTGATAAAGCAATCACCCTCTATCGGTAATCCACACGTGAACAAACCAAGATCGAATCTTGTTGGATTACTAGATGATCCTCGATTATTGAAACACATTTCTATAATCTATGGCTAATATGGAATTGAATCTAGGGTGTTTTGATCTTTGATTCGTAATCAAAATCAAGAGAATTATGTTTCTCAAGCCCTAAAATTCGTGTGTTATAGCTGGGGCAAAAGGGCATATTTATACTTTATAAATATCCCTATCTGTTAGGGAGAAAAGCCTTAATCCAAAGCCAACAGACGGCAGGGCGTGATCGCCCCTTTTGTCCAGAAGAAAGGTGCGATCTCCCCTAGCCCATCCACGCGCTCTCCCCTTTAGACCATAAGAAAGGTACGATCGCCCCCTACCATAGGGCGCGATCAAATATTGAGCCATTTTCAATCCGTTCTTTGTATGTGACCCTTTAGGAATTAAATTTTATGTTGGTAGTGAGTTGAAACATCAACTTCAAAAGACATAAGTGGTATCTAGCAAGCCATTATGTCCAGCCAATTAAATATAACATCAAAGCTTGATTCCTCGATAGATCAATGTCACAATCCCTTTGTCACACGATGTCGAATTGAACATAAGTTATGGTCCATGTCAACTTATATTGTTCAATGCTTTCTCAATTCCGAATATGTTGATAATCCAAGTGCATTCGATCTCTATCAAATCTCTTGAGTGTGGCTACACATTTCATCAACACTATTCATCAAGGGGCCCAAGCAGGCATCTCTCCTACGAGGGACAAATCCCATCTTGACTTATCATTCTTCCCTACAAGAATTCAATCATGCCAACATAGCCCTATTAAAGATAGTGTTAGACTACATCAAATACAACATTCATCATGTGGAAGATGATGATAATCTCAGGTATAAAGGATTCCAATGACACGATTATCATGAGATTTAATCATGACATATATGACCATAGGCCATGTCATAAATCTCATAGATGGGTCAGTCCAGTACCATGTTCACCAACAAGTACCCATAAGTGTAATGAGCATCCCCATGCATATAATCATCTTTATGATTATCCATTACCAACTTATACCAGTTATTCACAATAACTAGGGACACAGAATATTATAACAAACATGTAAAGCATATAATACTCAAGATAAACATTCTTTATTATAAATGATAAAGACGATTACATAATGGTACTAGTTATGAGTCAAAATAACTATACGCCTAGGGCATAACACCAACAATCTCCCACTTACACTAGACCCAATCTCAAAAGTATCGTATACCCAAGGACCTAACATGACCATCATGCTTTGCTTGTGCGAGGGGCTTTGTAAGCGGATCCCCTATGATATCATCGGTTGATACTTTACATATCTTAACGTCTCCTCTTTCTATGAATTCTCGAATGAGGTGAAAACGTCTAAGTATGTGTTTGGATCGCTGATGTGACCTTGGTTCCTTTGCTTATGCAATGGCACCATTGTTGTCACAATAAAGTTCCACCGGATTAGTGATACTTGGAACGAATTTCAAGTCACTAACGAACTTCTTGATCCAAACTGCCTCCTTAGCTGCATCGGATGCCGCTATATATTCGTCCTCAATTGTAGAATCGGCTATGGTACTTTGCTTAGAACTCTTCCAACAAATCGCACCTCCGTTAAGCATAAACACAAATCACGATTGCGAAAAAAAATCATCATTGTCAGTTTGGAAGCTTGCATCTGTGTAACCTCTTATAACAAGATCATCTTTCATCCCTCCAAAGACCAAGAACGCATCCTTAGTCCTTCTTAAGTACTTAATGATCGTCTTAAATGCCATCCAATGGTTTTCACCAGGATCAAATTTGTATCGACTCGTCATGCTTAGAGCATACGAGACATTAGGTCTAGTACAAATCATGGCATACATGATGGATCCAATTGCCGAAGCATATGGAATCACATTCATTTTCTTTCGCTCAACAGTTGTCTTAGGACACTAATTCTTTCTAAGAGTAATACCATGACCCATTGGCAAGTTTCCTCTCTTAGAATTTTCCATGTTGAATATTCTTAGAACTTTGTCAATGTAAGTACTTTGAATCAAACCAATCATCCTTTTAGATCTATCTCTATAGATCTTGATGCCAAGGATGTAAGCAGCTTCATCCATATCTTTCATTGAAAAACACTTCCCTAACCAAGATTCGATAGTCTGAAGTGCAGGAATGTCATTTCCAATGAGTAAGATATCATCGACATACAGTATCAAAAATAGTTCTATGCTCCCACTGAATTTCATGTATACACAAGGTTCATCTTCGTTCTTGATGAAGCCAAACTCTTTGATCGATTCATCAAAATGAATATTCCAACTCCTAGAAGCTTGCTTCAACCCATATATGGATCTCTGCAACTTTCATAATTTGTTAGAATTTCTTGGATTGACAAACCCTTCAGGATGTGTCATGTATACATCCTCAAGTAGCTTCCCATTAAGGAACGCTGCTTTGACATCCATTTTCCATATTTCATAGTCGTAATATGCGGCTATGGCAATTAGAATTCTAACAGACTTAAGCATTGCAACTGGCGAAAAGGTTTTATCATAGTCAATACCATGAATCTGCCTATATCCCTTTGCTACAAGCCTAGCCTTGTAAGTATACACCTTCCCATCTATGTCGGTTTTCTTCTACCTTCAGGTGGATCAATCAAATTCCAAACCTGATTATCATGCATGGATTGTAATTCAGATTCCATGGCTCCTAGCCATTTATCTGAATCAGGAGTGGACATCGCCTCTTGATAGGAAGTAGGTTCTTCATTCTCCATGACTTCCAGTTCATTACTTTTCGATATGAGTAATCCATATCTCTCGGGTTCGGATCGTAACCTATCCGATCTACGATGGACTTGTGCATCTTGAACCAGTTCCACAACTCCTTGTGAATTTGGTTCTGCCTCTACTATTGGTTCTATATTATTTTCGGGTTCTTGAACTTCTTCAAGATCAATTTTATTCCCACTAGATCCTTTATTGAGAAACTATTTCTCAAGAAAATTACCATATTGAGCAACAAACACTTTGTTCTCATTGCGGTTGTAAAAGTAATATTCTTTTGTTTCCTTAGGATAACCAACGAAAACAATTTTGTCAGATTTTGGTGCTAACTTATCGGAGACAGGTCTCTTCACATAAGCTTCGCAACCCCAAATCTTCATGAAAGACTAATTTGGTTTTCTTCCATGCCACCTCTCATGTGGGGTCTTAGGAGCCGATTTAGTAGGGACTCTGTTCAGTGTGAACGCAACAGTCTCTAATGTATGTACCCAAAAATAAATAGGAAGGTCAACTTGACTCATCATTGAGCGAACCATGTCCAACAAGGTTCTATTCCTCCTCTCAGACACACCATTCCATTGTGGCATTTCGTGTGGAGTCAACTCTGAAACAATTCAATAGTTTTTGAGATGACTGTCAAACTATTGGCTTAAATATTCACCACCTCGATCAGATTGAAGTACTTTAATAGTTTTGCCAAGTTGATTTTGTTCTTCATTTTAAAATGTTCTAAACATCTCAAACAATTCGCTTTTGGACTTCATCAGATAGACATAGCCATATCTAGATAAGTCATCGGTGAATATAATGAAACACCGAAATCCTTCCCTAGTAATGCTGCTCAATGATCCACATACATCCGTATGTATTAGGGCCAATAAGTCACTAGCCCTTTCACTACTCTTAGTGTAGGGTGGTTTATTCATTTTTTCCAATAAACAAGATTTACATATCTCATATGATTCATAATCATGTAAGTCTCAAAGTCCATCCTTATGGAGTTTAGAAATGCGTTTCTCATTTATATGACCAAGCCGGCAATGCCACATGAACGTGTTGTTCACATCATTCGATTTAGATTTCTTATTCACATGATAGATATCTTCAATATCATTTTGTTTCTCAACATAAAGAATATAAATGCCATTAAATGAATTTGCAATACAATAAAACATATCATTTAAATAAATAGATAACTACTTATTCTTAATAAGAAAACTATATCCTTCATTATCCAAACAAGAAACTGAAATAATATTCTTACTCAATTCCGGAACATAATAACAATTGTTCAAAACAAGTGCTAGTCCACTAGGTAAAGTGACTTCATAAGTTCCTACGGCTAATACAACAACTCTTGCTCCATTCCCCACACATATGTCTACTTCACCCTCTTTGAGTAGCTTTCTATTCTTTTGTCCCTGCACATTTAAACAAATGTGAGATCCACATCCGGTATCCAATACCCATGAACTAGAAATAAAAAGAAAAATATCTATCATATAGATACCTGAATCAGAAGCAATCGTATTGCCCTTCTTCGTTTTTAGGCCTTCCTTATAAGCCTTGCAATTTCGCTTCCAATGACCAACCTCTTGGCAATGGTAGCAAATCGCATCCTTTTGAGAAGCTTTGGGTTTTGCCTCTTCGGCATTGGCAACTTTTTCCTTAGGTTAGCAACTTTTGCTTTACCTTCCTTTTTGAATCCCTTTCCTTTGTTAACCATTAACACATTTGCGGTACTAGGCTTCTTGTTATTTTTCTCCGCAGTCTTAAGCTTCGTATGCAGTTCTGATAGATTTTTCTCCATTCCACTCATGTTATAGTTCATAATGAAATGACCATAACTTTCAGGCAATGAATTCAATATCGTATCCGTAGTGAGTTCCAAACTCATAGGATACCCAAGCCTATCAAGGTGCTCAATGTAACCCTTCATCTTAAGGACATAACAACCAACGGGCTGCCCCTCTTGCATCTTGCATGCATTTAGGGCCTTCACCACGTCATACCTCTCTTGCCTAGCTTGCACTCGAAACATTTACTTTAAGCGTAGGGCTAGGTCAAAAGCAACTTCCATGTGTTCAATGTCCTTCTGAAGAGCCTTACACATGGTGGCAAGCATAAGGCAAACAACATCAGTAGAATCATCAATATGTTTCTTATGTTGCTCCTTATCTGACCTTGAAGCACTGGCAGCGGTATCTGCCCTTGAAGCATTGGCAGCAGGTTCAGCAGGAACGGGTTCGTCAAGAACGTACAGTTTCTTCTCTTATCTTATAAAAATTCTTAGGCTTCTGATCCAATCAGAATAGTTTTTACCGTTCTCTTCGAGCTTGTACTTCTCAAGGACTGATCGCAGAGACATGTTTAACTATTGTGAGATGCCATTCTACAATAAAATATGCAAACAATATGAGCACATATAAGTATCAACACATTTACCATCTAAGAGACAAATAATGTATTTCATAAATACTCCCACTAAATTATACACCTTCAAATACAAGTACGTATCATATAATTATAATGGGCTAAGATCCATATTTCACTTGATTTTGGTTTAACTGGGTCAATGCCCAAAATCAAGCTATTTAGGTAGATATGTCAACAGATGTGTTCACATCTGGGACCACATCCACATTCTCCTCAGAATCTCCTTCTTCAATTCCTGCAAAATAAGCATTAAACACCGAATGATAGTTTATTACAGACATGTTAGCAACTTCATCTTCATCCTCACTATCACTCAGAGAAGCAGTTAAGCTCATTCCTTTCTTTTTAAGTGTGTTAGCACACTCATTAGCATAGTGACCAAAGCCACGACATGCTCTACATTGCACAGAATCAGAGGATTTTTATTTTCAAGGTTTGGCCTTTTGAACCCATTCTCAGTGCTAGGTTTTGGTTTTTCAGCAGCATTGGGAGCAGGCCTATTTGGAAATTTGTTCATTCTTTTGTTTTTCAGTATAGAACTGAATTTTTTAGAGATAAGGGCCACATCCTCATCCTCAAGGTTTGACCTGTCAATTTTTTATGAGAGTTCAATCAGTTCCTTTGGAATAGCAGCTGAGCTTTTGAGGGCAAGGCTTATGGCCTTGTTCTTTTTCTGAGCCTCTAGGTTTAGCTCAAACACAGTTAAAATACCAACAATTTTATCTAGACCTACTGTGTTTGTGTCATTGGTCTTTTATATAACAACCACCTTAATGTTGAACCTCTCAGGTAGGGTTCTTAAGATCTTGCTCACAAGTCTGACATTAGAGATAGACTCACCAAGGCTAGTACATTCATTAGAGATTTCATGAATTTTTGTCCATTAAAATCCTAAGTCTAGTAGATTTAACACTTGGTATCCCTTCACATTGTATCTGTAAGATATCCCAAGCATTCTTAGCAATACTTTCATTAGTTATAAGTTTGTACATATTTTCAGAAACATTGTTGGAAATAGCACCCATGGCTTATGAATTGTAGTTTGCAGCATGAATTTCATCAAGTGTCCACCTCTCTTCAGGTTTTCTTTCAAAGGTGGATTCACCAACACCTGATTCCGGCCTTTTCTCCACAGTAGGAGGTTGCCAGGCCACAAGAATACACATCCAGGCCCTTTCATCAATGACTTTGATGTAGTTATGCATTTAAGACTTTCAAAGAGAATAATTGGTGCCATTGATAAGTGACTATTATATAGTCATTTATCCTATATTTTTATAGAAATTTCCTTAGTTTAGTTATCATTTAGATTTTATTTTAGTCTATTTTTAGTTCCTTTTATATATATATATATTCGATTTTACGCTTCTGGTATGTATTGTACATTTTAGACAGGTTTTTAGTCTATTTTATGATCAAAGGATGCTTGGGACATCTTGGTGCAAAGACATGGAAGAACAACAAGCAAATCAAGTACACAAGCCAAATTCAGCCAGAGTGGCCGTGCAGCCATCTACGGAGCGGCCGTGCACTTGGCCATGTCCAGGCCATTTTTGGCCCCAAAACACAGAGTGGGCGTGCCTTAAAAATGGAGTGGTCGTGCCTTAAAAATGGAGTGGCTGTGCTACCTCTCAGAGCGGCCATGCAGCAAAAACGGAGAGGCCGTGCCATTTGCCCAAATTCAAATCCAAAACTGGCGCCTGTAAGTGTCCCAATCTGAACCGCCAATGTTACTTCAGCCCAATTTAACGACTTCCACGTCGAATGGACAGTTAAGGGCATTTTGGTCATTTCCTAAGGTAATTTAAACAAGAAAGGGCCTTAAAGGAATATCAAAAATAGGTCAAAAACCGGTTGGGAAGAGTCATTTCCAAGAAATTGACTTACTTTTCATTAAATGCAAGCAGCCAAAACTGCTTTCTGTAGAGTCAGGCATGCCTACATTCCCATCCGCGCGGACAGGATTGAGACTCAGTCTCGTCCGCGCGGACACATTTGAAACCTAAAATCTGCCTATAAATTAAATCATTCTCTCTCAGTTTAGAGGATCCTGAGCTCAAACCCTTACTATTATATTCGTAAAATACCCAGAAAACAGCTTATACACCAAGCAAAAACACAAAATCCCAACACAAATCTTGATCAAATTCAAGCCCCAAACACAAATCTAAGGAAGATAGGGTACAACCATTGGTAAACCCTCCTTCTCCTTACCTTAATCTCCTACATCCATGCATACATCTCACATTTTAAAGATGTAACTTGTTCATATACTTGTTCTTCATTTCTTGTCCTAGATCTAAGAGGATCTCCATGGATTTCATTTCCATGGATGATTCTCTATAAGGATCAACATTTCTTTTAATTTGTTGTCTCTCTTCTTATATTAATTAGTTGTTACTTGATCTCTTGACCTAAAGTGTGGTCACCTTGGAGTTCTTCTCCATGGATGATCACACTAAATGGTCCATATTCTTACTTTCACTTTCTTTTTGTGTTATTGGTGCTTGCTTGACCTAAAATGTAGTCATCTTGGACTAAATTTCCATGGATGACCATTTTAAAAGGTCTAAATTGTCTTTACTTCCTTAAAAATGTTTTTCCTAACCTAAGATCTTCACATTGGAATAATTTCCATGGATGAAGATCATTAAGGTTCCTAGGTTACGAAAGGGGTGAAGTTGATACATTGAGTTTAAGGATTTCAAGGATGGTCATCTTAATGACCACCTTAGAAATCCACTCTAAAGTTGATACACCCTTAACCTAAATTTAATTTTCATACATTAATCTTTGTTTTATGTTAAATCTCCCCATCCCAAGCAAATGAAATGCTTTCAAGTCCTAATGTACCCTAAGGATGGCTTGATATAGTAGATCACCACTAATCTTGTTTAGTGATCACTAATCAAAGACTAAGTAAAGTGGGGACAAGCATGGATGCAAATCCCAAAAATATTTTTTAACACTTTCAGCTGCAAACACTCCAGTTCTGATTCTGTAACTCCAGTTTACATTCTGGAATTTACAGAATCAGATTGGAAAGCTGCGGAAAAAGAATATTACTGTCTCATCCGCGCGGACAAAATTGAACCTCACTCTAGTTCGCGCGGACAAGAATGCAAGGCACAGACATTTTGTTTTTTTAGTCATTTTTCACTCACAGAAGCACATTGTTTTGGTAAATTTCAGTCCAGTCAAGTCAAAACTTCATTTCCAAAAAATTCCTTTTGCAAAACACACACACACAAATGGTTTTAAATTAGGAAGACTCGTTTTACGAGGCATTCCGGGTGAACCCTAACGTTCTTCCCGGGATTTAACGTGACCTCCGAACCCATTTTTCTCTAATTTTGGGCATTTTTCAATGTTTTGGCCCTTAAACTAAAAACGGCGTGGCGACTCCGTTTGATTTTTCAAAAAAATGAAAATTGGGTACATCACAGTGGCGACTCCACTGGGGAATAAAAAATAAGCTTTATCTTTTTTAAAAAAAAAATTCAAAAAAAAGGAAAAAAGAAAAGCTTTTGTGGGTCAAACTTCCATCCCGGCATTTGAAACCATTTGTACTCTGTGTGTGTTGGTTTTGCACATTTCGTGTTGTTTTGACCGTCCCGGAAGAATCGATATCTTGACTGTCGGACTCATTTCCTTAACTGTTTGAATTTTGTGCTTATGTGCTTATGTGTTTATCTGTTTCAAAAAAAATTTAAAAAAAAATTAAAAAAAAAATCAAAAAAAAAATCATTTTCAAATTTTTTTGCATGCATCATACTCTTTAAGACACATGTGAAAATTTCTATTTTACTCAGAAAAAGAAGATAGACTGCCGCACACTACGCGCACTTGGCCTTACACTGCACACTATGTCCTTAACCTGGGGAAATCCCAGTAGCAGCATGTTTGGCCTTATTATGCCTCTCGGTGCGAGCACGGGACTACCCAAACATCCCTTGGAGCCTCTTGTCGACCATGCACTTGTCCATGACACACTTTGTCCGAGAACCGGTTGGTTTTTAGTCTGGTCCGTGTCGTGCCCTGTCTGTGTATACACCTTGCCAGTCAAACCTTAGTCGGCATGCCAAGTCAATATCTTTCGGAGACCCTAATCAGTCGAAGTCATGCCGGTTTTCCGTCACGGACTTTGACTAGATCTTGACTGGCGCCTTGACTTTGACATTGACTTGCACAACTTATGCATCGACCCTCGGCATGACACTGAGTCACCAAGGATTAACGATTATTCCATGTCTAATTATGACTTAACTGACGACGGATCAAGATCAGTTATGGAAGTTTATCAGTCAAAACCATGCCGACTTTTCGTCGAGCCCTCGGACACGATCTTGACCTTTGACGTCAGCTTTGTCCGTAATCTACGTCGAATGCTCGTTAAGACTAGATTACCCGCCAGACTTTAGGATCGTTTTTCTTTTCGGGCGGTGGGACCTGCTTGCCCTACGGAACCCTTGTTCGGGGTTACAGGTTGAGGGTCCGCATGCATAGTGATGGGACCCACTGATCCAGGAATCAGAGTAGTTTGCGAAAAAGAAGAGCAATCTTTTCCAACCGTTAAGGTTTAATAAAATACATTTTAAGTAAACAAGAACAAATAACTGCATGTTGCATGCGCCCTAAGCCCAAACACCTACCCTCCTTCACTCCAAATATCTGAACCCTCGTATCTTTCCCCCGCAACTCCTCACAAAGCTTGGTTTTGGGCGCCGGGCCACCATTTGATCAGTTGGGAAGAGTCAAGCGCATCATCAGCTTCACCATTTGTTTCAACTCCGGGTTTCAGAATGTCTGCATCAGCCGGTAACGATGGGGACAACATCACTCCGCCTCTCGGGACTCCTCATACAGAACAGCAGTGGAATCAGCTAGCCGAACAGATGAGATTGCGACAGGAAGCACAGATTAATAGCCTTATGGAGGCTATTAGGAACCATGGTCTGGCCGCCAGTCTCAACCCCGATGGCACCTTCACCGTGGAAGAAGAGGAGGATCCCGATCCCACTCTTGGTCGCCCTGACTACTCCAGGATGTCACCACCAACCTCCTATGGTACTACTACCAGAACCCATGCTCCTCGGTCTTTGGGTCAGCCAGCTCCCCAACTACAAACTACTGGACCCATGCAGTCTGACGTGACCAATCAGTTCACAGTTCCTCAGTGGGGCAAAATCAGCACGGAATGTCTTCTCATGGTTGGGGGTACCTTGGAATGCCACAGCAAATTGGGATCCCGCCTCAGTTCGGAACCGATCAAGCCGGACCTTCACAACAGCAGTTCAGAGTGCCACAGCGACAGTTTGGGATGCCACCACAGTTCGGTTCAGGGCAACAGTCGGGAGCCCCTCCTCAGAATGATGCTAGTTCAGCTGCTCCTAACACAGCTTCTACAAACCCATTCCTCACTCAGGGATCAATGGGCCACCAAGCCCCTAATCCAGTTTCATCAGAATCCCCAGGACTGCAATACCCTCTCGGTTACACACCCTCGCCACAGCCTGGCATACAGTTCAACAACCAGGGACACCAGCCCGCACCCAGGCCTACTTATGAGCCTCACCCTGGAAACCCAAGCTACCCGGCTACATCGGGCCTGCCTCCGCCCTCTTTGCCGATTGAAAGTCAACAACAAGCCGCAAGTTTCTATCCCTTTGCCCAGGCTCCTACTCACACTCCCCAGGGTAATGCGGGCCAAGGACAGGTTTTTACCCACGCCCCCAGACCAGCCATTCCATCCACCAGTCTACCGCCAGTGGTAACCCCCCTCTCCAGTTCTGCCACCGGTCTGAATGCCATGGCTCCACCACAAGACCCTCACCTGGCCTGGTTCATGGAGCAACACAAGGAAATGAAAGCACAGATTGCCGAATTGACTGCTAAGAAATCTGCCTTCCGGCCTACGGACCCGGACTCCATTGTTCCCCTGCCCCACAAGTTTGTGATGCCTAATTTGGACCTGTTTGATGGGACTGCATGCCCGAAAACTCATCTGGACACGTATACCTTGGCAATGAAGGCCAAAGGGTGCACCAATCAGCAGTTGGCTGACTATTTCAGCCTCTCTTTGAAATCTAGTGCTCTAAAATGGTTCTTCCGCTTAAAACCCGAGGCCAGGGCTACATGGGATCAGATCACCAGTGCTTTCACAGAGAAGTACAAAGCTAATTTGGAATGGGAAACAAATAGAGTTGATCTGCAGACAACCGTGCAGCGTCCCGATGAGAATGTCGGGGATTTTTACAAGCGGTGGAATCTGAAACTTAGTGAGATGGCCATCCCTCCCTCTGAAGAGGAACAGTTGGATATCTTCCAGTCATGCCTGAAGCCGCATTTGAGAACCTCCCTCAGTCACTTCCCATACTCGGACTTACGTGCTATGGTTAACTCCGCGGCTAAGTTTGAAAAGGCTTACAATCAACAGCCGGCTGCTGCACCTGCTTACAGATACAGAGCTCCTCCCTCTAACACTGTTCCTGCTCCTGCTAAAGGTAAAGAGGTGATCAATTACGCAGGGCAGGAATGTAATAATGCAACTCCTTTTGCCCCAGGAAACCAGCTGAGCCTAAACCTCGGGTCATTAACCTCGAAAGCTTCGGAATGCCTCTGAACGACATCTTTAGAGGATTGGTGAAAGAAGGCTTGCTGCGGCCTTTAGAGAATTTCCAACCCAGGAATCCGAATGCTCCCGTGGATACTTCTAAGTTCTGCAATTTTCATCAAACCCACGGACATCTGACAGATAATTGCTATACTCTGAAAAAGGCAATCCAGGGGTTGATAGAGCAAGGAAAGTTGGAAGGCCCCGAGGGGCCTAATACAGTCAAAAATCCCTTTCCAAGAAATCATAACCAGGTGAACATGATTGAAGCCGGAGAGCCTTCACACGCCCAGGAAGATGTGGAGACCGACAAAATACCTATGACCAATCTTGTCGAAGATCCTGAATTCGGATCCCCTTTCAGCCTCGAGAATGGTGAACAAACCAGTCCTCCTTGGTCCCATGTTACCCGTTTCTTGCAAGAATACGAAGCTCGCTACTTCTCGGAGGAAGGGATAGCTGATAATGAAGAGCTGGGGCTATTCAGATCAAATCATGAGAAAATCATTTACACGAGGTGGCTGGAGCAATCAAGGAGGATTGAACAAGAAAGTTTCGCGGGCGCTCGTGGCCGGGCTTATCAGCAAAGAGGCCGAAGAGCACCTGGAGTTAATACACTTCTGCAAGCTGGTTCTGGGAGAAGCCGAATACGATCCCGAGGACAGTGAAGATGAAAATTCAGAAGAAGAGGATTGTTTCCATATCCTACCTGGAGTCAAGTACGTGCCGCCCCCTCTCACTCTTCCCCCGCAGTTTCTGGGAGGAGAAGCTGAGTCACAATTGCCGCTTCCAGCAATGGGGGCATATGACAACTTCTGCGGTTGCACGCACCCATCTTCACCTAACAGATTTGATCGGCGCTCTCTCATAGCCGAAATCCCAGTAGTATGGGATGATGATTCTGATGACAGTGATGACGATGATGACGACGAAAGTGAAGAGTCAACCGAGGCCCCAGATCCAGAGTCGGTCTGGAACAATCATGCCGGAAATGACATCTCGGGTGCCGGGCACAATGGATGGTTGTCAGCTAGTGACGATGAAGGGCCGCCAGAAAATGCGGGTCAGATACCGATGGGGACGGGCCCCCACGAAGTGTTACTCGTAAGATGTACTTGTGGTCAATGCCCGGATACTTCAGAGGATGAGGAACAGCAAAGCCCACTTGGGGAACCATACATATCCGAAATCCTAGAGCACAATGTTCCCTATAAGGACTTAGCGGGCGAATGGAGAAAATTCATTGAGGCATTGATTGAAAAGGGAGGTTTCCAGCAACCGGCAGACGATGAATTCGTAAACGTCATCGGCTCTTTTTCTTCCTTCCCTAGAACAGATGGCATCACAATTGTAAGGGTCACTGCCGAGCCGCTCGAACACACCGAATGCATAGAATCACTGAAAAGGGTTATCGCTCTAAATGTCTCCCCAGTTGCCTTCATACCCATGGACCCACATGACGCCTTCTTAATTGCTCCTGCACCCGACAGTGGACCCCGGGTACTCCTCATTTGGACCCAGATATACCGAGCCGCTACGTCAAACTGTGGACAGGAACATTGTCTATCCTTTACTTGTGGTTGCCCTGTTTGCAAAGCCGAAAGGAAAAAGATGTATGATGAAATGGAGGCTGACAGTCATAAGATTGAAGAAACTTTGGAGGACGACTACGAAACCGAGGACATGAAGGTCATGAATTTTCCTGGGGCTGAATACGTAGATGTCGTTGAGTT
This sequence comes from Adenophora triphylla var. japonica, assembly GCA_022495995.1. Taxonomy (NCBI): domain Eukaryota; kingdom Viridiplantae; phylum Streptophyta; class Magnoliopsida; order Asterales; family Campanulaceae; genus Adenophora; species Adenophora triphylla. Next base: position 542,347 of record JAFEMH010000224.1, read on the forward strand.
CAACACTGCTTACCATGCTTTGGGGGAGGGATTCTCGAACGTCCGATCCAAGCAGATAGTTGAAAATCTGCTAGAGAAAGGGAGACTGACTCCTATCCTCCCCGATGAGAAAGTAACCATGGTCAGATCAAATCCGCCCCGAGGCAAAGTGACAATCCTTGTCAGGATCACCCAAGAAGAGATCACCTTCCCCGAATGCATTCTATCTCTTAGAGAAGTCTTGAACACTGGCATGATACCCGATGCACCCCCTGCACAGAGCGCCATAATCATTTCTAGCGCCGAGTATTACAAAAAGGAGCCAGATTGGCTGCACTATACCGGAGATGAAAAGGAAAAACCACCCAGCCCTGAGAATAGCAGCTCTTGCTGTATGATAGCCATGGGCGGGGCAGGCTATGATTATGAGGACGAATCGGAAGATGCCTTAGTCCTGTGGGCCATCCGAGGAACAACGACACAACCACAGGTTCAAAAGCCTGTAACTTGGGAAGCAGTTCGGAAGGCTGCCCAGGTAGAAACCGGTGCAGCTCAAGCTCAGCCTCTCACCATTGCCAAGCTCCGTCGGAACCAGTGGCCCGTAGCCAAAAAAGCTCCTCCGTTGACCTTGGCAGCACTGAAGAAATCTAGCGAAGAAGCAACAGATGAGGAAGTCAACCTGTTGACCCGATCCGGGCATATCTACCAGGGGAACCCCAAGGCAGATAAGAAGATAGCAGATCAAGCACCTGGGGAGAACCGTAACCCCTATGCCAGAAAAGTCGAAACTCCTGACCCGGAGAAGGAGGATCCCGTGCTCACTCAGTTGAAACAAACTCAGGACAACATCTCTTTATGGTCCCTGCTTACCTCATCTTATCCCCACAAGCTAAAATTGGAAGAAAGCCTGGCCCGCACGCTGGTCCCTATTGATGCTACTCCTGATGACGTAGTGCAACTGATTGTGAACATCCACTATGGGAACATAATCACTTTCACAGACCTTGATCTCCCTCAGTTCGGAGCCGATCATAACGAGCCCCTCTTCATCACAGTCCAACTGGATGAACGGCGTCTCCCTCGGGTTTTGGTTGACAATGGGTCCGGGATGAATATCCTCCCAGCTAGGATCATGAGTCTGCTCGATATCAAGTCTACAGATCTAAAGCCTTCCTCTCTCACAGTCAAATCTTATGACTCGACATCTCGCACAGTGCTCGGGGTTGCTACTTTGGCCCTCTGGTTTGGCAAGAAGATGATACCTGTGGAATTTCAAGTTATCGATATCCCAATCACCTTTAATGCCCTGTTGGGAAGACCTTGGCTGCACCAAGTTAAGGGGGTTGCTTCGAGCCTCCATCAGTGTGTGAAGTTCGTCTCAGATGGGGATTTGACAACCATTTATGGAGATCTAGTCACTTTGGAGGGAACGGATACGGGTGGAATACCTATTCTGGAAATCAAACATGATGAAGATGGCCTCATGCTGACAGGCTTTACAGTCGAGCCTCCTAAAGCCCAAGTTTGTAACGTAGATCTGACGATCACTCGGGACAAGATCCCTCCCGCCTTGAAGATGATGAGAAGGATGAGCTACTTGCCTGGTCTCGAATTGGGGAAGCGTCAGCAAGGAACCCACAAAGTCATTGAGGTGAAAGAACAGAAAGCTCGCCACGACCTGGGGTATGAACCAACTTCAGGGGAAATTTCTCAAAAGAAAGGAGAAGCTGCCACGAGAAGGGTCCCGGTCAACGGCCCTAAATCTCTCCCTTTCAGTCCTAATCTGGCTGACTACTTTGTAAAAGGTCCTACACAGCAGGGTAGTGCCCCAGTCAAAGAGCCTACTCCGGCAGAGGGATGGATGAAGTTACAGCATGACCTTAACAAGCTCAGGGGAACCAAGGCAAATCCGGTCCGTAGAATGTTTTTGGATCTACCCAAGATACCTGGGGCTACCACTACCATGGAGAGCGAGTACACTTTCAAAGGCGTGCCAAGCCTAGTAGAGCAGTTCGAGAAGCTTACCACTGTGGTCCCGACTGCCCAAGAAGGCCCAAAATCTGAGTTTGAGCAGACAATGCCCAAAGCCAAAGCCGCAAAATTCCCTTCAGATGATTGGGATGGCTCGGTTATGCAGCAATTGTTCGAGGAAGAAGTCCAGGTGCCAGATCTGATCGACTTTGGTTCAGTCAAAGAGATGGTAGCAATGATTGAGGAAGGAGGGCAGAAACAATGCAATTCCCGAGTCATGAGGCCCTTGACGGCAATGCCACTGAAGAATTGGGAAATTCTCTCGGGTCCGGCCGCAACCAAGGAGGAAATGATCACCAAGCTTGGATTGGTCCCCCGTCCCCTTGTGTCAACCTATGTAAAGTCCTCCGAGTCTCTCATTGTCGAGTTCGAGTCTCTAGAGTCGTCCGATGGCCTTACGCCTGAAGACTACGAAGTTGTAGCCAATGCTGTATTCCCCTTTGTTCTTAATGAAATGATGGACCTTTCTGAGTATCCCCTGATTGCCACTCTAACTAATGATAAATTAACTAATAACCTAAAAACAGTTAATAATGATTCACTAGATAAAGAAGCAGACACATTAAATGAACAATATATTAAAGAAATCTTTAAGCAGGTTGTTCGGAAAGAGGAAAATCGAGCCCAAGCTGCCGAAGAGGTTTTGACAAGTGTGAATTTGGGAACTGCGGAAGAGCCTAAAGAGACGCAGATTGGTAGTTTCTTCGAAGGAACCGAAAAGGATACTCTGATTGAGCTGCTAAGAGAATTTGTGGATGTGTTTGCATGGTCCTATAAGGATATGCCGTGCCTCGACCCTTCCATAGTTGAACACCGGATACCGCTCGACCCAAGTCAAGCCGCAAAGCAAAAGCCGAGAAGAATTAAGCCCGAGTGGTCTCTGCAGTGAAGGAGGAGATAGAAAAGATGCTCGTGAGGTGGTTCATCAGGGTCATTGAATATCCGACATGGCTTTCCAACATAGTGACGGTGACTAAAGCCAACGGGAAGATCCGATGCTGCGTGGACTTCAGAGATCTGAACAAGGCTAGTCCAAAAGATGATTTCCCCCTACCAAACATTGACATGCTGGTGGATACCATGGCCAATTATGAGGTTAAATCATTCGTTGACGGTTTTGCCGGCTACAACCAAATCAAAATGGCAGAGGAAGACCAAGCCAAGACAGCCTTCACGACCCCTTGGGGCACGTACTGCTACACGGTTATGCCATTCGGACTAAAGAACGCCGGGGCTACTTACCAGAGGGCAGCTACAGCTTTGTTCCATGACATGATCCACAAAGAAATTGAGGTCTATGTGGACGATATGATAATACATTCCAAAGGATCCGATGGCCAACACTTCGTTGATCTGAGAAAATTCTTCGGCCGCCTCCGAGACCACAGCATGAGACTCAATCCAGCCAAATGCACCTTCGGTGTAAGACGAGGCAAGGTGCTAGGGTATATGGTGACGGAACGGGGAATTGATGTAGATCCCCAGAAAATCAAGGCCATAGTCGAAATGAATCCACCTCGGACGCTGACAGAAGTAAAATCCTTCATGGGAAGACTGCAATACATAAGCCGCTTTGTAAATCAGCTGACCTCGATCTGCGAGCCAATCTTCAAGTTGATGAAGAAAAGCGCCTACACGGAATGGACTCCAGAATGCCAGATCGCTTTTGAAAAGATCAAGGCGTACCTTGTGAATCCCCCGATTCTTTGCCCGCCACATCAGCAAAAGCCACTATTGCTATATCTAACTGTCACGGATACAGCAATTGGGGCTATGTTAGCTCAAGAGAAGAAAGATTCCAAGGTCGAAAATGCCATCTATTTCGTGAGCAGAAAGCTTCAAGGTAGTTAACTCAATTACTCTGCTTGTGAAAAGACTTGCGCAGGCCTGGTCTGGGTAGTGGGAAAGTTGAAACACTACATGCAGTCTCACCCGATACATCTGGTCTCGAAATTGGACCCCATCAAATATTTGTTCGACAAGCCTTCCATCTCCATGAGGTTGGCAAAGTGGTCATTCTTTGTGGCTGAATACGACATCACTTATGTGACAAGAAAATCCGTGAAAGGGCGAGTAATGGCAGAGCAGTTGGCCGACTTCCCAAGTAATGAGTCCCGAGGACCTGAGCCCCAATTCCCCGATGATGGAATCTTTGCTCTAGAAAGAGAAAATCGTTGGCAGCTCTTCTTTGATGGGGCATCAAACAAAAAGGGAAATGGGATAGGAATGCTTCGGTTGATCCTACTGACGAGCACACTCCCATAGCGGTAAAGTTGAATTTTGAGGTTACCAACAATGCTGCTGAATATGAAGCTTGCATAGCCGGGTTGGAGGCCGCTCTCGAAAGAAATATCAAAGAATTGGAAGTGTATGGTGACTCTGCCCTCATCATCAACCAGGTCTCTAACAGATGGAAGACCGTGGACCCGGGTCTGCAGAAATATCACACTTACATGGAAGAGCTAGTGACTCAGTTCAAGGAGATCAGTTTTCATTACTTGCCCAGGGATCGCAACAGATTCGCAGATGCTCTGGCAACACTAGCCTCTCTCGTTGAAATACCTGAAGGAATGTCTGTCAAGCCATTCAGAGTCGGGAGAAGAGAAAACCCCGATTATTGCTTTGAAATCGAAGTAGAGGCCGAACCGGCCAATGATCCCTGGTATACCCAAATTTATCAGTATTTGAAGAATGGCGAAGCCTCTTTCAAAAATGAAGATGGGGAATACAAAGAGGGAATCAAAGCGAAAAACCTCTCAGCCCTGAAACGACTCGCCTCCCACTATGTCCTTTTGGGAGATATGCTGTACAAAAAGCGTTACCAAGGCCCCCTCCTGAGGTGTATCAGCAAGCAAGAGGCTACCGAACTCATGAAAGAAATACATGGTGGTACCTGCGGCCCCCACATGAATGCTCGGGCTCTAATGCAAATCATACTGAGAATGGGGTACTTTTGGATCTCCATAGAAACTGACTACAGAAGCTGCGACAAATGCCAGCGGTACTCGAACCTCAACCATTTGCCTCCACACGAGCTCTACTGCATGACAACCCCTTGGCCTTTCGTCACTTGGGGAATTGATGTCATAGGCAAAATCACACCATCAGGCAGCAACGGCCACGAATTCGTCCTGGTAGCAGTGGACTATTTCACCAAATGGGTTGAATCCAAATCCTACAAAGTCCTCAACTCAAAGAAAGTAGCCCTCTTCATCAAAGAGAACATCATATGCAGATACGGGTTGCCGGCCGAAATCATCTCAGATAATGGATCCCACTTTGAAGGGGAATGCGACAGGCTGCTGGCGGAATTCAGAATAACCCGTCACAAGTCATCTCCCTATAGGCCCCAAACTAACGGAGCCGTCGAGGCAGCAAACAAGACCTTGGAAAACATCATTCGGAAAATGGCTGTCCGAGGCAGAGATTGGCCTGACAAGCTTCACCTTGCTCTCTGGGGATAAGAACATCCGTCAGAACTGCAACTGGGGAAACACCATTTGCTTTCACCTATGGAATGGAAGCCGTGCTCTCGGTTGAGCTAGAGATTCCCTCACTCCGCGTGCTGTTGGAAAGTCAGATCAACGAGGTCGAATGGCTCCAGAGTCGCCATGATGAATTGGCTCTGCTAGATGAACGCCGATTGAGAGCCATGGAACATATCCGAGCTTACCAAGGAAGAATGGCCAGAGCCTTCGATAAGAAAGTAAAACATCGGGAGATCAGGGAAGGTGACCTCGTTTTGAAAGAGAAGCCCCCAGTCCGTATCAACCTGCTTGGCAAATGGGAGCTTGTCTAGGTCGGTCCATATGTCGTCCAGAAGATCTTCTCCGGAGGGGCCATGCAACTTGCAGACCTCGACGGAAATCCTTTTGTACACCCAGTAAATGGCGACAAGCTGCGCAGATACTACGCGTGAAATACCGAGTCATCTCCCAATGAGAGTGCTAAAAGAGTAATACCCAACTAGGTTGAAAACCCGAAAGGGCGGCCTAGGTAAAAGACAGGGTTGCACTACAAAAAAAAAAAAAAAAAAAAACAAACAAAAAAAATAATAAAAAAAAAAAATTATTAACCGAGTCGAACTACGGAGACCCGAGCCCTTTGGTCCAAGGGAAACGTAGGGCAAACAAACGGTTCGGTCTAAAACACAAATAAAAGCCATACTTTGTCATCAACACATTGATCAAGCCATGAAGGCGTTTTGAAAAACTCTAAAGCAATTCACATGCTCATTACAGTTAAAAGCTTTTTGATGAGTCTAAGCTCGGTTCACTCCTACGACTTACAACCTGCTAAAAGAAACTAAAATATATAACAATTAATATGCCTGCTATGACAAGAAAGGGATACTCGAGACCTCAAGGTCATTCCAAACCACTCGTACTAGCATCTCCCCTTCTTCTTTCCTCCTCTTCGGGTCTTCTTCCTCTCGCACAGAAAATATCGGCCTTCCTCCTACCGAGCTATGGTGTAAGGACAGGATCTATCAAACCAGCGTCTGTCAGGGCCTTAGTAGCCCTAGCCTCATCTCTCATCTCCTATAACCGAGCCGGTAACATAGGAATCCTCCCCTCCAGTCTCTTGACATAAGCCTCATAGTCGATCCACGACATCCCCACTCTTATCATATGGATTGGCTCTCACCTCGGCCCTACTCCTCTCAGAAACTGTCATATCTCCAGCACCAACAATGGCCTCACGCCGTCTCAAAATTGCCACCTGAGTCTCCCCCAAATGCCTCTCGTACCAATCCAAGTACCAAGTGGTCAGAAACACGTGCCCCGGACTCCTGTGGATAACCCTAGGAGGAAAGACGTCATACCTCCATGCTCGGGAAAGAAATGGGAACACTGAAGGATCATCCATCGAAGCAGAAGCCACCACCCTGGTAGCTATGTCCTCAAAGCCCTCCAAAGGAGTCTGCTCCAAGCCAAACTGCCTCCGAACCAGAGCCGGAATATAAAAACTGGACTGAGAAAGCCCCAGAAGCATGACCACATGAGAACCATCCTGAAGTACTCTCCGAGTCTCTACCCGCCAATGAGGCACCAACCATCTGATATCCTCAGTACCGCGACAAGCCATCCAGTACTCCCATGAGCCCTAATCATCAAGATCCACAGTAACCCCTCTCCTGGCAAAAGTCCAAGGTTTGACCGCATTAGAAGTTTCGCGAAGGACCCCCAGGCTCTCCATCATCTACATAGTCAAAAGAAACGGGCTGTCCCCGTGCATATACCGCCTCCCGGTAGCCAACCTGTCAAGAGCGTGAAGGGTCTCTCCCAGGATCAAGGGCACAACATCCCGGCCCAAACGACAATGAACAACTACATCCAGCAAAGCCCAGTGACAAATCCCAAAGGAGTAAACCATAAACAAAGTCCCAAACATGCAGAGTGCAAAAGCATCCCAATATGCATCATCAACCACTCCTAAACTCCTAAACCTATCAGGAAGACCGAAAATGTCAAAATGATCAGGACCACGGATCATACCTTGCGCTTCCTCCGGGGAAAGATGAAAAAGATTGCACAACCTATCAACAAAGGAAGCTCCTCCGGGCAAAGGAATCGCAATGTCCTCCACCTCAGGACCATCAAGCAGAGCTCGGAATTCTTCAACTGTCGGTACCACCTCATTGTAAGAAAAGCAAAAGACATGCCTTCTAGTATCCCAAAATGAAGCGGAGGCCCTTAAGAGATCATAATCCGGAACCAATTATTTGAGAGACCACAAGCATTTTACCTTGTACCTTTCTTCAAAAAACGACCTCCTCTCGTGCATGATCTCCCGGGACCACTCTTTGAACTTGTTGAAAAAAGACATTTGGGTTTCTTGGGACAATTTTGATGGAGCTTTTCTAAAATTCTTCATGGTTTTTTCTCTTTCTCCCGAAAAGTTGCAGTTTGAAACTGGTGGTTGAAGAAGGTGTTTGAATTAAAAGTGGGGAAAGCCAGATCCAAAGCAAAAATTAAATGCCAGTGTCAGACTTCAGTCATATCTGCGCAGACAGGACTGAGCCTCATCCCCATCCGCGCGGACAGGAATGTCACCATCAGAAAAAAAAATCTGCAGCAGTTTTTTACTGCTGCACCGCGGAGGAATATTTCATCCCAGCCGCTCGAAACCTGCACAAAGCCTGTTCAAAACAGTCCATATACCAAAACATTCACACCCTTGCCAAAAAACCGGGCTCATGCAACATCCACATGCATAATAAATAAAATAAAAGAAAAGAAAGTAAGTAATCCTAGATTATTACATCCCAAAAAAAAAAAAAAAAAGTGTGCATAAAAAATAAATTGTATCTGTCCCTAACAACCAAATCACTCATCAGAATCATCAGAAGCTATCGCCTTCCCTCGGTCCCTCTTACGACTCGTGCCTACATCCTCTGCGGCCATGAACATCTCGGGCTCATCATCCTCGTCTCCATAAAGGGGCTCATCTGGACCAGTGGGTACGCCATGATAGGGCAGGCCGAGATCTGCGAAAAAGTCATACCCGAACGTAAACGCGTCGGATCCTTGGCCCTGTGAAGATGATCCGCCCTGGTGCCAAACGTGGCCCTGTCCATGTAAATCCCCGAGAATGACATGATCTGGAGACAGCTCCATGCTAGGATCTATGAAAGGAGAAGGGGGAGTGTCTGCGAAATGCTCAGAATGAGTAGGGGAGGGCTCTCGCTCCACCGGCGCCGGCTGTGCTCGTCTCTCCCTGCCCCGAGCAGCCCCACGAGTGACCATCCTCTTGATGAACCTCTTGGCCCCGATCACCTGCCGCACCAGCTTCTCGACAACCGTGGCCAAGAACTGCACAGAAACAAAGGCTTTAGAAGTGGTTGAAGCTAAAAAGAGAGAAGAAGAAGAAGAGACAGAAGCGATAAAGAGACATACCCTCATATCCGGACGAGGCCGGAATGCTCGGGGGGCCCTCTCAGGGATAGGAATATGCATTCTCAATCTCACCCCATCCTGGACATATGAAAAATCTGACCGAGGGTACCGTACGACCAGAATCCCCTCCCTCTCAAGCACCTGGGGCATCCTCAGCCTCCTCAGCACAAAAATCGAATACTCCTCATCCGTCACAAACCCGGAGAAGTGCTGGTCGCCCCGGTAAAAAGCCCAAGTCTCCGATCCCTCGGTCGGACTCATCATGTCAGCAGGAGGCTCCATAGGTGCCAGCAAAGGTGCGCCGTCGCCATGCTGGCGCGTCACCCTGTCCCCCAAGTAATATACGTCGCAAGACAATCCCCTCAAGATCCTCCGCTCCACCGTCCATCTCTCCGCGACCTTCAGCTACTCCACGTCAAAACGGCCCCAGGGGTAGAACCTCATCCTCTCATCTGTCTTCGCTCGCATAAGAGGCCGACACTCCTTGTACTTGAGGGTCGTGCGCCCTCGAGCACCCCTCTTCTCCCGAGCCTGCCTAGTCCAGGAGAGCATGGCCGGATACGCCCTAATGAGCTCCGCCGGCTGCCACCACATCCTAATGTCAAAGAACTCCAGAGCCCACACCTGCGAAAGGAAAAGATTTCATCAGCTAAGTTAGAAAAAAGGAACAGTACATGCAAAAGGAAAAGAAAAGGTAAAATCTTGCACCTCCAACGGAAACTCAAAGCATGAAAGGGAGCTCGAAAAAACGTCCCCCCAGGCTACCTCTCCAGCTCTCTCCACATCCGTCACCGTCCTCAGCAAAGCAAACACAGACGTCCCCTCGGCATGTCCAAACAACGCACTCGAAAAAGCGAACCACAGAAAAGACCTAGCAATCTGCTCAGCAGCAATCCTCTCATCACCCGCCTCATACCTCGCCATCCTCTCCACAATCATTCCCTGAATCACTGCGTACTCCATCCCCATCCCCTTCTTGGGAATGGGGACAAAACCTAAAAGATCCTGCAACTCCCTGTCACTGTAGCCATCCCGCCACTCAATGCTACGTCCCTTAAAGGACAAACCCGTGATCGCAGCGTAGTCAGAAGGCGTAACTGTAGCCTCGCCCCAAAAGAAGTGGAAGGTATGGGTCACGTCCCACCAATGCTCCGCCAAAGCAAAAGTCAAGCCCTTGCTCTTCGGGAACTTCACCAATCTCCTCAAGCACTCAACAAACTCGTACAATCCAGTCTCAATAACAATCTGCCTCGGACTCATCATCGCCCCCCTACCCAAGATCGGAAGCTGATCCTACAGGCTAATCACAGACTCCACTGATCTCCGGGTCTTCAGCTTATTCAGCTGATCCTGCACAAACCGATCACCACCCTGCAAAAAAAAAAAAGAAGAAAAAAAATGTCATTAAACAGTTGCATTTGCATAAGCATAAAATTTTGAAAAAAAAAATTCGGCAGCATAATGGCATACAATGCACTCAACCCCATTTTTCTCACAAAAAAGAAAAGGTTTTTCAACAATCACCATTCATCATTCATTCATGCACAAAGGGACATGTCAATGACAAGGAGTCGACAGAAGCAAAACTCCGTCCCGTTTTTCATAAAATAGCACATATAAACGATTTTTCACATTCATTCATTCATAAGGAGTCGACAGAAGTAAAACTCCGTCCCATCTTTCACACAAAAAAAAAAAAAAATCCTATTTTCGCAAAAATGCACGCATGAATAATTCTTTACATTCACCTCATAAAAACATCATCTCATTGCAAAAATCCCGCATGCAAAAGTCCCCCGGATTCGGCAAAAATTTTCGTCATCTCATATTTCAAAAATGGTAAATCGCCCATTCTTTTTTCAAATAAAAATGCATATTCATATTACCCATATATTCAACAAAGCATGCAATCATCAAAATTCAAATTTCAATGGCAAGAACAAGGGTTTTCAAATTTTTCAAAAAAAATTAAAACCTTATTCGAATAAAATCAACAAGAATAATGAATGGATTCAAGAAATACCGTGCGAAGATCCGGATCAGTGGACCAATGCTGCCACATATCTGGGTAGGATTCCTCCGTAATCGATTGCGAAAGCGAATAATGCCTCCGCATCCTTACGAGCTCTAGCCTCCTCTCTGCAACGGGACCGCGTCCCTGACCTTGAATAGCAGCTTCCCCGTGTTCCATTGCTCGAAAAATCAAAGAAAACGAAAGGATTTTGAAGCTTTTGGCCAACAATGGCGTTTTCCCTTCTTTCTCTCTCGTAAAATACGTTCAAACTGTGAGGAAGAAGAAGGAGGGCTGCGGCCCCTTTTTAAAACCTGTCTGGGTTACATTCCAGTCCGCGCGGACAGGAATGAGGATGCAAAAGGACTATTTTGCCCTTTAAAAATCCCAGACTTTGCAGTTTGACCCCGGACATAACTAAGGATAACCAAAGTTAACCCAAGTTAACACCCTTTCAAAAGAACTCCCCGGCAGTAAAACGTAAGTCCGATTTCTCCAACGAAAGTTAACGGAATCCCGTTTCTTTCCTCATTTTCATCCCCGGCAGTAAAACGTAAGTCCGATTTCTCCAACGAAAGCTAACGGAATCCCATTTCTTTCCTTATTTTCATCCCCGGCAGTAAAACGTAAGTCCGATTTCTCCAACGAAAGTTAACGGAATCCCGTTTCTTTCCTCATTTTCATCCCCGGCAGTAGAACGTAAGTCCGATTTCTCCAACAAAAGTTAACGGAATCCCGTTTCTTTCCTCATTTTCATTCCCGGTAGTAAAACGTAAGTCCGATTTCCCCAACGAAAGTTAACGGAATTCCGTTTCTTTCCTCATTTTCAACCTCGGCAGTAAAACATAAGTCCGATTTCTCTAAGGAAAGTTAACGGAATCCCGTTTCTTTCCTCATTTTCAACCTCGGCAGTAAAACGTAAGTCCGATTTCTCCCAACGAAAGCTAACGGAATTCCGTTTCTTTCCTCGATCCCGTCCCCAACAGCTTTTGAACTACGTATAGGCTTGATTCCCATTCGGGATACGTAGGTAGCCTACCACAGGTCCAGCCACTCGACCAATACGGTCATCCTTTTCCTCGGCAGCAAATGTAAGACCGATCTCTTCAAATGAAGTCCACAAAAGGACTATCTATCCCCTCAGAATCCATCCCCAACAAAAGGATGCGAACCATCAAACGGAATCATTTCAAATAGAGGTTTGAGGCACCTAAAACGCCATCTTCAAGGTCTGAGGCACCTAAAACTCCATCATCAAGGTTTGAGGCACCTAAAATGCCATCTTCAAGGTTTGAGGCACCTAAAACGCCATCATAAAGGTTCGAGGCACCTAAAACACCATCTTTAAGGTCCGAGGCACCTAAAATGCCATCTTTAAGACCCGAGGCATCTAAAATGCCATCATCAAGGTCCAAGGCACCTAAAATGCCATCATCAAGGTCCGAGGCACCTAAAATGCCATCATCAAGGTTCGAGGCACCTAAAACGTCATCATCAAGGTCTGAGGCACCTGAAACGCCATCATCAAGGTCCGAGGCACCTATAACGCCATCATCCAAGGTCTGAGGCACCAAAAATGCCATCTTCAAGGTCCGAGGCATCTAAAATGCCATCATCAAGGTCCGAGGCACCTAAAATGCCATCATCAAGGTTTGAGGCACCTAAAACGCCATCATCAATGTCCGAGGCACCTAAAACGCCATCATCAAGATTTGAGGCACCTAAAACACCATCTTCATGGTCCGAGGCACCTAAAACGCCATCATCAAGGTCCGAGGCACCTAAAATGCCATCATCAAGGTCTGAGGCACCTAAAACGCCATCATCAAGGTCTGAGGCACTTAAAACGCCATCATCAAGGTCTGAGCCACCTAAAACGCCATCATCAAAGTCTGAGGTACCTAAAACGCCATCATCAAGGTTTGAGGCACCTAAAACGCCATCATCAAGGTCTGAGGCACCTAAAATGCCATCATCAAGGTCTGAGGCACCTAAAACGCCATCATCAAGGTTTAAGGCACCTAAAATGCCATCATCAAGGTTCGAGGCACCTAAAACGCCATCATCAAGGTTCGAGGCACCTAAAACGCCATCATCACCAGGTTGACATCCTAAAACTGTCACTCTAGGGTCGATGTCTGGAGATAGTCGAAAGACCCGAACTACGACCGGCTTGATTCCTCTTAAGGATACGTAGGTAGCCTACCATTAGGTGCAGCCAACAGACCAAAATGGTCATTCCTCTCCCAAGCAGTCCGACCAAGATGGTCACCCCTTTCTCCCCAGCAGATTGGGACCTCACTTTTATCGACGACCCCACTTCCTTCGAAAGTGCCATCGCCGAGGGGCTACTGTAAGTGTCCCAATCTGAACCGCCAATGTTCCTTCAGCCCAATTTAACGACTTCCACGTCGAATGGACAGTTAAGGGCATTTTGGTCATTTCTTAAGGCAATTTAAACAGGAAAGGGCCTTAAAGGAATATCAAAAATAGGTCAAAAACCGGTTGGGAAGAGTCATTTCCAAGAAATTGACTTACTTTTCATTAAATGCAAGCAGCCAAAACTGCTTTCTGCAGAGTCAGGCACGCCTACATTCCCATCCGCGCGGACAGGAATGAGACTCAGTCTCGTCCGCGCGGACACATTTGATACCTAAAATCTGCCTATAAATTAAATCATTCTCTCTCAGTTTAGAGGATCCAGAGCTCAAACCCTTACTGTTATATTCGTAAAATACCCAGAAAACAGCTTATACACCAAGCAAAAATACAAAATCCCAACACAAATCTTGATCAAATTCAAGCTCCAAACACAAATCTAAGGAAGATAGGGTACAACCATTGGTAAACCCTCCTTCTCCTTACCTTAATCTCCCACATCCATGCATACATCTCACATTTTAAAGCTGTAACTTGTTCATATACTTGTTCTTCATTTCTTGTCCTAGATCTAAGAGGATCTCCATGGATTTCAATTCCATGGATGATTCTCTATAAGGATCAACATTTCTTTTAATTTGTTGTCTCTCTTCTTATATTAATTAGTTGTTACTTGATCTCTTGACCTAAAGTGTGGTCACCTTGGAGTTCATCTCCATGGATGATCACACTAAATAGTCCATATTCTTACTTTCACTTTCTTTTTGTGTTATTGGTGCTTGCTTGACCTAAAATGTAGTCATCTTGGACTAAATTTCCATGGATGACCATTTTAAAAGGTCTAAATTGTCTTTACTACCTTAAAAATGTTTTTCCTAACCTAAGATCTTCACATTGGAACAATTTCCATTGATGAAGATCATTAAGGTTCCTAGGTTACAAAAGGGGTGAAGTTGATACATTGAGTTTAAGGATTTCAAGGATGGTCATCTTAATGACCACCTTAGAAATCCACTCTAAAGTTGATACACCCTTAACCTAAATTTAATTTTCATACATTAATCTTTGTTTTCTGTTAAATCTCCCCATCCCAAGCAAATGAAATGCTTTCAAGTCCTAATGTACCCTAAGGATGGCTTGATATAGTAGATCACCACTAATCATGTTTAGTGATCACTAATTAAAGCCTAAGAAAAGTGGGGACATGCATGGATGCAAATCCCAAAAATGTTTTTTAACACTTTCAGCTGCAAAAACTCCAGTTCTGATTCTGTAACTCCAGTTTACATTCTGGAATTTACAGAATCAGACTAGAAAGCTGCGGGAAAAGAATATTACTGTCTCATCCGCGCGGACAGAATTGAACCTCACTCTGGTCCGCGCGGACCAGAATGCAAGGGACAGACATTTTGTTTTTTTAGTCATGTTTCACTCACAGAAGCACATTGTTTTGGTAAATTTCAGTCCAATCAAGTCAAAACTTCATTTCCAGAAAATTCCTTTTGCAAAACACACACACACACACAAATGGTTTAAAATTAAGAAGACTCGTTTTACGAGGCATTCCGGGTGAACCCTAACATTTTTCCCGGGATGTAACGTGACCTCCGAACCCATTTTTCTCTAATTTTGGGCATTTTTCAAGGTTTTGGCCCTTAAACTAAAAACGGCGTGGCGACTCCGTTTGATTTTTCAAAAAAATGAAAATCGGGTACATCACAGCGCCAAGAGGGAGTGGCCGTGCAACTTCCTTAGCCTGGCCGTGCAAATGGCACCTGCAGATTCTAAAGGCACCTTTCAATGGCACCACTTTGAAGAGCCTCCTCCTTATTATAAATAGATCACTTGTAATCAGTTTAAAGATATGAGGAATTATCAGAGAGTAGTATACCAAAGTAGAAATTACATTATACACAATTCTTTACAATTATTTTCAAAAGATTTGAAGATTCAAGTGTACATTGTTTTTGAAGTTCTCTCGGAAAGAAGCAATAAAAGTTTGAAGTATTATTCCAGCCATTCATCTCTCAATAATCATAAGTTCTTCTTACTCTATCTCTTATTATTTTATGTTTATTTACTTTCATATGGCTAGTGAGTAATCCCCCTTGTTCTTGGGGTTGGAAACTCAAAAGCACATATTGTTCATCATCTTAAATATGAAAGTCTTGTCTTCTATCTTCATCTAAACAATTTCTTTATATCAAACTCAAAATGACTTACATTTTGGAGACGTCCAACTTGTATGATTCAGTCGATCGAGAGAAGTACCTAGCGGAGAATCTCGATTGACGGAACCATATAAAGGAACTAGGTTTCATTGATCACGAGAGTAGTTCAATGGCCTAGGGATGTTCCTTTAATGGAAAGTACGTTGACTTTCGATCTTAATGGATCCTTACTAATTATGGTCAGCTAGAGATAAGCCGAAATGCCCGTTTGTGACAGGGCGGGAGTACCATAAACGGAAATCTCAAAAAGTTAGGACATAATTAGTGAAGGATACAACGCTACTGTCTTGACCGCGAGAAGTAGTGTATGCCTAACGTACCATCCTTGATTTTTATGAAAACCTATATTTTCTAAGACATGAGTATATGATGAACAAATTGTGTAAATGATTTCCAATCCCGAGAATGCTTCCTTTATAAGAATTTTATTTAAAAGTATTTTCTGCGTATGCTTCATTCTCTTCCTAAAACAATCTTTATTTCCCCCAATCTCTTTTGCGATTATAGTAAAACCAATTTCATTCAAAAGTAATCCCTGTCCATGTGGGATCGACTCGTACTTGCACCCACTATATTTCAATAGCCCGTGTGCTTGCGGATTTTAAAATAAACCATTAGGTTTTGACCGAACAAGTTTTTGGCGCCGTTGCCGGGAACAACGGTTTACTTTTTGTTTTTGTCTTTACTACATATTTTTTTTTATATATTTTGTTTTTATATTGTTTTGTCTTTACTTCCGATAATCTGTTACGTTTAATCTCTTTTTGAGTGTTTTTCTTGTAGTGTATGAAACGGGCTCGGACATTCTTTGACAATTTTGATCCGGAACCCGAACGAACTTTTCAAGAAAGATTAAGGAAACTCAAAGAGACATTAAGCAAGCATATGGCGGACGGAGAGCCACAAACACCAGCTAGGACCCTACGGGACTTTGTAAATCCAAGTACCCCGGGAACTAGATCCCCTATAGTTGTGCCGAATGCCGAAGCGGCCAACTTTGAGATAAAGCCTCAACTTTTGCATATGGTTATGAATAACCAATACAGCGGCACTGCTTTTGAAGACCCTCATCTCCACATCCAAATATTCTTGGAATACTGTGATACCACACGTATCCAGAATGTCACTCCGGAAGCAATTCGGATGCGCCTTTTTTCCGTTCTCTCTTAAGGATAAGGCGAAGCAATGGTTAAACTTGGTCCCCCAAAATTCATTAACTACTTGTGACCAAGTTCAAGAAGCATTCCTTGGGCATTTCTTTCCACCAAGCAAAACAGCCCAAATTCGCATGAAGATCACTAACTTCTGTCAAACGGATAGTGAAACTTTGTATGACGCATGGAAGCAGTTCAAGGAACTTCTCAGAATGTGCCCCCACCACGGGCTCGAAAAGTGGTTAATTGTTCACACCTTCTACAACGGTCTCATATTTAAGACAAGAGAGACCATTGATGCCGCTGCGGGAGGAGCATTGATGAACAAGGGTGTCGATGAGGCATAAGACCTCATCAAAAATATTACATTGAACCACTACCAGTGGTTAAATGAGAGGGAGCAACAACAAGGTACGCCTGGTAAATATAATGTAGATGCATTTACTCTTCTCTCTTCTATGGTTGACATACTTTTGAAAAAAATTGAGAATCTTAATGTCAATCCCATGGCAAATATAAATGTTTTGTGTGAACTATGTGGGTCGAACTCACATAGTACGGATAATTTCTAGTTGCTTGACATTAGTTCTAATGATCAAGTGAACTTTGTGAATTCTTTTGGACAGAAGGGGGGGATGCATTCAAATACATACAATCCCGAATGGAGGAATCACCCCAAATTCTCCTATAAGAATAACAACGTTCTAAATCCGCAACCATCTACACAACCTCCGGGATTCACATTAAGAAATTTGAATTCTACTTCAAATATTTTTTCTCCCCCTAAATCCAAATTTGATCTTTTGATGGAATTCATAGTTGAAAGCCAAAATGATTTAGAAAAGACTAATATCGAGTTTAGGGAATGTTTCAAGTTATTAAACGGTAGATTTGATAATCTAGCCGCCCATAACAAAATGCTTAATGAACATGCTAAAACGGTAGTAACTAGAAGCGGGAAAGAACTTATTGATTGTCTTCCTAAAGAAAGTAATCCCATTGAGAAAAATATTAGTCAAAACCCACCCGTGGTTGAGACTAATGATGAGGTTGAAAAGGGGACATAATCCCCTAAAATAACTAGAAATTTTGATCAATCAATACCTTACCCTCAAAGGTTGGTAAAGGCAAAGCTTGATAAACAATTTGCAAAATTTTTAGAAGTTTTAAAATCTATTCACATTAATGTGCCTTTTACCGATGTTTTGCAACAAATGCCTTCTTATGCTAAGTTTTTAAAAGACATTCTTTCTAACAAAAGGAAGCTAGAGGAGTATGAGACCGTGGCATTAACGGAAGAGGTAAGTGTCGTTTTACAAAAAAAGTTACCTCCAAAATTAAAAGATCCCGATACTTTCTCTATTCCTTGCAACATAGGTAAATTTAATGTAGATAATGCCATGCTAGACCTCGGAGCTAGCGTAAGCCTCATTCCACTATCAGTTAGCAAGAGAATTGGTGTGGGGGAATTAAAACCTACAACCATATCTCTGCAATTAGCGGACCGTTCCATTAAATATCCAGTGGGTATTATGGAAGATGTCCCTTGCCAAATCGAGAAATTGATCATCCCGGTTGACTTCGTAGTTCTTGAGATGGAAGACGATAATCATATCCCTGTAATTCTGGGAAGACCATTTCTTGCCACAGCCGGGGGCAATTATAGATGTTAAACATGGTAACCTCTCTTTGAATGTAGGGAATGATAAAGTAGAGTTTAACTTGTCTAAATTCATGAGAAATCCTAATCTTGAGAACCCTTGCTTAAACATTAACGTATTGGAATCTATTAGCAAGGAATTAGAAAGTCCCCAATCTAAAGACCCGCTAGAGAAAAGTCTTATAGATTGGAAAAGAACTTTGCATGATGATGATGAAATTACAAATTATACTATGCTTTTAGATACTAATCATGCAGCAAAGTCTAGCGGCAATACTAAATATGAAGAGTTGGAGACTAAAGCGGAGCTATCCAACAAAGAGGAAAAAGAGGTAATTAAGGCACCTCAAGTTGAGTTAAAACCTCTTCCTGCGAATCTAAGGTACGAATTTCTAGGACCAAACTCTACTTATCCCGTAACTATAAATGCTAAACTAGGCCCTCTTGAAACTGAAAAGTTATTAAATGAGCTTAGGTTGCACCAAAAAGCCATAGGATATACAATAGATGATTTAAAAGGAATTCATCAAAAAATTTGCATGCATAGGATTGATTTAGATGAAGACCATAAACCTTCCGTAGAGCATCAAAGAAGTCTCAATCCTAACATGAAGGAAATAGTTAAAAAAGAAGTCCTTAAACTGCTTGATGCGGGCATTATCTATCCAATTTCGGATAGCAAATGGGTAAGCCCCGTGCAAGTTGTCCCTAAAAAGGGAGGAATGACAATCGTTCGAAACGATAAAGATGAATTAATCCCAACAAAGACTGTCACGGGTTGGCGCATGTGTATAGATTACAGAAAATTAAATAAAGCCACCCGAAAGGATCATTTTCCCCTTCCCTTTATAGACCAAATGCTAGAATGATTGGCCAAGCATTCCCATTTTTGTTATTTGGATGGATATTTGGGATTTTTCCAAATCCCTATCCATCCAGACGACCAAGAAAAAACTACTTTTACTTGTCCTTATGGTACCTTCGCTTATAGGAGAATGCCCTTCGGACTTTGTAATGCTCCCGCCACTTTTCAGCATTGTATGATGTCCATTTTTTCTGATTACATAGAAAATATAATGGAAGTCTTTATGGATGACTTTTCTGTTTATGGTTATTCTTTCAACGAATGTTTGAAAAATTTATTTAAAGTCTTACAACGTTGTGAAGAAGTTAAACTTGTCTTAAATAGGGAAAAATGTCACTTTATGGTAAATGAAGGGATAGTGTTAGGGCATATGGTGTCGGAAAAGGGGATAGAAGTAGATAAGGCGAAAATTGAGATCATTGAGAAATTACCTCCGCCTACTAATGTTAAAGAAATAAGAAGCTTTCTTGGTCATGCCGATTTTTACCGGCGATTTATAAAGGATTTTTTGAAAATTTCTAAACCTTTAACTAATCTACTAATAAAAGATGCTCCATTTGTGTTCGATAGCCCTTGTTTTGAAGCATTTAGCAGGTTAAAGGAAGCTTTGGTATCCGCTCCTATCGCACAACCACCCGATTGGGATCTCCCTTTCGAGATAATGTGCGATGCAAGTAATTTTGCAGTTGGAGCAGTTCTAGGGCAACGAAAAGACAAGAAAACTCATGTTATATACTATGCTAGCCGAACACTAGATGAAGCACAAATGAATTACGCCACCACAGAAAAGGAATTGTTGGCCACAGTATTTGCTATGGACAAATTCCGGTCATATTTGGTGGGATCAAAGGTAATCATATACACGGATCACGCAGCTATAAGGTACTTATTGGCAAAGAAGGATGCAAAGCCAATATTGATAAGGTGGATCCTTCTCCTCCAAGATTTTGATTTGGAGATCCGTGATAAAAAGGGGACGGAAAATTTGGTCGCAGATCATCTATCCCGTCTTCCCAAAGATTTGGAAATTTCCAATAACGATGAACTTCCAATTGACGACTCATTTTCGGACGATCATCTTCTCCCTATAAACAATGTCAAAACCCCTTGGTTTGCAGACATTGTTAATTACCTAGCATGTAAGATTCTTCCTCCAGAAATGAGTTATCAACAAAAGAAGAGATTCTTATCAGAAATTAAATATTATTTTTGGGAAGATCCGCTCCTTTTTAAGCATTGCGCAGAATGAATCATTAGGCGGTGTGTACCTAATGAAGAGATTAATGACATTCTTCATCATTGTCATTCATCTCCTTATGGCGGTCATGTTAGCACAGTCAAAACCTCTGCCAAGGTTCTTCAATCAGGTTTTTTTGGCCCACACTCTTCAAGTATTCTCGAAGTTTTGTTATTTCTTGTAATCGTTGCCAAAAAACCGAAAACATTTCAAGAATGAATGAAATGCCTCTTAACAATATTTTAGAGGTTGAGATATTTGATGTATGGGGCATTGATTTCATGGGACCATTTCCAATGTCCTTCAACAACAACTACATCTTAGTGGCAGTGGACTACGTCTCAAAATGGGTGGAAGCTATAGCATCTCCAACAAACGACTCAAAAGTCGTCATGAAGCTTTTCAAAGATACAATTTTTCCAAGATTCAGGGTTCCAAAAGTTATCATAAGTGATGGTGGTTCGCATTTTTCATACCGCCAATTCGAGGCTTTATTAAAAAAGTATGGAGTCCATCATAAAACAGGCACCAGGTATCATCCTCAAACAAGCGGGCAAGTGGAAGTATCGAACCGAGAAATAAAATGGATCTTGGAGAAAACAGTAATAAGTTCGAGAAAGGATTGGTCAATAAAATTGAACAATGCTTTATGGGCTTATTGCACCGCTTTTAAAACTCCAATTGGAACAACTCCTTTCCGCTTGGTGTATGGGAAGCCGTGTCATTTACCAGTGGAGCTCGAGCACAAGGCTTATTGGGCAATTAAGGCTCTTAACTACAACCTAGCAGAAGCTGATGAAAAATGAAAGCTTTAACTACAAGAGCTCGAATAACTCCGATATGAAGCATACGAAAGTGCCAAGTTATACAAGGAAAAAACAAAGAAATGGCATGATACGCATATCATGAAAAGAGATTTCAAAGAAGGAGACATGGTAATACTTTTTAACTCTCGTTTAAAGCTTTTTCCAGGAAAGCTAAAATTAAGATGGACAGGCCCATATCAAGTTCGTAAGGTATACCCTTACGGAGCCATTGAAATTGGGAACGAAGCAGAAGGAGAGTTCAAGGTAAACGGTCAAAGGTTAAAACACTACATGACCGGAGACCCAATTGTAGTAGTTTCATTCATAACACTCAGCGAGCCCACCACTCAATCTATGTAAGTTTCTCTTTACCCTCCCGGAATTGACGTTGTTCCTTGAAACATTGAGGACAATGTTCATTTCAAGTGTGTGTGGGGGGGGTATATCTATCTTTATTTTACTTGTTTTCGAGATTAAATTTAGATGCTTTTTATTATATGCTTTCTAGTTTAAATTTTTTCTTTTTAACTTAGTTGCATTTTCTTTTCTTTTTATGCATGTCAAGTATATATATAAAAAAAAAAATAATCCCTATGATGATCCATATTATTATTCTTTATGCTCGCTATTTGCTCCAAAATAATGCCTTTAATTTTCCTCTCATGTTTTCTATAAACTTAGAAATTAATAAGAAGAAAAATATAGGAATATTTTTAGGAAATAAATTAGAGCCTCATAAGTTAATATAGCAATATATAGGGTTTTGTCAAGAAAAGCATTTGAATAAATTGAATCTTTATTGATCATCTTTTAAATACTTGGTTGTTTTTATGAAAAATTTTGAAAATATTTCTTTAAATGTACATTTTGAATTTGATTAATGCTTATTCCCTTATTAGAAGTATTTATTTTGCTTTGCACCCCTTGAATCGCATCCCTTCGTTAAAATCCCATCTTTCCATTTCCACTAATCAAATCAAGGCTAGGCATTTTATCTTATTGCTAAATGAGTGACTTAGTCACCAAATCTTAAAAGCAAAAAGAAATCTATTACTTCCTAAGTAACCCGGGGCACGGCGTTCGCTGCGACGATGCTTCCTTGCCAAATAGAAGTAATATCTGAAGTATTCTTGGTCTAAGTATTAGGAACATGGGGTTCGCAGCCACAATGTCTCCTACTTGAAAGGATCGAAAATTACTAAGGTCTTTTGCAAAAATTTAACACGTGCCAAAATAAGATAAATTGTTGAAACCTTGATAAGATTTTTCCACTATCATCATCCATTTTTCACCCTTGTGATTCAAAAATGCAATTCAAATCTATGAAAGCTTCTAGTTTGTGAATAAGTGTTTATGCTTTTATTTGTACATTTTTAAGCAATAAATTCATTTTCTCAAAAATCACTCTAAAAAAGTGAAGCTTCTATTTTTACCAAGTTTATGATCTAAGATTTATCCTTCTAGCATGCTTTGCTTGATCAATTCCTATATATGCTATATTAGGTTATTGTCTTAAAATCGTTTCTTTAAAAATATCCCCAAATACTTCTTTCTAAATAATTTTTAAAGGTATAAAAAATATGACTAGAAAGATAAAGGCAATATTCAAAAGGCAATGGGCTTGCTACTATAAAATTTCTGAGGGATCATTCTTATTTTATTCTTTTCTCCCTTTCCAAGTTTCATCCTAATATTGCTTAGGGACAAGCAAGAACTTAGTGTGGGAGAGTTTGATAAGTGACTATTATATAGTCATTTATCCTATATTTTTATAGCAATTTCCTTAGTTTAGTTATCATTTAGATTTCATTTTAGTCTATTTTTAGTTTATTTTATATATATATTCGATTTTACACTTCTGGTATGTATTGTACATTTTAGACAGGCTTTTAGTCTATTTTATGATCAAAGGATGCTTGGGACATCTTGGTGCAATGACATGGAAGAACAACAAGCAAATCAAGCACACAAGCCAAATTCAGCCAGAGTGGCCGTGCAGCCATATATGGAGCGGCCGTGCACTTGGCCATGTCCATGCCATTTTTGACCCCAAAACACAGAGTGGACATGCCTTAAAAATGGAGTGGATGTGCCTTTAAAATGGAGTGGCCGTGCTACTCTCAGAGCGGCCATGCAGCAAAAACGGAGAGGCCGTGCCATTTGCCCAAATTCAAATCCAAAACTGGCGCCAAGAGGGAGCGGCCGTGCAACCTCCTTAGCCCGGCCGTGCAAATGGCACCTGCAGATTCTAAAGGCACCTTTCAATGGCACCACTTTGAAGAGCCTCCTCCTTATTATAAATAGATCACTTGTAATCAGTCTAAAGATATGAGGAATTATCAGAGAGTAGTATACCAAAGTAGAAATTACATTATACACAATTCTTTACAATTATTTCCAAAAGATTTGAAGATTCAAGTGTACATTGTTCTTGAAGTTCTCTCGGAAAGAAGCAATAAAAGTTTGAAGTATTATTCCAGCCATTCATCTCTCAATAATCATAAGTTTTTCTTACTCTATCTCTTATTATTTTATGTTTATTTATTTTCATATGGCTAGTGAGTAATCCCCCTTGTTCTTGGGGTTGGAAACTCAAAAGCACATATTGTTCATCATCTTAAATATGAAAGTCTTGTCTTCTATCTTCACCTAAACAATTTCTTTATATCAAACTCAAAATGACTTACATTTTTGAGACGTCCAACTTGTATGATTCAGTCGATCTAGAGAAGTACCAAGCGGAGAATCTCGATTGACGGAACCATATAAAGGAACTAGGTTTCATTGATCATGAGAGTAGTTCAATGGCCTAGGGATGTTACTTTAATGGAAAGTACGTTGACTCTCGATCTTAATGGATCCTTACTAATTATGGTCAGCTAGAGATAAGCCGGAATGCCCGTTTGTGACAGGACGGGAGTACCATAAACGGAAATCTCAAAAAAGTTAGGACATAATTAGTGAAGGATACAACGCAACTCTCTTGACCGTGAGAAGTAGTGTAAGTCTAACGTACCATCCTTGATTTTATGAAAACCTATATTTTCTAAGACATGACTATATGATGAACAAATTTTGTAAATGATTTCCAATCCCGAGAATGCTTCCTTTATAAGAATTTTATTTAAAAGTATTTTCTGCGTATGCTTCATTCTCTTCCTAAAACAATCTTTATTTCCCCCAATCTCTTTCGCGATTATAGTAAAAACAATTTCATTCAAAAGTAATCCGTGTCCCTGTGGGATCGACTCATACTTGCACCCGCTATATTTCAATAGCCCGTGCGCTTGCGGATTTTAAAATAAACCGTTAGGTTTCGACCGAACATCCATCCAAGAAAGGAGGCTTGTTTTGATGATTTTGGCATTCCATAGTGACTACACTTTCTGGATCAACACTTATTAATATTTCGAGAGTTGGCTTTGATACGAATTGAAAGTTTCGTGTAGCTGGGAAACCTAGTCAACTCAACAGAATATGGATGTGAGTGCAGATGTGAGATACAACTGTCCACACATCCACCAATATGCACCAGAATAAAATAAATAAACACAAAAATTATAAACGTTTACTGGTTGTAATCCCAACAAACAAGGCTTACGCCCAAAAAGCTTTTCACTATTAAAATTGTGTTACTTACAAAAACACAAATAAGTGAAAACGAAAATATTAAAATACTAAACAAGTTCTAATCACTTTCTACGATAAGAACAGTCTCCCTTTCCCAAGTAGATCCTATTCTAATCAGAAGTAAAACAAAGAACTTGATGAAAAACTAGATGTGAGTTCGGATGTACGACACAACCTTTACTTACAACCTAAAAGGCTATTATGAACCGTGAAGAACAAAAGAATTTATCTTCCAAATAATTCTCTAAAAGCCGTGTCTTCTCAATGTGTTGAAGTCTTGTATTTATAGGCACTTTGAGAAGATCTTCAATCAATCAAACTCTTCTTTAAGTGTGATTCCAATTCCTACACGGAAACATAAAGCACACTCACAAAGAAAGATAATTTGTTAATATGTTAGTCCTAGTCTAAATATATGTCCATAAATAATATATATTTTACATATTAACAATGTCCTTTTCAAAGTAGGACAATATAAATCTTTCCAAGAAAGTCATAAAATCAACTTACCAAATATCCCAATTTGGTTCGAATTAGGGAAGTAAAATATTCCCTAAAAACTTATTCTTTCATTGTGAGAGTAAATGGTTGGGTAGGAGAGAAAAAGTGAAGTAAATGAGTTATTGTTGTGAGTATGACATGTTATGGAATTGGTGATCTCCGAGCAATACTTGCCCAATACCAAGTGTACCAGGAAGAGATAACATGCATGCAACATACATATATGAAAAGTGATAAAAGAAGAAAACATGCAATTCTTCACCCAGTTCATCACTTCAGACTACATCTTGGGGCATTATCAAGTTAGGATATTCACTAATATCTCTAAATCTATTATGTTACAATATTCATTCATGCTTACAACAATAAACATAGCCTCCAAATCATGAACACACCTCCAGGAAAATAAACCATAGACATCTCCTAGTTAGGCCATCTATGGAATGCCCCTAAGGGAATTCCAAGACCCACTACTATCTTGAATCTCTTTGTTGATCTCACATATTCTCTCTGTCTAACACAAATTAGTGACAACTAATTTGATCATGCCAGTAATACAGTATTATAGGTCATCATTTGTATTTATAGGAACAACAAACCTAAACACACAATGATTTCAATTCCATTTGCAAGAGGTAATCTGCTTCCTGGCCTGGAAAAGAATTCTGTTGTCAAAAGAATTCCATGCACAATAAGGAAACAATCCACCGAAATTCTAGTCCAGCCCAACTTCTGCCCGTCTACACGACTGCGTGTGCATTCTTGTACGACTGTGTAACAGAAATTCATTTTGGTCTTGCACGGCTGTGCAACTTAACATACACAATCATGCACAATCACAAGCATAACTATCGGAATCTCTTGCCCCGAGTCCTCACTTCCAAAGTGATCCTCCCTGTAAACATCTCCGCTCCTATGTCCCTTATTTCTATCCACAAACCCCTATGCGAACGACATGCCTTCATAGTCTTGGTCCTGTCTTTGTCTCAAAGCAACCACTGCAACTCAGTTCTTGATAACACTTATGTTAACCAATTTGTTTCTATTAGAGCTTGCCTTCACAACCAACTTTCTACCAACATACGGCTTATGAGATTTCCCCACCATGGCGATCTCGACCCCCACCATTTTTCATTAAGATATGCCCCGTTTCCCCAATGAACGATTGTTTATGGTGTACAATTACATTGCATTCAAGGTACCAAGTTAGCTCCTTGTAACCCTCCATGACCACAGTCAAAGGTGACCACCAACCTTCTTTTACATGACTGCTTATATAATTCAAGTATTCTCTACCTTCTCTGAATGTCCCTGCAGATTACCCAACTGCAAAACAGTCCCATTCGCAATCTTGACTCACCCAAAGTAAAGTTTCATACGCTCGCACTGTTTCCCTTTGATGAAACGATATTTCTGAATCAAAATATCAACGAACCTACATGACTGCTCTTCTTCAAGATTAATGCACTCTTACAGTGATCTACACATTATCTGCACACCTATGCAATCCACACTCATCAAAGTCTATAAACTTGAATGTTTTGTCTCTTTCTTTTCATGACTTTCATATCTCCAGATCCGTTGCTCAAATTTGATCCCATCAAATTTTCATGTCGATCCATCTCAACCCATCATCGCCGCTCCCCCTAAATCTTCAATAACATGATCCGTCTAGATCCCTGCAAACTTTAGAAATAACAAGATTTTGCAACCCTTAATCTCGAATCCAATGCCCTTCCATGATGATATAACTGCAACCCTGATCTGAATACATGCAGTACCAAATCCATTCAGATTTATGAAAACTTGATCTTATTTGCTCTAAGTAATAAAAAAACAAAAGAATTTATGCAGCCCCTAATTCTGATCCATGTTCCTGCAACTCACATTCAATCAATTCGTACAACCTTGATCTCTGAACAGAAGCTCTGATACAAGTTGTTGGGAAATCGGTGGTCTCCGAGCATTACTTGTCGCATACCAAATGTAGAAAAGAGATAATATGCATTCAACATCTATATGAAAAGTGATAAAAGAAGAAAACTCGCTATTGTTCACCCAGTTCATCCCTTCATGCTATATATGGGGCAATACCAATATAGGATATTCACTAACATCACCAAATCTGTTGTGTTACAATATTTACTCATGTTTACATGTAATACACATAGCCTACAAATTATAAACACACCCTTACGCAAATAAACTCTAGACATCTACTAGTTAGGTCACCTATGAAATGCCCCTAAGGCAGTGGCTAATCTATGATTTGTGGTCAAGGGGTCAAATATTTACATAGCGAATTTTTATTTCAGTATATAGCTAAAAAATAATATCAAAATTACTTTATTAAGAAGATAAAAAATATAACCATAAGAGCCTATTTTTTCGTTGTCATGAGTTCAAATTTTGATGATAAATTGATAATATTATGTGAATTATGTATAAAGATGTTTTGTACTTCACGATTCTTCATTTTCAATTTTCTCAATGGCACACTTATATAAAGATGTTAAATGACAAAAAATTATAGAATACATCACTGTTGGGCCCTACGTTTTTAAATGTACTTGTTTACAACTTGCATCAAACAACTTGGTACTAACAAACTTGAGTTGTTCTATTACAGCTTGATCTTCTGCAGGTTGGAACATAGTTACGTTAACCCTATTTTTCAGGGAACGTGTCAAAGGAAGTGAAGACTGATTCAAAGACGTCTCCTCAGCAATAGATAGTTATCCCCTCATCAACAAGAATGGCGAAGATATCTCAACTGATCAACCTCTATCCCGAGATTTTAGGCCCATTATTCTCTTTGTAATTAGCCGTTGTAGTGAGGTATAAAAGGGAAAACACTGTATTTTTTGCACATACGTTCACTCTAGCCTAAGCTCCCTTTGAATACGCTCTTAGCTTTGTAATCACAAAAACATTTAGTAAACTTTCGGTCAAGGCAGGTACCAAAACCTCCCGGGGTTTTATGCCGGCGAACAAGTTGTTCAAGGGCTTTCCCTAGTCAACAAACATCTTGTGTCCATTTCTATTCAACTTGATAATCATTGTACCTAGATTCATATCACTTTAGTCATTTTTCTTCTCATCGAAATACACTTGTTGAAATTTGACCAAAACAATTTGGCGCCATCTGTGGGAAACTTTGATTATTTGAGTAGAAATGGCTAATCCATCGTCCGGCAGTCAAGCTGAGAGGAGTCGTCCGCTTCCTGTTTTCGGCACCCAAGGCAATCCATCTTCAAGTGCGGAAGCTGTCAATTTGGAGATATTATCCAACATGGCGGACATGTTGAGGAAAGTGAGTGATTGGTTGGATGGTCAGGAGCATACGAACGCCATGATATTCAACGCCATTGATAGCCTGCGTAAAGGGAAGCAAGTTGGAACTCAAGTATCTACTCCATTTTCACCTTTACTTCCTAGATCTTTGTTTGGTGCAGGCACAGGACCAAGCCATGTCGGGGATATCCCTATGTCTAATACCTTGACAGCAGAGAGCACAATTGTGACGTCCATTCCAATTGAGCAACCAAGATTCAGCCTTCCAGCTAGTCAACCTGTGTTATCATCTTGCTACACCTATGCTACACCCTCAATGGGGCAAACAGGGAATTTCTTTAATGCTTTTGATACTTCTGCATCTCAGTTTAATAACAATCCTCTTTTCGCAGAGAGTCAACTTGTTAAGGAAATGCAGACTATAAAGGATTTGCTTCGAAGCATACCTGGAGTCAATGTGCCATACCACCAAGTTTCTCCAACTTGATATAATGAATCTCGTTTTGTTCGAGCAATCGCTAGTGTGGAAATCCCAAAGAAGTTTTCGGTCCCTCATATGAAGAAGTATGATGGAAGCACCGACCCCGCAGAGCATGTGTTGCTGTATCAGGAATCAATGGATATCATAAGTATCCCTCCTATGTTTAAAGAAGCATGTTTTTGCAGGGGGGCTTTGGCTCTACTTTGTCAGGACCAGCCTTAAAATGGCTAACAGGGCTTCCTCTAAACTCTATTTCTTCTTATGCTCAACTTGTCAATATGTTTATTAATCAATTTTCGTGCAACAGGGCATTTGACAAGTTGACTAGTGACCTTTATAGAATTGTGCAACAGCCTAACGAAAATCGTAAAGAGTACTTGCACAGGTTTAACAAGGAGGCAGTGACTATACCCAACTTGGATGTGTCCACAGCTACGGAAGCGTTCCATATAGGATTGAAGAAGAGCTCTCTATTCTATAACGAGTTGGTGATGACTCCTGTAAAGCAACTTGAAGAAATCAGAACCAGAGCCTTGCCTTTCATCAGATTGGAGGAGGACAGCTTGGCAATGGGGAAATCGACTGGGAGGACTCCCACTCCTCTATTTGAGCCTTCTGATAGAAAATCGGATTCCCATCACTATAAGTCCAACAGGGGCAAACCCCCTGTTAAATCTGAATCTTCTAGAGTTCATTTTGTAGATGACGATCAGGATGGAGACGAGAATGATTATCCAAAAAATTCTGAATACTGCTTTTCTGTGGACATTGCAGGAATCATGTGCGCCATGGGAAATCTTGGTGATAAAGCAAGGTGGCCGAAGAAGAGTGATCAGTCAACAACTCGGAAGGACAAGTCCAAGTGGTGCGCATTTCATGAGGATTTTGGGCATACCACTGAGAATTGTTTTGCCTTGAGGAAGGAGATTGCTCATTTGCTGTCTAAATGTCTTCTTAAGGATTTGTTGGGTAAGAAGAGGGTCAGAAGTGAGTCTAAAGAGCCTGATTCAGGGGAGCAGTCCAGACTCGAGAAAGTTGCACCTCCTCCAGCCACCAAGGTAGTAAATGTCATTTTAGGTGGATCCCATATTTGTGGCACAACTTACTCTGCAGCCAAGCGTCATGCCAAAAGTTCTAAGGAGGATCAGTCAGAATTGCCTTCAAGGCGTCGTGACTTCACAGATGGTCAAGTTATCTCCTTTGAAGACGAAGATAAGGATAACACGTTGGACCCCCACCATGATGGTCTAGTTGTTCAGATGCAGATTGCCAATTGTGTGGTCAAGAGAATTCTGAATGATGGCGGGAGCTCAGTCAACATAATCTTCGCTCATGCTCTTGAAGATATGGGCATTCCTTTATCTGAAGTTGTGAAGAATTCATCCGTGCTGGTAGGGTTCAGTGGTGAAGTGAAGCAAACGGTCGGAGAGATCAAGTTGCCTATTTATCTGGAGGGTATGAATTTTATGGAAAGGTTTTGTGTGATTGAGTGTTCTTCCTCGTACAATGTCATTTTGGGAAGACCTTGGATACATAACATGAAGGCCGTGCCGTCAACTTATCACCAGTGCGTCAAGTTTCCGACACCTTGGGGCGTGGCCAAGTTGAGGGGAAACCAACAAGTCTCTAGAGAATGCTACAAGGTCAATATGAAAGCAAGTTCAGCCCCTCGGCAAGCATAGCAATTAAAGAAAAAGGCCCAGGATGTTCTTGAAGCAGTAGAGCATGAGACGAAGAGCGTACCTGTTGATGCTTCGAATCCTGAGGCCCAAGTGCAAGTTGGGGTGGACCTCCCATCCGAAATTGAAGAAGAGCTGATTGAGTTCTTGAAAAGTCAGAAATGTTGTTTTGCGTGGAAACATGAGGACATGACAGGAATAAGCAAGGACATCATTACTCACAAGTTGAACATAGATCCCACCATCCGTCCTGTTCATCAGAAAAGAAGGAAGTTTGCTCAGGAGAGGAACCATATCATAAAAGATGAAGTTGAGAGGCTTTTGAAGTCCAATATGATCAGAGAAGTTCAATACCAAAGGTGGTTAGCCAACGTTGTGGTGGTAGAGAAGAGGAACGGCAAGTGGCGAGTATGCGTGGACTTCACAGACTTGAACAAGGCCTGCCCGAAGGATCCATTCCCTCTCCCTCATATTGATTCTCTTGTTGATGAGACAGTTGGCCATGATATCTTGACGTTCATGGATGCGTCTTCAGGGTACCAACAAATTCAAATGGAGCCCTCGGACCAAGAAGATACGACATTCATGACCCCGAAAGGTATATATTGTTACATTTATATGCCATTTGGTCTCAAAAATGCAGGGGAAACATATCAGAGGCTGGTGAACAAGATGTTTAAAGATCAACTTGGCAAGACGATGGAAGTCTATATAGACGACATGGTAGTAAAGTCCAAGCATATTGAAGATCATGTAGAACACCTTGCTGAGGCATTCAACATCTTGAAAGCTTTCAACATGAAGCTCAATCCGGCAAAGTGCAACTTCGGTGTTAGAGCAGGTAAATTCTTGGGCTATATGGTAACCAAGAGAGGAATTGAAGCCAGCCCCGAGCAGATTAAAGCCATTCTCAACTTGGAGTCCCCCAAGAATATCAAAGACGTCCAAAGGTTAACAGGTAGAGTAGCTGCTTTGAATAGATTTATATCTAAATCATCTGACAAGTGCAGGTTATTCTACGAAGTATTAAGAAAGAATAAACTCTTCCAATGGACTGACCAACATGAGGCAGCCTTTAAGCAACTTAAAGAATATTTGGTGATGTCACCTCTACTTGCCAAACCAGAACATGGTGAGCACATTTATTTATATTTAGCTGTATCTGAAAATGCTGTTAGTGCAGTGTTGGTGAAAGAAATCCAAGGTGAACAACATCCTGTTTACTATGTAAGTAAGTCTTTATTAGATGCTGAAACAAGGTACTCTCATCTTGAGAAGTTAATTTCACCCTTAACTACTGCTGCTACTAAACTGCGTTATTATTTTGAAACACATTCTATAACTGTTAGAACTAATTATCCTGTGAGAAATGTGTTGAGAACTCCAGAGATGTCAGGCAGGTTGGCCAAGTGGTCGGTCAAGTTGAGCACGTATGATATTTCATATGAGCCGAGGACAGCCATCAAATCTCAGGCCCTGGCCAATTTCGTAGCTGACTTCAGTCCAAGTTTGCAGCCCGAGGTAGAACTGGAAGTACAACAACTTGAAGGTAAAACTATTCCTAGATTTTGGACACTGTTTACAGATGGAGCTTCAAATTCCAAAGGAATTGGCTTGGGAATAGTTCTGAAATCCCCTCAAGGTGATATCATACCTCAAGCTGTATCTTGTGAATTCGATGCAACAAATAATGAAGCTGAGTATGAAGCTTTAATCATGGGTTTAACTACAGCTTTAAGTTTAAATATTACGCACATAAATGTATTTGTTGACTCTCAATTGCTGGCTAACCATTTTAATGGCAGTTATATGACGAAGCATTCCAAGATGACTCTTTATCTCCAACATGTTAAGGCTTTAGCCTCAAAATTTCTGCCATTCTCTTTGGAACAGGTCCCTAGAGAAGAGAACACAGAAGCGGACGCATTAGCCATCTTGGGTTCAACTTGCAAATCAATGTTGCATACTAATATTCCCATTACTTATGTTAAGTACTCGGCAATAGACCAAGTTGAAGAAACTCAAACGGTTACTCAACCCATTGGGGCACAAGATGCTAAACCTTCTTGGACCCAACCTATAATTGAGTTCCTTCAACTTGGGACTATTCCACCAGATATTAAGAATATTAGATCTTTTAAGATTCGTACTTCAACTTTCGTTTTGATAGATAATGTGCTATTTAAGAGATCTTTTGCAGGGCACTATTTAAGGTGTATTGATAATGAGCAAGTTGAACTGGTGTTGAAAGAAATCCATGAAGGAATATGTGGAAATCATTCTGGTGGAAAAGCATTAGCGTCTAAGGCCCTCAAGACATGATATTATTGGCCAACCATGCGTCAAGATGCCATGAGCTATGTACAGAAGTGTGATGCCTGCCAAAGACACAGAAACATCTTGCATCAACCTGAGCCTCTACATTCCGTAGTCTCATCTTGGCCTTTCATGCAGTGGGGTATGGACATTGTGGGCAAGTTGCCTAAGGCTCCCGGAGGCAAAGTGTTCATGTTGGCATTAACCGATTATTTCTCAAAATGGATCGAGGCAGAAGCTTATGTACAGGTAAGAGATATGGAGGTAATCTCGTTCCTCAAGAAAAACATAATCAGCAGGTTTGGTGTGCCGTCAGAGATTATATGTGACAACGGGTCACAATTCATAAGCAAGAAGACCAGGGATTTTTGTACTCGCTGGGGCATCAAGTTGATCATGTCTACACCTGTCCATCCTCAAGCCAACGGTCAAGCTGAATCAAGTAACAAGTTGATCATCAACAACTTGAAAAAGTGCCTAGATCAAAAGAAGAGAAAGTGGGCTGCAGAGTTACCACTTGTGCTTTGGGCAGACATGACCACTTCAAAAGGAGCCACAGGTAGAACTCCATATTCTTTGGTGTATGGAGCAGAAGTTGTAATTCCAGTCGACGTGACCATCCCAACAGCAAGGTATGGCTTATTAACACAAGATGAAAATAATCTCTTGTTAACTCAAGATTTAGATACAATTGATGAGATCAGGGATTTAGCCAAGATAAGGATGGCAGTCTATCAACAACGGATTGCCAGATCGTACAACAAGAATGTCAGAATAAGAAGGATCCAGGTTGGTGATTTAGTTTTGAGAAAAGTATTTCAAAATACAAGAGAATTGAATGCAGGTAAATTAGCTCCCAAGTGGGAAGGACCATATCTCATCGATCTTTGGAAGGCGCAAAGGTGCATATTGGTTGTCAACCCCAAGTGGAGACAGAATCCCTAGGAGTTGGAATGACATCCATTTGAAGCTTTATTTTATGTAAGTCCAGTTATTAACAACTAGATTTCTCAGGTACGATTTATTCTTGTTGTCAAAATTCATTCACGTGTTTCAAGTTGTCAAGTTTCGTTGAGAATCCTTACTAACTCAAGCATCGGAGGGGCGTTAACATGAATTTGTTTTGCAAGGTACAACTTGAACAAATGAAGTAGGTTCAACATGTTGACACGCCAGTACAGCTGATACTTGTTGTGACCTAAAGCTGGAGTAGGTGTAAGCATGTTAACACGCCAGTACGGCTCCAACATGTTTAGACCTAGGAAGAAGAATTTCAACATGTTGACACGCCGATGCAGGCGATACATGTTGAAACTCTAGCTGGAGAGGGATAGAACTTGTTGACATGCCAGGACGGCTGATACTTGTTCTATCTCTTCAAACGGTTACCTCTATCAAAGGTACAATTTACATATGGTTAAAAGATATTCATCTTTTCTTACGAGTTAAGGTTTCGACACCTTCGCCTGGGCGCACGATTTCACACTTATTCAAGTTGTGAACTACTGATTGTAACATTATCATGTTACCTACGGCTTATAACATCAACATGTTATCTAATGAACGCAAGTATTTATGAAAAACCCTTCATACTTCTTTAAAAACCTTAAAAATGTTTTCAAAAGATTTTGCAACTAGAGGACGAGTTGGGTAAGCCAACCAATCCCTAAAAACCTAAGAAAGCTTGGAGTACTAGCCCAACCTATTACTCCCAAATAAATTGTTTTGGGCTCTTATGAGCCATTACATACCAAAATAAAACTTGTTTTGGGGACATACCCCCCATTTTTCGTACATACCAACAGAGGTATGACAAATAAAAGCAAAAAAAGAAATTGTTTTTGTTCTCCCATCCAAAATACTCAAAAAAGTTTCAGATTGTTTTTAAACTTTGTGGCCTGCTGCCGTCGGTGGTACTGCTGAGTCCTTCCCATGATCATTTTCTTCGACTTGAGCTACCACTATGGTACTCAAAGCCTTATCAGTGTCGTCAATTAGAGTTTCGAGGGCCATCGAATTCACTTCCTCTGCATCCGCTTGTTCTCCCATGTGGTCTTCTAAAATTCTTCTCTCCTCCTCCAAGTTCCAGGTTGAAGCTTGTCCATTTTTGTATTCCTCCATCATCTGAATCCTGGCCTCTAGCAAAGTCTTGGTAGCATTGAATTTGAATTCCCCTCTCGCAGCTTTAAGCTCCTTCATGTGAGCTTCGTTCTCAGCACGGATAACTTCCACTTCCTTCCCCAACTTTTCAAAATCCTTCTTCAAATTATCCACTTCACCAACATACTTGTCCGCTTCCTTCTTCAACCTCTCTACTTCTTCAGCACTTTTGGTAGCCTCCTTCTTTGACTCCGCAGCTTCGTAACTGCATTTTGCCGTCTTGATCTTCATAGCATCAACTTGGTCCATCACAGGACTCATAATCTCCGAAACCTGTGTAAAAGAAATGTTAATACTCTATCAACTCTTTGAAAAAGGTTCAAAGTCTCTTCGTTTTACCTCAGTAACAAATCTTGCTATTGCAGCTTTAAATTTCTCCCTTGTCTTCACCATGTCATCACTTGAGTCCGTGGCCTCAGCCTCCACCAATTTCCTCTTCTTCGATTCTTCCTTCTTCTTGGACACATCCACATTAGAGCTTGATGCCACAGACTTGGGAGTGGGAGGCTTGCTACCTTTCCTTGCAAAACTTTTTGCTCTAGCCTCAGTTAGTAGGTCTGTAGCACTCACAGTGTCCTTGGATCGAGTAGCTGCAAAAAAGGGGGTGTAGAATTAGAACAATTTTAAAGGAGTTAGAACAAATTGAAGATAGGCAAAACTCTAAGATGCTAAATTAACCTGTAGACATCTTGATAGGTTCAGATAAAGCTTCTTCAGAAATGGTTTCTTGAGCTTCTTCAAGATTGATCTCTCCTTCTGGATCTGCAACAAACTGGACTGGCAATGCTCTGAAAGACCTCACTAGTTGTTCCAACTCGTAAATCTGTCTCACGTTCTCCTCTGTTTTATCTTTGTAAGGGAAAAGCACATCCAATTTAGCCACTAAGTCAAGGGAAATTCAGGGAGTTAGTTAGCAAATTATTAAGAAACATTATTAGAATAAGAAAAATGTCTATGCTACCTTGGGACCTCCACTTGAAATTTACCCACCCTCCTGTGACACCAGGGTACTCCTCCTTGCAAATAAGAATTTATTCTTCCACCCTCTATCAGCAGGATCATTGTTATCATTCAAGAAAGGCTCTCTGCCAGTCCTAACCCTAAAGCAAAATCTCCCTAAACCAAAACCCCTAAACTCAGTTGTGAAAACAAATTCCTCTAAACTAACTTCCAACTCTGTTTCCGCACATAACCTAACTAGTGTTTGAAGACATCTCCAACCTTGTGGCATGATTTGGGCGTAGTTAAGTTTTGAAGAAATGAAAAACTTGGTGATTAAAGTTGGAAAAGGAAATTTCAAGCCGATAACAAAGGGGTATTCGGGGAAGCATACCCATTCGGGAGAGTAGCATTCCGAAGTTAGGTCAGGATGTGTGAAAAATTCGGTTTCGTACGCCATAGCATGGTTTTTCTTGATGACCTCTAAGTTGGCAGCAGGAATTGCACACTTTTCTTTGTCCGGATTTTTCAACATGTTTTGGGTTAGGAAACCCTCGGGCAAACCCTCATCGCTCTCGATTAAATTCACTACCTTTTTTGTGAGGACCCCGACCCGAAACCTACACGTGTCCCGAGTTGGAGCGTCCTCAAACTAACCCAAATACACAAAAACTTTTAAAACTTTGCTTTGACTTTCAAACATAAACATTAATAACATAACAATTCAAAAGAACTCCACTCACTCCACATCGGAGGAGGAGATAACTAACTTTGAAAACGGCCAATTGTTTAGTTACAAAAGATTAAGGTTATGACGTAGAGTTTAAAGTTTATAATTACAAACTCCAAGAAAGGAATTACCAAAATACAATTTTATACGTCACCCTAAACATACCCCGACAACACCCAAAAGATTTCTCCAAACTCCTCTCCGTCCTTACTTGGCCGGTCCGCCTGTCTCGGGATCTAAAACAGTAAAAGGGAGAGGGGTGAGAATAAATATCAGCAAGCTATTATGGATGCAACAATATGCCAAATAGATGCAACACATAACACGTTGGAAAAACTGTAAACACCTTACATTACCTTTGGTTTACCTTTTTCCCGTCTCAAATAATAGTCGTACAACATTGGGTATAATAATACTCCAATCTTAAGTGAGCTGCTTAAGCAATACTCACATCTTATAAGACCCATTTTTCAGGGAACCAAATAAGATAGTAGCAACTCTGTAAGGCTTTTGGCTCAATACAGATGCTATAACCCCAACCTGTGGCCACAGGAGGGAACGGCCACAGATATAACATAATCCGATCACATTAGGTCACACTTCCATAATTGATCGTATTATGTTATACCCCCAAATGTCAGCTGACTCACACATTATCAAGCACATAATAGATACTTGAATAAAATCCACAAAAAGGGATAAACAATAGCCACATGGTAATATATACTCATGCCCCAACAATATCAAAGTGCAACAATTTATGAATACACTAAACAATCTCAACAACAATATATATATAACATCAAGTAAGGAAATGAGGGATCATTAACCTACCCTACAAATTCCATATTCAAGGATACAAGATCTCAATGAAGGTTCAAGTTCAATTACTAAGCGGTAGTCACAATTTATAGGTGGCCAAACAGCTTGCTAAACAATTCTTGTTTAAATTGGAAAAGTTTGGTTCAGGGGCATGGGCGACCGCCCTAACCACTTGGGCGACCGCCCAAGTGGACTTCAAAGGCAATTGTTGTTTCTGCCAGGATGGGCGACTGCCCTCATCACTTGGGCGACCGCCCAAGTGGACTTTGAAGCAATTGTGAATTACTGCCATGATGGGCGGCCGCCCAAGCCCCCATGGGCGACCGCCCAAGCCTCCTCCAGCCCATTTCCAGATTTTTACCCCTTTGAAGCCTAGGTTTCCATTCCTTCTAACTAAGCTTAAGTCAAGAGCACCAAAGGATACTTCAATCTTTCCAAGTCCCATACAAACATGTAAACTCCAAAACCAAGTAACCCTAGATTATCTATCACTACAATTTCTACCCATTTCAAACCTTTTAGATCAATCTTCATGGAACCCTAACTTCAACAAATGTCATTTTCTAACCATTCAACTCCCATTTAGGTTTCCAAGCAAGAAATCAACATCACAAGGCCAAGAACAATAATCCAAGAACTTATGAACAAATAGAAGAAACGAATCATAACAACTCACCTTAGGTTTTTCAATGGGAGGTTGATCTTTTTAACTTGATGGATTCCCCAAGATGATCCAACCTCAAAGATGCTCCTAGACTTGAATTTGGTGAAGAAATGGCTTGGCTTCAAGAATGGAGGTTGAGAGCTTCCATGGAAATTTCTCTAAGGCTTTCTCTAGGAGGAAGAAGTATGAATGATGGAGGGAGAGGGGGGTAAGAGTAAGGAGGTAAAAGGGGTGGACACTTGTCACCTAGGGAGGAAGCAAGACCTTTTATGGCCCCTCCTACAATTCTAACTAAGGCTTTCATTTTTAAAATTAAACTTAACCTTTAACCCAATAATTCATCCTACTCACTCATTTAACCTCCTCAAATATTTATTTATTTACTAAATTTCCATTTTTATTATTTCCCCAAATTTCTTTATT
This sequence comes from Adenophora triphylla var. japonica, assembly GCA_022495995.1. Classification (NCBI taxonomy): domain Eukaryota; kingdom Viridiplantae; phylum Streptophyta; class Magnoliopsida; order Asterales; family Campanulaceae; genus Adenophora; species Adenophora triphylla. The sequence continues at coordinate 581,238 of JAFEMH010000224.1, forward strand.
TAACAACCCACAATTTCTCAAAGGATTCTAATTTCACTTCTCACCCAATTTATCTTAAATTACGAATTAAAGATATAATTGAACACATAAAGCTAACATAAATATTAAAAGCATATAATTTAATATTTAAAATGAGTGCCTAGGGTTGGGGTCGTCACACTCACTCCCCCTTAAAGAAAATTCGACTCGAGTTTTAAAAGACTTACTTGAATTCTCAAACAACCAAGGGTATTTCGCCCTCATCTCCGACTCTAGCTCCCACGTTGCTTCCTCGACGGTATGATTCTTCCAAAGAACTTTTACTATCGGGATACTCTTAGTTCTCAACTCCTTAACTTGGAATTCTAAGACTCTTAACGGTTCTTCCACATAAGACATGTCCACCTGAACATCGTCGGGGGGAGAACTCAAAACATGGGAGGGGTCATGACAATACTTCCTTAGCATAGAAACGTGAAACACATCATGAAGCAAAGAAAAAGACGGAGGCAACGCCAACCGGTAAGCCAATTCCCCTATCTTCTCTAGAATCTCAAACGGACCTACAAACCTCGGAGCCAACTTACCCTTATTACCAAACCTTTTAATTCCCGTCCTCGGAGAGACCTTCAAGAACACAAAGTCACCAACCCGAAAAGATAAATCCCGTCTTCTATTGTCGGCGTAGCTTTTCTGTCTACTCTGAGCCGTCTTCAATCTATCCCGAATCACCTTGATCTTCTCCGTAGAATCTCGAACCAAATCCGGGCCCCAAAGTCTCGCTTCACCTACCTCGTCCCAACACATCGGAGATCGACACTTTCTACCATACAACGCCTCATACGGAGCCATCTCGATACTCGACTGATAACTGTTATTGTAAGCAAACTCAACTAGCGGTAGATGATCCTCCCAAGATAATTGGAAATCCATCACACAAGCCCGTAACATATCCTCAAGTATCTGAATAGTTCTCTCGGACTGACCATCGGTTTGAGGATGAAATGCCGTACTGAAACACAATTTAGAACCCAAGGCTTCCTGCAATGCTCTCCAAAATCTAGATGTAAACCTCGGATCTCTGTCGGAAACAATACTAACCGGAACCCCGTGAAGTCTCACAATCTCCTTCATATACAACTGGGCTAACTTCTCTAAAGAAAACTTAGTTGACACCGGAAGAAAATGAGCCGACTTCGTCAATCTATCCACGATAACCCAAATAGCATCCATCTTCTTCACGGTAAGAGGTAAACCCGAAACAAAATCCATCGAGATCCCTTCCCATTTCCACTCCGGAATATCCAACGGTTGAAGCAGTCCCGCTGGTCTCTGATGCTCGGCCTTAATTTGTTGACAAGTCAAACACTTAGAAACAAAATCCGCAATTTCCCTCTTCATACCATTCCACCAATACCCACGCTTCAAGTCTTGATACATTTTGGTACTACCCGGATGAATCGCAAACTTGGACTTATGGCCATCCTCTAACACACGCTTCTTGATTTCCGGTAACGAAGGAACGCAAATTCTCCCTCGAAAGGTTAAAATCCCATCTCTATTCAACGCAAAATCCCCGGCTTTTCCCTCTTGCACTTGATCAAAAATTTTCTTCAACTCCGGATCATTTTGTTGAGCTTCCTTCAAATCTCCATACAAAGTCGGAACGGCTCGAACATTCGCAACGATTACTTCACTCTTCAACTCTCGAGAACTCAAAGCTGTCACATACGCCTTTCGGCTAATCGCATCCGCTACAACATTTGCCTTCCCCGGATGATAAGAAATTATACAATCAAAATCCTTCAAAAACTCTAACCATCTCCTTTGCCGGTTATTCAACTCCTTTTGGGTAAACAAATACTTCAAACTTTTATGGTCGGTAAAAATCTCAAATTTCGCTCCATAAAGATAATGCTTCCACTTATGCAACGCAAATACAATCGCCGCCAACTCCATATCATGAGTAGGGTAATTCTGTTCCGCCGGTGATAACTTCCTAGAGGCATACGCAATCACTTTCCCATTTTGCATCAACACACATCCCAAACCCGCCTTCGAGGCATCACTATAAATAACAAAATTCTCGCAACCATCCGGAAGGGTAAGAATAGGAGCCGTTGTCAACCTCTTCTTCAATTCATCAAAGCTTGCTTCACACTTGGAATCCCATACAAACGATACATCTTTCCGAGTCAACCTAGTCAACGGAGTCGCAATCCGAGAAAACCCTTCAATGAACCTCCGATAATACCCTGCCAAACCAAGAAAACTACGGACCTCGGTCACAGTCGAAGGTTGCTTCCAATTAACCACGGCTTCAATCTTTGAAGGATCCACGGAAATTCCCGAACTCGACACAACATGCCCCAAGAAAGAAATCTGCTCAAGCCAAAACTCGCACTTACTGAACTTAGCGTACAATTGCTTCTCCCGAAGAACGGACAAGACAATCCTCAAATGATTCTCATGCTCTTCCCGAGACTTAGAGTAAACAAGGATATCATCTATGAACACTACCACAAAGCTATCAAGATAAGGCTTGAAGACACGGTTCATCATATCCATAAACATGGCTGGAGCATTAGTCAACCCGAAAGGCATCACAACAAACTCATAATGACCATATCTAGTACGGAAAGCTGTCTTAGCAATATCATCCGGTCTAATCTTCAACTGATGGTATCCGCTTCTCAAGTCAAGCTTAGAGTAGATAACGGAACCTTGAAGTTGGTCAAACAATTCATCTATATGCGGAAGAGGGTATTTATTCTTAATGGTTGCTTGGTTCAACAAACGATAGTCAATACACAATCGTAAGGTACCATCCTTCTTCCTAACAAACAAGACCGGTGCTCCCCACGGAGACACACTAGGACGAATAAAACCTCGGTCTAACAATTCTTGCAATTGGACCTTCAACTCTTTTAACTCGGCCGGAGCCATTCTGTAGGGTGCTTTAGAGATAGGTGCGGTACCGGGCACTAAGTCAATACAAAACTCTATCTCACGATCCGGAGGCATAGAGTACTCACTAGAAAACACATCACTAAATTCATTAACAACCGGAACATGAGCTAACTCGGGAGACTTCTTATTGGAATCTACCACATAAGCCAAGTAACCCGCACACCCTTTAGATAGCATCTTCCTAGCCTTTAAAGCGGAAATAACATGTAAACCGAACATAGATCTATCCGCATCAAATATAAAAGTGGGCACATCAGGCATAGCAAATGAGACTCGTTTTCTACGACAGTCTACCATAGCATGACACTGACTCAACCAATCCATCCCAAGGATCACATCAAAATCACGGATTGGTAACTCGACCAAATCCACCGGCAATACATGCCAACATATAGTCACATCACAACCAGGATATATCAAAGAAGATGTGAGGCACTCTCCCATAGGAGTAGAGACCTCCAACACATAAGGCATAGATTCAGGCAAAGTATGCAATGAGAATGCAAAATGCGATGCCACAAATGAATGGGAAGACCCGGGATCTATAAGAATGCGGGCCTTAACTCTGAGACAGGAACTATACCTCTAATGACAGCATTGGGATCGACCTCTCCTTGACCCAAGGCAAACACTCGACCTTGCACCCTATCTTTGGGTTTCCCATCTAGACCTCTCTTCACACCACTGCCTTGTCCCCCAAATCCGGTACCCGTCGCTTGCTTATTCTGCCACCTAGGACAATTCTTCCGGAAATGGCCTGTCGCCCCACACTCTAAACATTTTCCTTGCTTGCTCCAACACTTGTCCTCTGAATGCCCTAGCTTCTTGCAATAACCACACACTGTCCCAAACTGACCTGGAGTCGCACGATTTGCCGGAGTCGCCACATTTCCTCCTCGATTTGCTCCCGGAGTAAATGCCCTCGGCTGCACCCTATTCTGTCCCGAACCTTGACCTTGGAATCTATTTCTCTGTTTCCGCCTTCATTCTTACCACGATGCTCCTCTATGTCATTCTCAATCCGATACGCCATATTCACTCTTTGCTTGGAAGTTGGCGAAGTTATGCGTCAATAAGCGCTTTGGAACTCAACCCTTAAACCCTTCACAAACCGGTAGACTCACCTCTCCTCATCCAGGCACCAAATGAGGACAATATCGGGCCAATTCGTGAACTTTGCTGAATCTTTGCGCTATCGTCATGGTCCACTTGCTCCGGTTTCAAACTCGCCTTCCTTCTTGTCTCTAGTAACCATAGGCACGAAGTGATCCCGGAACTTGCGTGTGAAGTTCTCCCAAGTCTGTGGTGTCAAATCCCGGTCCCAACCATCCTTCACTACCTGCCACCAGTGCTCAGCGGGTCCTTCCAACTTGAAAACGGCACATCTCACCTTCTCCGCATCCGAACTCTCCATAGCTGCGAAAATCTTATTCATAGCCTCAAGCCACCTCTCAGCCTTCACCGGATCCGGATCTCCGTTGAAGCTAGGAGGAGACATCTTCACGAACTTCTCCAAACCATGTTGCCCTTGCCTGCCTTGATTCTGATTCTGGTTCTGATTCTGAGTTGCCTTATGCTGAAGAAACCCTCGAAACATATCCATCATCTCGGCATTCGGATTACCAACACCACCCAAACCCAGATTCTGATCACCATCATTTCCCGCCATAACAACAAACTCCTGCATTAAACACTCGACGTCAGTTATCACACACTCTCACTCAGCTAGACTCTACCCGAGAATTCTAACCGAGCTCTGATACCAACTGTGAGGACCCCGACCCGGAACCTACACGTGTCCCGAGTTGGAGCGTCCTCAAACTAACCCAAATACACAAAAACTTTTAAAACTTTGCTTTGACTTTCAAACATAAACATTAATAACATAACAATTCAAAAGAACTCCACTCACTCCACATCGGAGGAGGAGATAACTAACTTTGAAAACGGTCAACTGTTTAGTTACAAAAGATTAAGGTTATGACGTAGAGTTTAAAGTTTATAATTACAAACTCCAAGAAAGGAATTACCAAAATACAATTTTATACGTCACCCTAAACATACCCCGACAACACCCAAAAGATTTCTCCAAACTCCTCTCCGTCCTTACTTGGCCGGTCCGCCTGTCTCGGGATCTAAAACAGTAAAGGGAGAGGGGTGAGAATAAATCTCAGCAAGCTATTATGGATGCAACAATATGCCAAATAGATGCAACACATAACACGTTGGAAAAACTGTAAACACCTTACATTACCTTTGGTTTACCTTTTTCCCGTCTGAACAATAGTCGTACAACATTGGGTATAATAATACTCCAATCTTAAGTGAGCTGCTTAAGCAATACTCACATCTTATAAGACCCATTTTTCAGGGAACCAAATAAGATAGTAGCAACTCTGTAAGGCTTTTGGCTCAATACAGATGCTATAACCCCAACTGTGGCCACAGGAGGAGGACGGCCATGCGATATAACATAATCTGATCACATTAGGTCACACTTCCATAATTGATCGTATTATGTTATACCCCCAAATGTCAGCTGACTCACACATTATCAAGCACATAATAGATACTTGAATAAAATCCACAAAAAGGGATAAACAATAGCCACATGGTAATATATACTCATGCCCCAACAATATCAAAGTGCAACAATTTATGAATACACTAAACAATCTCAACAACAATATATATATAACATCAAGTAAGGAAATGAGGGATCATTAACCTACCCTACAAATTCCATATTCAAGGATACAAGATCTCAATGAAGGTTCAAGTTCAATTACTAAGCGGGAGTCACAATTTATAGGTGGCCAAACAGCTTGCTAAACAATTCTTGTTTAAATTGGAAAAGTTTGGTTCAGGGGCATGGGCGACCGCCCTAACCACTTGGGCGACCGCCCAAGTGGACTTCAAAGGCAATTGTTGTTTCTGCCAGGATGGGCGACTGCCCTCATCACTTGGGCGACCGCCCAAGTGGACTTTGAAGCAATTGTGAATTACTGCCATGATGGGCGGCCGCCCAAGCCCCCATGGGCGACCGCCCAAGCCTCCTCCAGCCCATTTCCAGATTTTTACCCCTTTGAAGCCTAGGTTTCCATTCCTTCTAACTAAGCTTAAGTCAAGAGCACCAAAGGATACTTCAATCTTTCCAAGTCCCATACAAACATGTAAACTCCAAAACCAAGTAACCCTAGATTATCTATCACTACAATTTCTACCCATTTCAAACCTTTTAGATCAATCTTCATGGAACCCTAACTTCAACAAATGTCATTTTCTAACCATTCAACTCCCATTTAGGTTTCCAACCAAGAAATCAACATCACAAGGCCAAGAACAATAATCCAAGAACTTATGAACAAATAGAAGAAAGGAATCATAACAACTCACCTTAGGTTTTTCAATGGGAGGTTGATCTTTTTAACTTGATGGATTCCCCAAGATGATCCAACCTCAAAGATGCTCCTAGACTTGAATTTGGTGAAGAAATGGCTTGGCTTCAAGAATGGAGGTTGAGAGCTTCCATGGAAATTTCTCTAAGGCTTTCTCTAGGAGGAAGAAGTATGAATGATGGAGGGAGAGGGGGGTAAGAGTAAGGAGGTAAAAGGGGTGGACACTTGTCACCTAGGGAGGAAGCAAGACTTTTTATGGCCCCTCCTACAATTCTAACTAAGGCTTTCATTTTTAAAATTAAACTTAACCTTTAACCCAATAATTCATCCTACTCACTCATTTAACCTCCTCAAATATTTATTTATTTACTAAATTTCCATTTTTATTATTTCCCCAAATTTCTTTATTTAACAACCCACAATTTCTCAAAGGATTCTAATTTCACTTCTCACCCAATTTATCTTAAATTACGAATTAAAGATATAATTGAACACATAAAGCTAACATAAATATTAAAAGCATACTCCCTCCGTCCCGCCCGAAATAGGACTTATTTCCATTTTGGGCGTCCCACCCGAATTAGGATTTCCTAAAAAGGAAACCTTAAATCACTATTCTCTCCACTCATTCTCTCTCCTACATTATTTTAATACTCACAACACCATTATAATTTACTATTCCCTCCACTCATTCTCTCTCCTATTTTTAAATTACACTCACAACATTTACCTTTTTCTTAATCCCCGTGCCGGCCCCAAAAATCCTATTTCGGCCGGGACGGAGGGAGTATAATTTAATATTTAAAATGAGTGCCTAGGATTGGGGTCGTCACATTTTTCCTCCCCATTCTACGACTTAAGCAGGAAATCAAAGAGGAAATTGAAAAAGAAGCAAAAAACTCACCGGAAATTCTCACTTGATCCTCTCTCCGGTCTCCTTCCTCAGATTCCTCTTCTCGAAACCTCCTTGAAAATGACCTTTTTGATTTTGTGAAAGGGAGAGTTGTGAAGAGTCTTATTTATTATAGAAGTTGGCGGCGGTTGGGAGTCAAAAACGAATCATGACTTTTGCTTTGGAAGTTACTCAAACTGTCCCATCAAAACCTTTTCATTTAAAAACCGCCGTATTTCACATCCGTTTTTGGCAAACTTTTTAAATCTTTTTGTCTCTTTATATTCCTCATTTTAAAATTTAAAAAGTTTGGGGGCAATTGTTGGGCCCTACGTTTTTAAATGTATTTGTTTACAACTTGCATCAAACAACTTGGTACTAACAAACTTGAGTTGTTCTATTACAGCTTGATCTTCTGCAGGCTGGAACATAGTTACGTTAATCCTATTTTTCAGGGAACGTGTTAAAGGAAGTGAAGACTGATTCAAAGACGTCTCATCAGCAATAGATCGTTATCCCCTCATCAACAAGAATGGCGAAGATATCTCAACTGATCAACCTCTATCCCGAGATTTTAGGCCCATTATTCTCTTTGTAATTAGCCGTTGTAGTGAGGTATAAAAGGGAAAACACTGTATTTTTTGCACACACGTTCACTCTAGCCTAAGCTCCCTTTGAATACGCTCTTAGCTTTGTAATCACAAAAACATTTAGTAAACTTTCGGTCAAGGCAGGTACCAAAACCTCCCGGGGTTTTATGCCGGCGAACAAGTTGTTCAAGGGCTTTTCCTAGTCAACAAACATCTTGTGTCCATTTCTATTCAACTTGATAATCATTGTACCTAGATTCATATCACTTTAGTCATTTTTCTTCTCATCGAAATACACTTGTTGAAATTTGACCAAAACAATCACCATCAAACAATAAACAAAGTAAGATTTGTCTAAAACTATAACAATATGACAGAGGGAGTATTACTTATCAAAATAAACATTTATCTTATTATTTCTTCTGTCCCATAAAAATGATCTGTTTTCCTTTTTTTTTTCTTTTTTTGTTTTAATTTATCCCTAAATAATTTAACAATTCTAAAGAAGAAATTAGTTAAATTTTACCTAGGTGTACTAACTAATAAACCATACAGTGTTTCTTATAGAAAATTGACAAGTTAATTTTGACATTTATTATGAGACGAAAAAAATAGCTATAAAGTGATCAATAGGCATATTTGTTTAAATTACAATTAATTAATGTAAAAATTACTAGAGAAATCTCATAATTAAAATCAAATATAATCATTCATTCATTTGATAGTGAAAAAACCAATTTTATAAAAAAAGCAAAATTAGAGTTATGGAAAGAAAACAAGGTCACATCCAAACCTTGTCTAACTGTGGGTATGCAAATGACAAAAAACTCTTAAATATAGTCAAGATTTACAAAATGGAGAAATAGAAGGTCAAGAACAACACAAATTCTTGAAAGAAAAATAAAAACAGGGATGTCTATTAACTTAGTACAATCTTCGATCCAAAATAAATATTCAAATTTGTTTTTTGCTAAAAATAAATTTAGACATTCTTTTCCAGGCGAAACAAATATGAGAAGGAGATGATTTTTTTTCCAGAGGGTTAGTGTAATTTTTTCAGGAGGTCAATATAGTAAATCTAAAATACTTCAAGGGTCAAAGTGCAACTCAGTGAAAATCAAGTTGACCCCCCTAACCCTAAGCCTTATGTAGATCCGCCTCTGCTCTAATGGCATTCCAAAACCCACCACTTGTCACGACTCTCTTTGTAGATCTCACAAATTCTATCTATATAATACAAATTAGCGACAACTAATTTGATTACCCAAGTAACATAATATTCTAGGTTATCACTGTATTTATAAAAACAACAAACATAAACCCCATTCCCCACAAAGATTTCAATTCATTATTCAAGAATTAATTTGCTTCCTATCTAACAAAGGAATTTCGTTGTCAAAAGTAGGGTTGGCTTGGTAGGTATACCGATTGTATTTCTCTTATACCTTGTACCAACCAAGTTTAACTTGATACATAAAAATATATACCGTTACCAACCGACTAAGTCGGTATACTAACTTAGTTGGTACGGTTGGTACTAGCATCTACCAAATGTAGACTCAAAATTCAAAAAGTATTACATTATCTTCAAAACAAACCATAACTCACATACAATCCGATCCAGTAAAAATATTTTGCTTGAATTTTGAGTCAAATAAAGTGAATTACTATCCACCAACGATGAAGACGGTGACACTACTACTGAATCAAAATTGAGAAAAATAAAGAGCAAATACATCTTAGAAATAAGGAATGTGAAGACAAGAAAGAAACCTCAAACCCTAGATGTAATCAGTAAAGAACAAGAACAAGATTCAATTTAGACAATTTTGATTAGATTTATTAGAAAGAGAGAAATTGAAAGAGAGAAGTATGTATCTAGTTCCGGGCGAAAATCGAGACCGGAGGGATGGACGCAAATCGCCGAGAGGGAGAGAGAGAGTGACTCGTGAGAAATTGAGAGAAAGAGAGAAGTATGTATCTCGTTCCGGGCGAAAATTGATTAGATTTTGATCTTGCACGATTGTGCAACTTAGCACGCACGACTGTGTTAGTGTCTTTTGCCGTTTTTCTTCTCTTTCCTTTGCGCAACCTCGATCCTCGTTCTTGTCCAAGGTTTGTATCCACTTTGTTTTCATTTTAGAAAAATATAATTTTTAAATTGGATATCCATTTGAAAAATACGTGTGAACTTTTAAATGGACGGAAGGAGTATGTATATTTATTAATTAAGTTGACCAAAGACAATGCTAGTCTAACTAGTCTCGATTAATTGCAAATTTCTTCGTTCAGCAAGCGTCTGCTGCTCCTGGAGTGTCCCTGTAATTGCTTCTTCTTCTGTTCATACAATTTCCATCCAAGATCAGGTATGTTTCTCTGCCTAGTTTCTTCTTCAGCCATGGGCGTATTACAAAAACGTATTTGAAAATGATCTTCTTCTTATCTACTTCTCTCCGTCCTGATTGAACTTCTGGTCATAATTATACTGTCAAAGCCATTTAATCTGCTTCGAGTTATCAACTAGAGCAAGAATATACTCCATACTCTGTTCAAGAATTCATCACCTCAACAATTTTTTATTTATTTTATTTTTTCCATAAAATGCATCAAGATCTGATCCGTTTTTGAAATTTGAGTTGACTTTCTATGTATACCACAGCACACACTGAAAAATGGCAAAAGACGAGCAAAATCAGTCTCTTGTCATTGATAATGGCACAGGAGTGGTCAAGGTAATTATCCGAACACTACTCCCTCCATCCCAAAATAAATAACCAAAACGTTTTCAAATTTGCTCTTGATGGTCATTCATTTTGGGATGGAGGTAGTAGTTTTTATTTTATCATTTGAATCAAGATGTGAAGTGCAGTAATTGTTCTCAATGAATTTAGGCTGGTTTTGCTGGAGATGACGCACCAAAAGCCGTCTTCCCTAGCATTGTGGGTAGGCCTCGTTATCCCGGTGTGATGGTTGGTATGGGCCAAAAAGATGTCTATATTGGTGATGTGGCTCAATCAGACAGGGGTATACTAACTTTGAAATACCCGATTGAGCATGGAATTATCTGCAATTGGGATGACATGGAGAGAATTTGGCATCATACATTTTACAATGAGCTTCATGTCGCTCCAGAAGAGCACCCTGTTCTCCTCACCGAATCTCCTCTCAATCCGAAAGCCAATCGTGAGAAAATGACTCAAATTATGTTTGAGACCTTCAACACTCCTGCCATGTATGTTGCTATTCAAGATGTCTTCTCCTTCTACGCTAGTGGTCTTACAACTGGTAATCAAACGTTTGCAGTATTTTTTAAATGTGTCCGTTATGGTGAATGTACTACCTCTGTCCCAAAATGAATGTCCGAAAAATAATGGGCACATTTCAATTTGAGATAGAGGGAGTACATTCAACATAATGGTTATGCTTAATGTACTACCAAGAAGTTTTAATCATCTACAATGCCTTTCAAATTGCAAAGTTTTCAAATTCGCTATTTATCGAGAGCAAATTTTAATGTTTTTTGGACATTCAAATTGGATGGGGGGAGTAATATGTATGCTATTATGCAGGCATTGTTCTCGACTCTGGCGATGGTGTCACTAAAATGGTCCCCATTTATGAAGGGCATGCCCTCCGACACGCAATTCTGCGACTCGACTTGGCTGGACGTGATCTCACTGATGCCCTCACTAGAATTTTAACCGAGCGTGGTTATGCTTTCACCACTACTGCCGAGCTGGAAATTGTTAGGGACGTGAAAGAAAAGCTAGCCTACGTTGCCCTCGACTATGAAAAAGAGCTAATAACCTCAGAGACTAACTTATCTGTGGAGAAGTTGTACGAGCTTCCCGATGGACAGGTCATCGCTATCGGAGCTGAACGGTTCCGTTGCCCGGAAGTCCTCTTCCAGCCATCAATTATCGGAATGGAAGCTGCTGGCATTCACGAAACTACATACAACTCAATCATGAAGTGTGACAAGGATATTAGGAAGGATCTTTATGGAAATATTGTTCTCAGTGGAGGATCCACCATGTTCCCCGGATTTGCTGACAGGATGAGCAAGGAGATGACTGCATTAGCTCCTAGTTACATGAAGATTAAGGTGGTGGCCAAACCGGAAAGGAAGTATGGTGTGTGGATCGGGGGCTCCATTTTGGCATCCCTTAGTACATTCCAAGGGGTATGCGTAAATTATTTTTGATAAGTTTTTCATTTGTCCGCCGCATATACAAATCTCTAAGTTGAAACGTTTTATATGATTGCAGATGTGCATAGCGAAGGCCGAGTATGATGAATCAGGACCTTCGATCGTTCACAAGAAGTGCTTCTAAGTGAAGGCTTCATCGAAGAAATTTATATTCTCTGATTCTATTGTTGCAAAGTATGCTGTTTTGAAATTTTCTTTCTTTTATTCTTCGTCCCCGGCGTCTTTCTTGTGTTTTTCTTTCATTTCCAACATTTGGAGTGCATGCTACACTCACCCAGGGAGGGCTAAACGGGAGGCACCTGCCCAAGGCCTGTTAGGAAGAATACAATAGAGGCTGTAATATATGTAGAAGACGAGTTTGTGGGAAAGTAGCACACAAATTTCTCAGTTAATGTACTTTCCGAAATTAAACAAAAACACGATGGTAAAATTTCACGAGAATTTGACCCAAGAGTTTTTATTTTTTGCACAAATTGCCTTCCTTGTAAGTTACTGTCTAAATCACAATGCCCGTAAGCTCTTATGCAGTAGTTTAAAATACTGCATGTAGTATTATAGTAATACAACATACAATGACTATACAGTCCTATAGTCACTCATATTTGAATATAATACTGCATATAATATTATAGATATAATATAACATGTGGAGAAACTTTTCGAGCATAATGATACTTTTGCAGAACTTTCCAGTCACACTCCCAAAATTTCACACACGAGTCTCAATTATGTCTCTCTTACAATATTTTCTCCCCGTTTCTCTTTCTTTTGCTCTATTAAACCTGCAATCTACAAACTGCAATACTAATTCAAGCAATTAAATTCACCTACAAATCTTGATTTTCTTACCAACAGTTCTAATCTATTATAAGTCAATTGGACCATCAATAATTGCGAGTAAAATTCTTACCTTAAGTCTTCTTTCTCCTCTCCCAATATGTTTAAGCTAAATAGTTAACGCTAGGTTGAGCAATTTATTGTTTAATGTATCAAAAAAATTAAAGATCTTTCAAATTAGATTCCTTGGTGTTTTGTAATGTCAGAAAAACATTGGCGTTTTACTTGATTGTAATTCTTTTCTCGTGTCAACCAGTATGAAAAAATCACTGGCTACATCATTAAGATACTGCATCCAGGGGTAGATTTAGTGTAACAAGTGGGGGTGAGCGGTCACCCGATCAAATTCTATTTATAGTTAAAAAAAATACATACAAAATTTACACTATTACTAAGTGCACCCGATAAACTTAGTTTATTTCCACCTTTACTACTGTTGACAGATCTTATGACCAAGGAACGGAGTTAAATGGACAAGGAACTGCTGCAAAACCTCATCTGCTGCAAAGTCTGCTACCTATTGCCACGATTAAGTCACACCCCTTTTCTAGAAGATCAAAGGTCGAGATTAGACAGACCTAGGTGGGCTCCACACAGGTAAATGACAAATAAGTTGACCAAAGAAATGTTCCATTGATTCATAATTTCTTCATCTCTGCTAGTGTCTTGCTTCTTCTTCTTCAAATACAATTTAGATCTTCCGAACATCAGGTATGCTTCTGTTTCTGATCTGTTTAGTACTGTCTTCTTAAGCCATGGGCTTAAATCTTCTTACGCATCTGAACTTTGTTCAAATTTTTCGGGTTATCTTCTTAACAGTTTCAATTGATTCTCTCTTTGTTAGTGTTGTCCTTAAACTTTTGGATTCATCCATAAAAAAAAAAAAAAAAAAAAAAAAAAACATAGAAGAACAAGAATAAGAAACATTACCAGTAGTTGACTTTCTGTACATAACAAGCATTAAAATCCATGCGTTCTTAAGTTTATTCCACCATTGAACATGATAATGGTACCTTTTTCCCAGCACACATTGAGAAATGGCGGAAGATGAGGATATTCAGCCTCTCGTCTTTGATAATGGGACAGGAATGATCAAGGTGACTATCCCATCATGTCCTAATTTCAGTACTTCGTATTTTATACTCCCTTCGACCCAAAATGATGACCAATTTTTTTTTCTTTCAAATTTTGTAGTTTGATTATTAAACATTTGAATCTAGATATGAACCTTACTTATTGATCATGTGCATACATTTAGGCTGGTTTTGCTGGAGAAGATGCACCAAAAGCCGTCTTCCCTAGCGCTGTGGGTAGGCCTCACAGAAAGGTGGTTGGTAGGGGCGTGAAAGATGCGTATGTTGGGGATGAGCTTCAATCGAGGAGAGGTATTTTGAATTTGAAATACCCGATTAAGCATGGAATTGTCACCGATTGGGATGACATGGAGAAAATTTGGCATCACGCCTTTTACAATGAGCTTCGTGTGGCCCCAGAAGAGCACCCTGTTCTCCTCACAGAAGCTCCTCTCAATCCGAAAGACAATCGTGAGAGAATGACTCAAATTATGTTCGAGACCTTCAACACTCCTGCCATGTATGTTTCCATCCGGGCTATCCTCTCCCTCTATGCCAGTGGTCGTACAGATGGTAAGAAAACTTATGCAAAAATAAGCTCCAAGTGTTATATCTTACCCTAGTTAATAATAAATAATGTAATATGTTTACAGGTATTGTTCTTGAGTCTGGGGATGGTGTCAGCCACTTGGTCCCCACATTTGAAGGGTACGCTATCCCACACGCAATCCTGCGTCTCGATCTGGGAGGACGTGACCTCACCGATGCCCTCAAGAAAATTTTAGCTGAGCGTGGTTACAGTTTCAGAACTATGGCAGAGCAGGATATTGTGAGGGACATGAAAGAGAAGCTAGCCTACATTGCCCTCGACTACGAACTAGAGCTAGAAACCTCAAAGACCAGCTCGTCTGTGGAGAAGAACTACGAGCTTCCCGATGGAAGTGTCATCACTATCGGAGCTGAACGATTCCGATGCCCTGAAGTCCTCTTCCATCCTTCAATGAACGGAATGGACGCTTCTGGCATTCACGGAGCTACATACGACTCGATCATGAAATGCGACATGGATATTAGGAATAATCTTTATGGTAATATTGTTCTTAGTGGAGGATCCACCTTGTTCCCGGGCTTTCTTGACAGGTTCAGCAAGGAGATTACCGCATTAGCTCCTAGTAGAATGGAGGTTAAGGTGGTGGCCCCACCGGAAAGGAAGATCAGTGCATGGATCGGAGGCTCCATTTTGGCATCGCTCAGCACATTCCAGGAGGTAAGTAAGAAATATTTTGGTAAATTCATCATATATCAGCCTATACAAGACTCCAGTTTGGTAAATTTTATGTTATTTATGATTGCAGATGTGGATATCAAAGGCCGAGTATGATGAATCAGGACCATCCATCGTTCACAAGAAGTGCTACTAAGTGAAGGATTCGTGAAGGATTCATCGAAGAGATTTATACAATTGCTATTTATCTAAGGAACTACTTGTTTTTTGTACGTTGCTTAATTAGAAACAAGACATCTGCACTATGCAAAATAGTTATAATTTTTCAGATTATGCATTACAAGAGGACATGCCAAAAAGATAGAAATATGAGTAGAAAGACCTTAACAAGAGGCTTATTCTTGATTCTAGGCAGCCTGCTTTATTTCGTTGTTCTGTTGCCAGGCCATCAGCAATGGAGGTATTCAACGGCTCACTGCTAGTTTGAGGTGCAGACTTAACGCTAACAATTTTTAGTACAAAAATCATGGAACCGGAACGAACTAGAACCAATACATCGATCGGTTCTATAGAAATTTGGAATCGGAACAAACAAACACATTGGTTCTGGTTACAATGGTTCTGTTTCAATGAAAGATTCCGCTGACTGGAAGTACTATTTAAGCTCTCAATGAAGATGTTGGCATTCATGAAACTACATACAACTCGATCATGAAGTGTGATATGGATGAAAATATTGTTCTCTGTGGGGGATCTACCATGTTCCCGGGCATTGCTGACAGGATGAGCAAGGAGAACACCCCATTAGCTCCTCGTAGAATGAGGGTTAAGGTGGTGGCCCCATCGGATAGGAAGTTCGGTGCATGGATCAGAGGCTCCATTTTGGCATCCCTAAGCACATGCCAGGAGGGGTGTGTGGAATGTTCTAATAAATTTATCATTTGTCAGCCTATACAAATCTTTAATTTGATACTCTACATTTGTGGTGTTCACGATTGTAGATGTGGATAGCAAAGGCTGAGTACGATGAATCAGGACCCTCGATTGTTCACAGGAAGTGATCGATCCCTCAACCAAGGAAATATAATCTCATTTTGATGAACTTTGACCACATATTTATAAAAAGGTTAATTATCAAAATAAAAATTCAAATTATTATTGATAATATTTAATGATGTAACAATATCAATTTTTTGAATTTTAACTGGATTTTTTTACTTACTTTCTTCTTCTTCTTCTAATAGGGAGAATGTCCCATAAGTTCTAAAAAAGTATCATAATATCCCATAAATTTATTTCCATATTTTATTATCATGTTGTATTATTCTATAAAGATACTGTATACATGACAAAGAATAATATTGCATATTGAATATAATACTGCATACTGAATATAATATAGCATAAAGTGGCGACCGATTTCCGGCGACCTTCGGGTGACCGACGACGGTTGACGGCGGCAGCGGTGGGTTGTGGTGGTGGCATTATTGATAATTCTGTATCATAATTTTTAAATACTGCATATTCCATACAATATAATATACTATTGTATAAAAATTTGTGGGATATTTAATTTAAGGAAAAAATGCAATAATAGTATCCCATCTATAGGAATTGTTTGGATTTCATACATTAACTAGTTTTTGTTGCAAACACAGTACCTTATCTATTTTATATGGTCGTTTAAGGTATATAGAGCTAACGACATCCATTTTTCATTTAAATTGACATATGCAATACATGTGATCCAATTTTTAAGGATAAAATAGGAAAATCAACTTTAATTAAAGTAAAATAAATATTAAAGATCCTACAGGTAAAATAATAAAAAGAAAGGTGTGTTAAGGTAATAATATAAAAGGATTTCTAGTTAATATCAAGAAAATGCAGGATCTAAATTGAAAAATAAACTACAACCTAATCTTCTTGTTGTGTTTTCTTACAACAATAGCTATCAGTCGATTATTGAGATGGCACCTTATGATGCTTTGTACGGGAGGAAGTGTAGATCTCCGATCTGTTGGGGTGAAGTTGGGGAAACCAAGATTTGGGGTGTTGAAATGGTTCAAGATTCAGTTGATAAAGTCAAGATTATTCGAAATCGATTGATTACGGCCCAGAGTAGACATAAAAGCTATGTTGATCAAAGGAGATGAGACCTTGAGTTTCAGAAGGGAGACCTTGTGTTCTTGAGAGTGTCACCTAAAGTGGGGATTAAGAGGTATGGTAAAAAGGGTATGCTAGCTCCGAGGTTCGTAGGCCCTTTTGAGATTTTGGAAAGAGTGGGGAATCTTGCGTATCGACTTGCTTTGCCTTCATCTCTTGGGAAGATGCATAGTGTGTTCCATGTATCCATGCTTCGTAAGTATGTGTATGATCTTTCTCATGTGTTGCCGAGGATACACGAGGATATTGAACCAGATATGTCATATGTAGAGCAGCCGGTTCAAGTGATTGATACTATGGTCCAAGAATTGAGAAATAAGAGTATTCCCCTTGTTAGAGTCGTTTGAAGGAATCATGACGTGAAAGAATCAACTTGGGAGCTCCGAGAAGGGATGGAGCGAAAATATCCTTTTTTGTTTGATTCGTGGTAAGTAAGCTAAAATTCGGATTGAATTTTCTTTTAGGGGGAGTGAATGTCACGACCCTAATCCTAGGTTCTATTTTGATTCATGCTTAATCATATATTTGGCGTGTGTTGCATTTCAATTATATGTTTTGCATTTTGTTGTGACAATTATGTGATAGATAACATTTTTATAACTTCTTTGATGTTTAACTATGTTAATAAAATTTGAAAAACTTAATTAAATATCTTATAAACCTTGAGGCGCTTAAGTAGAAGTGTTGGAACTTAAGGATTTTTATGGGAAAATGTTTAATGGATGGAGGAGCTTAGATGATCTTCTTTAATGTTTACTAGGATTAAGCCCGTGCTTCGCATGGGGATTACATTTCCGGTGACTTTTGTGTAAAATATATTTAAAGAAGGGCTATTTTCTCATTTGTACATAGTTAAATACCGTATTGTTATTTATATTTGAGAGGGGGATATTATGGATTGTGTGTAAATTATGAGGGGCTTAATTGAAACTATGAAGATCGTTAGGTGGCGCCTCCACAAGCGATGAGTTGGCTCATATTGTCTTCTCAGTTGACATCGATGAGCTGCCTAGACCTTCCTCTACTCTACATTGTCAGCTTGAATTTGTGTGGAATTAATTCTCCTCACAGTGCAATGATGGCTGCTTTTAATCAATCGCTTGTGGAGGTTTGTTTTTCTTCATTTTTAGCAATTTTTTTCTTTTTTGCAGAAGATAAATTGGAAAGCGGAATTTAATTTGTCTAACCATCACGGCGATTCAAACACAACTGATGGAATTGAACAAGTATCATTACTACCTTCCCATTATGTTATTCATTTTGTAGAAATATTTATTATTATGACTTGATTTGATGACTTAGGTTGTAGTTTAAAATTAGGGTTTCTATGTGTTAATTATAAAATATGGAGATGTTTAAATTTGTCAGTTAACAGTCATGTCTATTGAATAAATGGTGTCTTTTGGGTTGATTTATAAAGTTATTCTCATTCTTCAGCGGTTATAAGTACCTAGTATGTTCTTATTATTGTTCTTAAACAGAAAAGAACTATTTTCTCAATCACTCTAGTCTTAACAAATGGCCTCTCTTCCTGCTCCTCAGATGAATCTAGCTGCTAATCCACAGCTTCATCTTCTAAGTTCAAACACTATTGTCTTCCGCACTCCTGACATTTATAGTGAGGTTCCTAAATATGTTGTAGTGGATAGGAGGGCTGATGAAGTTAGGTTTGTGCTTCATATATCTTATTTAAAGAACATTCCTTTTACAGAAAATAAATTCAGTAATTAAACTACAATGGGAAAAGCGGACCTTATCTTCAGATTGTTCATTTTCTCACCAGCAGCTGGGGTTTTAACAGAAATGTCAATTGTATTTGGTTGATTAACAATATTACATTCCTGGGAAAAAAAAAGATTGTAATATATTCATTATATTTTATAACAGACTAAGACCAAAATTTCCTGCCAATCAACTCAGTATTACCTCATCAGCATCTGGAGCACGGATATCACTTTCAAACAAAACTCTTTTAACTGTGAAACACTCGTAATTGGTGCCTCTGCTGTGCTCATTAAACTCAAGTTGGAACACATTACATTTACCAATTATTTTACGCAGCTGTCCAGGCAAGGGTTCTGCATACCCTTCCTACAGTTACAATCATTAAGAATTTAGTTACATAGGAAAAAAAAAGGGGGGGGGGGAACATAAATTATGTTGAAAATTATTCAAAGTTACCTCTTCCACTATTTGTGACAAATCTGAGGCCTTTATGTTTAATAACTTCTCTAGGCTATTATCAAACATAACACACCTCAATGAGTCAGTCCCATCATGTAATTCTGCCTCCACCCGATACCTTAAGACATAAAAACTTAATCAAAAATTGATAATATATACCAAGAAAATATTGGAATTAAATGAATGTAAACAATTCGGCTGATACCTTATAACTAGATACATTTCATACTTCTCACATCCATTACAGAATAACTTGCCATCCTTAGGTAGAACTTTTTTCTTACAAATACTACTTGAACAGGAGTTGTATTTCCAACCATTTGTTTCCTCAATGGTTGACACACTGGCATAAAAATACAACGGGCTCTTCTTCAATTTCATTAAAGAAAAAACAAAATTATCTCCTCGCTCAGAACCATTTGTAGGTTTTGCATTAAACATAAACATAAAGGATTGTTTGAATTTAGATCAATTCTTACCATCTTCTCACACTGTAAAAGAAGCTCATTCACATCCCGGATAAGCATTTTATTTTTTTCATATTCGTCCTTTGCAATAAAAGTAGGATACATAGGTATGGTTCATATTTCATTGCCAGTTCGGTTGTTCCAATCCTATATCAATTAGAGAGAGTAAGTGTAGAAAGTGATTTAAGGGGAAAAGAGTTATTAAAAAAGGATAATTTTTTGAATGACTTACTTTTTTATAAAGTCATCAATCACAGGTATTTCATTGTCATGTTGTTGCACTGCTTGAAGATACAATGAGATTACCTACGCAATTACATTTTAGAAAATAGAATTACATATGAATGTTTGGAAATTTACGAAAATCAAATTCACATTAATTAATTATTAGATGTACACACCATTAGACTCGGGCTTCGCGATAACTGAAGATATAATCCAAACACGTTGCATGCTTGTAGCAAGACTCTTACCCTTTTCAGTAACCTCATCTCCCCAAAGAGTAATTCTCAATTTATTCTCACTGCAGATTTACTATGATTTAGTAAATTAGAATCGAATTCAAATCAAATGCAAATTAATATAAATCAATACAAACCTTGCATCTTGAATATCAATATATTGCATAGAAACCTGTTGGAAGTTGCTCATGCGATGACCAATAGCCGACACACCAAGTACATATCCAATGACATCTATACAGACTAAAGTTAATTGTACAATTCAAATTCATTCAAACAAATAGGTAAAAGAAAAGATAACATTGAAAAATACTTGCCACAAAGATTCTTCTTGTCATTACTAATTTCCAAAAGCCTTTCATAGGGTATAACATTGAAACTATGCCTAGGAATCTTAGGAATACCCTTAACAATCTCCTCAACGACAGTGGAGGCATCAAACAAAATACAGAGGTCACGATGTACTATGCAAAAAGCTGGTTTACTGTACTCTACTGTAAAATTCTTAACAGTATAGCAAGATCCTTCTTCAAATAAGCCTTCAAAATCAGGAACAAATTTACTTCTGATGCAACAATGTATAAAGTCAGCCTGTAAGAGGAAAAAAAATGACAATTAACATGAGATTTATTAATGTGTATTTTTTCCTCATTCAGTTTTAAATTAACATAAATTGTAGTTTTATTATTTACCTGTTCATCAATAGCTAACAGATCCATACTGATCAATTCATGAAACTTCTTCGTATTATAGGACTTCCATATGCGAGAGACACGTATAAGGAATTTTTTTCACAACGACCTTTCTGTAGCTGCCGAATAAGGACATTTTGTGGAGTCATCTGAAATCTTATAGCTGCATGAGAAGATAATGAAATTGTAAGTTTTCACTTTCTGTAAGAAACAAATACATTGTATATTTGCAATATCTTTATCTAAATGAATGCTTAAGACTATTGTGATATAATTATAGGATTTCTATTCTTGAAAGGAAATTTGCAGTGACCAGTTGTTCCCAGGGAGAATTCGAATAATACCTGAATTGTGTTATTCCTTGCAGATGTGACTATGACTCTAAACATTGGATAATTACATGAGTATTTAAAGTATAGGATAATTAAGAGCTTAGGTCAGTTAAGAATACATGCGGTTGTTTCTTCTGAGAATTTGTTTCTTCAGTTTCTATTACAATCGAGGTTCTCCTACTTAATGATCAGCCTATACCAGGTATATTGACCTATTATAGTTTTCTAGTTCAAATAACTATTGCATCTCAGTAAGTTCTTTTCTTTGAAGTAGGTTACAGTATAAGTAGTCAATATAATGTTCTTATTCTAATGGTACATATACAATGTACATGTGATTATTAGATGAGTATGTACATTGCACTTAATACCAACTGTTATGTAACTTTAGTATGTTTAGGAGATAATGTAAATACACAATGTACTTTGCAGATGCATAGTTGTGTAGTATACATTCATCTAGTATTGAAAGCAAGTATATTTACCCTTATAACTGTATTATAATGCATTAATTTATAACCTTTACCTATTCATATACCTTATCTAATTACCTATGTCTTACAACGGATTACCAGGATCACAAAGGTCATGAACTCTTCAATTCCCAGCTGACGTGGAGGCTTGTGAGGCTAGAGAAACCAAAAACCTTGCAAGGTGGCACAACCCTAGGCGTTTTCGCCTTCTTTCATATACTAGAAGTATGGATTTTTGTTTTGGTAAAATTAGAAGGCTTCATTTTCAATTTAAAAACAAAACTCTTCAGCCAAGTTTTCCTTCTTCCATGGAAAAGAAAGGCCCAAACCCTTGTTTTTTATTTTAAAAATCCCTCAAAAATTCAAGAAAAATCCATTCTCCGATCCGTTCGTTTCTTTGTGTTCGGGAGAAGAAGGGGATCATTTTCATCGGATTGAGGTTTTCAAGCTTTAATATTATTTTCAAGTAAGTTATTATATTTTTCCTTCTATGTATGCTCATATGATTGTATGAAGTTAAAATCATGGGAAATGTTGTTGCATGTTGTTTTGTACAAATTTGCTTGAGTTGGAAATGGTCAAAATGGCTTGGGCTAGCTTGGAAATGGTTTGAGGTCATTTTGGTTATGTTAGCTGAAGTTATGGATTATATTGTTGTGGTTTGAATGAAAAAATTTGGTCATAATATTGATTTCAAAGGCCTGCTGAAGTTTCAGTTCAGAAAATGATTTTTGCTAAAGGGCACGACTCGTGCTCCTAGTCACGAGTCGTGCCATGAAGTCGTGACAAATCGTGCCTTGGTGTGGATGAGTGTATTAGGCTGCATGTTTAAGGGGGATGAATCGTGCCCTGGGGCACGAGTCGTGCCCTGCCCTATTTTGTTGAATCATTTTCAAAGCAATGTAGGTCCAACTATATAACTTAGATTTCAACCAATTGAACACTATGATCAAAGTACAACATATGAACTACAAAAATATGTCTTTACATACCAATTGTGATAATTGGAAGATGGTTAAATATTTGGTTAAAATAGGTTGGAACACTTGATTTCCATAGAACCTAACTTGTTTGATATCCTTATATGATTGATTATACATCCTTGAATGGTTATAGTAAGTGTGTATACCTTATGTGTTGCACATTTTGGACTTGTTTAACATCTTTTATGGTGTGCTTGTTAGGGTTCCCTACTTTGGAATCCTAAGTTGAATTGAATTGGTTCAAGGATTGTTTAGCCTTTGTGCTACGTATGTTGGATACTTGTTATCATCTTGCTATCATTCTGATATGATATATTAGTATGGTTCCATACTTTGGAATCATACATTGATTGTTTAAAATCAAGTATGTAGTACTGTGCTTTGATTTAAAGTCCATCTGGTACTTGATTGTTGGGCAGTGTTATGTGATTATAATGGCACCTGAGCTGAGTTTGTTATAATCCATACACTGGGTCCCTTTTTCCCTTACATTGGCCATGGTTTGGGTAGTGGACTAGCTCCCCTTTTTGGGTGAGGTCTAGTTTCACTTTGGGGTATGACTTTATGTCATTTTCACCCGTATTGTTGATATTGTGATTGGGTTCCGGAACCGCTTCTTTAGCTGTTGATGCTGCTCAGATCGTGATATCCTTTCGAGGATTAAACATTGGCTCAGTATCCTTTTAAGTGTTATATTATTGTACTTATGTGTTGTTAAATATATATTTCTTTGTGTTAACAAGAATGTGATATATATGAGGAGTGATGCTATATTATTTCATATTGTGATTGCATATCATATTGCTGCATATATAATAGCTTGCTGAGATTTTATGTCACCCCATTCTTTTATTGTTTCTTAGATAGAGGCGAGCCAGGGACTAGGTCGCGTTGAGCAAGAGAGGACACCGGGTCGGGTGGTTGTTGAGAAAGGTATTTTGTAGGGTTTACATTATATAAATTTATAACCAAGGGGTAGTATAACCTAGACTTGAGATGTCATGTCTTTTGAACTCTTTAGAGATTGTAAATATTTTATATTTTGGGAACTATGTTTCTTGGTTTGTAAAGAAGTTTGTGTGTGGTTTGTAAATGGTTGTAAAGTTTGGTGTTTGAAATAGAAGTAAATTGTTTTACCTTAAATGGTATGTTTGTGAAAGTTCTTTACATTAAACAGGTTTTGTATATTGACAAAATTGGGAAAGGACATTTCGAAAAGTTTTTAAAATAAAGGCGTCTTCCGAGCGTGTCCCGGGCGTGGGCCAAGTAGGACCACAATTCGGGGCGCGTCAGTTGGTATCAGAGCCTTAGGTTTAGATATTCTAGAGTGACTACATGACCTAGGAGGGTAGTATGGATTGAGTGAGTGACATTAAATGTCTTATGCAGGTACTAAGTCCTTATGGCAGGAGCTGAAGGTGATCCGACTGGACCTTTAGGCCGTGGAAACGTACGGGAGGAGACCCGGGATATGTTCCAAGGAATTTTAGAGGCAGCCATGAAGGCCATGAATGATCAAAGGTAGAGAGGGGAGCAGGCAGCTCTACGGTTTGGACTGGAACAATTCTTGAAGATGAAACCTATTGTTTATGATGGTGAGCCAGATGTGACAAAAGCTGAGGTGGATAGAAGCCATGGAATAGATCTTTGATGTATTGAGATGTACCGAGGAGGAACGAGTAAGGTTCGCTGCTTACAAGTTTTCTGGAGCGGCGGAGCATTGGTGGAGAACTTTGAAGAAAAGTTGGGATGAGGCGCATGTTCCATATACTTGGGAGAATTTTGAGAGGAAATACAAGGAGCATTTTATTCTGAAAGTGGATCAAGACAAGAAGGAGATGGAGTTTCTTAACTTAGAGCATAATTCTATGACAGTGGCTCAGTATGTGGCCAAGTTCACGGAGTTATCGAGATATTGCATTCATTTAGTGGCAACCGTGGAGAAAAAGTCCATGAGATTAGTTCGGGGCTTGTGTCCCACAAGTTTCAAGATTGTCAAGATGTTGTGGATCGTGCTTACCATGTGGAGCATGATATTGAAGAACATAAGAGGATAACGGAAGTGGTATGTACGGGAAGGCAAGGAGGACAAAGTAGACCACAACAACAAGGCCGAGACAATCGAGGAGGTCAAGGATTGACATCACAGTTTCAAGGATAGCCGCAAGGTTCGTCAAGTATGAGAAGGCAAGTTTATATTCCGGGGAATCAACCAAAGAAAGTTTGTATGCATTGTCAGAAGGAGGGGCACTTAGAGGATCAATGTTGGAAGAAACATGGTAAATGTTTGAATTGTGGTCAGTTGGGGCACTTTCAAAGGGATTGTGCAAAGCTAAGGAAGCAACCATCCGGGAGTGGCACCGGGACTTCTCAAGGACAGAAGAGGAATTCTTCAAGGAGGCCTAAGGTTTAGGGCTGGGTCTTTGCAGTGAATCATCAACAAGCAGCGGATTCCTCCACCATCATTGGAGGTACTATTTATATAGCTATTTTGAGAGCACGCGCACTTATAGACCCTAGCTCATCTCATTCTTATGTGTCCATGCATTTTGCATCGCAATTGCATGTTTCTGTTGAGTTTATGCCTTATGTGCTAGAAGTATCAACTCCTATTGGAGAGTGTTTGGTAACCGATGAAGTGTTACGTGCCTGTGATGTGCATATATGTGATCATGTGTTACCTGCTGATATGGTAGTGTTACCTATGCATGATTTTGATGTTATTTTGGGTATGGATTGGATAAGCAAATATCATGCTTTAGTTAATTGTCATAAGAAGGTTGTTACCTTTTCAATCCTGAATATGCCTAAGTTTATTTTTGAGGCTATTCCTTTGGTTGGGACTATTCCTCTTATTTCTTATGTGAAAGCTAGAAAATTATTGCTTCCTGGTTATACCGGATTCTTGGCTAGTATTCTTGATACTACTAAAGTGTTGCCTGAATTTGGGGATGTACCGGTAGTTAAGGAGTTTCCGGATGTGTTCTCTTCTTAGTATGTGATGCCTCCGAATAGGGAGATAGAATTTGGGATTGATTTGCTTCCAGGTACCGCTCCAATATCCAAGGCACCTTATCGAATGGCCCCAGCTGAATTGAAAGAGTTGAAGACTCAGTTGCAAGAGTTGCTTGATCGGGGATTCATCCGACCTAGTGTCTCGCCGTGGGGAGCTCCGATATTATTTATTAGGAAGAAATATGGGTCATTAAGATTGTACATTGATTACCGGCAGTTGAACCAAGTGATGATGAAGAACAAATACCCTTTGCCTCATACTGATGATTTACTTGATCAACTTCAAGGTGCGACAGTCTTTTCGAAGCTTGACTTGAGAAGTGGGTATCATCAGTTGAAGGTTCGTTCAGAGGATGTTTCCAAGACTGCCTTTCGTACTCGGTATGGTCATTTTGAATTCCTTGTAATGCCTTTTGGTTTAACAAATGGTCCCGCTGTTTTTATGGATTTGATGAACCGGGTTTTCAAACCTTATCTTGATACTTTTGTTATCATACTTATTGATTATATTCTCATCTATTCTAAATCTCGGGAGGAGCATAAACAACACTTGCGAATGGTTTTGGCAGTGCTACGAGATAAGAAGTTGTTTGCCATGTTTAGTAAGTGTGCATTTTGGCTTGAGGAGGTTTCTTTCCTAGGCCATGTTGTGTCAAAGAATGGAATTTCAGTTGATCCTTCTAAGATTGAAGTCGTGGTTAGTTGGAAGAGGCCGGAAATAGTCACCGAGATTCGAAGTTTTGTGGGGTTAGCCGGGTATTATAGAAGATTCATAAAAGGGATTTCAAAGATTGCTACTCCGTTGACTCAGTTGACTCAGAAGAATGTGCCGTTTGTGTGGAATGATAAGTGTCAAGCTAGTTTTGAAGAATTGAAGAAGAGGTTGACATCGGCACCTATCCTTGTGTTGCCAAATGGGAATGATGGGTTGGTTATTTATTGTGATGCTTCGAAGGAAGGATTGGGGTGTGTGTTGATGCAAAATGGGAAGGTTATTTCTTATGCTTCGAGGAAGTTGACTTCTTGTGAGCAGAACTACCCGACTCATGATATGGAGCTTGCGGCGATTGTCTTTGCGTTGCACAAATGGAAGCATTACCTTTACGGAGCGAAGTTTGAGATTTTCACGGATCATAAGAGCTTGAAGTATCTTTTCTCGCAAAAGGATTTGAACAATAGGCAGTGTCGATGGATGGAACTTTTGAAGGGCTATGATTGTACTATTTCGTATCATCCGGGCAAATCAAATGTAGTGGCGGATGCTATTAGTAGAAAGTCTTATGTCGCTTCAGTGATGGTTCAGGAATGGAAGATGTTAGAGGATGCTCGATATTGGTGCCCCCGAGAGTCGAGGCATGGAGCTATCTTTGCGAATATTAGTGCCTTACCAAGCTTGATTCAACAAATAAAGGAGGCTCAAAAGAATGATTCCGATTTGAAGAAAATCGTGGATAAAATAGTAGATGGAAAATTCAAGAATTTCTCTCTTAGTCCCGACGGAGTATTGATATTTAGAGGTCGGTTGTGTGTACCTAACCTTGAGGAGGTGAAGCGCCAAGTTCTTTATGAAGGCCATAAGTCCAAATATACCATTCACCCCGGGAGTACGAAGATATATCAAAATTTGAAGCAACTTTTTTGGTGGAAT
The DNA here is from genome assembly GCA_022495995.1 of Adenophora triphylla var. japonica. Taxonomy (NCBI): domain Eukaryota; kingdom Viridiplantae; phylum Streptophyta; class Magnoliopsida; order Asterales; family Campanulaceae; genus Adenophora; species Adenophora triphylla. The sequence goes on from JAFEMH010000224.1 coordinate 608,833, forward strand.
AATATGAAGAGAGAAGTAGCGAATTATGTATCGAAGTATTTGACATGTCAACAAGTTAAAGCGAAACATCAAAGACCCACTAGATTGCTTCAGCCGTTAGAGATTCCGGAATGGAAGTGGGAGCATATAACCATCGATTTTATCACAGGATTGCCTCGTACTAGTAGAAAGCATGATTCAGTTTGGGTGATCGTAGATAGATTGACCAAGTCAGCCCATTTCCTACCTATTGACGTTAGTTATTCGATGGAGAGGCTTGCGAAGTTGTATATCCACGAGATAGTGAGATTGCACGGAGTTCCGGTTAGCATTGTGTCAGACCGTGATCCTAGATTTACTTCCAGATTTTGGCAGGAGTTACAATAGGTTTTGGGTTCAGAATTGAGATTTAGCACGGAGTTCCATCCTCAGACTGATGGCCAATCTGAGAGAACAATTCAAATTCTTGAAGATATATTGCGAGCTTGTTCAGTTGACTTCTCATATTCTTGGGATATTCATTTGCCTCTTGTTGAGTTTTCTTACAACAATAACTATCAGTCGAGCATTGAGATGACACCTTATGAAGCTTTGTACGGGAGGAAGTGTAGATCTCCGATCTGTTGGGATGAAGTTGGGGAAACCAAGATTTGGGGTGTTGAAATGGTTCAAGATTCAGTTGATAAAGTCAAGATTATTCGAAACAGATTGATTACGGCCCAGAGTAGACAGAAAAGCTATGCTGATCAAAGGAGACGAGACCTTGAGTTTCAGAAGGGAGACCTTGTGTTCTTGAAAGTGTCACCTAAAGTGGGGATTAAGAGGTATGGTAAGAAGGATAAGTTATCTCCGAGGTTCGTAGGCCCTTTTGAGATTTTGGAAAGAGTGGGGAATCTTGCGTATCGACTTGCTTTGCCTTCATCTCTTGGGAAGATGCATAGTGTGTTCCATGTATCCATGCTTCGTAAGTATGTGTATGATCCTTCTCATGTGTTGCCGAGGATACCCGAGGATATTGAACCGGATATGTCATATGTAGAGCAGCCGGTTCAAGTGTTGATACTAAGGTCCAAGAATTGAGAAATAAGAGTATTCCCCTCGTTAGAGTCGTTTGGAGGAATCATGACGTGGAAGAATCAACTTGGGAGCCCCGGGAAGAGATGGAGCGAAAATATCCTTGGTTGTTTGATTCGTGGTAAGTAAGCTAAAATTTGGGTCGAATTTTCTTTTAGGGGGAGTGAATATCACGACCCTAATCCTAGGTTCTATTTTGATTCATGCTTAATCATATATTTGGCGTGCGTTGCATTTCAATTAAATGTTTTGCATTTTGTTGTGACAATTATGTGATAGATAACATGTTTATAACTTCTTTGATATTTAACTATGTTAATAAAATAAAATATAATTATTCAATGTGTAAATGAAAATATTAGGAGCGTCTAGTTAAAATGATAATATTTGAAAAACTTAATTAAGTATCTTATAAACCTCGAGGTGCTTAAGTAGAAGTGTTGGAAAGGACATTTCGAAAAGTTTTTAAAATAAAGGCGTCTTCCGAGCGTGTCCCGGGCGTAGGCCAAGTAGGACTACGGTTCGGGGCGCGTCAAAAGTAGCACACAAATTTCTCAGTTAATGTACGTTCCGAAATTAAACAAAAACACGATGGTAAAATTTCACGAGAATTTGACTGAAGAGTTTTTATTTTTTGCACAAATTGCCTGCCTTGTAAGTTAATGTCTAAATCACAATGCCCGTAAGCTCTTATGCAATAGTTTAAAATATTGCATGCAGTATTATAGTAATACAACATACTGTGACTAAATAGTCCTATAGTCACTTATATTTGAATATAATATTGCATGTAATATTATATAAATAATACATGTGAAGAAACTTTTCGGACATTAGACCATCCGCAGCGGTGACATAAGTTGTCAGGTTCTCTCTCTTCCACATCAGCTCCACATCATCAGTCATCAATAATCACAACTTCACACCATTTTACCCACAGTGGTAACTTAAGTAATCAATTTCTCTCTCATAATTTTTACTATACTCCACTATATTTTCTTTTTCCCACTCACATGTATAACAATTATTATCATTATTCATATTATTTTATTATTGTTAATTACTCCCTCCGTCCCGCTAATATTAGCACACTTTCCTTTTTGGGCGTCCCGCTAATATCCGCACACTCCTAAAAAAGAAACTTTATATTAATAAAATATTCACCCAATCCCACTCATTCTCTCTCCTACATTATTTTAATACTCACAACACCATTATAATTTATTACACCCTCCACTTATTCTCTCTCCACTCATTCTTTTATACTCACAACATTTTATTAAAATATCATATTCCTTAATTCCCGCGCAAACAGTGTTTGTGCTAATATTAGCGGGACGGAGGGAGTATACATGATAATAATTTATATCTTTTTATTATAATAATTTTAGTTATTGATTAAATAATTTTATTAATATAATTATTATTTAGAGAGAGAAAATAAACAAGAAAGAGAAAAAGGCTTTTTTTTTTCCTACCAAATTGGCCACATTTTTGCAAGCCTTGAAGTCTTCTGTCAACCCAAAAATGAGGATTTTTTTTTTCAAAATATTTCTTTTTAAAAATTTATTTACCAAAATAACATTGATGAAAAAGTATGTACCAAACTAGTACTTTCAAGTTGGATTCGGAAATTACCAATTTCGGAATAATGTAATCCGGTATTGGTAATTCCGAATTTTTTTTTTTTTACAAAACTGAATTAACAAAATAATATTTTCTGAAAATTCAATTTCGAAATTACCAATTCTGGAATTCATTTTTTTTTTAAACTGGAAAACATGGATTTTGAAAAGTTGAATTCCGGAATTCAAATGGGTTGACTTTTGGTGAATTTGTGTTTGATTTGACTATGCACTAGTGGGCCGAGAGACATGGCTGAATGGGCCGTTTGTTTTGTTTGGCCAGCCGGTTTGGTGTCCTTCTTGAGCAAGGTTTTTGGAGTCGTCCCGCATCATAAATACAATCTTTAAATGAAGTTATAGATCAGTTACACTCCCTCATTTATTAGTTAGTCCATTACTTACTTATAGGCCTGTCAATTTTTACCCATTACCCAAGAACCCGCTCAACCCAACTCGCTAATTACCGGACCCGACACAACTCATTAATAATTTCGAGTTGAAACGAGTTACCCGCTTTAACCCGTTAAATTTTGCGGGTTAAAGCGGTTCAACTCGTCAACCCGTCTCAACCCATTATATTTATATTGATAGGGAGATGAACCAAAATAAACTTAGTTTTAACCCCCTGCCCCCACCAACCCCCCTACCCCCCCCCCCCATCGAATAAGAAAAAAATTAATCATTAATTTTTTAACCCCCACTCCCTCCCCTCCCTCCCCTATGCCCTGCCCCCCCCCCCCACCCCCACCCCCCGGGTCAAAAAAAAAAAATCATTTTAATTTTTTTTAATACTTGACCTAGTGGAATGGTTCAAAGGACTACTATATTTAATGTCCGTCTACATTTATGTCTGCCTTTAGGAAAGTGTCACTTCCAGCCCCACCCCCTCGCCCCCTCCCAGGGTCAAAAAATATTTTAAATTTATTTTTAATCACCCCACCCCACCCCTACCCCTACCCCCCCAACCCAACCCCCCCGGTCAAAAAAAAAAAATTAAACATTTTAAATTTATTTTTAACCACCCCAGCCCCCCCCTCCGCCCCCTACCCCACCCTCTGCCCCCACCCCACCCTTACCCCGGGTCAAAAAATTAAACATTTTAAATTTATTTTTAATCACCCCAGCCCCACCCCTACCCCACCCACCCCCCACCCCACTCACTACTACCACCCCCTGCCCCCACCACACTCCAACCCCCACCGTCGGGTCAAAAAAATTAATTTATTTTTGAATTTTTTTTTTCTAGTCGAGTAATTCAAAAGAAAAAAAAAGAGTTGAGCTTATCGGGTTATTCGAGTCGACCCGCCTCATTCGACCCGTATGTTAAACGGGTTGTAACAGGTATTACTCGTCTCAACCCGTTACCCGCTTCAATCTGTTACCCGCTTTAACCCGACTCAACCCAATCCGACCCGATCCGATTGACAGGTCTACTTACTTATATTATCGACCTTTGATTAAATTCTTATTTCAGATACTATAACATCATTCTCTAATCGGGTGAATGACCAAAATATTCAACATACTTTATTATTATTTTTTTGTAATTAAAACAATGTACCACAAAGTTACCACATAATGCAACGTACAAGTCAAATTCGTTTCAAATTAACCAACTGCTAAATTTTTTTTAGTCATTTAACGTGCATTAGATTAGAGATTTGTATTCGGTGATTGCCGGTTGATAATATTATTCTTGCCCTCTGCCCGTGGACGTAGCCAAGTTGGAGAACCATGTATATTCTTGTGTTGTGTGATTGGTTTATTTCTATAAACGCAAAATAAATGACTAAAAAATTTAAATTTGCTTTGATTAGTAGCAAATTTAAAAACTTTTGTTCATTTATTTTGGAACAGAAGAGGTAGTATATGTTAATTTAAAAAAAAATAGTTCCTTAGATTTCTCTTAGTGTCAAAATTAAACTCTTATTGTTTTAAAAAAAAATATTAAACTCTTAATTTGAGAAGAAAAAATAGTTGAATTATGTCATGTACTAATACTTTGTTTACAATTAATGCAATATAGCACAAAATTACCACTTAATGCAATGTAATTGTTAAATTTGCTTTAAATAATGTAATTTTTTATTCAAATAATGCAACGTACTTCAAAGTACATTGCATTATTTGAAACAAAAATTGCATTATTTGAAACGAATTTGACTAGTATGTTGCATTATACGTGGTAACTTTGTGTATATTGTTTTAATTACAAAAAAATAATAAAGTATGTTGAATATTTTGGTCATTCACCCGATTAGAGAATGATGTTGATGTTGTAGAAACTGAAATAAGAATTTAATCAAAGGTTGATGATATAAGTAAGTAATGGACTAACTAATAAATGAGGGAATCTAACTAAAATATAACTTCAATTAAAGGTTGTATTTATGATGCGGGGCAATTCTAAAACCTTGCTCAAAAGGACACTAAACCAGCCGGCCAAACAAAACAAACGGCCCATTCAGCCATGTCTCTCGACCCACTTGTGCATAGTCAAATCAAACACAAATTCATCAAAAGTCAATCCATTTGAATTCCGGAATTACCAATTTCGGAATTCAACTTATCGAAATCCAAGTTTTCCGGTTTAAAAAAAAATGAATTCCGAAATTGGTAATTCCGGAATTGAATTTTCAGAAAATATTATTTTGTTAATTCAGTTTTGTAAAAAAAAAAAAAACAATTTCGGAATTTCCAATACCGGATTACTTTATTCCGGAATTGGTAATTCTGGAATCAAACTTGAAAGTGCTAGTTTGGTACATACTTTTTCATCAATATTATTTTGGTAGATTAATTTTTAAAAAGCAATATTTTGAAGAAAAAAAAAATCCAAAAATGAGGTTAAGTCGTGGAAGCCTTTTCATTTTTCACCACTGTGGGAAGTCTTTCAAGCCACATCAGCCGTGCCTTCTTAAAAAAGGCACCACTGCAGGTGCTCTTATATGATACTTTTGCAGAACTTTCCGGTTACACTCCCAAAATTTCACACACGAGTCTCAATTACGTCTCTCTTACAATATTCTCTCCCCGTTTCTCTTTCTTTTGCTCTATTAAACCCGTAAATTACAAACTGCAATACTAATTCAAGCTATTAATTTCACCTACAAATCTTGATTTTCTTACCAACAGTTCTAATCTATTAGTCAATCGGTCCATCAACAATTGCTAGTAAAAAACTTACCTTAAGTCTTCTTTCTCCTCTCCCAATATGTTTAAGCTAAATAGAAAACGCTAGGTTGAGCAATTTATTGTTTAATGTATCAAAAATATTAAAGATCATTCAAATTAGATTCTTTAGTGTTTTGTAATGTCAGAAAAACATTAGAAAAACATTGGCGTTTTAATTGATTGTAATTCTTTTCTCGTGTCAACCACTATGAAAAAACCACCGGCTACATCATTGAGATACTGCATCCAGGGGCAAGTTTAGTGTAGCAAGTGGGGGTGCGTGTGCACCCGATCAAATTCTATTTATAGTTTAAAAAAAATTAATAAAAAATTACACTATTACTTAGTGCACCCGGTAAGCTTAGCTTAATTCCAGCTTTACTGTAGACAAATCTTATGACCAAGGAACAGAGTTAAATGGACAAGGAACTGCTGCAAAACCTCATCTGCTACAGTATCTGCTACCTACCTATTGCCACAATTAAGTCTTTCAACAAACACTTGGGTTTTCGTAATTAAATCCTTCGCAATGAATTGTCAATTTGACTAAACCTAGAACAAGAAATTTCCTGAATCGCAAGCAGCAAACAGCAAATTATCGTCGAAATCAATGTTTGAGGCTTTTACGACCATATGTTCCCGGCGAAGAGACGATCATGGCCATTGGAAGCAGCAAACAGCAAATTATCGGAAGCAGTAGTGGTTTCTAATACAATTTAGATCGTCTTCTTCTTAATTTCTTCATCTCTGCAAAGTGTCTGCTGTTGGAGTGTCCCTGTAATTGCTGCTGCTTCTTCTTCTTCTGTTAATACAATTTAGATCTTCCCAACATCAGGTATGCTTCTGTTTCTGAAGTGTTTAGTACTGTCTTCTTAGGCCATGGACTAAAATCTTCTTACGCATCTGAACTTTGTTCAAATTTTTCGGGTTATCTTCTTAACAGTTTCACTTTCAATTGATTCTCTCTTTGTTAGTGTTGTCTATAAACTTTTGGATTCATCCATAGAAAAAAATAAAAAAAAAAAAAAAAAAAAAACTTAGAAGAACAAGAATAAGAAACATTACCAGGAGTTGACTTTCTACTAATGGTGTTTAATGATTACCCCATGGATTATTTTTGGGACTAATATCTAATTATATAATATGATGATTGATTATCTAAAAGCATCAAATTAAATCTGATTTCTGTACATAACAAGCATTAAAATCGATGCATTCTTAAATTTATTCCACCATAGAACATGATAACGGTACCTTTTTCCCAGCACACATTGAGAAATGGCGGAAGATGAGGATATTCAGCCTCTCGTCCTTGATAATGGGACAGGAATGATCAAGGTTACTATCCCATCATGTCCTAATTTCAGTACTCTGTATTTTATACTCCCTACGTCCCAAAATGAATGACCATTTTTTTTCAAATTTTATAATTTGATTATTAAACATTTGAATTTAGATATGAGCCTTACTTATTGATCATCTGCATACATTTAGGCTGGTTTTGCTGGAGAAGATGCACCAAAAGCTGTCTTCCCTAGCATTGTGGGTAGGCCTCGTCACCCCAGTGTGATGGCTGGTATGGGCCAGAAAGATGTGTATGTTGGGGATGAGGCTCTATCCAAGAGAGGTATTTTGACTTTGAAATACCTGATTGAGCATGGAATTGTCACCGATTGGGATGACATGGAGAAAATTTGGCATCACGCCTTTTACAATGAGCTTCGTGTGGCACCAGAAGAGCACCCTGTTCTCCTCACAGAAGCTCCTCTAAATCCAAAAGACAATCGTGAGAGCATGACTTAAATTATGTTCGAGACCTTCAACACTCCTGCCATGTATGTTTCCATCCAGGCTGTCCTCTCCATCTATGCCAGTGGTAGTACAACTGGTAAGAAAACTTATGCAAAAATAAGCTCTAAGTGTTATCTCTTACACTAGTTAATGATAAATAATAATATGTTTGCAGGTATTGTTCTTGAGTCTGGGGATGGTGTCAGCCACTTGGTCCCCGTATTAGAAGGGTACGCTCTCCCACATGCAATGCTGCGTCTCGATCTGGGAGGACGTGACCTCACCGATGCCCTCATGAAAATTTTAACAGAGCGTGGTTATCATTTCACCACTTTTGCAGAGCGGGAAATTGTGAGGGACATGAAAGAGAAGCTAGCCTACATTTCCCTCGACTACGAACTAGAACTAGAAACCTCGAAGACCAGCTCGTCTGTGGAGAAAAACTACGAGCTTCCCGATGGACAGGTCATCACTATTGGAGCTGAACGATTCCGGTGCCCTGAAGTCCTCTTCCATCCTTCAATGAACGGAATGGAAGCTTCTGGCATTCACGAAGCTACATACGACTCGATCATGAAATGCGACATGGATATTAGGAAGGATCTTTATGGTTATATTGTTCTTAGTGGAGGATCCACCTTGTTCCCGGGCATTGTTGACAGGTTCAGCAAGGAGATTACCGCATTAGCTCATAGTAGAATGGAGGTTAAGGTGGTGGCCCCACCGGAAAGGAAGTTCAGTGCATGGATCGGAGGCTCCATTTTGGCATCGCTCAGGACATTCCAGGAAGTAAGAAAGAAATATTTTGGTAAATTCATCATATATCAGCCTATACAAGACTCCAATTAGGTAAATTTTATGTTATTTATGATTGCAGATGTGGATATCAAAGGCCGAGTATGATGAATCAGGACCATCCATCGTTCACAAGAAGTGCTACTAAGTGAAGGATTCATCGAAGAGATTTATATAATTGCTATTTATCTAAGGAACTACTTGTTTTTTGTACATTGCTTAATTATAAACAAGACATCTGCACTATGCAAAATAGTTATAATTTTTCAGATTATGCATTACAAGAGGACATGCCAAAAAGATAGAAATATGAGTAGAAAGACCTTAACAAAAGGCTTATTCTTGATTCTAGGCAGCCTGCTGTTGGGATAGAGAACCAACCGGGTTAGACTTCGAAGCAAAAGGGAGAAAATCGTCGGAGTTTCTGTGGTCATGGGTAACCGCCCAGGTGATGGTGGGCGACCGCCCAGTTGGTCAGTAGCATATGTCGAAGGTTATTCATCTTCTGGGCGACCGCGCATATGGTGAAGGGCGACCGCGCACATAGACAGAAGGTTTTGGTTCGGAGGATTTTCAACTTGGGCGACCGCCCATGTGTCGGGGTGGAAAAATTCTGGGCCCGTTTTTTAGGCGTTTTTTCGGGTTCCCTTGTCCATCTAGGGTTAGGTTTTATTCCCTAACACATATTTAAGCAATGTTCCGCCCCTAGACTCGTTGTAACACAATAACTCATATTATAGTGCAAGATCCTGGCTTGGTAGTGCCCCCAGACGTAGCCAAACATATTGGTGAACTGGGTTAACAATTCTTGTGTTCTTCTTTGTAATTTATTTCTTGTGCTTTGTTTTGTGTGCTCTAATCATTCTTGTAGGTTTGCTTGGTAGTGGAGGGCTATATTCACAACAACTGGTATCAGAGCTCTTGGTTCAAGATCAAGGGTGTTGTCAAGCAATCAAGAATGGGCAAAGACAAACAGGCGGTTGAGAAATTCGATGGGTCTGACTACGGATATTGGAGGATGCAGATTGAGGATCTTTTGTACAACAAAGATCTCTATAAGCCTCTGAAGGGTGTCAAACCGGAAGAAGAAGATCAGAAAGAATGGGAACTCATGGATCGAAAAGCCCTACGGGTGGTCAGATCTACTTTGTCAAAGTGGATTGAAAAGACTACCAAGAAGGCGACAACCACCAAGGAGCTGTTGGATTATCTTACTGAGAGATTTGAAACTCCATCTGCTGCAAATAAGGTTGATTTGATACGCAAGATGGGTAGTCTCAAGATGCAAGAGGGAGGATCCTTGGCTAAGCACATCGATGAGTTTATGGATGTTATAGACTCATTGACTGCGATGGAGATCAAGTTCGATGATGAAGTTCATGCGTGCTTGTTGCTAGCATCTTTACCAGGAAGTTGGAGCGGAACGGTGACAGCGATCAATGCTTCAGCAGGTAAGAAGAAATTGAAGTATGATGATGTTAAAGACTTTCTTTTGGGCGAAGAAAATCGCATGAAGAAGTTGGGGACATCGAGTGCTTCGGGATCGGCTTTAGCTACTACTAGCAGGGGGAAGCCGGGTACTAGCAAACAAGGGAGAACCGAATCTAGGGAGAACGTGGTGAGTGGTAAGGGCAAAGCTGTGCAGATCAAAGATAAACCAAAGGTCGCAAAGGGATCAGTTCAGTGCTATCATTGTAAGGAGTTGGGACACTACAAGAGGGATTGTCCCAATCGTGGGGGCAATTCGGTGAATGTGACAGTCGAAGGTGAAGATGTACTGGTTCTGAGTGTTAGTAGTGCACTAGAATCATGGGTGTTGGATTCGGGGGCATCATTCCACTCTTGCGGGCATAAAGAAGAGATGGAGAATTACACTTCCGGTGATTTCGGTAAGGTCTATCTGGCGGATGGCGAGCCTTTGGAAATCAAGGGGAAGGGGGATGTCAGAATAGGAGCATCGGACGGGAAGGTCTTACATCTGAACGGGGTCAGACACATTCCGGGTTTGAAAAAGAACCTATTATCAGTTGGGCAGTTGGACGAAGAAGGTTACAAGGTAACATTCGGCTGCAGAAACTGGGTTATTACCAAGGAGGACTGCGAGATCGCTCGGGGTAATAAGGAGGGGACTTTGTATTTGGCGAATAACACCAAGGGTAGTATCGCGGTGGCGGCAGCCAAGGGTGATACGGATTTGTGGCACTGTCGATTGGGTCACATGAGTGAGACGGGGATGAAGGTACTTTGTTCAAAGGGACTACTACCGGGTTTGAAGACAGTCAACGTGGGGATCTGCGAAGATTGTATGTTTGGCAAACAGGGGAGAAATAATTTCTCGAGGACAGGTAGGGGTTTGAGGGAAGCAAAGTTGGAACATGTTCACACTGATTTGTGGGGACCATCTCCGGTTACTTCTCTTGGTGGTGCGTCATATTACATGACTTTTATTGATGATTCTACAAGAAAGGTCTGGGCTTATTTCTTGAAGGGGAAAGATGAAGCTTTCGAGGTGTTCAAGAAGTGGAGGGCCTTGGTGGAGAATCAGACGGGACTTAAGCTTAAGTGCTTGAGATCAGATAATGGTGGGGAGTATGAGCTTAGTGAGTTTAGGGAATATTGTGCAGCGAATGGTATTCGTATGGAGAAGACACCAAAGCGCACACCACAACTCAATGGGGTTGCAGAGAGGATGAACAGAACATCGAACGAGCAGGCTAGAAGTATGAGATTGAAGTGTGGACTTCCGAAGACGTTTTGGGCATATGCAGTTGACACGGCGGCTTTCTTGATCAATCGGGGACCATCGGTACCATTGGGGAATGGAATTCCAGAGGAAGCATGGAGTGGCAAGCAGGTAAATCTGTCATTTCTTCGCATGTTTGGCTGCATTTCTTATGTTCATATTGATTCTGTTGAGAGAACTAAATTAGATGCAAAATCTGTTAAGTGTACGTTTATTGGGTATGGCGGGGATGACTTCGGGTATAAGTTTTGGGATGACCAAAACAATAAAATTATTCATAGTCGAGATGTGGTATTCAATGAACAGGTATTGTACAAGGACATAAAGGGGGCATCTGATGATACTAGTTCAGAACCGGATATTGTAGAGGTAGAGGTTCCAAACTCGGGTAGGAGCAGAACAGTTCATGTTGACCATGGTCAGGAGGTCACTGAAGATGAACCACATACTCCAGAACCGGATATTCGCGTAGATTCAGCAGATTGCGTGGATCGCCTGACAGGTATACTCCTTCCAATTATTATTTGCTGTTGACAGATAATGGGGAACCGGAATGTTATGCGGAGGATGTTCCTAGTGCACTTTGTAACAAGTGGAAAGCTGCGATGGATGATGAGATGGACTCATTGAAGGCCAACAAAACTTGGGAGTTGACTAGACTGCCTAAGGGGAAGAAGGCATTGCATAACAAGTGGGTTTACAGGATCAAGGAGGAAGCAGACGGCAGCAAGCGTTACAAGGCAAGATTGGTTGTAAAAGGGTTTCAGCAAAAGTACGGTATTGACTACACCGAGGTATTCACTCCGGTTGTGAAGATGACCACTATCAGAATGGTTCTGGGGATAGTAGTGGCAGACAACTTGTTGCTTGAACAGATGGATGTGAAGACAGCCTTCCTTCATGGGGACTTGGAGGAAGAAATTTACATGGTACAGCCAGAGGGTTACTTGTCTAAGGGTAGCGAGGAGCTAGTTTGCAGATTGACTAAGAGCTTGTATGGCCTTAAACAAGCTCCTAGGCAGTGGTACAGAAAGTTTGATGGGTTCATGCACGACATTGATTTTATCAGATGTGAGGCGGATCATTGTTGCTACTTCAAGAACACGGACAATGGGTACATAATCTTGCTGTTATATGTGGACGACATGCTAATAGCGGGCTCTAGCAGTAGAGAGGTAAACAGATTGAAGGCTCAGTTGTCAGAACGGTTCGAGATGAAGGATTTGGGAGAGGCTAGAAAAATCTTGGGCATGCGGATTGACCGGGATAGGGAGTCGGGTAAGTTGGTTCTTTCACAAGCAGAATACGTTGAGAAAGTCTTGGCAAGGTTTTGTATGGAAGAGGCGAAGCCAACAGGGACACCATTGGGTTTGCACTTCAAGCTATCCGAGAAAGACTCACCTATGGGCAAGGAGGAGCGTGACAAGATGGAGAGAACTCCATATGCTTCAGCAGTGGGTAGTCTCATGTATGCAATGGTGTGTACAAGGCCGGACATTGCACATACGGTGGGAGTAGTCAGCCGGTTTATGGGCAATCCAGGAAAGCAACATTGGGAAGCGGTTAAATGGATCCTGCGTTACTTGAAGGGTACTGCTGGTAAGGCTCTATGTTTCTCAAGCAAGGAGGTTGTGTTAGCGTGTTATGTTGATGCGGACTTGGCATCAAGTGATCTTGACAAGAGGAGAAGTACTACGGGTTATGTGTTCACATTGGGTGGTACGGCAATCTCATGGGCTTCTAAGTTGCAGAAGATTGTGGCTCAGTCGACTGCAGAAGCAGAATATATGGCAGTGACAGAGGCAAGTAAAGAGATGGTATGGCTGCAGAACTTCTTGGGTGAACTTGGGAAGACGCGAAGTGGTAACGTTCTCTGATCTACAGTGACAGTCAGAGTGCTATACACTTGTCTAGGAATCCGGCGTTTCATTCTAGGACGAATCACATTGAACAGAGGTTTCACTACATCAGGCATCTCTTGGAGATGAAGATCTTAAGGCTAGAGAAGATATTGGGATCGGAGAACCCAGCTGACATGTTGACAAAGGTTGTAAACCTTGAGAAGTTGAAGCTGTGCAAAGCTTCAATTGGGCTTGGAGAATAGGAGAGGAGGATGGCACTACCATGATCGAGGTGAGCACTAGGAGGACACCAAGGATGAGTTGAAGAACGGATATGGGGCTTGTATATGCGGTTGATCTCTAGGTGGGAGATTGTTGGGATAGAGGACCAACCGGGTTAGACTTCGGAGCAAAAGGGAGAAAATCGTCGGAGTTTCTGTGGTCATGGGCGACCGCCCAGGTGATGGTGGACGACCGCCCAGTTGGTCAGTAGCATATGTCGAAGGTTATTCATCTTCTGGGCGACCGCGCATATGGTGAAGGGCTACCGCGCACATGGACAGAAGGTTTTGGTTCGGAGGATTTTCAACTTGGGCGACCGCCCATGTTCTCTTGGGCGACCGCCCATGTGTCGGGGTGGAAAAATTCTGGGCCCGTTTTTAGGCCTTTTTTCGGGTTCCCTTGTCCATCTAGGGTTAGGTTTTATTCCCTAACACATATTTAAGCAATGTTCCGCCCCTAGACTCATTGTAACACAATAACTCATATTATAGTGCAAGATTCTGGCTTGGTAGTGCCCCCAGACGTAGCCAAACATATTGGTGAACTGGGTTAACAATTCTTGTGTTCTTCTTGGTAAATACTAAATACAGAGAACCAAAAATACACGGAAATAAATATTCCAATTTTACCCTTCCGTCTCGTGTGTGTCTACACGATATCAAGATCTTTATCCCGTGTATATTCACACGACACACCTCGCAGGAAAATTCCAATCGTTCACCATGGACACTGCGAACGATATCATCATCAACAACGAAGCAGGTCTCCAATGGTTGATAGGTTCTCCCTTCGTCTCTCCCATCACAGTAATATCCACCTTCAAGTGCATTCACACCCACCCCTCTGACCCCTTTTCACCCGATTTCGTCAGAGAATCAGGTAACCCTAACTCCCAATCATCTGATTCTTTGTTTGCCTGTGCGTTTGTGATTGATTTAGTTGAATTTTTTCCATGCAGATGATTTGAGGACACTTTTGTTGAAAGGGTTTGAAGTAATTGGAGCATTGATTGTTGGAATAGGAGGTTCTGATTTCAAAGGGAATGTTAGTGACGCCATTGATGCGTCCAGTATAAGAGGAACTCTATTTTCAGTTTATCTCGTGTAATCTCACACGAGACGATTCTCGTGTGATTTTACACGAGATTTATCTCCGTCCACCATTATAAGGGCCCTTTCATTTGATTGAATATTCAGGTTTTGGTAATCGGTTGTTTCGTGTTGATTATGATGATGGTTGTTGATGTTTTGGTAATGGGTTTTGCCTAATTCTTCACTCATCTCGTATGGATCCACACGAGATCTATCTCGTGTAAATATACATGAGATGTATATCGTGTGTATCAAAACGAGATGTGTCTCGTGTGGATACATACGAGACACATAAAACCCTAAATACCCTAAATAATAGCACATATTTGTAACTCAATTTCCATTTGAATTTTGAGGAAACTCATGTAGATGAAAAACACTTTAAATGTCACCTAGAATCTAGAAAAAAATAAAAAAATAATAAACGAGGTAGCCGTATACCATTTTTGGCAAGATCGGGACACATAAAACCCTAAAAACCCTAAATAATGGCAAATATTTGTAATTCAATCTCCATTTGAATTTTGAGGAAACTCATGTAGATGAAAAACACTTTAAGTTTCACCTAGAATCTAGAAAAAAATTAAAAAAAAATAAACGAGGTAGCCGTATACCATTTTTGGCAAGATCGGGACACATAAAACCCTAAAAACCCTAAATAATGGCAAATATTTGTAACTCAATATCCATTTGGATTTTGAGGAAACTCATGTAGATTAAAAACATTTTAAATGTCATTTATAATCTAGAAAAAAATTAAAAAAATTAAAACGAGGTAGGCCGTATACCATTTTTGGCAAGATCGGGACACATAAAACCCTAAAAACCCTAAATAATGGCAAATATTTGTAACTCAATATCCATTTGGATTTTGAGGAAACTCATGTAGATTAAAAACATTTTAAATGTCATTTATAATCTAGAAAAAAATTAAAAAAAATTAAACGAGGTAGGCGTATACCATTTTTGGCAAGATAAAGGACAACGAAAACCCTAAAAATCCTAAATAATGGCAAAAATTTGTAACTCAATCTCCATTTGGATTTTGAGGAAACTCATGTAGATGAAAAACATTTTAAATGTCATTTAGAATTTAGAAAAAAATTAAAAAAAATAAACGAGGTAGCCGTATACCATTTTTGGCAAGATCGGGAACACATAAAACCCTAAACACCCTAAATAATGGCACATATTTGTAACTCAATCTCCATTTGGATTTTGAGGAAACTCATGTAGATTAAAAACACTTTAAATGTCATTTAGAATCTAGAAAAAAATTAAAAAAAATTAAACGAGGTAGGCGTATACCATTTTTGGCAAGATCGGGACACAGAAAACCCTAAACACCCTAAATAATGGCACATATTTGTAACTCAATTTCCATTTGGATTTTGAGGAAACTCATGTAGATGAAAAACATTTTAAATGTCATTTAGAATCTAGAAAAAATTTAAAAAAAATAAACGAGGTAGGTGTATACCATTTTTGGCAAGATCGGGACACATAAAACCCTAAAAACCCTAAATAATGGCAAAAATTTGTAACTCAATCTCCATTTGTATTTTGAGGAAACTCATGTAGATGAAAAACATTTTAAATGTCATTTAGAATCTAGAAAAAAATTAAAAAAAAATAAACGAGCTAGCCTTATACCATTTTTGGCAAGATCGGGACACAGAAAATCCTAAACACCCTAAATAATGGCAAAAATTTGTAACTCAATATCCATTTGGATTTTGAGGAAACTCATGTAGATGAAAAACATTTTAAATGTCATTTAGAATCTAGAAAAAAATTAAAAAAAATTAAACGAGGTAGGCGTATACCATTTTTGGCAAGATCGGGACACAGAAAACCCTAAACACCCTAAATAATGGCAAAAATTTGTAACTCAATCTCCATTTGGATTTTGAGGAAACTCATGTAGATGAAAAACATTTTAAATGTCATTTAGAATCTAGAAAAAAATTAAAAAAAATTAAACGAGGTAGGCGTATACCATTTTTGGCAAGATCGGGACACATAAAACCCTAAAAACCCTAAATAATGGCAAATATTTGTAACTCAATCTCCATTTGGATTTTGAGGAAACTCGTGTAGATGAAAAACACTTTAAATGTCACCTAGAATCTAGAAAAAAATTAAAAAAAAATAAACGAGGTATCCGTATACCATTTTTTACAGGATCGGGACCCATGAAACCCTAAAAACCCTAAATAATGGCACATATTTGTAACTCAATTTCCATTTGGATTTTGAGTATTTTCATAGAGATGAAAAACACTTTAAATGACATTTAGAATGTAGAAAAAAATTAAAAAAAAATAAATAGGCAGCCATTTATAATTTATACATCTCGTGTAAAAACACACGAAATATATACTTCTATCTCGTGTTGATGTACACGAGAGGTTTAAAATCCTGTAACCCTTCAAAACGAGCTGCGTTGAATTCGCCGTTTATAATTCCTTAAAACACACCTATTCTGAACAGAAACCATAAACCCCATTATTATTCAAAAAATCAATCTCTAAGTTCATAGCATGGATTCCTCACAAAATTCTCCCCAACAATCTCCAAGTTTCAATGATCATAGCATGGATTCTTATGAGTATATTAACCTTGATGATATAGAATTTGTCCTTGATGAAGAAGAAGGAATCTCACCAAATTCTCCTCCACATCAACATTCTCCAAGTTTCAATGATCCAAGCTTCTATGATCATAGCATGGATTCTTATGAGAATATTAACCTTGATGATATAGAATTTGTCCTTGATGAAGAAGAAGGAATCTCACCAAATTCTCCTCCACATCAACATTCTCCAAGTCTTAATGATCCAAGCTTCTATGAAGTAAGTTCTTAATCTTTTGTTTTGTATTGTGATCAAAATCGAAATCAAAATTCCATCTTGGACGGAGATAATTTCGTGTAAAAATACACGGCATAGTTGCTTACATATCGTGTACACTAACACGAGATGTACTGATCTATGTCGTGTATTTATACACGAAATATATACTTACTGGAGCTTTGAAACCGACCGGTACCTTGTATTTTGCGGGGTCCATTTCCGGATATCGGTGATGAATTCACGACATCGAACTATTTCCAAACAGGATGCGCTTCTTGCACATGTACGGGAAATCGCGAGGCGTCGAAATATACACCTTGTTATACAGAACTCGAAGAATAGAATTGGAAATAAACTAGCTTATGCGATGATAATATGTCATTTTGGTGGATATTATAGGCCCGGAAGATCTAATAATATAAAGAAGAGTAGTAGCAAGAAGAGAGAGTGTAGTTTTAAACTATATGCCAAAGAAAGGAGGGATGATGGGTTATGGGGTTATGTTGTAAGGAATGGTATACATAATCATGGCTTTCCTTTGTATCCGGAAGGTTTTCCTCTCGGGAAATTGACAGGTGCCGAATATGACGTTGTGTGTAGGGCAAGTGAATGTTCATTGCGTCCAAATGACATAGTTGCAATGTTAAAGATGAACGATGAGAAGAATGTGAGCACTCTGATGCACGTCCGCAATGCCATCACAAAATATAGAGAAAAAGAACGACAAGGAAGGACCCCGCTACAACAATTCCTTAAATTACTCGTAGATCATGAATATACATACTACACGAGGGAAGACGCTGAGAGTGGCATGATCGGCGATATATTCTTCTCTCACCCATTAGCAATGAAGATGCTAAACTGTTTTCCATATGTTGTAGAAGGTGACTGCACTTACAACACCAACTGCTATGGACTGTACTTCTTGCAGTTTGTAGGATTTACTTCCACCGGGCATAATTTCACAATAGCGTATGCGTTCCTCAATTATCAGAGTGCGGATGATTACAAATGGGCATTGGACAATTTGCAATGCACTGTTTACACCTCCCCGCTGCCAACAGCTTTTGTCACCGATCGTGAATTGGGTTTTATCGCTCTCCGTACGCTTTTTCTCGACACCGCACACTTCTTGTGTCTGAGGCATATCGAAGTCAATGTTAGAAGGTACGTGGGTTGAGTCATACGGTATTTATTTATTTACTTATTTACTTATTTATTGATTTTCTTTGTTTATAATATATATAATTACTTAAATTACGTGTAGCGAGGATTTGGCGTAATCATTCATGAGGAGTTTCAATTATGCAATCTCGGCCCCTACCTCCTGGCGAATGGGACGAACGTTGGCAAGGGCTTTGTGACCGTTTCATATCTTATACCGTATTATTGGATTACCTCCGCGATACATGGATTACTCCATACTCGTAATATTCTGTCTGTGCACATGGATGTGTTACCACACTTCGGGACCCATACCACAAACAGGACTGAGGGTGAGCATAACAGTTGAAGAAGGCATTGGGGAGTGCTTCTTCTACTTTTGACACAATCTTCAAAAAGGCTCGTAAGATCTTCGATATCCAACTAAAAATATCAAACAGGTATGAATAGATCAAAGACCGTAACTCCAATTGATTTGAGGACCCGTAATCTGTATCACAACATATTGACTAAAGTGTCAACGGAAGCCTTGCGCATTATCGACAAGAGCGGGGTCGACTTCGTAAAATCAAGCGGGGTCGTAATGGGGTAATGTCATCACCGAGGATGCCTGCGGGTGTTACTACGGGCGAACACATGGACTTCCATGTAGTTACGAGATTGCAAGGATAGAGGACTGTGGGGACGGATTGAGCCGGGCCTCGATTCATGATTTTTGGAAGAAGTTGGACATTGAAGTAGACAACCCTCCATCCGAGCCTTCAATAAATAAAGACAATTTTCAAGCTATGTTGAATAAATTTGAGAAAGCACACGAACCGGTAAGGAGAAAGTTATTCAAAACGATGGAAGAAGGGCTAAATCACCAAACAAGAGATGCTTACGAGCCGATCATATTTCAAAGGCGAATAAAACCCCTGACCGGAAGTTCCGTAGAACCGTCGATTGGGAGCATACTAACAACTTTTTTCGAGTCCCCGTTACACCATCCTCGACTAGCAAAGGGTATAGATCTTCATTCATTTGTGGCTCACATTTCAATTAAGTTCTTGATGTATTTGATTTGCATGTTGATAGTATGAATGCTTCTCACTCTTTTCTTTGCCCTATTTCAGGTCTAGATCTGCATTCATTGCATCAACCCAAGCGAGTTCTGAGTCCACGCACAAATGGAAATCGCTTCGTAACCCACACCATCTACCCCTGCTAGTACTCCTACGTCTCATCCACCACTAGCTGCTTCCGGTCGTGGGAGAGGACGGGGTCGAGGGCGAGGTCGAGGGCGAGGTCGAGGACGAGGACGGGATCAGGGTCAGGGTCGAGGTCGAGGACGAGGACGGGATCAGGGTCAGGGTCGTGTGGATATACACGAGACACAATCAGAAGAAGAGCCGATGTGTCTCGTGTATATCCACACGAGACACATCTCGTGTGGATTTACACGAGATGTGTCTCGTGTGGATCTACACGAGATGTGTTTCGTGTGGATCCATACGAGACACATCCAAAGAATAAAGACCAAAGACCAAGTAAACAACAACACCAAATAAACAACAAGAACAACACAAATCCGACACAACAAAGAACTATCCATTTCATACTCGCATCTGTCAATACCAAATAAACAACACCAAATAAACAACAGCAACAAATCCATAACTCCATATTCAGTACTACAAATCCATAACTCCATAAACAACAACAATACAATCAGTATACCATTACAACAACTATCCATTTCCTACAGAAAATAAATCCAACTCCATAATCAGTACTACAAATATACCAAAACTCCATAATCAACAATACATAAATGCGACCTCCTACATGAGACGACCTAAACCCTCGTGTGCCCGTCTAAGTATATCTCTGGCGTACTCGGGGAGACTCGCATCTGTCACTAATGGAAGTATGAGATCTACGATCGCTGCAACCCTAGGCTGCGGTGGAACATCAACTGGGGGAGGTGGGGGAGGTGGAATGTCAACGGGAGGATCGTGTATCGGATTAGATATCCGAACATGACTCCTAGCCAGAAACCACTCCATATAATCATCAGTCACGGGAGAAGATGTAGTATCTAGTGGTGGCCCCCATCGGGGAACGGGCCTGAACTCATGCATGTCGTACTCCACCCACCCGTCCCAAAAATCATCTCCGTCACCATACTCCTTTTGGTATCCTTTCTGACCCTTTGACAAAATACATCTCGTGGGAGTCACGGGGGGCCGTCTGGGGATCCTCTGTCGGTACCCGAACCGCCCGGGTAACACGATCAGCATATACGCCTCAGTGATGTCACAAAAGCGTATAACCCCCCTGAAGTGTGAAACCGGCAGAATCGAGTCCGCTCCGATACCATAAGGAGTCCAAACAACCTGTGAGTAGACTTTGTTAGGCATAGTCTACATAATAACGGAGTGATTGTAACAATTTGAAACAGTTTTAATATGAATAACTCACCCTATCAACATGCATCCTGTCAAGAGTGCGGCGATACTGCACTAGATGATCTAATCCCCTCCCACCGTATCGTACGTGACCATCTACGGGCTCTCGGCTGCCCTGCTGCCAGTGCGGGTCAGAAAGTCGTCGAAAATCCGGGAAGTACTCGTATATCCACCCCTGAGATGTATGTAAAAAAGTATTAAATACTAATCAAATGCAACATGTAATTACAGAGGGGGGGGGAGGCGACAGAGTAAAAAAAAGTGAGTAGAGTAAGATGTACCTCTAGCAGTTGTCGCACAACCACCCATCTCGCTGCATCCGGATCCGGACGCCTTCCCCAACTCTCGGTATAAATAAGCCAATGTAGCCGATCCCTCAGGAGAGAGTGGGGAGTCTCTCAAGATCCATGCATAAAGGAAGGTAGGCTGCAGCACCTTATCTCGACTCTTGTCCACGAACATCGTGGAACCCAAGAGGTGCAGATATACGCAGAAGCACGCCGGGCATCGATCATGTGCGGTATACGGGAAGAAAAGAGACGCCGGACATCCTTTAATAAGTACCCGGTGCCACCCAAAACGAGGTGTCTAGAGATGCCTGGATAGGTCGGAGCTTTGGATCCGGATATCGAACAGTGCACCTACACAAACATACACCGTAAATTGAAGATGAAATAACACATTTTAGTACAAGAGATGAATGTATATAGTTAATATAGTCTTGAAATTGATAATATATAACAACATACCCAGGATATGAGATACGTCGTGTAACGTAATGGTCATCTCCCCCACGGCATGTGGAACGAGTTAGTCTCAGGAGACCACCATTCCAAAAATGCCGTCATCGCCGCATGGTTAGGCCTCGAATGGTGGCATCGTGCACCGCTGGATGCCCGATGCATCAACGAGGGTCGCCCAGCTTTATCGCAGCCTCCAGATCAGCACGCTTGAACCTGTTTATTCCAAACAAAAAATATAATCAATACTCGAGATCGAGAAAAGTACGAGATGTATAATTAATGGAATATTTAGAGTGTGTGCCAAACAACTTCAAGATTTTAATAAATTCACATAAATGATTATCTTACTTTTGCAGATGCTGCAGTCTCGTATGAAAAGTCACCACTGACTCACTAGTGGCGTCCCTCCAAATCTCTCGGGCTCTGTGATCACCAAACCCGTATATAAGTGAAACATTCTCTGGGCCGCCACCTGGGTCACTCTGAATCTGCCATGATGGTGGCTCCTCCTCACCCGCACCCTGCCTCCTCCCCCGTCCCTGCCCTCTAGCCACATCCCTCCCCCTCCCCCTCCCATGCCTCAAAGGTCTAACATCATGTATCTCCTCCTCCTCCTCCTCCTCCTCCTCATCATCATCATCATCAGCATCATCCCTCCCCTCCTCCTCCTCCTCATCATCATCAGCATCATCCCTCCCCTCCTCCTCCTCATCCTCCTCACCACTATCACCAGAATCAGTGGATGCCTCATCACCTCCTACATCCTCCTCACCACTATCATCAGAATCAATATCAATCTGCTCAGTCTGCTCAGGCTGCAAAGTCCTATCATGATCATCTCCTACATCCTCCTCAATCTCAAGATCAGCCCCACGCACGATAGTCCTATCATGTATACTTTTGCTGCGTTTATCTACCGTAGCTGCCGTAGCTGCCGTCTCGGCCTTCCTCTTTCTATTGGACGCGGTCATACGTTCACGTGCCTACAAAAAATCAAATAAGATACAATAAATTAGCTATTTAGCATTTATAACTGACTATGAACGATGCAAAGGAAAAAGAGTGGACACTGGGCACTTCTCGTGTGAACTCACACGAGATTCATCTCGTGTGAACTCACACGAGAAGAATCTCGTGTGAACTCACACGAGATGCATCTCGTGTGAACTCACACGAGAATAATCTCGTGTGAACTCACACGAGATGCATCTCATGTGAGTTTACACGAGAATCTCTCCAGTTTGGTTATTATCAAAGAAAGAACGTCGAAATCAATTGAAGAAACCAGTTCATGAAAGACGTCCAAATCAATTGAATCAATCAAGCAAAAATTAGACATTGGGAATATAAAATTAGGTTTAAATTACGTTCAAATTGCATTACCTTCTTCACGGGCAAGGTGGTAGAAGTGGAGGCGGCGGCGATGGCAGTGGTGGTAGCGGCGGCGGAAGCTCCAGCAGGGACGGCCGGAATTTTTACTCGAGCCATTCTTCGTCGTCGTGGTGTGTACTGAGAGAGAGAGAGAGCGAGGGAGAGGAAGAGCCTGTGTTTGATTGAATTTGAAATGAAAAAAAAAATATATATATAAATGGGTAATTTGGTAAATTGCGTTGGCCGTGTATTTTGAGGGGCCGTGTATTTATGTATATTCGTTCTTCTTTGTGATTTATTTCTTGTGCTTTGTTTTGTGTGCTCTAATCATTCTTGTAGGTTTGCTTGGTAGTGGAGGGCTATATTCACAACACCTGCTTTATTTCATTGTTCTGTAATCAGGCCATCAGCAATGGAGGTATTCAACTATAGGCCTGTGGATTTCATTGCACTAAACTATTTTTTGAAGAGCGCGAATTGGGAAGGAGAACTAATAGCCCAGACTCATATCATTCTTATGACGAATGATCTACTTAATAGCCCATAACAATCATTAAGACGCGTTACCGGCCCATAAGTTTATTCCTTCATCTATCATGATAATGATGCCCTAATTTTCTCCAGCACATATTGAAAAATGGCAGAAGTCGAGGATGTTCAAGCTATCGTCTTTGATAATGGAATGGTCAAGGTGACTATCCGATCATGCTGCAGTAATTTTTAGTATTTTATAATTATAATATTAAACATTTGAATCTAGATGTGTATTAAACTTATTGATCTGCATACATCTATGCTGGTTTTGCTGGAGATGATGCACCAAAAGCTGTCTTCCCTAGCATTGTGGGTAGGGTAGGCCTCGTCGTCCCAGTTTGAAGGGTTTTAAGGGCAAAAAAGATGTCTATGTTGGGGATGAGGCTCTATTCAAGAGTGGTGTTTTGACTTTGAAATACCAATTGGGATGACATGGAGAAAGTTTGGCATCACACATTTTAAGCGACCAACTCGACTGTATGAGAAGGTCTATGAGCTTCCCGATGGACAAGTTATCAGTATCGACAATGAAAGATTCCGCTGCCTGGAAGTCCTATTTAAGCCCTCAATGAAGATGTTGGCAGTCATGAAACTACATACAACTCGATCATGAAGTGTGATATGGATGAAAATATTGTTCTCTGTGGGGGATCTACCATGTTCCCGGGCATTGCTGACAGGATGAGCAAGGAGAACACCGCATTAGCTCCTTGTAGAATGAGGGTTAAGGTGGTGGCCCCATCGGATAGGAAGTTCGGTGCATGGATCAGAGGCTCCATTTTGGCATCCCTAAGCACATGCCCGGAGGGGTGTGTGGAATGTTCTGATAAATTTATCATTTGTCAGCCTATACAAATCTTTAATTTGATACATTTGTGGTATTCACAGGAAGTGCTCCCTCAACCAAGGAAATATAGTCCCATTTTGATGAACTTTGACCACATATTTATAAAAAGGTTAATTATCATAATAAAACTTCAAATTATTATTGATAATATTTAATGATGTAACAACACCTTTTCAATTTGTTGCAAATTTGTAATATGAGTTTCAATTTAAATCTCAAAAACTCAGATCTACATAGTCTGTTAACTCCATGGCCAAGGAACAAGGGAAGGAAGAAGATAGGGTGTCAGATTGAGGGAAAACTGTTGAGCTTTGCAAACTGAGAGCTCGTGAAGTAAGGAAATATGTCGGCGTAATATTAAGGTTGGGATTAATTGAAACTGTTGTATCAATAACAATTAATTATTAGACTTTCAACTAGAATTTTCTTTAACATTATGCATTCCAAGAGGAAATGCCATAAATTTGTATAATTTCCAACGTAACACAATATAACTACACACAGTAAAACAAGAGAGAAATCTGAATATATATGCCTTTAACAAGGGGCTTATTTCTTCATTCTAGGCAGCCTGCAAAACAACAGGCCTGCTTATTTCATTGTTGTTGACAAGCAAATTAAAGAAATTGCTTAACCATAACTGCACAATCCAAACTCACAGCTCTCATCAGGAATACAAGAATTATGACACCTACCACAGTGTCGTACATCTCTCAAGATGTTCACACAAACCCCATCACAGCATCTCATTCCCTGCTTACATTTACGACCACACGCACCACAATTGTTCAAGTTAGATGAAACATCCACACAATGCGACTTACAGCACCTGCCATGGATCGAGTATAACAGACACAATTTTGAATGCTCCCTCCTGCATAATTTAGGCCTCTGCCAATGAATCTTTCCTCTTTCTTCTCCTGTATAAGGAGAAAAAAATCTAGCTTCTGTTGTCAGGCTATCAGCAATGGAAGAATTCAATAGCTCACTGCTAATATGAGGTGCAGACTGAGCCAGTAAGCCCGATGGTAATTGACATGTGATAACATAGAGAAGGAGAACAATGATGAAATTCATTTTTGGCTGTGAGATTGAAAAGAAAGAACTAATGAAGTCTCTATTTAAAGGTTTAGTATTTAGGCCAAGTTAGATACAAGAATCACATCTCATGGCCAAAAGTCACAAAGAACATGGGATGTTTCTGAGCTTTTTAAATTGTCATCACTATTAGGAAAATATTGCACAAAGTCAAATGCGATGCAATTCACAACCACATTCGTCCACTCCTCAAATGGAATTTCGGATGAGAAAATGAGAGGTACGACGCATGGGATGTTGTTCTAACACTTCAAGCCTAACCCTCTTTCAAAAAGCCATTTAAACACGTATAAATGATTTCACATTAATCTGTCAGTTTCTGATTCACTAAATGATGAATTTCAGCATTATAACTCGATCAAAAATAACAAGTTCAGATCACAAATAACTTCATTAAATCTAGTGTAAAAGATACAACTGAATCATAAGGTCTGTAATGGAACACAATTAAAGAAAAGAAACTAGCTATCCTCGAAGTGGTTCAGAAAGAATGTCTAAAAGATTAATCATCACTAGTAAAAAGGATTGTATTAAAATGGTTAGGGCTGCAACAATACAATTTCTTTTCATGGCTGACAGAAACTTGTCTTATTAAGAATTATGTCACATATTACAAAATCAAAACCATGTGAAGCTGGTTATAATTGCAGACATACAAGACTCAAAAATACATATATATAAATCTATAATTCATACAACATTCCAACTTGTAACCTTTTCTCTGGTGGAAATGGTAATTCTAAGATCGCGGCTCTGGAGTTTTTCTGAAGAAACCTATACAAGTAGTTTATTGTGAAACGACTAACCCATCCATTACTTGTATCTGATCTCAAAATAGTCCTCCCTGTTACAAATACGACCCCTTTCCCAGCTGCAGAAACCACTTTTTCTTTCTCCCGGACAGTGATCGCTTCGTGCTCCTTAAGTTTAGCGACTACTAAATCAATGTAATTTCCATTCCCTTCCAAGGTTATTCTATCCTTGTAACCAAACTGAATCAAACACCTATAAATTCCATCATTTCCAAGCTTACCCACATTGAATCTTTCTTCCATGAGAACGGTCTTGATTGGGACAATCCGCACGGTGACAATTACTAGAATCTCATGGACAGAATGTGTATGTTGAATGTATTTTCTAATGATTGGTGGAATCCCATTTACTAGATCAGTACAAAAGAAACATATCCCAGGAGTTCTATGAACAGTGTCGTTTGGAGACAACATATGTTCTAGCTCATTCAAGCTCATTTTGTTCTCCGCTTCATATTCACTTTTCTTGTTCCTTCCATGCCTCCATGTAACCATGACTATCAAGAAGAACGCAGAGATGACAAATGGAACCCAACCTCCTTGTGGGATTTTGTTTAGTAGAGATGTCATGAAGGCAACTTCAATTGTAATGTAGACCAAGAAAAAGGCTAAAATGAGAAGAGCATTTGTCTCCCAAATCACTATCATTAACAAAGTTGTCAAACATGTTGTTATGATCATAACCCAAATGACCACAACACCTGAAAAATATGTGTAATTGTAAGGTAGACAAAGGTAAAGCATGTTTTATTTAATGCAATTTTTGATAAGCGAAAAACATAAATTTATGACTTACCATAGGCATTTGTTAGTTGAGCACCGCCTTTGAATCCTACTACAAGAGCAACACAAAGTACCATGAGAGTGTAATTGATTTCTGGAGAGTAAACTCGACCTTCATGTTCAAGAAGTATAAACCATTTTAACTCGAGGAAAACACCCCAAAACCATAGATTGCTTCACTATGGAATAAGTTGCAGATATCATTGATTGGCTAGCAACCACTGCAGCCAAGGTAGATATTACAAACATTGGCCAGTAAACTGGTGTTGGAAGAGAACTATAGTATGCGTCGCTTATTTTTTCTGGATGATGGATTAAGTATGCGGTTTCCCCGGATAGGAGAGGATCATCGAAGGATAAACCACAAAGGAGAAAGCCAACTGCCAAGCATATAATGGGCAAATTTCATTAGTTGTTACTCCCCCGTCCCAAAATGAATGTCCAATTTTTTTTTTTCAAATTTGATCTTGATCAAGAGCAAATTTGAAACATTTTTTAGACATTCATTTCAGGACAGAGGGATCTGATTAACAATAATGAAGCCATTCAAGAGACCCCAAATGTATGATAGGTATATTTACCTGTATTGCTCTCTTATTGAAGTGACCTAAATCAGCAAACAATGCCTCAGCTCCTGTGAAAGCCAAACAAGATGTTAGTTTCACTGCAACAAAATGACCTTTTCTTGCACTTATTACCGGCACTTCTATCAATGCCATAAACTGCGGCACTTTTTGAAAAAAAAAAATGCCGCTATATTCCGGCACTTTTTACTAAGTTCCCGTCGCTAATTTCCGACTCTTTTATTAAGTGCTGTTATTTTTGGCACTTTTAAATAAGTTTCGCTACTTTTTTTGCACTTTTTTATCAAGGGCCGCTAAACTTTCGACGCTTTTTAAGTAGTGCAACTAAATTTTCGACGCTTTTTAAAAAGTGCGGCTAAATTTGCAGCACAATTCAGAAAGTGTAGCTAAATTTCATGCCTTTTTTAATAAGTGCCGCTAATTTCTAACACTTTTTATTAAGTGCCGCTTATTTCTAGCACTCTTTTTAAATGTCGCTAATAACAAGAGGTTTATTTTGATATTTGTGCTTAATTTTGAAATTCAATCATAATATTCATGCTACTTGTCCTTAGTTTGTTAAATATGTTAGATTTATAAGATTACAATCATCGAAAAATGCTCTAATATAAGTGCCAAAATTTTGCGGCACTTAAAAAGTGTCGAAAAGTATTACCGACACTTCTTTTTCCAGCACTTAGAAAAGTGTTAAAAATATGCTGGAAATAGCTTTTCTTGATACTTTTTGTTTATGACACTTTTTCGTTTACGACACTTTTTGAAATGCCACTAAAAGCATTTTTGGTGTAATGCTTTTCTTAATCTGTACGAAAAAGCAAAAAGAAAAATGGTACTTTCTTAGGAAGAAGAGAGTAGTAATTAGTACCTGTGACACATAAGTATATAGCACCGAGGAGATCCCATGCAGTCTTGCCATTATTCAAGAAAAACTTCACTATGTAATGAGGCGATATTGCTTTCAAAACTGTTGGATGGTAGCGCATAATATTATAAATGCCGATTGAAACATTTGTTGTGTACCACAAAAGCATAATCGGAGCGAAGGAGAAGCTGACTTTACTAGTTCCACATCTCTGGAAAGCAAAGAGGGCTATGAAAAGCACAACTGCCATGACAACAATCTGGTCTGCAACAAGAATGGGTGTTTTACTGGTAGCTTAAAACAAAGAGAAACAACCAACAAAGTAAAAATAAGCAATTAATCACCTTGTGTTATTTTTGAAGACTTAGATTGAATTCCTTGAAGAGCAGAGAGAACTGAAATGAGCATATTAGTATTAAGCATGATTGTAAACATGATAAGCTGAGTAAGGTTCTGTTTGGATTCGTGGTCCATTTTCCGGCTTGTGGTCATTTTTTCAGGTTCTTACGTCCTCTCTCATTCCACTCCCCGGTTTCTTTTTTTCCTACTTTCTAATACAATCAGTATAAACGATACCACAAAACAATCATAAAGAAGAAGAAGAAGAAGAAGAAGAAAACCGTGAATCCATCAGAGTTTGTTTTCCCGAATTTGACTCAAAGTATATAAACATGATTATAGTATAATTAAGTACTTGCCACAAGTTGCAGGGGTAAGAGCTCCATCACCAATGACCATGCAAGTTCCAAGTAACACAACAAAAGTAAGAACTGACTGTGCTGCAGAGCTTTTCTCAAGAAACTTTTTGGTTCTTGCTCGTAATGGAGTAGTCATACGAGAGTAATACGTCAAATCAACATCAGATTCCAACCTTATATCTTGAATTGTATTAAGTTTGCTCTGAAAATTCATATGTCGACACAAATTGGAATACAAAGCAAATGTACCGCCCTCTCCATGATCATCAGCATTAAGAACAATGAAGACATACTTGATCAAAACAAGTAATGTTAAGCTCCATATGATGAGGCTAAGGACCCCTAAGAGCGATTCTTCATTAAGGTCTTTGATAGTTATGGATGAGAAAACTTGTGTTGGAGAAGTTCCAAGATCTCCATATACAACTCCAATGGATTGGTAAGCCAACAATAACGTCTGTGCCTTGGGATATTTCTGATGAAATGAATTCATTTGTTGTTAGAAACTGGTGTATAACATGACAAATTTAGAAGGCCAGGATTGCAAAAGGGACTATCCAATAAAGTCAGACACGAGATTTCAACCTTAAGGGGCAATATTATACCTTAGGTTCATTTTGAATAATGAGTTCTGTCTGGTGTTTTTACTTGAAAGTGAAAAACACTATAAAAAACTCGACCTTTGAACAAATTTCATTGGCCAATTATATTTTTCCCCCCGATAAATGAACGCTCATTCCAGAATTGAGGGAGCAATATTATACCTTAGGTTCCTTTTGAATAGGGCGATAGACATGACTGAAACTGAAGCATCTATCTGCTACAACTTGATCAGGGGAACCGTTGATCATGTTGCAGCCATTGCTAGCATTCTCAACGTCATTTTGTAATCCTCCTGCATCCATTTCCCTAGTCAAAAGATGATATTTATCATGTGATGGTGCATAAATATGCCTTTATGTGGTATACATTTATAAGAGTATACAAACCACATGCAGCTTGATTGAAGCTACTATCAATAGAGGGATATATATATATGTGTGTGTGTATATATGTATATATACATATACATACATACTCTAATTGCAATATATATGGACACCATTTGTAGGTATCATTTTTTATCAAGAAACTTCCGTATTTGGGCTAGAGAGTGGAGCAGGTAAACTCAATTATAGTTATACTACTAATTTCATGACTAAGAAGGTAAGAACATATAGTATCATGGGAGTAGGTTTCTGATCATGTGAGGCTAAGAGACAGAAGCAGGTAAAGATAATTAGTTTAATATTGATCTTGATAACAATAGCAAAATATTACCAGAATTCTTTAGGATTATCTATAATCGTATGCGAAGGTGTTTTCATTTCTATCTTAAGTGGCTGTTTCTCTAAATCGTCACAACAGTATTACTGGACCGACCATTGCATTTTCATCACACGGATATATAATTCTGTCTTCAAATGTTTGGATAATCATAATGCAATTGATCCGACACGTCTGTGGATACCTTTGTTTCGATAAAATAAAGTTTGTCTGGATATCTCTATCTATATAATAATCAATCTCGTATTTTCGAAAATCTATGGAACAATAAGCACGGTTTCGTTCAAGAAGACGACACCAGAAAACAAATCTAGACAATAGCTTGATTGCGTATATTTAATCGAAGCTGTGATTAAATAACAGAATTAATCATAGCTTGCTTTCGATTAATGATAGGTTGATCCTGGGCACTTTATACGTATAACTTTCTTGATCGAACTAGCCAAGGCAGCTAGTGTGATATCCCCCATCTCACATCGAAAATATGTGGAAATTTAGTGTGATATATAGAAGACCCATACACTACTACTCTACCAAGGGGCATGTCAAAATCTAGGGAGAAACGCGTTTCTCCATAAGGGTATCCAGAACCTTTTGAAAGGATATCCAGAAATTTTGTATTGGCCATGACCTTGGCCCATGGCCTTGGCTTGGGCAATTCCGGATATCAATATTAAATGTTCTGCATATCCAGAACTCTTTGAAAGTGATATCCACAATCTATTTAAATTGATATCGATGCTATAAATGTAGTTCTAAAAATATAGTGGCACGAAGAAATGACATTAGGCCAATGTTGCATGACATTTTCTAATATCCCTAATAAGCATTACTGACACTACAAAATGTAAAAGAAATCCTATTTTATATCAAATATATACCATACACTCAAATTATGAGTACAGAAAATAAAATAAGAATTAATAATAACTGAAATATCAATTACTGAATAATTTTTAGTTCGACAAAAAATATTTATATCAAATATATACATACAATCAAATAACAGAAATCCTATTTTATATCAAATATATACATACAATCAAATTATGAGCTAGGTGTTATACTCGTACCTAACACCTAGCTCGAAGCCAAAGGTTCTAGTCATGGCAGAATAAAAGGGGAAGCTTGAAATTAAACCTAGTACAGAGGAATCGAAGGGTACCTTGTTGATTTGGAAGAAGATGGAACTCAACCGTGAAGCAGAAAGCTTGATTTCGCCGAAGAAACAAATTCCTTGTTGTTTGTTCTTGTTGGGGGTTTGAGAGATTAAAGATTGTATATAAAGATTGAAAAGGAAAGGAATCCTTCCTTTTATAGGCCTCCAAATCCTTGGCTGAATTGGAAAGGGTGTGGGACACAACCGTTCTATTGTTAGAGTAAAGACTCAACGCAGGTTACCAATGCATTTGTCCAATAGCCAGAGCTGTCCCATTAAGGCGCAAAATTACGACGCATTAAACAGCGTATCCAATCGTCGAGAGAGACATACATCTATCCCGTCGACCATCACCTGGCGGGCTACGTAAGTCATTACCAAATTTTCCTTTCAACTTCCTGGTCGACAAAGTCAACTTAAAAAGTTGGGGGCCACTGAACGAAATAAAAGTGACGGGTCAGGCCCAATGTAAGCACAACACTTCAAACATCACAAAGACACAGTTATTGAACGGGCCAATCCAACTGCTACAACTCCACTCCAACGGCGCTCATTGTCTGACCGACCTAGCTTCGTCCGACATACGATCATCTACTTGTACAATACACGCCAAGCCAAGGCGTGAAGTCAGGTCGACCTCGAATACTTAGGCGACCTCAACCAAATCAACGCGTACGTCTATCAAGGGATTCCTAATGATCCTCTGGCACCACTATATATAGCAGACTACATTCAACGTAAAAAGGTAATGTTATATTGGCTATTTTGAGATTACGTCATTTCCATACAGTTTATATCATCATATAACTCGACATCTCATCATCACGCCGGAGGGTATTAGCCGTAGACAATACCGGCTAGTCGTTTGTTTATGGTTTCAGGTCATAATTGCTGAATATTAACCTAATGATATATTAAGTCTAATTTATATCGTTTACTGCGTCATCACCTTTTTTTTTATATAGAAGTACTAGTACATGCCCGTGTCCAAGGCCACGTGATTTTTTTTTAATATTTTTTTTTTAAATTAAAAAAAATTTAAGGGCAAAATGGGAAAGGGACAAATGTATGAGGGCAAAATGGGAATTTCAGCAGGTGGAACTGTTCAAAAAACTGTAGCTAGTGGAGCTCTATTTTATAATATAGATGGTTTGTAATTTATTGATCAAACAAAACAAAATAAGGAAAGACGATGATTGAAGAAAGGCAAAAATACATTCATTCTCCAAAGTATCCATTAATTTCCACTTTTCACCCTATTTAAAAAGCCGATATGTTTGATACCTAACTCTTCAATTTTACCTACTTTATTCCCAGGTCAAACGGGCATTAAAAACTAACATTAAATTGCATGTGTCCTGTCATGTGATGGGTATTTGAGTCTTTTCTATAGGGATCGCGATCACCGTCACCAATGTCCACATTAGTATGATATCGTCTGCTTTGGGTCCAGCATGCACAAATTTGTGTTTGGATAACCCCCAAAAGACCTCATACTAATGAAGTGGGTGTGTACTCTTATATACTTGACAATTATTCGATTGACTACCGATGTGAAACTTTGGGTTGCACCCTACCAATCTTCCCCTCTAATCAAGGACCATACCGATATGGCCCACAGTGTCTCCTATAGCCCATATCCAGTTAAATCTTGTACCCACGTCGCTATGGTCCGCGAGACACTTCGCCCAATCACTACCATCAGGATGCCTTTCGATTGTAAGACTCCATTGGCAATGTCACACAAGGGGAATCTCACACATAATCGCTTACACACGGTCCACTTGGTCGGACCCATCTGAACCATGACTCTAATAACATTTGTAGACACCGCGATCAACACCACCACTCTCCATTTAGTATGATATTGTCTGCTTTAGGCCAGATTCCACCAAATATACAAATGGAAGTGCCCAATCGGCCAACACAATTTTGTTTTTGGGTAACCCCAAAAGGTATCATACATACTAATGAAGTAAATGTGTGCTCTGATATACTTGTCAATTCTTTGCTTAATTACCGATGTGGAAATTTAGGTTGCACCCAACATTCTCAATGTTTATTGATTCAAAACGATGTCTTTTTAGAAGATACTCCTTCCATCCCACTTCAAGAATCCTACTTTTCCTATTGGTCCGTCCTAGACTAAGAGTCTCATTCCATAAATGGCAAATTTTGAACAGTGTTTCGAACATTTATACCTTTATAATGTAAATATATTTTTTTAAAAAAACTATTCATTATGCCCTTATAATGTTAACATATTTATAAACAAAAAAAAAAAAAACCAATCAAAATGAGAGGAGAAAGATTAAATGTTTTAACTTTTACATTCTCTCTCATCTAATCTTCTACCCTCTTGCAATTCTTTATTCAATTTTTAAAGATTTTCATAAAAAGCGTGAAATACTACCCTAGAACCCTTGAAGTGGGAATGAGGAAGCAATATTTAAAAAATAGAAAAAGGAAATATGAATAAAATATAAAAAGAAAAAGAAACCGAAAAAGAAAAAGAAAAAGAAAAAATTCACATAACCCACCACCTTCCCCATCCTCACCATCTTCCTCATTCCCCATCTCCAATCGACCACCACTTTTCATCGGTGTTATCCGTTCATCCCAGCAACGCAAAGGAGACTTGAGGGTAGATCGGGTTTGGGAACTCAAATTTGGAGATGAAGGATTTTTTATTTTGAAATTGGTAATTGGTGGTGGCAATGCGGTGGTTCTGGTAGTAGAAATTCATTGGTGATGGTGGTGAGTCTGGGTAAAAAGACATTAAAGCCCTTCTTTTTTGAAGTAGAATGACAAAAAAAACCCGTCATGTGACATGATCTATTCATTTAAATTTTAGCGCCAGTTTTAGCTAGGGTAAAGTGGAAAGTATTGAAAATATAGTGATGCAAGACAACGTGGGGAGCGGCCGTGCAGCTAGTTGAAGAGCGGTCGTGCAAGGCGACAGCTTCAGCAATTGGGCTTCAACGTATTTTAGGGTTTTATGAAATAATTAGTTAGGGTATTTTAGTCTTTACATTTATAAGTTGTTTTAGGGTTTCTTACAATATTTAGTATTTATAGTTGTGTTAGGCCATTGTAAAAGGGAGCTCTGATGATGAATGAAAATTGATATTGGGTGTTTACCCCTTTGTTGCCTAAAAGTGATTAAATTCCTTTTAGATGTCAATTCCTTATATTGATTAAATTCTACGAGAATTGAAGATCGATTACTGGCTATTTGTTTATTCTGACTCTTGATATTGATTAAATTCTACTAGGGTTGTGTGAAGATTCTTAGATTCAAATACAACAGTAATTGATATCTATCCCGGTCGATTACAATAGTAATCGATCATCTATCAAGTCTCCCGCTACGTCAGTTGGTATCAGAGCCTTCCGGTTCGAATCCTTGGAATCATGCAGATCTACGAGTTGATAGTGGAACAGTTAACGGGCAGAACCGACTTGTTCAAGGAACAGTTAACGGGCAGAACCGAGTAACAGTTAACGGGCAGGATGGCCGACTTGTTCAATCACCAAACTCAGAGGGATCGACATGTGGTGCCTTATCGTGGGTATAGACTCGTGGACGAGTCTTTCAAAGGAGGCGAGAATGATGTAGGACAATGTGGGGAGCGGCCATGCAGCTAGTTGAGGAGCGGCTGTGCAAGGCGGCGGCTTCTGCAATTGTAGTCTTTTCATTTATAAGTTGTTTTAGGGTTTCTTTACAATATTTAGTATTTATAGGTGTGTTAGGCCATTGTAAAAGGGAGCTCTGATGATGAATGAAAATTGATATCGGGTGTTTACCCCTTTGTTTCCTAAAAGTGATTAAATTTCTTTTAGATGTCAATTCCTTGTATTGATTAAATTCTACGAGAATTGAAGATCGATTACTGGCTATTTGTTTATTTTGATTAAATTCTGCGAGAATTGAAGATCGATTACTGACTATTTGCTTATTCCAACTCTTGGTATTGATTAAATTCTACTAGGGTTGTGAAAAATTCAATTACAACAGCAATTGATATCTATCCCGGTCGATTACAATAGTAATCGATCATCTATCAAGTCTTCCGCTACGTCATATAGGTACTAAACAAACGGACCGAATTTTCAAACGGGATTGTAAAATGGGAATTTGTGAATAATTCGGGGGAGAGTGTAAACGTATTTTGGACTTCAAGAACTATGTATTTAATTGATCATCCTCTTAATATTTCAGCTTATTAAATATTACCACCTCTATTATAAAATGAATGTCCAATTTTATTTAAGATAAAAAATAAAATTAAACATTTATGTTGGGATTAAGGGACGGATGGGCCACAGAAAAACAAAAGAAATAAAGAGAGGCCAACATTGAAGAATATTGAGTACAAATCTAGCAATAATATGTCCACAGATCATCCGGTTCATGATCCCTTACTACATAATGTCCCTCAAGTTCATATTAAAACTCTAAATATCATAAAACATTCCAACATGCATAGTTTTTTCAAGTGGAAATGGTAGTTCTGAAACAGTGGCTCTACAGTTTTTCTGAATAAATCGATACAAGTAGTTTATAGCGAAGCGGCCAATCCATTTATTACTAGCATTTGATCTCAAAATAGTCCTTCCTGTCACAAACACAACGCCTTTTTCAATTGCAGAAATCAATCTTTGCTTCTCCTCAGAGGTGATCTCCATATGCTCCCGGAGTTTTTCCATAATCAACTCAACGTAATTCTCATTCCATTCCTTGTTTAGTGTATCCTTGTAACCAAACTGAGCCAAACACCTATAAACTCCATTATTTCCCAATTTACCCACATTGAATCTTTCTTCCATAGGAACTGTCTTAACTGGCAATGTTCTCAATGTTACAATCGCCATAATCTCGTGAACAGATTGTGTGTGCTGGATGTATTTTCTGATTATTGGTGGAATTCCATTGACAATGTCAGTACAAAAGAAACAAACTCCAGGAGTTCTATAAATAGCATCTTTTGTTGACAAAATCTCGTCTAGTTCACTTAAGTTCACGTTATTTTCTGCTTCATATTCCCTTTTCTTGATCCTTCCATATTTCCACGACATCATGACTACCAAGAAGAGAGCGGAGATAACGAATGGAACCCACCCTCCCTGTGGGATTTTCTTAAGCAAAGATGTCATGAAGAAAGCTTCAATTGACATGTAAAACATGAAAAATCCTAGGATGAGAAGTGGATTTGTGTCCCAAATCACAATCATTAATAGAGTTGTCAAACATGTCGTTATGATCATCACCCATATGACAACCACACCTGTAAAAATATATATCCATGTAACTGTTAAGAGTGCTTATAAGGAGGTTTAAACTCAATGACAGGTTTACCCTTTACGTAAGTTGAAAACGTGAGTTTTATGGGAACATAATTATGTTTCCTTATTTCAAAAGACTTCTATATGGTAAGAAGATTTTGGGACTTTCATGGAGATTTATAAGTATCTTACTTTTATTAAGAGATTGTAATTATGTAAATATCTTTTATTTATGTACATAGTTTTATATTAGGACTAACCTACTAATATTTGATTTCCTTGTGAGTGTGTTATATGTTTTCATATAGAAAAAGGAATCTCATAAAGGAAGAGGTCGATTGCATGAAGATCTTCTCAATGGTGCATTATAAATACAAGGCATTCAGCACAAAGAGAAGCTACGGTTTTAGAGAGAAAAACATACATTCTTCATAGCATTCGATTGAGTTGATTTTAGGTTGTGAGCTTACATCCGTAACTCACATCTAGGTTTTCATAAAGTTCTCTTGTTTTACTTCTGATTGAGTAAGTCCTACTTGGGAAAGGGGAGTTGTTCATATCGTAGAAGTTGATTAGAACTTGTTTAGTATTTTAATATTTTAGTTTTTCACTTATTTGTTTTTGTAAGAAACAAAAGTTTTTATAGTGAAAGGTTTTTTGGCGTAAGCCTAGTTTGCTGATCACACAGATCAGTAAGCGTATATAACTCTTGAGTTATTGCATTTTATTTACATTTAATTGTTTTATTCCGCTGCATTATCTGTGGATGTGTGGACAGTTGTGAGACACATCTGTACTCACATCCTTTGCCTATTGCGTGATCCAAGTTTCCTAGCTACACGAAACTTTCATAAGTTATGAAAATGACATCAAACTTTACTTACCATAAGCATTTGTGAGTTGAGCACCACCTTTGAATCCAACAACAAGACCAATACAAAGTACCATGAGAGTGTAATTAATTTCCGGGGAGTAGACTTGACCTTCGTGTTCAGAAGAAGTGTAAACTATTTTAACTTGAGGATAACATTCCAAAACCATAGCTTGCTTCACTATAGAATATGTTGCAGATATCATCGATTGGCTAGCAACAACTGCAGCCAAGGTAGAGATTAGAAACATAGGCCAATAAACTGGTGTAGGAAGAGAACTATAGTATGCATCGCTTATTTTGTCCGGATGATGGACTAAGTAGGCTGTTATCCCGGAGTAAGAAAGGATCATTGAAGGATAGACTATGAACGAGAAACCCAACTGTATTGCTCTTTTATTGAAGTGGCCTAAGTCAGCAAACAAAGCCTCAGCACCTGTTTCATAGTTTAAAGAAACTCAAAAAATTATTAAATCAAATAATTTTTAATCCAAAATATATATGCAACTAGTTATAGTTCATATATACCTGAGATGCTTAAGAATACAGCACCAAGGAGATCCCATGCAGTCTTGCCATTTTTTGAGAAGAATTTCACTATGTAATGAGGTGAGATTGCCTTCAAAATGGATGGATGATAGTGGCAAATTTGGTAGATGCTTATTATAACATTTGTCATGTACCACAATAACATGATTGGGGCAAAGGTGAAGCCAACTTTTCCAGTTCCATATTTCTGGAAAGCGAAAAGGAATATGAAAAGCACAACTGCCATGAACACAACGTGATCTGCAACAGCGTAGAAAATAGCACATATGTGAAGAAAAAAACATTAAATTAAAAAATGAACCACCCACCCTCTTAAGTCTTAAAAAGGTTAGCTTACACTTGATTACCTTGTGTTATTTGTGTGGACTTCGATTGGATCCCTTGAAGAGCTGATAGAACTGAGGACACGACAAAGACCTATCATTTTAGTACAAAGCTTGGTTTGTGTTTGGTTTGTTACTAGCTTGATTTGAGTTTATCTTCTGAAGTTAATATGATACATAAATTTACCAATATTGACAGAAATGAACTGGATTTTAGCAAAAGTACTACTTACCACAAGTTGCAGGGGTAAGAGCCCCATCACCTATAACCATGCAAGTTCCAATTAACACAATGAAGGTAAGAAATGATTGAGCCATGGAACTTGTTTCAAGGAAATTTTTTGTTCTCCATTGCAAAGTTGAGCTTTTACAAGGGTAATAAGTCATATCAATGTCATAATCATAGTCGGGACTAAGTTTGTTCTTGATATTCAGATGTCGACAGAGTTTTGAATACAGAGCAAATGTACCACCTTCTCCATGATCATCCGCATTAAGAACAATGAAGACATACTTAATCAAAATAAGTAATGTTAAGCTCCATATGATGAGACTAAGAACCCCTACCAATGAATCTTCGTTAAGGTCTTTGATGGTTATGGATGAGAAAACTTGTGTAGGAGAAGTTCCGAGGTCTCCATATACAACTCCAATGGATTGGTATGCCAACAATAGGGTTTGTGCCTTGGAGTATTTCTGAAATCATATTTATGTTAGAGAACGTTTCTCAAAAGAAAAAAAAATTGTCTAATGTGTTCAGACGGAAGTACACGATTTCAGGGAAAAGAGCATCATACCTTAGGTTCTTTTTGAATAAGGCGACTATGAACATGACTGAAGCATCTTTCGGGCACCACCCCTTGGTCAATGTTGCAACCATCGCTAGCTTTCTCAAGGTCTTTTCCTAAACAAGATTCTTCCATATCTCTAACTTATAGACTGATATACTACTGTTTTGATGATACTATAGCTAAGCAAACATCACTGGCCTATTTATCTTCCCACTTCTCATCTGTTGCTGAAAGACTTGTAGATTATGACGTTATGCAGAAGAGATTAGCATATGAAGATTCAGACCAGTACGGAAATTTGTTGTTAAGTTGAACTATCCGCACAATAGAAAATAATGATCACGTATACGCACTACCTGTGTCTCAACAAAATGAATGTCCATGTTTGTTCTTGATCAAGTACATAAGGGGTCCTCGTCTAAATTAAGTAAATAAAATTATGATTTATTTTTCTGAGAAGATAAAAGATGTGTCTATTACTTATTTTCCTTCCACATTAATGTGACCATGCTTTGATGTTATGGTATCATGTGTAAATTTAACTATGCAAAACTTCAGACTGAATGTATGTTTTCTATGCCACCATCAATTGTGTGATATTTACTTTTTCTTATATTATTGTAGGCCCACATATTGTTTGGAATGCACCATTTGTTGTATTGTTAATGTTACTTTTTTTTTTCTCTAATAACTTTTGAGTCTTCAATTCCCCTATGGGTATTTTTTTTTTCTGTTATGTTTTTTCTTCTTTGTGTAGATTTCAATTTTTGATGATCTATTCATGGCTTTGTAGTTAGGACCATAAACTTGTTTAAGGATATGAAATAAGTATATGTGATGAGCCCGGACCAGCTAGATCGGGCCCAAGCTCGGTCTGGTCCAAAGGCCCAGCATGATGTGGCACACCCTAGACCGCCAGGATCAAGACCGCGGACAGATAGGCCCTCAGGGTCTAGACCGCGTTCCTCTCATACCGTCCCAGTCAAGACCGAAGGGATCCAGACCGACAGGCAGGTGACCGCGGGAGTTGTGACCGTTCCATCCGTGTCCGCGTCAATTATCATTGACCGTGCCCAAGATGTTGACTGCGGTCTCATACCAAACTCCCGGTTATCTCACCAGACTCCCGGTCGATATCAAAGCTTATTGAGCAAGTTTACTTACTAGCTCTGACATGCAAGTAGCCGTCTCACTCCCATCACATTTAATGCGGTTCAGTCAGGCGCCTACAATGGCATTCAATGCGCTGCGCCAACTCTCCCAAATACACGGCTCCCGTCACTATCAACGACATCCCCTCTAACAGCTAATCTTCCTTCCCTGACAGAGCCAACCAGATGCGGACACGTGTATCCGGTCAAAGACTAAGATGCCCTTTAGGGCTGACCTCATGGCTTACTTCAGCGAGCAGCTCTCTATTGCCTATAAATAGAAGACCTTTGTCCCCTTGGACAAGGTAAGTGCCAAATTGATATTGTAAGTCATTGTCTAAACCCTAAACACATACACACACTCAAGACATTCAAGGTTTTATTCTCTCAGTAATCTTACTCTCACACCTGAGGGCCTGAGTTAGATTAACATCCAACTTTGACCTTAACGGTGCCTGCTTTGTTGTGTTCCAGGTACATCCACAAATATATCCAGCCAGATATCCTACCAACCATTCAGACCCCAAAAGCACAGGCGTCATCAGTGGTTCCATTGCCGAGAAGGGTCATAATTTTATCGTAAATCTTTGTGTCAAAACAACCATCTTATTCTAAACACTTTCTGTTAGGATACAAATCTTTTTTCAGCCTTTTTACCGTTGCAAATGGTTGTTCCTTTGAGAAACGCTGGTCAGTTGTCATTTCCTAAAAATGACCAGGCTTCTCCTTCCCAAGTCAATCCTGTCAGACCAAGCACCTCGGCCTTTCATAGGTTGGGGGGCCGTTCTCTCAGTACGGGAAGTCTCTCACCCGCTCAGATAGGGTTGAGAAAGCTCGCTGAGGAGGCTAGGCAGGAAAAAGCTTTGGCTCTCCAAAACAACAGCCCAAAAACTCCTCCTCTACCTACCACTCCCATCACTTTTCCAAACACTCCAATCACTCCAGAGTTAATCCTTAAGAGGCAGGAAGCCCTGGCAGCAAGGTCCAAACTAGTAGCTGAGGCCATGGCCATCAATGACGCTCAGTTAGATCTGGTGGAGTTGGAAGCCAACGGTGGGGTCCCCCTCCCAGCAGGGTCACAAAGGTTCTCCCAACGAGTCCCCGCTAACTCTCTTGCTAGTCAAGCTAGGGGGACAAAACGGATTGAACTAACCCTTAACCACGATCACGCAGATATGGAAAATGTTGTGGAAATTGAAGATAGCGAAGAGAGAGGGGAAGAAGCTCAATCCAATCCTCGCCGCGAGCAGTCCAAAGCAAGACCTATGGCTTATGCCACGGGGAAGGCCGTGACTCCGCGTGCTAAAAAGCCAAAGGTGGTTGACCAAAACCCAGAATTTGTCAAATTCATGCACCAGATGTGGGAGACCCACCAGAAAACGGCCCAGAAGTGTGGCCGCACTACGGATGCCTTCAGTGACAAAATTGTCCGGTCACCTATATAAAAAGGGAAACCCCCCCAAATGGAAGCGTATGATGGCTCAAAGAATGCCAAGAGCCATATGGGGTGGTTTGAAGGGCAAATGGCCCTATTCTCTTCGGATGAAGCAGTGATGTGCAAGGCTTTGGCCGCCACCTTCATGGGCAAGGCATTATCTTGGATCCTCGCCCTCAAGCCTAAGTCCATCAAAACCTACAATCAGTTCAGGCACCTCTTCCTGAACGCATTTGCTGGGGCAGGCGAGCCAGCCCAGCCTAAGACAGACCTAGTCCGAGTCAAGCAGGCTCCGACGGAAACCACGAAAAGCTACATCTCTCGGTTTAGAAAAGTGAGCGAGCATATTGTAGATCTAGAAGAGGGTGACATCCGGCTTTGCTTTGAAGGCGGTCTCTCCTCCAGCTTCTTGAAAATGAATTTTTCCTCCAACAGGCCTAAGAGCGTGGAGGAGATGTATGAGCGAGCCTCTGCTATTGCCTCAGCAGAAGAGCCCAACGAGGCCGCCGCATGCGGCCCAGTTAAGGAAAGAATCAGCCAGGTCCAAGAGACTGGCCAGGGATCTGCCCGCGGAAATAACCAGGGCAAAAACCGTACCCGTGGGACGGACAAACTCCGAAAACTAACGGAGGAGACAGTTTTCACTCCCCTTAATGATTCTCGAGCAGTGATCATGAGAGCAAATGAACTTCCCCCTCCTCCACCCATGGGCAGAAAGCCGAATGAGAGGAGTAGGGCCAATTCTGTGAGTATCACAATGACCACGGTCACAACACCGAGGACTGCTTCCAATTGAAAAGGATCATCCAGCAGAAGATCAACAACGAGGAGTTGATAAAATGGGTACAGGGCCACAATGCCAATACGGCCAATAATGCCAATAATAACCCGCGGGTACGGACAATACGTGGCCCCGAGAGAAGGGAAAGAGGCAACGAGGACGACGACGAGTTGGGTGATTATGAGATCAATTTCATCGGAGAAGAAGCTCCAACCAACAAACAGCTCTCCCTCCAGATCAGGACCTTGGAGAAAGTCTTCTTGATCCCCCCCCATGGCTCCGGAAGAAGAGCAAGAAATCGGATTTAAGAGGAATGAACTTGCCTCCACCCTTTTCCATTCTACTCAGCCCCTCACCCTCCGTATGAAAATCAACCGAGCAAACATCGGCCGAGTTCTCATTGATACAGGTGCAGCCAGAGACATCCTCTACTACCATACTTTGGTAGGAATGAGGATGACTGAGGCAAACCTAACTCCTTATGCCGGCATGCTCGAGGGATTCACGAATCATGCGGT
Source organism: Adenophora triphylla var. japonica (assembly GCA_022495995.1). NCBI lineage: Eukaryota > Viridiplantae > Streptophyta > Magnoliopsida > Asterales > Campanulaceae > Adenophora > Adenophora triphylla. Next base: position 652,219 of record JAFEMH010000224.1, read on the forward strand.
TAGAGTAAGGGGGACAATAGAGTTTGAGGTAACTATAGGGGAGAAACCCATGCAAAAGACAGCCAAAATTACATTTATGGTGATTGATCTTCCCTCTCAATACAATGCTATACTCGGCGTAACCGCACAGGCCACATTGGGAATAGTTGCCTCCGTTCCCCACCAAAGAATCAAGTTTAATACTCCGGGCGGAGTTGCTATGATAAAGAACCAGTCCGGGAGATTCCTCAGGATGGTGGAGGAAAAAAGGAAGGCAGAAAAAGGCCAGACTTCCTGCTCGCAGAAAGAGGGCACGGAAAAACAAGTCAAGGGCAAAGCCAAAGAAATTACTCCGACGCCCATACCAATTGGCATGCTTTCTTTCCATTCCACGAAGGTGGAGCTTAAAACAAGCAGAAAGGCGAAGAAATTGGCCCCCATTGAAGGGGGATATATTGATCTGGGAATCGAGGGAAAAATAGACCGATAGGTCATATATTCCATGTTCGCGCTTCCTGAAGCAAAAGCTAACCCCCCATCCATTGTGATTGATTCCCTCCATAATCGTGAAATCAGTGACCTCAGGCCTAACGATGAGCTCGAGGAAGTGGTAATCAATTTCCACTACCCCGAGCAAACGGTTAAGGTCGGGCTGGAAATTCACCCGGAGGAGAGGAGGATGATAGAATTCCTCCGGAAAAACTGTAATGTGTTCGCATGGAGGGTGGAGGACATGTAAGTGATTAGCGAGGATGTAATCCTCCATCAAATAAACGATGACCCCACTTTCAAGAACATACATCAGAAGTCAAGATACTTCTCAACGGAAAAGGAAATAGCGATCAAAGAAGAGGTTGAAAAGCTGCTTAAAGCGGGGATAATCAAAGAGATATCTTACCCAAAGTGGCTAGCAAACGTGGTCATGGTCAAAAAGGCCAATGATAAATGGAGGATGTGCGTTGATTTTACTGATCTCAACAAAGCATGCCCCAAAGATTGTTTCCCTATTCCTCGCATAGAACATTTGGTAGATTCGATAGATGGACACAGAGTCCTGAGCTTCATTGATGCATATTCCGGCTATCATCAAATCAAAATGGCTCCCGAAGACGTCCCCTCAGTAGCCTTCATTGCTGCGGGCAAGACGTACTACTATACAATGATGTCCTGTGGGCTGAAAAATGCAGGAGCCACCTACCAATGAATGGTTAATATTGTCTTTAAAAACCAATTGGGAAGAAACCTTGAAGCCTACATTGATGACATGGTCATAAAGACAAGAGAAAATTCCCACGAGCTCGACGTGGAGGAAACTTTCTCTAACTTGCGCCGCAACAACATGAAATTAAACCCCCTTAAGTGCGCTTTTGGGGTCAAAGCGAGCAAGTTTCTCGGATACATGGTCAATCAGCAAGGAATTGAAGCTAACCCTGAAAAAATTCAAGCGCTGCTGGACATGAAACCTCCTGCCTGCGTAAAAGATGTGTAAAATCTGAATGGGCGCATCACCGCATTATGCCGCTTCATCTCGCGGTCTATAGAAAGATGCCTCCCCTTCTTCAAAACTTTAAAAGGGGGGAAGAAAGCTGATGAATTCGCATGGAGCCAAGAGTGCGGTCAAGCTTTTGAAAAGTTGAAGAGTTACCTCGGGCAGCCCCCTCTACTCAGCAGCCCGGTGCCCTGGGAAGAGCTTTTTTTATTTTTAGCAAGCATCGATCCGGGCAAGAGGCTGTTCTTGTAAGGGAGGAAAATAACTCCCAAAAACCAGTTTATTATGTATCTAAGGCACTGTCCGCCGTAGAAGGGCGTTATCTAATTATAGAGAAATTAGCTTACGTTTTGTTTGTATCTGCTCGAAAATTAAGAGCTTACTTTTCTGCACATCCTATAATTGTACTCAATGAGGCCCCGCTTAGAAAGGTTTTACATAAACCAGAGTCCTCGGGGAGAATGCTAGCTTGGTCTATCGAGCTCACTGAGTTCCAGATCACCTACTCCCCGAGAAGGACAGTCAAAGCGCAGGCTTTAGCTGATTTTGTAGCAGAAACGCCATTCAAGCTAGCGGACATCGACCTGGAAAAGAGAAAGCGAACAGAGTCAGAAGAGGCCCAAGATAGCTCAGAAGCAGAAATTACACAGCCCAAAGAGCGTCCGGAAGAAGTTTGGACTTTATTCGTGGACGGATCTGCGAGCAAGTTAATGAGTGGAGTGGGCATACTCTTGGTCGCACCCTGCGGGGAGAAATTCAAAAGAGCCTTGAGATTCAAGTTCGAAGCATCGAACAATCAGGCTGAGTATAAAGCGATTATAGCAGGCATTAAATTGGTCAGAGACTTGGGAGTTCAAAATATTGAAATAAATACTGACTCTCAGCTCACAGTAAATCAAATTAAGGGGGAATATGACACGATCAACCCAGTGCTAACTCAATACTGCGGTCTAGCCAAAACCCTTCTCAAAAATTTCACATACTATGAGATGAACCAAGTAATGAGAGAGGACAACACAGAAGCTGACCTTCTCTCCAGAATAACCGATCAGGAAGTCATGGACTTAGATACGAACTGCCAGATAGAATTCACAGAAAGACCTGCTATAGATCGGATTCAAATAAGCAATATTGGAGATCAGGAAAGGGATTGGGTAGATGAAATCAAGGATTACATCGAGAAGCAAACCCTCCCCGAAGATCAAACAAAGGCTAGAACCATCAAAAAGATGTCCGCATAATACCTCATCCTGGACGGGGTATTATTTCGGCAATCATTCACCAAGCCTTTGTTGAGATGCGTCAAAACTCACATGGTCACCAATTTACTCTATGAGATCCATGAAGGAGTTTGTGGCGGACATCCTGTTGCTCGCACACTCTCGAAAAAAATCAAATTCCAAGGATTTTATTGGCCGACGATGAGGAGAGACGCAGAAGAGTATGTAAGAAAATGTGATAAATGCCAGCGGTTTGCGGACATCCTTAGACTCCCATCAACAGAGCAGACTTTGGTTATACCATCATGGCCGTTTGATACATGGGGGATTGAACTAATAGGACCGTTCCCTACCGCTCGAGGAGGCATTAAGTACGCAGTAGTGGTCGTGGATTATTTTATAAAGTGGACTGAAGCAAAGGCTTTAGCCACTATCTCTGAAGAGAATGTTATAAACTTTGTACACGATCACATCTGGTGCAGATTTGGGGTCCCACGAGCAATAGTCTCATACAATGGCACTCAGTTCTCTACAAAATTCACAGCTGAATGTGAGAGAATGAGAGTTGAACACCGCCAATCCGCAGTGGCGTACCCCCAAGCCAACGGCCAAGCGAAGGCCGCAAACAAATTAGTCCTATCCGCCCTAAAGAAAAATTTTAAAGGATGAGGAGGACGATGGCTGGACGAACTCTGGACCACATTATGGGTTGTCTGCACAACGATCAGAAATTCAACGGGAGAAACTCCTTTCTCACTCACGTATGGGTCAGAGGCAATGGCTCCAGTGGGAGTAGCCCTACCATCGTACAGAGTCACATACTTCGATGAATCTCAAAATGAGGAAAACAGAAGTTATGACCTGGACGATCTCGAAGAAAAGAGAATACGAGCAAATGAAAAAATGGTGAATTACAAGCAAAAAGCGAAGAAGCATCATGATAAGAGAGTGAATAAGAGAAGTTTTTCAGTTGGAGATTGGGTACTCAGAAACATTGAAGTACAAGGGACCCAAGCAGGTTTCCACAAGCTCTCCCCTAAATGGGAAGATCCGTACGAGGTTACTCAAATAATCAAAGAGGGTACCTACAGATTGCGGACAAAGAAAGGAAAAGACCTCAAAAATGCTTGAAATAGCGATCACCTTAGAAAGTATTACTTTTAAATCTTTGTGGATACAGATGTCGGTAAGTTCAAGGGCTAATAAGCCCCTACCTACTGTTGCGCGGACTATTGCCTCACGACCACAATCTGCATGCCCAATAAAAGTAGCTTGCCTTGGCTCTTTTAAAATTACTCTACGGATTGGAAAATCTAAATAAGCGTAAGTGGAAGGGAGTGATCAAAAAAGTTTTAAAAGCCAAATAAACGAGAAGGGGTTAAGGCCCCAAAATTGTTCATGGCCATAACAAACACAATCATAGAGAAAAAGGACTGACTCTCACAAAAAACTCAAGTAGTTTTGAATAAAGAGTTATAACTCATAAACGAGGTCATAAGGCCTACCATGCCCACAAACCACGGCATTGAGTCAGAAAAAATTGGTCTAAGTCAAATAAGCTGAAAAAAGAAAAAGCAAGGATACACGCTGGTAAAAAAGTATTGATATAAATATCAAAGTATCCAAATATTGCACAAAATTAAAGCAGCCTAAAAGGACGAGTAGTTAAGAAAAATACTTCTATTAATAGGAAAAATGATCTACACATCCTACAATCTATTACAAAAGAAGGAAAATAAAAATCCTAAGCTAAAAGCTGAGAAAAATTAGGGGCATTCTCTTGGGTAGCTTCAGTTGATGGAGTGGGAGAAGGAAGATTGGCAGTTATAACAGCAGTTGAGGGAACATCATTTGTTTCAGCAGCTGGAGCAGTCACGGGTAGTTCAGTAGAAGGAGCTGGTCGTGGTCCAAATAAATCACTGACTGCAGGCCCATTAGGGAACAGGTGAGCAGCAGCTTCTTCGTAGGATAGTTTCTCGTCTCCAAACCTCATCTTATCCATTTCGCCGATGAGGTTTGTGGCGGCGACCGCGATAACGGGAGGCAGAGACAAGGCCGCTGCAAGCTCTAAATTTTTAACCTCCTCCTCAGCCAGAGGGACCAAGGCATGCTTGGGCAGGCAAAGATCATCAGTGGAGATCAATGAGCCTATTAAGGCCAACTGCTCCACTGAGAACTTACCCGTAGCAGTAAAGTTCAGTAGCTGAGTTTGGCAGGAAATCTCATGCTGTGCAGAGGCTTCAGCAGAGATCTCGTCCTGATACTCCTCCGACTTCTTAAATTCTTCAACTGCCTCCCTGCGGGCAGCTAGCAGTTGGGCGTCCTTCTCCAGCTCAAACTGCCTCAAGGGTAGCAGCTGCTCGGAGAGCTCATCAGCCTTAGCCTCCAAGATCGAGACTTGCTTCTTGGAAGCCTCCATCTTATCCACCATCTCCGCATTCCTCTTTTCCAACTCAGCCTTATGCCCGCGGAGCTCATCTCGCTGCCCCTTGGACTTATCCAACTCCTTCTCCACCACAGCCAACCGATCTGTGAAGCCCTTCAAATCTGCTTCCTTCTCAGTAAGGGAGTCAAACAGGGTCTTCACCTTCTCCTCAGCCTTTTTCAGGTCCCTGCACTTATCTGCCAGAATTTTAGTTTGCTCGGAGAGGTCAGCAGACTGCTCATCCGTGATTTCCCTCAACCGCATGATCTTATTGCCCGCCTGCGAAAGAAAGGATCAGTAATCAGGATAAAGTTGAGAGCCTAGTGTTAAATTAAAAAGGGGGACGGGTCTTACCTCAGTTAAAGCAAGGCCAATATCTCCCATGAGGGCAGCAGCATTCTCCTTGGCTGCTACATTCTTGTAGAAGTCAGGGGCATAGAGCCGGTTCAGAAGACCAAGCCCTCCAACGGATTGATGGGGCCCGCGGGCGTAGAGATCTACCCCTTTTATTGCGGACACATCATCCAGTTTTTTCTTCAACGCCCATGCTTGGTCGCGGGTGCTAAGAGGCGCAAGGGGGTAAAAGATAGAGAAGACCGTGCCCCCCTGGTTGAAGTAAGAGCTGGGGCAGTGAAGGTGGAGGCTTGGGCCTGTGTGCCATCCCCTTTATGGGTTTTTCGCGGCCTCTCCTTTGCCGCAATATTCGCGTCATAAGCGGACCTCTTCCTCATGGGATCAGTTTGACCGGTGGAAATGGTGCGGTCAGTTGGATTGGATCTGCGAGCAGAAGAAACAGGGGGAGGACCCCTTGGCGGTAGGGTCAAGTCCTTCGTAGTAGGGACTCCCTTCACTCCGGCCAAAGTGGCACAAGAGGATCTGTTAATCAACGGGCGAGTAGTCACACTCGCACAATTTCTTGGCCTTTAGTTCAGCAGCACTAAGATTGGCCATCGAAAGAGTATTCGGCTGGATCTACTCTGAAATAAAAAAAGAGTTGGTTAAAATACAATCCAAGAAAACAAAAGGCAAGTAATAAGCAGTTTTCTCAAAAGACAGAATAGAGACCGATTCATTCCGGAGGCTCGCATTCTACGCCCATCATGCAAGTTTTGCAATCGGCCTCGAAGTCGAAAAACTCATGCACCCTCCAATCAGGGTCACGAAGATGGGGCCCTATTTTTACCCTAGGGGCATAGTTGCTACCCTCCCTCCAAGGGGCCACCCCTGAGTAGATCAACAAAGGCTCACTATCCACAATAGCGCCCACGTTAAACACGGGCTGAACTCCCTCGATTATGTACTTGGCCAAGTAAGTCTCCAGGGCAAACTTGTAGGGCCTCGGACAGAGCTGGACTAGGGTAGGAACCGGAGGCCACCCTAACCGGAACAGGGATGGAAGGTTTGGAGAAGGACCACCCGAACTTAGAATCTATGACCAAAATGTTCCGCTGGTTCCATTGGTCAAATTTGTTGGAAGGAGCAGATAAGGTCCGGGCAGAGTTGTTCTTCGCTTTCAGGCCCAGGTTGTCATTGGTTATCTGATTTTGATAATAGGCATAAAGCCTGGAAAGGGAGGGTTCGTAGCCCAAAACCCTGCAAACGGTTATGAAGGAGCCTAGGGCTCTAATGGCATTAGGGCGGGTGCATGGGGAGGCAGCAGTTGAAATCAAGGAAAATGTCGATTAAGGGATCAAGGGGAAGTCTCAGTCCATTCTCGAACTAAGCCCCATAGAAAACACAGGCCCTATTGTCCTCGCGGACATCAGCAATCGTCTCCGGTCTCATTTTTCCTTTCTTCGTCTCCACCTCCAGAAGAGGGCGGACACGGAAGGCATTTGGGTCAATAGCATAAGTGGTATAGATTTCTTGCTCCCAGTCAATAGGGGCCGCTTCCTTGCCCTTCCTCTTCTTACCGCGGCCAAGATTAGCCTCAACCACGTGACTCTTTCCGCGGGCAGGGGCCTCGTCCTCGAAATCCTCCCCAAAGGCATCAACGATCCTCGTGGCCTCCTCGCGGGTGTCTTCCACCGTCTCCGTGCTCGGAGAGCCAAAGAGACTGGTAGATGACCCTTTGGAGGGTTCCACCACAGCTTCCTCCTCTCCGCCTCCGGTCACCTCCATCTCATCACCATCATCATCACTACTTCCCAGGTCCACTACGAGCACATTAGGGGCCTTGGTCTGGGCTTCGGGAAATATGGTATTAAGGGGTTCCACGTCCAAAGGGTCACTAAAATCCTCTGCGGCCAAGCACTGGTCCTTATTCATCTGGTCAAGATCCATTAGGGCAACTTTCTCCCAATCAGTTATTACTCTATGGTTAGGGATCGCTCTTCTCACCAGTTCAACAGCGTTCAAAGCCGAATCTCTCTCGCGGGGAAACCTGCACAGAGTCCCCATCACAAAGTTTCTTAAACGGTTAACATCCCCCAACACCAATACATCACCGTTCACAACCAGTTTCTTCTTGGCCTCCCACAATCGGGGTGGGACAAAAGGCCCCACTGATATTTCTCACAAAAGTATTGGAAGGACTCCAAAGACAGCCTAATCCACCCAAAAGCCACCTTTCTATAGATGCCCCCTGTCTGTTTACAAACAACAAAGGTATCTGGAGTGGCTCCACTTTCTAGTTATACCAGACGGATTGGACCAAACTAACGGGTCGTCATCAAATCCAGAAGAAACAGAAATAGAGATGAAGAAAGAAATTAAAACACAAAATTACTTACGGATTTGGAAAAGGAGTAAGAAAACGCTAAGCACAGACAGCAATTTCTCTCTCTCTCTCTCTTTAATGGCAATATGAAGGCTTGAAGGTGATAAAAGGGTGAAAGGGTTGAAGGGTTTGGTATTTATAGGCCTACCAATACGGGTTAACCCGTATTAATTAGCCCATAAACCATTCCCCTCGAACCGCGAACCGGCGCCAAACGTTTGGAAATTCGAAAATTCATCAGTCAGCATTTATGGCGCCTCTTGGATGGCTGACACGTACCCTCTCCGTGCACATCCTCACGCGCGCTGTCTCTTCACCTGCCAAGGGGCCCACCAGTTTAACCGGGAGGCAGAGCCTTACAGCTTCTACAAGCTTCCCCACGTGCCTCTCACATGTGCCTATTTGCACGGGAGGCAGAGCAAAACTAGTGAAAAACGCCAACACTGGTGCCCGCTTAGGATGCGATCCGACAAAACTGAGCTTAACTAGTAGCTTCTTGCTCAGACCATAAATAATCATTCACTTGGAGCTAGGGGCCACTGATGAGCCCGGACCAGCTAGACCGGGCCCAAGCTCGATCTGGTCCAAAGGCCCAGCATGACGTGGCATACCCAAGACCGCCAGGATCAAGACCGCAGACAGATAGGCCCTCAGGGTCTAGATCGCATTCCTCTCATACCGTCCAGTACGTCAAGACCGAAGGGATCCAGACCGACAGCCAGGTGACCGCAGGAGTTGTGACCGTTCCATCCGTGTTCGCGTCAATTATCATTGACCGCGCCCAAGATGTTGACTGCGGTCTCATACCAGACTCCCGGTTATCTCACCAGACTCCCGGTCGATATCAAAGCTTATTGAGCAAGTTTACTTACTGGCTCTGACATGCAAGTAGTCGGCTCACTCCCATCACATTTAATGTGGCTCAGTCAGGCGCCTACTATGGCATTCAATGCGCCGCGCCAACTCTCCCAAATACACGGCTCCCGTCCCTATCAACGACATCCCCTCTGACAGTGAATCTTCCTTCCTTGACAGAGCTAATCAGATAGGGACACGTGTATCCAGTCAAAGACTAAGATGTCCTTTAGGGCTGACCTCATGGCTTACGTCAGCGAGCAGCTCTCCATTGCCTATAAATAGAAGACCTTTGTCCTCTTGGACAAGGTAAGTGTCAAATTGATATTGTAAGTCATTGTCTAAACCCTAAACACATACACACACTCAAGACATTCAAAGTCTTATTATCTCAGTAATCTTACTCTCACACCCGAGGGCCTGAGTTGGATTAACATCCAACTTTAACCTTAACGGTGTCTGCTTTGTTGTGTTCTAGGTACATCCACAAATATATCCAGCCAAATATCCTACCAACCATTCAAACCCCAAAAGCACAAGCGTCATCAATATGATTTTTATTTATGCTGTTCTCAACCGTTGACAACTTTGTGCACTTTTATTGTCACAGTCAGTACTTAATAATATTTTCAGTTAATATGAATAATAATTGTTATTATTATTTGTACGTGAAAGTATGAAGGAAACTATAGAATTTATTTATTTTTCAAAATTTAAGGGGTCAAACTACTATCAATATTTTCTTTTTAATAAATGTAGGGGCTAAAATGCATAACTTAAAACTCGAGGGGGGGTCAATTGATCCCCTTGGCCTATGGTGGCTCCCTGAGTTTTTGTAACGGTTAAATAAGCACTTTACTGCCACTAAGTTCATATGAGCTTACAATGTAGGATCTAATGTTTTATTTTTTGCAATTTAGTACATTATGTTCGCACTTTGTTGCACTTTAGGACAAAAATGGATGACACTTGACGAAATCTAATGAAATAGACGAAAAATATAACGAGCACCTTTCAAATTCACATTTTCATCCCCATAAGTTTCATATTCAAAAAATATATATATTGTAAGAATAAATTCTAATAAATCAAATATTATTAAATAATACATATAAATTATTTTAAAAACATATGAATAAAATTAACATAATATGTATGAAAAATATAGAGCAATCTTAAAAGAGAAAAATATCAATTTTTATTTACCTTAAGAAAAATTTCCCTCCATTCCAAAAAAATACGTTATATATAAAAAAGCAAAAAATAAACTTTGTTTCTTTTTTTCTTTTCTCGAATTAAAAGGGGTATTCACTAATTTCTTATGTGGATAATTAGGGAGGCAGTGGCTTGTGGGGAAGGGAGAGAGAAGCTATAGAGAAAGAAGGATTTTTATTTTTTAATGTGGCAGTTAGATTATTTGAGGAATTTGAGGGAGTTAATTTTTAAAGAGTATTATTTTTATGCTAGAAAAAAGGTTATATTATAATGTTTAGGATATTAAGTTTTTTTTTATATATAAAATCAATATAATTTTTCTTAAAGATTATGCAATTTTTATTGCAATTTTATTTTCTGAAATCTGTAAATAAAAATCATTCAAACATATAGTTTTTTCTTTTCTAATATTTTTCTATTTTATTCGTATTATATTAATTTTTCGAGAATATTTATATGTCATTATTTAATAGTAATAGTTTTTAATATAATTAATATTACCACATATTTTCATAAAATAATTAAAGTTTAGGGCAAAAAATATAAATTTATAAGACGCTCGTTACACTTTCCTTCTATATATTTCGTTAACTTTTGCAAATGTCATCCATTTTTGTCTTGAATTGCAACAAAGTGAGAACATAGTAAAATAAATAGCAAAAATTAGATCCTACATTACACGTTACAAATTCGTATGAATTTAGTGACATTAAAATGCTATTTCCCTTTCTTTCTTTTTTTCTTTTTTTTTTTTTTTTTTTTTTTGAACACATGTACATAACTAGCCAAAGAGTGACATCATGGTGTTAAAAGATCTACATTCAAACATGATAGCAAAAAAGCTAATTATGATAGCTTTATGATAAAATATGCTAATTATAAGATAATTTCTTAAAATAAACTGTTCATTTATAAAAATAAGTGCGAACGAGATATAATTATCAGGAAGCTATATTTATAAAAATAAGTGCTAATTATGATTACTTTTTTTTTAGCTCTTTAAGAAAATGAAGTGCTGAATTTTAAGGAGAAAACTCAATAACAAGACATTTTAAATTAAAACACTTTATTCGAAAATACAGACATTTTAAACTAAAACGCCTTTAAAATAAACAACTAAACTGTGTTTTGAATGCAGAAGTAGTCATGACTAAATTTAAGCCTAACTTTTAGGCCTATTGATTAAAATCAACTCCTATAAATTTTAAAAGTTAATAATTGAATTTCAAATGAATGATTGTGATTGGTGGATGATGGAAAGATTAGCCAATGATATTGTGTCACTTGGAGTTTTCTAGGAGCTTGAAAAACTTTTGTTATTATATATAGTAGATTCACAAACTCCTTTTTTTTCAGATTTGTGAGTGACTTCTTTATAATCATTTTTGGCTTATTTTGATTAGAATTTATTTTTTATATTTATGTTTGTATTTATTATTTTGATTTTGATTTTGATTTTGATTTTGATTTTGATTTTGATTTTGATTTTGATTTTGATTTTGATTTTGATTTTGATTTTGATTTTGATTTTGATTTTGATTTTGATTTTGATTTTAATTTTAATTTTAATTTTAACTTTAACTTTTATTTTATAAATTTTCGTCTATATTTTGATTTTATTTCTTGCTTTTTTCTATTTCTTTTATGTTTGTGAATGTTTCTTTCACTTTTTAATTATTAGAATTTTAATTTTCGTTTTTTATTTGCATTTTATTTTTTCGTGTTTTTATATTGATATTGATTTTCTTTTGTGCATTAGATTTTTTTTCTTTCTTAATTATTAAAGTTTTTTTCATTTTGCTTTTGCTCTTTTTGTAAGACAATTATTTGTGCTTCAATCCATTTTCATTTTTAACTAATTTATTGTATAAAATCAACCCCAATAAATTTTAAAAGTTACTAATTGAATTTCAAATGGATGATTGTGATTGGTGGATGATGGAAAGATTGGCTAATGATATTGTGCCACTTGGAGTTTTCTAGGAGCTTGAAAAACTTTTGCTATTATATACTCCCTTCGTCCCGCTAGAAGTGTCACTTTTTATCCAAAATGGCGTCCCATTTGAAGCGTCACCTTTCCTAAAAAGGAAATATTTTATTAATATTCTATTATCTCATCCACTATTTCCTCCACTAATTCTCTCTCCTCTACACTCACAACACTTTTTAAATTCACTATTTCCTCCACTAATTCTCTCTCCTATTTTCAAATTACACTCACAACATTTTTTCTTCCCACACTTTTCCTTAATTTGCGTGTCACCCTTAAAAGGGTGACACTTCTAGCGGGACGGAGGGAGTATAGTAGATTCACAAACTCCTTTTTTTCGAATTTGTGAGTGACTTCTTTATAATCTCTTTTGACTTATTTTGATTAAGATTTGTTTTTTATATTTATGTTTCTGTTTATTATTTTGATTTTGATTTTGATTTTGATTTTGATTTTGATTTTGATTTTGATTTTAACTGAGAGAAGACATGGTGCTTGGTAGGAAAAAAAAAAGTCCAAGTGGCTCTCGAGTAATCATCAACAATAGTTAGAAAATACTTACAACCATTCAAAGTTGTGGTTCTATAAGGTTCCCACAAGTCACAATGAATCAATTCAAACTAGGAATTTTTAACGGTGGTTCTTCAAGGAAAAGGTAGAGCATGTTGTTTAGCAAATGGACAAACATTACATTCAGAAATGATGTTTGATGAAGAGTTAAGAGTCATGAGAATTTTGTAAGATATGCTTGAGAAAGGACAATAGACCCATCCCCTCATCTTCTTCTCTACCCCCTGTCTCTTTGTCCGGTCATCTTTTTCGGTTATACATATATAGATCGCCGCTCCCGGATCTTCTCCATCAACATTCGATTATTTCCTCATTTTAACAAATCCATCTCTTTCTCGTTTTATATCTAGATCTATATCTAAATCTTGATCTACATCTAGATCCATTTTCCTCCATCTGTTTATCTTTTCAGATCTAGATTCATTTTTTGAGATTGGGGTTACAATTATGAGTTTTTGGCAATAATGGTGGTGGCTTGTAACAGCCCCATCATTTGAACAATGATAAATTGGGTAAATTGTATTCATTTTCAACAAGAACAATTCAGTAGCAACAACCAATTCAACAACAATGGAAATTAATGACTAAATTGTAGAAGAACAACTATGGCTACACATTAGATTAAGCTACTCCTACTGGAAACAAGTAGAACAAAATAACAACAAATCAATCCACGCCAACAACTATGCCCTCCCTCTGCAATATATATGCTGAGTTCCATCCTCCATCCCCGTGATTCTCATTCCAGCCCTCACACGCGTCTCATTTCCATCACGAGCTTTTCACGTGGTCAGTTACACCGCAAATCACCAAACTACCCCCACTTATAGCAGCACAAGTACTAAAGTGCCCTTGCTCATTAAGTCGACTGTTACAATACTCCCTCCTTATAACAGCCTTGTCCTCAAGGCTGGAAATAAATGAAACCTTGAATCAATTCTCGTTGCATCCTTGCCTCTCACCTTCTTCTTGGACCTATCTCAACGAGGGTTTATTTGATTCTTCCATAAATATCACCCGAATGTCCACCATGGCAGCCCACATGCATCTCCCGAATAATTTGTCTATTATATCATCCCAGTCCAAGTTCTTTAAGCTGGGCAAGTCCTCGTCAAGGTCCATATCAAACTGACCATTACTTACACCACCTACCATCTTCTTTGGCCTCACTTTGTTAAGACGAGCGTACAGATTGAATTTCTTAATCAGCATGCTTTTACTGTACTGGAATGACACTTCTTCCATTAACGATTTTGAGGCAAAGTTCCACGGCCATTTATCTTGATTAAATTTTGTAGTGACTCCATTCATAAGCTTACGAGCAAGCAAGAATACTAGCTTGGAGTTCATGATTGCTTCAGTTAGTTCCATCTCAACCTCCTCCTTCAATATCGCAGAGAAATCAACCTTTGCAGTATTTGTGAGATCGCCTAAGAGCTTAACTACCTTTGTATAAAAATTGTTATCCTGGATAACCTTTGCAACTACAAGAACAACTTTTCCACAATCCATTTTTGAAGCCATAGCAAATTCAACACCACCTCCAAGAGTCATAATTGCAGCTAAAGTACCAAAACATACAGTATTTCGAACTGAACCTCCTAGTGCTGCAGTAATTATACTCCCAGCTTTAAAGCCAACATCATATGAAAGGCGAGAGCTATATTCTTCATTACTGCCACTGAAATTATACGAATAGCTTAAATTTACATCACATGCATTCACAGCAGCCCATAGAGCAGCACCTATTGCAACCAAATCATCTAGATTGAGGATGGTATATGGTGCGTTTTCAATCAGTTCCATGGCAACTTCCTGAACTGCCAGAATATGTCTTAAACCTCCAACAAGAACAACATCATGGACACTATTCTTATCCAGCTTATTAAGATTTTCACCTCCCAAATGTGTATCATCGGCAGTAGACTCCACCTTAAAATTACCTTCTTTAATTGTGAGCAGCGGTGCATCAAAAGTACCTCCACTTGAACCAAATATGAGTACATTTTTCTTCTTGATTGCATTTCTAAGTTCAGAATATGCTACAACTAAAGTTTCACCCTCGCAATGAGCACGAAAGAACTTACATTGACATTTGCTTCGCTTGCTCTTTATTAAATAAGTGGCTTTTTTCCTAACCAACTTAGCCAAATTTTCATCAGCCGTATATTGCTTCCAAATAGTAGGGCAATCGAGATTGACATTACCTTTTTCATCCCTTGTCACGGTGTACAAAACCTGCTTAGAATCTTCCTTCATTTTGACCTTCTTCTTTCCCATAAACCCGTCCCCATTCTGAACATAACCAGAAATCCTCACATTCCATGAATCTTCATATCTCACTGGTATGTTATCAAACACATATCTCGCATCAATTAACAACTTCTTCCTCACATACTCACCTATCAACCACGAGTTGATCTCCCAAGGGTAATTTGACTCAAACCAACGACAAGCATTCTCAATCTTAGAATTACAAAACCATTCCCACAGTGGAACATCAAACCTTATAGCAACTGCTGGAATTCGAAACCCATAGTACCTACTAGCATTTTCCGTAAAATTCCCCTTCATCTTGCCCTTTTTCTTTTCTAAAAACAGGTCCCCTTTTTGAACATAATCAGATATCAAATTCCATGAAACATCACTTCTCACAGGCATTTTATCAAACTCTCCCCTCACATCAAGTAACATCTTCTTCCTCACATACCCATCTATCAAGCATTTCCAGGAATTGACCTCCCAAGAGTACTTCGAACCAAACAATCGATAAACATCATCAATTACAAAGAATCGTGACACTCTCATTTTGTCTTTGCTTAGGAGTCATTGGAGTATGCAAGGACTGCCTCAGTAACTTTTAGAACTTTATCATTATCTTCCTCTATACCCTCTATTTCCTGATTATCACCACTAGGATCATCCAACTTGACACTATCAGTATTTGCAGCCTCCTTTTTTGCATCATCAGTTTCATTCTCACCTTCAATGGCACCCATCAACACCTTGTTT
This sequence comes from Adenophora triphylla var. japonica, assembly GCA_022495995.1. Lineage (NCBI taxonomy): Eukaryota > Viridiplantae > Streptophyta > Magnoliopsida > Asterales > Campanulaceae > Adenophora > Adenophora triphylla. The sequence continues at coordinate 667,693 of JAFEMH010000224.1, forward strand.
TGCTTATACACCGCATACATATGAGCTCCATAAACTGTATGTGGTTCAAGCCATTTAACATATGATTTACTTCCGTCCTCTAGTCCAACAATGAAAAACTCAAGGAAAAAGCTTTCATCCAATTTTTCGCACATATGTGAGCCTACTTTCTCCAACTGGGCACGAATTATCTTGAACTCATCATAATAATCATCCAACGAACCTGTTTGCACAACCCTCTCAAGGATTGCGTGCGAGTCATTTTTAATTCACTTCTATCTCTAGGAAGTTCAAGGAGGAGCTGCTGACCAACTCCAATGACAAAACAATCATTATCCCCGATTTATTTGTCACCAATTAAACTCCCAAATCCATTCCGTTGACTAGAAATTCATTGGCGAATTCATTTGGTATTCGACCGGTAGTATTGAGGGTTCCATGGAGGTGTTTGGTTCAAGGCAATGTATGGGCTAACAAACCGATTAGGGGGTAGATTATTGTCTTTGTGGATATTGAGTGTCTTGGCCAGAAATGTGAAAATTAGGATTGTAGACAGTTGGGTTATAAGGTGATGAATACAGATTTTGTGCATCGGGGTACAACTGGTGAGAATTAATGGGTGAGATTGTGTGATTGTGAGAATAATTTCCTGAAGAATAGGTTGAGATTTGAGGAGTATATGAGTAATACCTTGAACAATCAACATTTAGACCTTCAATTCCTCCTCCCATGGGCCGATGGGGTACAATTTCTCCTTGAGAACTCTTCATCCAACCCTCTGTTTGCCCTTGATAATCCGTCCGAAGACGCCATGGATACGAAATGTCCGTGAATCGACCGCTCTGATACCACTTGTAACAGCCCCATCATTTGAACAATGATAAATTGGGTAAATTGTATTCATTTTCAACAAGAACAATTCAGTAGCAACAACCAACTCAACAACAATGGAAATTAATGACTAAATTGCAGAAGAACAACTATGGCTACACATTAGATTAAGCTACTCCTACTGGAAACAAGTAGAACAAAATAACAACAAATCAATCCACGCCAACAACTATGCCCTCCCTCTGCAATATATATGCTGAGTTCCATCCTCCATCCCCGTGATTCTCATTCCAGCCCTCACACGCGTCTCATTTCCATCACGAGCTTTTCACGTGGTCAGTTACACCGCAAATCACCAAACTACCCCCACTTATAGCAGCACAAGTACTAAAGTGCCCTTGCTCATTAAGTCGACTGTTACATGGCTGTGTGGTGGTTGTGGTGAGGCTGATTATTGGTGGTTAGGTTGATTGAGTTGTTGAAGTAAAAAAAGGAGAAATTACAAAAATGGAAAAATAATTATCATAAGAAATATTTAATATTTTAATTGTTATTGTTATTGCTTAAAACAAATTGATAATTAAGAAGTAAATAATGAAATATTTTTAAATGGAAATTGATTTTTTTCTGAGCAAATGAAAATGTTTTTTTCTTATGAGCAGGTGACTGCTTTTTTTAAAAGAAACATAATTATAATTAAGTTAAAAAACAAGAAATATATTTATATGTTTTATAATATGTAATTAAATGTTTTGATTGTAATCCCTATAAACTAGGCTATAAACTTGTAATATTTTTTACTTTGAAATTTTACACTCGGAATCGGTAAATACTAAATACAATACAGGGAACGAAAAATACAGGGAACGAAAAATTTCAACCCTGCCCTTGCCCTACACGAGATGTTGTGAAACGAGTTATCTCGCCGGATTTGCGCCGCCGGCCATATCTCCGGCACCGCTGATTATTTTGCTGATCCCAACGGTCAATATGAGCGCCTGAGAGATGCGAACATACCCCAAAAATTTGACGACGATCCAACGGTTAATGAAGCGGGAATTTGATTTTTAATATAGCGAAGCCGGATTTGCGCCGTCGGCCATATCTCCGGCACCGCTGATTATTTTGCTGATCCCAACGGTCAATATGAGCGCCTGAGTGATGCAAACATACCCCAAAAATTTGACGACGATCCAACGGTTAATGAAGCGGGAATTTGATTTTTAATATAGCGAATTTTTGGAGATTTTCGTCAGTTTTCGCCGCCGGCCATTTCTCCCTCTCCGGCAATTATTTGGAAGATCCCAACGGTCATCATGTGCGCCTAGGGGATGCGACCAAAGCCCAGAAGTTTCACGACGATCCAACGGTTAACGAAGTCGAAATTCAATTTTTATATATGCGATTTGGTTTTGATTTTTTGCTGAAAATTTGGTTCGAATTCTGGCCATTTGGCCGAAATTTTTTGTTTATATGGGTATTTTGATAATTTTGTTGGTTCCCTGTATTTTTTGTTCCCTGTATTTAACCATATCCCTCGAAACCTTTTGATAGTTTATTATTTCATTTTGCATTGATTTCCTATTTTACCCCTTGAATATTGAGTCACAGATTTCCTATTTTACCCCTTGAATATTGAGTCACGCATATCACATGCTCATTTAACAAAAAAAACAAACGTAGTTAGCCGAGATACCTTGAACGAGCATAAAAAAATAACTGTCCCTAAACACGCCTTTTAAACACAGAAAAGTCACTATTCATTTTATTATCATAAAACTAAATATTGAGAAAGTGGAAAACCAGAAAATTTATAAATCTTGCCATTAAAATGTATAAAAAGCACACATTTTCAAAGTCTCTTAAAATTAAATTGAAATTTGAATATTCATTAACGGACGGAGGGAATACTAGTTTTTGTACAATCACTTTTACATAAATTGTTTCGTTACATGAAAAAAAATTCACACACACAACAAAGTTGGAATCAAACGTCTACCTAGAATAGGATTTCCTCGTCTAGACAACCTTTTTATCAGGCAGAGGCCTCCCTGTCAGACAAGCACGCGTAAGTTGGAACCCTATGCTCAAAAGCAAAATAGCAAACTTAAATCAAATGAATTTCTAAATATGCGTCTATTTTTATCTTAACAAGGAAATTGACATAGATGAGTTCTAAGAAATTTTAATACCATATACACATAAATATACTTACTACCCGTCACTTGTGGTATCGAAAGTGTACCAATGATCATGGATGTCATATTTGCTAAAGGTGAATTCGGTAACTTGCTATAAAATGGTCACTCAATAAGAAATACAGTACATTTTTACGGACACCCATTTTCGGAAGGGTTAATCTCACTTTGCTACCCTATGGTTTACATGTATCACAGGGGAGTTTGTAGTTTAAAGTTTCTCACTTTTAGGGCCTAGACTTTTCATTTTGTATCAATCCGGAGCCTATACAAAAAAATTGTTATATGTTTGACGGAAATTGGCATGAGGCGTGAAACACATTTTTTTCATGGGCTTTTGGTCTTTTCACAAATGTGGTACGAAAAAATGTCTCTAATTTAGTACCAGCAACAAGCCCCTACCACTCCCTCGCCTTCTTAAACGCATCCAATCCCTTCAACCACCAGTATATGGATTACATGGAGGCAAATTGAACTTATACTCCGATGGGCTGGTAGGGCCTTCCAAGAGAGGTATATCTGGAGCAGAAAGTCCAATAAGGGTAATGATCTTTGAGAAGATCACAAGGTGCCGAAGGATAGGGCGTGAAAGCTAGTATGTAGGTTAGTTGAGCGGGATATCCTTCCAATGGTAGTGGGGCTGTACCGTTAAAGCTCCTGTATTAGGAATCACAATAGGTGTACTAGTAATTGTTTGGTTAGAAAGAGAAATATCTACAGGGATACAACAGTGTATTGGCCCTGAATATGCCGGACCTTTGAAAAATTTTCAAGCTCTAGCAGCTAAGTTATTTGGTAATTCTTTTTGGTTATCACCTTGTGGGAAGTGTTAGACAATATATCTCATATTTTCTAAATATCTAAACACGGACTAATTTATAGACTTGAGGTGCTATTCCCTTTATCACCAATTGGTTTTAAGTAGGAACCCCTAATATAGTTTATTAATGGTCCAGTCCAAGCCCATGCTCACACTTGGTCCTCTCTATATTTCTAACCTATTCTAATTCTATGACGGTATCAGAGTCACCGATCTATGGTGGTCTGATCACTTCAGATGCTTTTACATGGACCCTCTAACATGGTCTACTATCTTCTATCTTCTACAATGTCCATGTCTCCACATGCTCGACCCTCAACATTCTCTTCGGGTCAGACGTGAGGGGGCGTGTTAGACAATACTCCCTCCGTCCCATTTCAAGCTTCACCTTTTGCCAAAACGGGTGTCCCGTTAAAAGCTTCACCTTTCCTAAAATGGCAAATAATCTTTACTATTCCACCCACTCATTCTCTCTCCTATTTCACTTTTATACTCACAACACTTTTCAAATTTACTATTCCCTCCACTCATTCTCTCTCCTATTTTACTTTTACACTCACAACACTTTCTCCACGTACCTTTTTCCTTAATTTGCGTGCCACCTTCACCATCATGAAGCTTGAAATGGGACGGAGGAAGTATATTTCATATCTTCTAAATATCTAAACATGGACTAATATATAGACTTGATAGGCTACTCCCCTAATCACCAATTTATTACAAGGTGAATCACCAGTATAGTCTATTATTGGTCTAGTCCAAGCCCATGCTCACATTTGAGTTTCTCTTTTACTTTTGACCCAATTCTATTTCTATGAAAAATGACTTGTGGCTGTGTAGGCTAGAATGGAGGAGTCATCGTTGTGAGAGTACGAAGATCCGGTCGCATAGGAGGAGGATCTACTATAACAACGGAGGCGTCTTGGAATGGAGGTTGGTGGGTCGATGGTGGGGATATGCTCGGGGAGCTTCTCGAGGGGTTTGCAACACTAGCATTGTCCCACATTTGGGTAGAGTTTCTTCCGGTGTATCCCAAATTTCATCACAAATTCCAATTTAATTTAGGTTTTAGTCAAATTTGGTGGTTGAGAGAGAGAAAGAGGGTGGGTGAGAGAGAAAAAAAAGAGACTTTGATTTCTCTCCGTAAGCACCACCTAGTGAGAGAGAGAGAGAGAGAGAGAGTGGTGTATGTTCAGAGGTATTCATGGAAGGTAAGACCAGTTTGAAAATTTCATCTTGTTCCTCATGGTGTTAAGGTATTTGAAGCAAGAAGATTAGGCACAACTAAAATGGTCAAAATGTAGGTGGATGAGTACTGGGTGGGTAGTGAGAGAAGACATGGAATCTTGACCCATATTGGAAGGTAGACCAGATTGTCTTCATCTTATTGCTCAATGTGTGACTGTTATGTTAAATGGTTTGTTTTTTCAGGTAAAATGAGAAAATTAAAATTATGGGCTCCTCTCCTAGGTTAAACATGTAAAATTTGGGATAGTAAAATGAGATTAACCCATTTTAGGGATGGAGGGAGTACTACTAAATCTTACACTCTCTCTATTCCGTAAGTTAATCCCACTTTGACTTTTATGGTCAACTCAATCGATATTTGACCATCGTTTTATGAAAACCTAATCATCCCCCTATGTTTCGTAAAGTTAGTCTCACTTTGACTTTTATGATCAACTCAATCGATATTTGACCATCGTTTTATAATAACCTAATCATCTCTATGCAAATCTAAAAACTGTTATTAATTTAAATTAGGAATACTATCAATCACATTTTTTTAAGAATTGCATAGATAATTAGGTTTTCCTAAAACTATGGTCAAAGTTAGATTGAGTTTGAGTTGACCATAAAAGTCAAAGTGAGATAATCTTTCCAGGACATAGGGAGTATCAAATTTATCCTCTCCCCCTCCCCCTCTCTCTCTCCCTCTATTTGTGTGTGTGTGTGTGGGAGAGAGAGAGAGAGAGAGAGAGAGATGAGCAGCAGCATTTAATCTTCCGGATAAACAGTCATCTTTCCGGAGCACAACTGATGGATGTGTATTTACCCATCCAAATGATGCACTTTTAGGCTTTCCTTGAGTTTGATTCCCGAGTTTTATGTATATTTGATGTGGTTTGTGAGTATTTATTGAGTACAGGGGTTGAAGTGCAATTACTGATAAAATGGAGGATTGGAGCGTACTTTGGAAGCTTTTGGATCAAATTGCAATTCTGAAAAATCTGGGACAAAACTGACATTTGGAAGTTCAAGGGCTAAATTGGAAATATTGAAAAATTCAGGGACTAAACTGGAAATATGGAAATTTTGGACGAATTTGATTTATAAAAATTCATGGATTAAAATGAAAAATAAAATCTCAAAGAGCGAAGTGCAAAAGAAGTCATTATAGTGATCAAAGTGCGGTTGCAAAATTGCGAGACGAAACGAGTATATATTGATACAAACAAGGCCAAGGGTGGCCGGCCAGCTTCTAGGCCATTTGGGGCCAAGGAAGGAGCAAAACTAGGCCATTTGTGGCATTTTGAGGCCAAGGTAGAGCATTGGCCGGCCAAGAAGGAATGAGTACAGAGGAATCAGTGCAACTGCTCGGCCAAACAGTCTGTCATCAAGGGCAGCCGCACTAACCACAAGGGCGACCGCGCTCAAAGGAGAAGCTCTCGGCCAAACTTCCTGTCAACTTGGGCGGACGCGCTAAGCACTTGGGCGGCCGCGCTCCGACGTAATCAATAACAGAATTCGCTCCTTGTTTGAGGGCAAACTTGTCTTTTGCTGGCTTTTGTCCATAATTTTGACCCTAGTCTTTTTATATAAATTGGGCAGCCACGTTAGGTTTAGGTGAATATCATATATCAGATCATAGGCTTGGAGATATTTTTATTTTTTTCTTTAACAATTCAATTGAAGAAAAGAAGAATTCATCAATTCCAGGTTTTTATTATTTGTAAATTATGAGTAGCTAAATTCTTAGATTTGTAGATTGGTTGGATCTTTATCCGGATTTCTATGCAATAGTATTTTAATTCTTTCAATTTAATTCCTTCTAGTTCAATAATAGATCTTAATTTCTTGTTCTTAGATTCGAGACGTATGTTAAGATACGAACTCATCTTTGAATATTTGGGTATCGAATTCGCCATTAATTTGGGATTTTGATACATAAACCATTATTGATTGAATAACTTTAATTGAGGCCGTAATAGAAATCGATTAAAGTTAGGTTCTTTAATTCTTGTGTGCTTAATTTATTCTTGGTATATTGTGGAACCGTAATAGAATTCACAATATTAAGAGAGTATTTAGGATTGTAATCCGGCCATCTAACCGTGTCGATCCTAGCCAAAGTGAATGAACCCTAGAAGTTGAGTTAATGTTTTATAAGTAAAATTCTGCATAGAATGATGGTAAAGTGAAATCCAATCTACGAATCTCTGCTCATAATCTGTTTTCTCGTTTAGTTAGTTTTTGTTATTTATTTTATGCTCTTAGTTTTAAATCAAATCTATAAACTTTGGTTACAAAAATTCACTGTTTTCACTTTATTTGTTTACCAACGAGTGTCTGTGGATTCGACCCCTGCATTTGCATACTGCTACACCGGTAGTGAGTACACTTGCTCGGTTTTTATTACAAGAGGGAGTTTTCCTCCATCAAGTTTTTGGCGCCGTTGCCGGGGACTTGTTGCAAGTAAACAAGTAGGTTAGGTAGTGAATGCAAGGTCGTCGTTCTTTGAAGCCTACATTGGTGTCATTGGACGATAACATAAATAGAGTTGAGGAAGCATTTGAGGGCGATCCCCTCTTTAATCCCCTCTTTTCAGATTCGGACACCGAATCAGAACCCTCCGCCACCGAGGTAGAGGAAGAGAAAGCCGAGATGGCAGAACCACCGGCACAAACTATGAATGATTTCCTTAGACCTCGGGTAGACACATCTACCTCTTGCATAGTGCTGTCCGATGCGGCCCGAAAATCTAGAGGTCACAGGACAATACTTTGCCATGTTGCCAAGCTTCCACGGATTGCCTGGTGAGGATGCACTCACGTTCCTTAAAGAGTATATTATTGTTGTTGCTCAATTTTTGTTAAGACAGGAGTGACCGAGGAGCAAATTAGACTCGAAGTGTTTTCCTTACACTCTTAAGCGGAGTGGCTAAAACATGGTTGATGATGCTTGCACCGAGCAAAGATTAGTACTTGGGAGAATTACAAGATGTGTTCCTTAAAAGATATTACCCACATCATCTTTTGGCTGGTTTTAGACAGAAATTGATGACATTTTTCCAAGATGTGGGGGAGCCCTTTCATGAGGCATGGGAAAGATTCAATACAATATTAATACAATGTCCCCAATACAATTTTACACTACCCTCACTGAACCAAGCCTTCTATGATGGCTTGAATGACAAATGGTCAATCAACGGTTGTAATCTTCTGGAGGCTCGATAGGAGCCAAGACCCCGGAAGAAACTAAAGCTTTATTTGAGATGTTGAGTGCTAATTCTCAACAAAAGAGTTCGAGGGGTAGAACAAGGGGGGTATTAGATTTGACTGCTACTGATAATCTTTCCAAGCAAATTGCAGTCTTGAGTAGTAAGTTTGATAAATTGATCGCCCGCTGGCACTTCACGCGCCAATGTTATTACCGATTATTGTACAAATTGTGGTTTATCATCTCACGTGACTAATATGTGTCCAAGTGCAGCAAATTTTTCTTATCATCCCGAATGTGCACATGCTTTCAATGGATATGTACTAAGGCCACCACCCCAAGGCAACCCATACGGCAACTACAATCCATGGGGTGGCCATCGAATCGCCAGTAAAACCCTTCATGTGCCACCACCTGACAACGTGGTAGTGCGCACCTCGGGAGTTGGCGATTCGCGATTAAGGATGGAGGTGCAGCAAAGTAATAGAAATTCAGAAGCTGCGATTGAAAAGATGGGCACACAAGTAGAGCAGCTTGTGAAGGTTGCCCAAGAATTAATGAAAGAAAAACACCCACCTGAGCAAGCAAAGTCAATCACGACAGTGTGGGATGAGAGTGAGGAAATTGAGGAGGTATTTCTTTCTTCCCTTGATAATTTTGAATGTGATAATATTGATAAGGTTAGTAAGGAAGAGGATGAGATTGGGGAGGTTCAATATGTATTTTCTACATTAAATTTAGAAACCCCTTCCCCCAATGTTGTGAAAACCACACCCCAGAGAGGTGTGGAGTTTGAAAAGATTAAACATGTTCAAAAAGACCCCGGGTGTTTCACTATCCCAATTTTTTTAGGGGGTCAAAATTTTAAAGGTTTGTTGGATCTTGGGGCAAGTGTCAATGTGATGCCCTTTCATGTTTTTAGAAGTTTAGGGATAAGCGAGTTGAAACCACCCATGAGAGATTTGCAACTCGCGGATCTCTCAATCAAAAGACCTTTAGGGGTTATTGAAGGGGTGTTGGTTAAAATTGATAAAATTATTATCCCCATTGACTTTTATGTGATGTGTATGGAGGGATCAAGTGAGGAGCAACCGAAAACTCCCATTCTCGCTGGGAGGCCATTTATGTTTGACACTAAGGCCACCATTGATGTGTGTCAAGGGGTGGTGTCCTTGAGAGGTATGGGGGAGGAATGTAAGTTTTGTATGCTTAAAAATGATAAGAAACCCTCCCCCAAAGATGGTTTTGTAGGAGCCATAAATGATTTTCCAATTTTTAAAGATGATGTGAATGGATGTGAGAAAAGTGGGGATAATGCGGACGGGTGCCTCTTGGCTAGTAACATTAAAGCCGACCAATACTCTAGGAGTAACGGGTCGTATCACTCCCCACACGACTCCCATAAAGAGTCGAATCCATCACATTTACCACAAGGGCCTTCAAAATCGAGAGTTGGTGAGGAGAGTTATAGTGATTTATCTGATTCTATATTTTTAAATATTTTTGTGCATGATAACTCTCTTGATCTTGGTTGTGAGAATGGTGTTACGCAGTTGCGTAAAAGGCCGAGCCTGGGGTGGAAACCCCAATAAAAAGAAAAGAAAGAGGGGTAAGCACAAGCGTAAAGTTTCAAAAATAAATGTGGCTTCACCCCTACTTGTTGACAATGGAGAGCTGAAGTGGAAAGAGAAGGGCGTTTGTGCCCGCGAGGAGAAGAGATGGTCCAAAGGCCGCAAAGCAAAGGCCAAGTAAGCTTGGGACCATAGTCGGGCTAACGACTTTAACCAAATGCGCTGCTTGGGAGGCAACCCAATGAGGTATGTTTTATTGTTTTGTTAATTACTGTTTAGTAGTGTCTTGCCATCCGTTAAGCCCAAGGCACGCTTTTGTTCTCTGTGCTCTGAGGACATAGCATGTTTTGAGTTTGGGGGTGGGCAACTCTCCGAGTTTGTGGGTTTATAGGGGAGTGTATATAGTGTCACCCTCTAAAAAAATAGAAAAATTTAAAAAATTTCGTTCTTTTCATAGTTGGGATGTTGGCCAAAGTCTGTGATGATTAGAGTGTGCTTTAATTTTAAAATCACTTGTGCTATTATTAGTGTGGTGATTGGGATTGCATTGAAACATTTAAATTATGATTGCACCACCTCTCACTTCCGTATCATATTCTTGGTCATTGTCATCAACTTAGGTGTGTCATCAACTTAGGTGCCTTTTATGGGATCACTTTGTGTATTCTCGGGGTCCCTAGAACATGTTTGCATGATTGTCAATAGCACGTCAATAGGTTACTTGATATATTTGGCTATTCTTTGAATCCCTTTTTGTGAGCTTTAAACTTTCGAGTCACTTATATAAAATTTTCCGCTAGAACCCTTTTTGAGCTTGAAAAAAGAATGGAATCTCTCACAAAGTGGGAGGTTATCTTAGACCACCATTCGCTTTCATTTGTACCCTCATTGTCCCACCCTTTTAACTTATACACTATTTTCTCACCTTTGCAAGAAAGTGAAACTAGGGAAAGAATGGAAATATTTTGGGGGATGTTTTGAAAATCAAAGGATTGAGTGGAAATTGGTCACGAAAATAAAGAAGTGGGTCATGTTATGTAATGAAAAGAGGGGCTTGAGCAAAATAGTAAATGCACATTCTTTGTGATACATTTGTGCAAAGCTAAAAAAAAAAAAAAAGCCTTGCCCTCTCTAATGTTAACGTGGAAATTATGTTTCAAGGTGACCAAAGAAAGTAATAGAATGTGCTCAACCCCATGTCAATGTATGAAAAAGTTTTAGTTTGTGGGTTGGCACATTGGGAAGTAATAAGGGTGAGCGGAGGAATTATCATCAAAGTGAGGATGTATTGTTACAAGAAGACTTTCTAGTTTCACTTTCTTATGTTCGTATGTCCTTACCTTCATTTGTAACCATGAACCTAGCCCTTGCGAATTGTCGCACTTAACTTTTAAGCCATATTATTCTTTCAATATCGAGTAACCGGGTTGACAATGGTGTAAATATGCATATGAGTGTCCTTTTTGGGTTGTAATATCTATGACATATTGATTTAGAGCATCACTTAGTGAATCCATAAACAATCTTAGGTTGTTGACGGTGACCTCCCATAATTCATTCATCATTCAGGCCGCGGTGGAAAATTGTGAGTTTTATGCTTCAATGTGATTGTAATCCCATTACTGTGGTGGCACTTGTTGATTATGTGTGTTGGTGAGAATCTGAGACTTGAGTGGCCAATGACTCATCTGTGATAGAACATCCCAAAAAAATAATTATTTTGCTTTAATATTTTATTAGTAGTATTTAGAGTAGTTTTATTTTTATTTCTTTTAGTTTTGTTTTACTCGGGACGAGCAAAAGGTTAGTTTGTGGGTGTTTGATGGATGTGTATTTACCCATCCAAATGATGCACTTTTAGGCTTTCCTTGAGTTTGATTCCCGAGTTTTATGTATATTTGATGTGGTTTGTGAGTATTTATTGAGTACAGAGGTTGAAGTGCAATTACTGATAAAACGGAGGATTGGAGCGTACTTTGGAAGCTTTTGGATCAAATTGCAATTCTGAAAAATCTGGAACAAAACTGACATTTGAAAGTTCAAGGGCTAAATTGGAAATATTGGAAAATTCAGGGACTAAACTGGAAATATGGAAATTTTGAACGAATTTGATTTATAAAAATTCATGGATTAAAATGAAAAATAAAATCTCAAAGAGCGAAGTGCAAAAGAAGTCATTATAGTGGTCAAAGTGCGGTTGCAAAATTGCGAGACGAAACGAGTACTCCCTCCGTCCCGCCCGAAAGGGCACAAATTTCCTTTTTGGGCGTCCCATTTAAAAGGGCACAACCTCAAAAAGGAAAGTTTTTATTATTTTTATACTCTTCCTAACCCACTCATTCTCCCTCCTACTTTACTTTTATACTCACAACATTCTCTTTCTTAACTATTCCTCCCACTCATTCTCTCTCTTATTTAATTTTTCATACTCACAACATTTAACCTTTTTCTCTTTCTTACATCACTTTCCTTATTCATTTCTTAATTTCCGTGCTAGGAGGCAAAATTGCCTTTTCGGGCGGGACGGAGGGAGTATATATTGATACAAACAAGGCCAAGGGTGGCCGGCCAGCTTCTAGGCCATTTGGGGCCAAGGAAGGAGCAAAACTAGGCCATTTGTGGCATTTTGGGGCCAAGGTAGAGCATTGGACGGCCAAGAAGGAATGAGTACAGAGGAATCAGTGCAACTGCTCGGCCAAACAGTCTGTCATCAAGGGCGGCCGCACTAACCACAAGGGCGACCGCGCTCAAAGGAGAAGCTCTCGGCCAAACTTCCTGTCAACTTGGGCGGACGCGCTAAGCACTTGGGCGGCCGCGCTCCGACGTAATCAACAACAGAATTCGCTCCTTGTTTGAGGGCAAACTTGTCTTTTGCTGGCTTTTGTCCATAATTTTGACCCTAGTCTTTTTATATAAATTGGGCAGCCACGTTAGGTTTAGGAGAATATCATATATCAGATCATAGGCTTGGAGATATTTTTATTTTTTTCTTTAACAATTCAATTGAAGAAAAGAAGAATTCATCAATTCCAGGTTTTTATTATTTGTAAATTATGAGTAGCTAAATTCTTAGATTTGTAGATTGATTGGATCTTTATCCGGATTTCTATGCAATAGTATTTTAATTCTTTCAATTTAATTCCTTCTAGTTCAATAATAGATCTTAATTTCTTGTTCTTAGATTCGAGACGTATGTTAAGATACGAACTCATCTTTGAATATTTGGGTATCGAATTCGCCATTAATTTGAGATTTTGATACATAGACCATTATTGATTGAATAACTTTAATTGAGGCCGTAATAGAAATCGATTAAAGTTAGGTTCTTTAATTCTTGTGTGCTTAATTTATTCTTGGTATATTGTGGAACCGTAATAGAATTCACAATATTAAGAGAGTATTTAGGATTGTAATCCGGCCATCTAACCGTGTCGATCCTAGCCAAAGTGAATGAACCCTAGAAGTTGAGTTAATGTTTTATAAGTAAAATTCTGTATAGAATGATGGTAAAGTGAAATCCAATCTACGAATCTCTGCTCATAATCTGTTTTCTCGTTTAGTTAGTTTTTGTTATTTATTTTATGCTCTTAGTTTTAAATCAAATCTATAAACTTTGGTTACAAAAATTCACTGCTTTCACTTTATTTGTTTACCAACGAGTCTCTGTGGATTCGACCCCTGCATTTGCATACTGCTACACCGGTAGTGAGTACACTTGCTCGGTTTTTATTACAAGAGGGAGTTTTCCTCCATCAACAACTGTTGACTAAAAGGAACCACCTCTACCATTTATCCATTCTGAGTTATTTTACAATCTAAGAACTATAAATAGAACAAAATTGAGAAACATCTTATAGCCTCATACCTTGTAAGTGATTAGCTCAACTGAGTTCCAAAACTGAGAGCATGGCATTCAAGATTTCTCATGTTCAACTACAACACAAAAACAATAGAAATTAAAATCATACAGATTATTTTAGAAGCATAACCTTCTAAGCTGTCATATATCCAATGGATATATATCGATTGGATATAAGAAGCCAAATTCAATTATCTTCATGATAGTTTATAAACAAACATTGTGTTGAGAAAGAGCAAAAGATAAGAAAAAAATCTCATGAGTCGAATAACCATGCCTGCAGAACGCAACAATCTTCAACTTGAATACATAATTTAATCACCAGAGACTCAAAATCATCGCAGGGAGCAAGAAAAAAATATTACGAAGCATGTCTTTTTCTCTTTGTTTTTCCTTTTCTTTTTCTTACAATAAAGGATCAAACCATTTTTTTAAATCGTCGATCTTGGTATACTTTAATTTACTACTCCCTACGTCCATAGATGAATGTCCAAATTTCATTTAGGGGGCATTCTGAAAATATTTACTTTTTATGCAAGTAAATGGCAAAGATGCATAAATATTCATGTTATCCACTTTCTAAATGTTTAGTTTTGCAAGTATAAAATGACTAGTGAAAAATAATTGGTAAAAAAACATTTAGGACAATTTTTTTTTACAGAAAAAGACATTCATTTCGGGACAAAAATTTCGGGAAAATGGACATTCATTTAGGGACGGAGGGAGTACTAAGTATTTTCTTTCCTCGAAAGATAGATTTGAGTCCTGTTAGCAATTGTGTTTGTAACATGAACCCTCACTGTCTGTCTGTCTCTGTAAAATTTGAGCACATTAACAAAATGAAAGAGCATACCACAACAGCAATTCCAGTCTCACTAAATTTCGGAATGCAAATGAGTCGCACCAGCTGCCCCTCGGATCCTGCACCAAAAGGTCCATATAACAATGGGATTTGAAACTAGAATTAAATAAAGAACGTAATTTATGAAGTTTTGGTGGATGGTTTTGGAAGGCACCTTCTACCAAGCGAGTCTCATATGTGTCCTGATTACCAACAAAATAAACATGGGGACAGCTCTCAATGAAAAAAGGGTCCCTATCGGTGAAAGGATAACACCCTGTAGAGAAGGAATCGCGTAAGTCTCAATATAAACCAATGACAAGGTCAGGATATCATGAATAGTGTTCATTTAATCATATTATCTTTCTGATCTTTCATGCAGAAGATTCTAAACATTAATTTTGATATCCCGTCAGAAGTACAGAGAATTAATATGCATATGGTCAATTGTTCGCCAATACAAAAGGTCTTCCAAAGCCAATAACCAAAGTAGACAAAATGACCTCTGAATTCTTGAAAAAATGCTCCCTCCTTTCGCACAAAGAATTCACATTTGAACATCAAACATTAGAATTAATACAATGGGGCTCCATAATTATCCTTCATTTATGATCTAAAGTACTTTTCATAATTAAGTTAGGATAGTAAGAAAATTTGGAAATCCATTAACTTCTTATAATAAACAAGTAAGGTGGAACGTCCCAAAATAAAAAGTATTGAGTATACTTGTGGGACATCACAAAATAGATTCTGCGGGTGTAAGGGTGTAGTAGTACGAAAACAGAATGCAGGAGAACAAACATGTACCGAGGGTATTTGGTGCTGTAGGTGCTAGGTGCCTCCACCTTAATGTCCTTTCCATGAATTCAAGTTTGTCTTTTGCCTCCGAATACTTTTCAAGATCATCGATATTCTGACCCGATGTTCCAAGAAATCTAAAGACACACGTAAAACCCATGAAACAGTACGTATGGTTTATGACTAAGGGCTAGAATAAGTGGCCAAGTTAAATAGTTTTACCTGATATTATCAAGCTCAAAGAAATGAGGATTAGTACAAGACTTAAAAGTGCTAAATGCAGTTGAGCCGGGAAAAAGGCATTTGTGTAGAGGCTGAATGATAATCAAAAAAAAAAAAAAAAATTCAAGTAAGCATCAACAATCCCACTGGAAAAGAAAGAAAAAAGATACTTTGTGGGATGTAAACCTGTTGTGGTAAAGCGAAATTTGCAGGGTCATTCAGTCCTGGCATGATATCTATAGGAACACCTGCAGCGATCTGCATATATCTAAGAATAAAAAAATATAGACCCAAACTAGTTTGCGTTCTAAATGAGAGATTAATAGGTACCTGGGTTAACAAGATATCCAGCTCCTTAATTGGTTCGGATAGTTTTGATTGATCCTTCGAAGCTACATTCTGCAAATAATAGAAGCATTGACAAAAGGTCATCAAATGGAGTTATG
Source organism: Adenophora triphylla var. japonica (assembly GCA_022495995.1). Classification (NCBI taxonomy): domain Eukaryota; kingdom Viridiplantae; phylum Streptophyta; class Magnoliopsida; order Asterales; family Campanulaceae; genus Adenophora; species Adenophora triphylla. The sequence goes on from JAFEMH010000224.1 coordinate 683,698, forward strand.
GTGTCAGGTGTCAAACTACGTTAGCTTATAGAAGGTGCAACAGGCACTGGTATAGCAGATGCCTCAAATGTTAATGTTTATGCATGGAGAGTGATAGGTAGCTGAATCCTGAAATATTTCTCATGGTTCAAGGTCTTGAGGTAACAGTCAACAATGGAGCCATCAAATTATCAGGTGGACTAAATAGAAAATGTGAAGGCAAATATTGATGTTCTTAGTGAAAAGTGCCGAAGCCAAAATTTCAATAGAAGGGGGTCAAAATTATGATATAGTGGTAACATTTTCCTAAACAAAAGGGGGTAAAAAAAACTATTTTAGTGGTAAAAGATCAAAAACTTGAAGGAAAAATGATATAGCTCCAAAATCAAGTGACCCCCATGACCTCTATGTGGCTTCGCCACTGCCTACAACTTCTGTTGGGATGTTTCAGATGTTACATTAAACTCCATGTTCATTTACAAATATCGTGAGCTAGCAATTATTAGCAAAAGCAAACATTTGTCATAAAGTACGCGTTAAGGATTGTCATTTTGAGAAAAAAAAATTACATTTACATCATCATTTTATCAAGTTTGAATGCGACGAGGGTGATTGTTGAGGCAAAATTTTCTATAGGTACCCTACGACATATACATTGTGCTCATTCATTCCCTCGAATCTTAACAGCAGACTGCGTCTCTATAAATATTTCTAACTGATTCCTCCCCCCAAGGAAAGCTCCATGTTACCCCGTGATAAGGAGAAGTTTAAAGCCACCTCACAGCTGCCGGAAAGTTCCAAACTGTCGTGCACCAGGGGAGGGAAAGGGAGAAGCTCCGAGTATCATGCATGCCAAGAGTGGAAAGATACAAATCAATTGCGAGATGGAAAAGCTAAAAGAATTAGTAAGCAGGAGAAAGCTCCACGTCCCAAAGGGGAGGCACAGTTCCCAAGTCCCCATGAGAAACACTCACACTCACACATAGCCTTGACTTCACCCTTTAGTCTCTCACTCCTTGTGTTCTAAGAATGATGACTCCTACCAGAGTACTGTTTAACAGTTCCAGATACATTTAAGTATATAGTATTCCCATAGAAGATAATATGAAGCCCCCAATGCATATGAAAATCTTTAGAAGTGTTCATAGTTACAAACACAAAATAAAGCATTTACGGAATTTCACTAGCTTAATCTCTAGAGACAATCTTTGGGAGCTTAATCTCTAGAGACAATCTTTGGGACTAGATAACAAAACACAGCATTTAATCAAATAAGCAATTAATCTGGTATTGGTCAGCCATTTCATTTACACCCTTGAAAAACTAAATAACAAATTGCTAATGCGTGAGAAATATGTGCAAAGTAGACGTGAAGAGAGTAGAGACATGTTGATGTTACTATAGAACCTGACGGACTTAAAAGATCAGAAAGAATATAATTATTAGTATCTACACCCAAAAATCCTCTTATTATCGTGCCAAAGAAGAAGGGTTTGAAAAAAGTTACACGCACAGAAGAGAAAATCTGCTCGTCATAAGTCATACACTGCTGCAATAGCCAATTAAATTGAAACTATAATATCATGGCACATCATGTCTTACCTGACCACTAAGAAAACCACGAGGAATTTCAAGAGAATTTCCAGCAATCACTACTTGAACTATTTGTGCTGCAATACTTTGCTCCTGACAATTGGCATTTGACAGGTGAGTTAATTATGTAATATGAGAGCCTAAAAAATAGAAGCATAACACAATATAAACCTTCTCATCTCCTAGATGCCCACTGATGTGATCAACAAGAAGCTGCAATCTAAGAGGGTTGGAAGAACTGCTCCCAACATCCAGCCCCGAAACAAAGACAACATGCTTGTCTTCTCCTGTTGAATATTATTAACGAGTTTCAACCAAACAAGATTCAGTGAGATTATGAGTAGTGTAATGCCAAAAGAAATAAAATAATACGATACGTTTGAGCATGCTCAGTAAAATCAGAAATATCAACCCTAAGGGTGGCCCACTGGAAGATTTGGGGCTTCAAAAATCGGGAGGTTCTACGTTTGATACTTCCAATGCCTGCCGCAGGGCCAACCCATAATTGCCAGAATGAGTATCACTCCTAAAGTCAATCTAATTTTAGTTTGCCAGGAAAAACTTCACACCGTGCAGGCTTTCACTACATTTGAAAAGTTCTTTGCTGATTTTTTTTTTAAAAAATATTTAAGACCCATTTTCAAGGTTACAAGGAAGAAAACAACCAACTAACTATTCCTAGGATACGCTTCGCCAATAAGATCTTAACATATCAAGGGGTTAAGCTCCTAGTTTGGGCTGTCAGACCTACAAAAATACTATCTTATAGGCCCCTTGGTTTCTTAAGATTCAGGAAGTCTGCACGCATTTCCTTCCCAAAAGTGAACAACAAAATAATTGTTGTCGCTAATGCTCACTAGATAGAGCAAAATAACACTATGAAAATCACTATTGTCACTAAACCAAAAAAGAGAAGAAACAGTTTAGTATAAAGATAAAAGTAAATGAAAAATACAGCACAAGCCAAGTATATGGTGATGAAGTACTGTGATACCTGATTTATGTGGTAGCTGTGACTGTGGTGGTAGCCCAGCTTCAAGGATATCCTCTACCAAAAAACTTCCGGCATCAGTTTCCTTTCCATGCAAAGCGACCACAAGCCCTAAGGAGCACATCATAAAAAGTCAGTAAATTTTGTACCAATCAAACTTATTAGATAAGATTGATTAAACAAGAAGATTGGATTGTTAAAGCTTACTATTACCATCAACAGCAGTCCCGCCCTCCCCCCCCTCCCCCCGAACCCTAGTAGGACTAAGATTTTTAACTAAGATAATTTGATTTAACCAAAAAAAAAAAAACAGAAGATAAATTTTTATGCTTGATGAAGCTCTGTAAGTAAATTTTTATGCTTGATGAAGCTCTGTAAGAACATTATATATAAACTCTACTTTTTTCCATTGTACTTTCAAGGGTGTTTCACTTTTATCATTATACTTTTTGCTATTATATGTTTGGTCAATCTGCAGGATGCACAAGTAAATTTACAAAATACATGGATGGCAAAGACATGCCACCTTTAATCTAACTAAATATTACTCAAAAAAAGAGGACTTTTTATTTGTGTATTTCACTGAACTGAGAACTAAATGATACAGACCTGTTACGTATGAAGAAGGTTGAAGTACGGTCCCCGTAAGATTAACTCTTCCACTTTCATCTTCAAGAACTAAATAATCGTCCGGGTGTGTGAAATTGTGAGGACTTACAAGTGGAGTAGCAGATCTCTTCAAGTTAGGAAAGAGAATAAAAGTCATAAACTTGAAGCATTTCAAGCTAAAGAAATGGATGAAAAATTGAAGCCTCATTTATCAAAATCTATACCTCCTTCGAGTACTCCATAAGAATGGTGGGCTTGAGCTTCATATGCTTGTAGAGGGTTCCAACAATAACGCACTCTTTGTCCTTCTCCAACCCCAAAACAGTACAAACTATAATATAGCTGAGGTCAGAAATTTTTAAACATATAACATGAGTTACAAAAGTTGTTGAACTATAATATTCAAAATCTTTAATGCTCTTAAATATACACATGAAAAGTACTAACAAAAAATGGGAATATTAAAGCTAAATTTTGTCATTCTACTAGTAGAATTTGCTATTCAACCATTTCACCACCTTAGCTCCTCATCTTAGACATAGTTCTCCTCAGACATATGAATGCAAATTGATACCATGTTACTAATAGAAGGCCATTCTTTCCCAAAGCTTTGGATAATTGATCACGATTTTCCAATCATATACCAGGGGCGGAGCCAAAGACTTGTATATGGGGGCAATTGCCCCCTTTTAACTCTAAGAAAATAGAAATTGCATTTTTTGTATATATTATTAAACATAGGGGTTTTAATACGAAATGCCCCCATTACTTCCAAGAAAAAATACACTAATTTTATTTTTGCCCCCTTTTAGTTAGTGCAATTTTTGTAAAAAATATTTTCCCCCCTTTCAAAAGAATCCTGTCTTCGCCACTGTCATATACTCTTTCCAAAATATTGAGCTAAGGAAAAGAAAAAAAGGAACTCCCTCCAATTAAAGTACAAAAACAATAGAATTACAAACCCTGATGAGCTTTGGTAACTGAAAATAGGAAAAATGTGATATCAGGCATTTCACTTTGCATCTCGTTCTGATTTAACGATGCTATTTCTTTTGTTTCTATTAAAAAACCATTGTACTTTCAAAAAAAAAAAAACAGCCTAACCATTTTGTCTATTATTTGTCTCCTTTTCCTGCTGAGCCGGTTTTAAGTCAACTAGCTATTACAGGATGATAAGCGTGATAGACCTTCTATGAGTCAAGTACCGCATTTTTGTGCGAGCAAATGGCCAAGTTGCTAAAACGAGTCCACTAGAAGATGAAAGAAAGAGGCACATTATCAAGTTTCATTAATAATGTAGGAGTTGGTCTTGCAAAAAACGTGTTTTTCCTGGCACTTAAGAAAACGTGTTTTGTTTTCCCCGTTTGTGCCAGTGCCAGTGCCAGTTTAACAAAGTGTCAGTGCATGTGTAACAAAGTGCCAGTGTAAAAAAGTGTCAGTACCAGTTTAACAAAGTGCCAGTGTAAACAAAGTGCCAGTGCATGTGTAACAAAGTGCCAGTGTAAAAAGTGTCAGTGCCAGTTTAACAAAGTGCCAGTGTTAGTGTAACAAAGTGCCAGTGAAAAAAAGTGGCAGTGCATGTATATTAAGTGTCAGTTTATAAACTAACACTGGCACTCTTTTACACTAACACTGGCACTTTGTTGCACATGCACTGGCACTTTGTTGCACATGCACTGGCACTGAGTTTCTGAACAAAGAGAGCTTTTAACTGACACTTTTTTAGACGTGCACGGGTACATTTTTACCATAACCCTGGCAATTATTTAGACAACGTGTTTTCTACAATCATCTTTTGTTTCTTTCCCTTCTCCGTTACTTCCTATAAAGAAAACAGTGTGTGAATACACACAGTGAGAGAGGGGAGTGGGTTTATAGATTGATGTTTGTGTTGTTAATCAGGTCAAAAAAAGTTGTTTTGATGCTCAATCGGAGTTACTACTAGTTAATTTCAGCTGTAGATCGTCGGAATAAGTTAGGTATTTAGGTGATATGTCTGAGGAGAAGTCGCAGGACTGGCTTCCCGTCAGTTGGACAGTGGCTTCCGGAGTCTACGCAAGTGTACAGAAGTTGGGCGCCGCAAGCGAGGAGAAGAGTCGACGTCTTCTAAAAACACATTTTTTTCTAAGCTTGAGGATAAACGCGTTTTTTGTGAGATTTTGGCATAATGTAGATGAAAATATATAAAATGGTAAATTAGAAGCAGATGTGAAAGTGATATTTTCTTTTACAACGAAACATAATGCCATGGTTAAAAATTGAAACAACAGATAAAGTAAAGTGGTTGAAGTTTCCATTGTCCCCATATTCATAAACAAGCTCATTATCAAGGCAATTGCAAATATATCCAAGTTAGCTGACCTAAATAAAAGGTAAATAGATCAGAGTTCTAACATAAACACGTAAACCCAAATAATTCAGAAAAAAAAATTAAGAAAACATCAGAACATAGAATAAATACCTAACCAAATGCAACTCCACCCGCAATTACAATAAAAAGACAAGTAACCAAATTCAATTCTTACAGTAGAAAAAATGCTTCTAAATAGGAAGAAAAAAACAAATAATTAAACGGTAATTTGAAAAACCAAGTGAAGAAGAACGTGTACCAGGCAAATGGGGTTTCCAATTAGGGAGAATGGAGTAAATTAGGGTTCGCATCAAATGTAACCGAATATAATATATTTGACTGTACTGTTGACCTTTGTACATTTCCTTCTGAATCATAAAGTTCTCATCCTGTCAATTAAGCACACAGATAAACAAAAAATTAGGTAAATGTTCAGTGAGAATTAGAAAGAACTCTAAACCCAGAAAAAAAAAAAAATTAATTTGTAGAAACAAAGAGAGCGAAATCAGAGAACGAGAGAAAGTATAAAGGGAAAGATTGAATTTTTTTAGTACCATGGATCCATAGAGAGAATGTTTTCTTTGGAGGGTTTGTGAGTCTACTTCCATGGCTGCCATGGCGGGAAAAAAGAACACTGGATATTTCTGAAAGAAAAAATAAGAAAGTAAGGGCTTTATGTAAGTAGGTCTCGACAAGAGGCTGTTATTTCCACCCCTTGTTCTTATTAATAAAAAAATTATTAAATTACTTTTAATTAATGTTTATTTTTTCTACAGTAATTTATTAAATATTAGTATTATTAATTCAATGATTCGAAGTTTAAAAGAGTTGATTTTATAAAAAAAATTAGTTTTTTTATAAACCGAAAGAAAAATCATTTTTTACACTGTTAATTAATAATATATGAACTGATACTTTTTTTAACTGACATTTTTATACTAACATTGGTACTTTTTAACACTGCAATGACACTTTTTTATAATGACATTTAATAATATATGAATTAGCACTATTAACACTAACATTTTTTCATACTAATATTGACACTTTTTTATACTAACACTGATAATTTTTTACATTGACACTTAATAATACATGCAATGACACTATTTACACTTACACTTTTTTACACTAACACTAACATTTTTTATACTAATAATGGCACTTAATAATATATTCGACGGTACTATTTATACTGGCATTTTGTTACACTAGCACTGACACTTTTTTACAATGGTACTTAATAATACATGTATTGAAATTATTTATACTGGTATTTTTTTACACTAACACTGTCACTGACCGAATCCGCACACTACATCACATAGATCTAGAACTCTCTGATGCGATTGACGGCATCGCGAACGGCTATAAAATTCGCCTACGCTTGAACGTCTATTGTCAAACTCATCCCCTAGGGCGTTTGAAAATATAGGACTGTAATTTGTTTTTAAAAATGCCATTTTTTTGGACGAAACTACCCCTACCACATATTTGACCTCACCTGTTTTTCTGTTCATCTTCTACTCTTCCCCAATTCAATCTGTAAGAGAAAATTAGGGCTCTTTAGACCTAATTTGAAAATCTTCAACAAATTCCATCAATGGCGTCGTTGGTTCCAGCTGCGGTTTCAGCATTTTCCGGACGTTGTTTTTCATCTCCCTCTCATTCTCCGTCTTCTTCTTCTTCTGCTGCATCAACTTCACTACTTTCTTTCTCTACTTTCCCGGAAAATGGCCGGAAAACTTGGAAGGGAAAGAGAGTAGGTCCGAAATTCGGAGTCGTTAGAGCTATGGTACAGCAGGTAGCCCAAGGAGCGTCGGCTGCTTACGCTAAGGAAATGGAGAGACTTTCAGCTAAGGAATCCCTGCTTCTTGCTGTAAGTTTTTAGCAAATGTCAAAAATTAATGGTTGATTCCTTTTGTTTGGTTCTTACAGAAGTTACGCAATTCCGGAATTAGTATATTTATCTACTCCTAATTAAAAATTGAATGATGAATTTGTGTTTAATAGTCTATTGGAATCATGATTTTATGATGATGATAAATATCCACTAGGACCACAACAAGTTCTGATAAACAAAATAATAAAATTCAATATTAGTAGATTGTAATAAGCCAATGTAGAATATCCGAATTGATAGAAGAGCCTTAAGCTTATTGAGACTACGCAAAATCTATGTATTCTGCCCCTATGTTCTACATATCTAAGGCAATGCAACCCTATGCTATTTTAATATACACATCTTATAACTCTCCCACCGTTGGAGCATAGATGTTAATCATGCCCATCTTGTTACAAAGTATTCAGGACCCATTTGATATTTTTGTGAAAAAATTGAAGTAGCGACTGGAGGAGTGATGATTCTAGATCATCTCCTGGATGAATTGACAATCTATCTTTACTCCTCTCAAAAACAAGGTTAGATGCAATGTGTATAACAATCTATTTGTCATAAGAGAAATTTAAAGTAGGTCCATGGAAACCAATCTCAATAGGTAGTTGATTTGACCACAAGTTCATTAGTAGATTCTGTGATGGCTCTATACTCTAATTTGAATCTGTAATTTTAAATTCTAGTTTTTTTACCTTTCCAAGATACTGAATTACCACCAACAAAAACTTGGTACTTTGTTGTAGACCTCTTCTTCTCACCATGTGAAAAGCTCTCTGCATGACTATATCGAGTGTCGCGACTTTGATTTACTTTATAATAACACAAAATATGCTCCAATAAATTCTGGTGAAGAGCTCTTGATGAAGATATAGGCTAGACAACTATGCACGAGTCAATATGACAAACACTTCAGCTGTCTGACTAAAATTTGGTGCAGCACATTTGGAACCATTGGTGCATAACAGGGCTCAGCAACTACTTTCTAGTATCAGCAGGGAGACCTGTGATATTTTTTTCTTTGAGAAAGAACTATACCGTTCTTCTTATACCATGCATCCTCAATCCATAGAAAATACTTCAAGATGCCCAAATCCTTTGTTTTAATACACGCCTGCGGGAGTAACTTGAGATGTGAGGTATCTGCAAAATATTCTCCCCGTCCCGAAAAGATGGTCCCATTTGACTATCAAACTTTTTATCAATACAATCCCATAATAACGCTTAATTAATGGCAACTATTAACAAAGTAAAATTGGCTTTTAACCCATTTTCCTCTCATTAACACTATCATATCCCAATAATTTCTCCCATCGCATAATAATCTATTTTTCAATTTCATTTCTCTCTCCGCTCCATCGATTTTTGTTGTCGCATCTCCATTTCCGATCTCTTCTTCAGCCGTAAGTTCACTCCTCTCTCTCTCTCTCTCTCCCTCTCTCTCTCTCTCTCTCTCTCTCTCTCTCTCTCTCTCACGCGCGCGCGCGCAGACACACACTTTATTCTTTTATCTATTATGTCCATAATGTGCTACATATAGTGCCCTGTTATTGGTGGATGTGAGGTGTGGCACGTCGTCGTTTTTATCGCTGATGATGGAGATGGCACCGGGTAGGGTGGCAACTGGAAGTTGGGGATGTCGGTTGATGAAATTGTGGTGGGTCAACAATTTGGGTATATAATTTGTATGCCCTTCATTTTTAAATGAATGTCCAAATATCACTTTAAGGGACTTTTGTCAAAATGTTAAACATCTTTTGCAACATAAGTACATAAAAATCTTAATAATTTCACTATATTGCATTGCAAGTATATGTATGGATTAGAACATGTTGTTTAATGAGGGAGAATTTAGTAACTTCCTGAAAATTGGACCTTCGTTTTGGGACAAAAGTTTTGAAAATTTGGGCATTCATTAAGGGACGGAGGGAGTATGAGTTTCTGGCAAGGTTGTTAGCAATACATTTGGGGTGGGATCTGGAACTGATTTGTGGGTCCTTGGAGTGGGTTGTAGGGTGTGGGAAGTGATGATGATGGTGGTTTATTTCTTTACTTTTGCTGAGGTTAACTATGAACAATTGTGTTATTTTGACTAGATTGATAAATGTTAGATTAAATTCAATTTAAATCAGATATTTTCTTGAACCTTCAGATGAAGCTATCTTCCATTAACTATCGACCAAACATTTCCGTTCACCAGAAAATTCCGGCATTTGGGAAATTTCTTATCATCGGAAAATTTTTCAATTGCACACGACAATATTCTGGCCGTTTATAATGACCGGTGGTCAGTACTAGTGAAGCATGGTGGTTACTGTGGGTGGTTTCTATATTTTTTATAACAAGGGTAGATTTGGAAGTTAAGCCAGATTGACGCCCCCAATTATAGAAATGAGACTAAATATTTTAGACTAAATATTTTAGACTAAATATTTTGGACAAACAAAAAAGAGAAGTGAGACTATATTTCCGGAATGGAGGGAGCAATAGATGACATTACCCCCATATATAACCAACAAGATATTATGCACGCAAGCACGATGAAATACAAATTGACAGCAATTTCTATGTTGTATACCAAATGCCATCATGACTTCACTAAATTGACAAAAAGAAGCAGGAGTAGACTATTTTACCGTGCAACAACTCGCAAGACGACTAATCTTTCCATTCTCCTTTGGAGAAAAACACTTTGGTGATTGTTCAGTTTCACTTCCTCGTGCAATTCACCTTCCTTAGTGCCTGGCTAAGGGGTGAATTATAACCAATGTCGTAAGTCTAAGCAAATCCTTTTCCAACAAGCTTGCCTTAAGACGTGCCACCAACACACCAGATTTTCCTTAACAGAATAATTGCATTTACATCCAACAGTTTTCCTTCCTGCGCGTGGATGAACTAGTTTATGTGGCATTATTGCTCAAATTGGCAATCTCCACAATAGCTGCCCGCTAACAAGGGAGGGTGCATGTGTGGGATAGAGCATTAGAACATATTTAAGAATGGTAAACGAACCGATAAAAATTGAAAAGGAGGATAAAAAATGGCTATAAATGATGGTATTATGCTATAGAAGTAATATGGTTAATGCAACTGCTGTTATGTTTCGGTAAGAGTGAGTACCGAGTACGATGTAACTGGAGAAGAGATCTATGCCTGTAGGAAAAAAATCTTAAGGGATGCACAAACAACTAAAAGGTTAGATGGGTGGGAGAGGGAGGCATAAAATAAACCCAGGAGGGCTCAGGTGGTGGACCGAGGATCTATGGAGAAAACCAAAGAAGACGATCTTTTTATATTCAGGTCTGACTGGCTGGATCTGAATGTGGGCTTCCTCAATCCCTTGCAAATCATTATTCTTCACAATTCAGAATCAATTGAAACTGATATATGGTTGATTCATGTCTGGTTGTTGATTCTCCAGAAATTTTGTACCATTTAGGTGGGGAATCAAATGAAATAGTATCATTTTGACAAGTACACTACAATAAATTCACCCCATCAAGCAAAGGTATGTACCAATAAATTTTGTGGGCTTATATTTCAGTTCAAAGATTCTGGAGGCTTTGAGGCCTTGGTCAGTGGAAAGACGACAGATATGCAGAGGATAGATGTGAATGAGAGGATAACTGGTCTTGAGCGGCTAAATCCTACACCTCGGCCAACAACGTAGGTGCTTCATCTGACAACTCAATTCAATACTTGTAGCTTATCTAGAAGATGCTTATTTGTGTTTTCAGCAATCCAGGTCTCCTTATCTTGAAGGTCGATGGAAGTTTGAGTGGTTTGGATCAGGAAGCCCAGGTTTATTTGCTGTAAAATTTTTATTTGAGTAAGTGCTAGTATATGCATTTACTTTGAAAATGTTCTTCATACTATATTTCTTTCCGACAAAGTAATGTGGAGAACAGCAAGAAATGGGAAAAAAAAAAATGTAACAAAGTAAGTTGCTTTCCAATTATTTATGCTATACCTATTACATTGAATGAGTTCTGTGCGCAAGTAATAAGATCCTGAAGGCAACCATGAGTGTTGAGTTCAGTTAGGAAACACTTGCAATGATTTTAATAATTTCCGGAGCTGCTTTACATTTCCCCAAAAATAAATCATGAGGTTGAAATGATCTTAACATGGTTCTGTTAGTGGCTCTTACTAACGTTGTTATATAATTTTTATTTTGCAGGAGGTTTCCTGCGACACTGGCAAGTTTATCAAAGATGGATTTGGTGATAAAGGAGGGCTATGGGAAGATTACTGCAAATTTTAAAATTCTAAATGCGGTAATATTTTCTTAGAGACTGTTCAATATCAAAGTCGTGCTTTCAAAAGAATCATGTTATTTATATGTGAACTTGCTCTCTATTTATAACAACCCGAGCCAGAAACTCGGTCCGCTACCAAGCACCACACACTGGCCCGAAGAGCACAAGCACCTTGGGTGAAAAAGATTATGGCCCACCAAAAACTCTATGGATGACATTGGTGCCTAATGGCAGTGGGTGACCACTGACCACTCATCTAACACAATCACCCCACCACAGTTCTTCGATTGGGGATGGCGGTATTACAATCTCCCTATTAAAATCCTTGACATCCTCCTCAAGGCCCAAACGAAGTCCAATATTGTTCCATGGCTAGGTCGAAAGCCTTCTGATTATGGTTCCGCTCCGGTACCTTTTGTAATGACCTGAGGCCAAAAAACCCGATCTGGCACACAAGGACCATGCATTTAGAGGCGTTTAGTCCGGTCCCTTTTTGTAAAAAAAAAAAAAATAGAACTAGAAATAGAACAAGAACCATAACCATAACCATTATTTCAATTTAAAAAATAGAACCATGACTAAACCGATACACGTATGAACCAATACATTAGTTCCGGTTCTATTGGTTCAAATCTGCTCATTTATTGGTCGTGCAGGGTTGAACTTTTTCAATTTTTTGAGCTCAAAACTTAGGCATGATATGTATTATTTTTATTTACTAAACCACTACAAATTGCACCAAAATTTACCAATAAGATAAGATATAAATGCATTTAATAATCATAATATAGAGTACAACCCAATTTCATTACTGGGATTCCTTTCTCCATCTGCATTTGTCATCCAAACGAAGGCTAAATGTTTTCGGGGTTGACTCAACGGACATGGATGCATAGGCAACTAAGATATTGAAGTGTAAACTTCAGTTTCACCCAGCTACTTTCTGTATTGTTGTTTGGATGTTTTATCCTTATCGATTATTTATATATATATATATATATATATATATATAAATATATATTGTATATATTTTGATAACCGCAGATAGAAAACAAGTTTATTCTCTCTACCAAGCTGACAGTGGAAGGCCCACTTCGGATGAGAGAAGAATATGTGGAAGGAGTTTTTGAATCTCCTACAGTTGATGAAGAAACAATTCCTCAGCAGCTAAGAGGTGCTTTTAGTCAGGCTGCTAACACGGTCCAGCAACTTCCAGCTCCTATTAGAAATGCTGCAGCTGGTGGCTTGAAAGTTCCTCTCAGTGAGTGTTTTAATGTCTTTCTTGATTTTAATTATGCTCACAATTTTAAATGTCTCCTGGGTAACTATTACTCCCTCCATCCACTAATGATAGTCCCATTTGACTATTCGAACATTATAACAACTATTTCATTTCGAAGTTCAATGATTTTTAACCTAACAATTATGGAAATGGGACTATCTTTTTGGGACAAAAAAATGGCAAATAGGAACATCTTTATGGGACAGAGAGAGTATAGGATAACTTCACACATGGCCGATTTGGGAGAAGAGTTTTGAATTAAATTGAGGGGTGAAAGTGTATATTTTAAGAATATATTTATCTTTCAATCCCCCACCATCTTCCCCATCTATGACACCATACCCTTACCTCACCATAACCCCCTTTATCACCACCACCACCACCACCACTACGATTACCATTATTATCATTAATATTACCACGACCACCAAAAATTAAAATAAACAGCACATTCAACACAACTGTCTCATAACATTTTGATTGTGTATTGTCTAGAAGATTCATATAAACAAATTGATTATAACAACACCAAATTCCCAATTTCAATGAAACACAATACTTAAATGGTCAATATAAATAATTATTTCAAATTTTCTTTAAAACAAATTAAAAAAATATCAAGTGAACCCAGGTAGTACACCTCGAGTGGAATAAACTCAAAAATAAAACAATGGTGAATAATCAATTCATAAATGGCAAGAGAAAAACCATATTCTGCAAAATCAATTGACAATGCTCAAATATTTTCAATAGCATGAGCTATGATGCGGTGCACATTCTGAAATTGTTTTCTCCACCTCAATCTTCAGTCTAAGTCCTAGTTTTCAATTGGACTTTCTGTAGAATTTTACTTGTGTGCAGTGATTTTGACTTGGAAATCATCATTCCGGGCATGGTTTTGCAAATTATGTTCATCATACTCCGGATTTCAGATTCAGATTTTTTTTAAATGGGGTTAAATGGGGCATCGAAGAAGAAAAAGAAGGGGAATGAAGAAAGAAAGCAATTTTTTTTGTTTGAGGAATTGACTTGGAAACTCATGAAATTATCAGAAGGGTCGGATTCTTTCGAACAGTAGATGAAAAGAATCTCTGAAATCGCCTATGTCACATCAACCCACCATCGCAAATTGTTGTAGAAATTGCAAAAATAAGGTGCCTCTGTTTTCAGATCTAGATACGGGAGAAGGCAACAGCGGCGGAGGAGGACGGTGTTGGGGATGATGAGAGAAGAAGGCAACGTGACCGGAGATGAAGGCGGCGGAGAAGCGAACAGGAAGTGATTGAGTTTGGCGGGGTGGAAGAGATGGAGGTGGGTTGGGTGGAGTGGGGGAGGAGAGGCTTTTTGATTCCACGTTCAAAGATAAGGGGTAAGGGTAACTCCAATGGTGGGTATCAAAATACCCAAATGAAAGTCCTAGCATCTCCAATGGCAAAAATGATAGGTACCAAATTTTGATTTAGTCCCGACTAAGATAGCATTTTTAGGACTTTGCTTAGGAGCTCTCACGGATGCCACTCGCGCGAGTATCCACCGGAGGCAAAAAAAATAAAATTGAAGGGAACATGAAGGAAACACCTCACGTGGGTGCTTGTCCTCCCCCCTTTCACCAAGTCTCATCCCAACTTTAGTTTCCCACCCACCAATGAAAACATGCCACATGTTAAAACATTTTTTTTTTATTAAAATATAATTATTATGTAAAATTATTCCAATTTAGTTATTAAAAATATTTTTAATGTGAAATTTTATTTTGATTTATAATTTATTTTAGTTTTCACATAATTATTTATGAAATTTAATAATTTTAATTAAAAAATAATTAATTAAAAAATGATCATATTTTAAAATTATTTATCATATTAAAAATATTAATAAAGTTATTGACTATAAAAATTAATTTGATATCAAAATTTTGATACCTTTGATTGGAGATGATTTTTTGATACCCATGTGAATAGTGTTCATGGGTATCAAAATTCAATTTTGATACCCATGAAACAAGGACTACCATTGGAGTTGTCCTAAGGGTGGGGTCTTTGTGTTCTTTTTATTTTGAAGGATCACTAGTTTAATCTATTACACATTTACCCCCTCATAGTTTCAAATCAGCATTTTTAGTCATGTGGAATGCTTAGTCAGCTCCAAGTAAGCAAAAATATTAAGTCATTTTGCCACGCAAGTTTGAATTAACAGACATTTGAACCGCACGTTGACGGAAGGATCACATAATCAACAAAGATAAAGGTCAAAGATCAAATGGTAAAAAAAAAATGTTCGCTGACATAAAAGTAAAAACTTATAGCTTAAGGAAGAAAAAGATACTTTTCTCGCCAATTTGGTGGCCACCAGTAACTTGCGAGTATTCGGTGAAGATTTTATTTACGTGGAAAAGAGACACATTTCTCTTCCCTGCCATTCAGCTTTATTGCCTTTATTATCCAATCTGACGTTCCAATTCACCTATTTCCCCTTGTGTTTCATGTTTCTGTTGCATGTCTATAAACTACCCAGCTCTTTCTAAGTTTCTTTCCCTTGTGACATCAGATGGGACTTTCCAGAGACTGTTTATGATATCTTATCTTGATGAAGAGATCTTAGTAAGTCTTTCCATATGTTTGCCTTCATAAATTTGAATTATTATCATTCATTTTCCTGCCCACAACATTATGGTGATAGTTTATCCATACAAATTGTTTTGTCCATTTGATGTACAACTGAAACCCGCAAGGTTCTATTTTATGGTCAAATTCCCTGTACGATGCCAATCAATAGAAACCGCCACCCTACATTTTCACAAGTTCTTTCCATATCATAATGGATATAATAGCATTCAAGTATATAACATGCATTATCCTTTCAAACATTTGTTGTATTCCCTTCCCTTCCCTTCGTTTCGTGTTTTTTTTTGTTGCCACTAGACAAAAGCTCTTTGTTTAAGAATGCATAATAAATGTTTTGTCTTTCCATTTATACCCTTTCTGTACTTATATTTATTAATGTAAAAGATTGTGCATTGGATTCTTAAGTGGCAAAAATGTTTATATCTCTACTATAGGGATATAATGTGAAAGTATAATGTGCATTGGATTCTTAAGTGGCAAAAATATTGAGATGGCTAAAAATGGAAAACAGTCAAATATAAGTACTCCCTCTGCCCTTATTTATAAGCAACACTAGTCACTTTCACACAGATTAAGAATTTTGTTCAATACTTTAATTACCTTAATTTTATATAAAAAAAAACTCCGTATGAGTTATAGTTAACTTTTTTTTATTGGTCAAAATGAGTTATAGTATATCCTCATATTGAATGTCTAGAAAATGTGCACTTATCTTTGGAAAGGGAGAATTAATTATGGGTATTTCTGGAAAAAAAAAAAAGTACTCCCTCCTTCCCAAAATGAATGTCCAAAAAATTTCAGATTTGCTCTTGATCGAGAGCAAATCTGAAATTTTTTTGGACATTCATTTTA
Organism: Adenophora triphylla var. japonica; assembly: GCA_022495995.1. Lineage (NCBI taxonomy): Eukaryota > Viridiplantae > Streptophyta > Magnoliopsida > Asterales > Campanulaceae > Adenophora > Adenophora triphylla. The sequence goes on from JAFEMH010000224.1 coordinate 700,131, forward strand.
GGACAAGGTAGTTTCAAATAAAATACATGATTGAAGTAAGCGTATTCACATTTAACATTCCCATACAATGTTCTTGGCGCTGATACAGATAGTAAGGGATACTGCTGGAGTTCCGGAAGTTCTGACAAGATTAGAAACATCCTCAACCCTCATTGAACCAATTGCAGAATACGAGAGTTAAGAAGAGTCATATCTTAAGGAGAAAGACGGTAATATTCTTTTCCCATCTCAAATTTGTAATTACATTGTAGAATTTGTTCACCTGCCCCTTTCCTCCTCGCCTACCCCAGAACAACAACAACAACAACAACGATGAAATCTTCCGTTGACTTATAATTATTGTGTAAAAAAACCACAGAATAACAAATCTTCTGTTGACTTTTATAATTATTACTATATGAAAAAATGGTAATCTTGACCATAATTGAACAAGTATTAGTCAACAGTGGGAATGGGTGAAACTTTCCATTCTTGTAGAGTTGAAGTCAGTTGGACCGGGAGTAAGTGACTGATTGCAAGTAAAACTAGAAAAATCGGTTGCTAGGTTGTTTTTGGAGTAGGAATATATTTGTAGCCTGTTCTCACGTGATTTTGCTTGTTTACTCTTCATATTCACACTTGCTGGCGTTTAAACGAAAAGAGTGATTAGGATAATTTAACTCGTAAATTAATCAAGCTGACATACATTTGGTTAAACAAATTATTGAAAACTGGGGTGGGTATATTAGTGTGAATGTGACTGTTCTTGACTTGAAAAGTCTGTTGGTCAGGTGACTTATACCTTGTTGAGTGACTTGTACCTCTCTACATCATGAAGATAATTATTTATGGTGCCTTCTGGCTTTCGGACGGTTGATGGATTTTGGGGGAAAAAGAGATTCAGGTCGCAAGTTTTCATTTTATTTTATTTTTAAAGTTTTTGTTAATACAATTGCGATATAGAGAAGAAAAGGTTAAACTCAGTTACTAAATAAATTGAACTTCTAAGGATTTTCTGTCCTCACTTTGGCCCTGAATGAATGTCCATTTCTTATTTAAAAGACATTCTAAAGTTTACGTTTGAGAAATATCCTTGCTATCCATTTTAAAATTTACTCCCTCCGTCCCAAGTTAAGCTTCCCCATTTTGGTGAAGAAAGCAATATATATATTCAAAAATAATGGGAGTGGGAGAAGGGTTGTGAGAGGGAAGAAGTTAGTGGATATGACAAGTGAGAACCATAATTTAAATGTGTGAGAAAGAAAAGTTAGTGGGTATAATAGAATATTAATAAACCTTTTTCATTTTAGAAAAGGTGAAGCTTGTAACGGGACTCCCTTTTGGGTAACTGGTGAAGCTTAAGCTGGGACGGGGGGAGTATAATTTTGCAAGTATATAATAGAATATGAAAAAAATAAAAAATAAAAGAGGTAAATATTTTAGGGACAATTTTAATTAGAAAATAGACATTCAATAAACTTGAGACAAAATTTAGGATAAAGAGTACTCCCTCCATCTCATTGATATATTTAGTATTTACAAATAGAGAGTGCACGGGAGTTAAGAAAAATAGTTATAAAGTGGGTGTTGTGATTGGGTTGGAGAGAGTGCACGGGAATTAAGAAGAATGATTATAAAAGTAGGCGTTGTAAGTGGGAATTGAGAAGAATGGTTATAATAGAGACCCTTTTTTATAATAGAATATACTCTTCTTGCCGGTACTCTCTCTGTCTCAAAATGAATATCAAAAAAAAAATCAATCGATAAACATTATCGTCAATTTGATTTGTATATCAAGTTGTAATATAGTAAGAGTCCAAAATATAAATAAGAATTAGCTAGAGGGTTGACTTTAGCTGTATTTAGTGTACATATTAGTATTAGCTAAAAAACATTTGCCAATACTTGGGAAACTTTAGGGCCTCCCTAAGTCAAATCAGTACTTAATATGAAACTTTTGCTTCAATATTGGATTATTGAAATTTTAGGACAACTTTGGGTGAATAAACTCTTCACACAAATATAGGCATTCTTGCAAGAAAAGTACTAATATTTGGTGAGACCTCTTTAGATTTCCCAAACAATATGCAGTTGCTAAGCATGAATCTCAATCAGATATACAAAGTAAGATAAACTTAACAAAGAGCTCACGTGACGTTAGCTCTAATAACTCATAGTCGTTGGATCATATTGTGTATCATTTCTGTGTATTATATTGTGTACATCGGTGATCCAACGGTTATGCATTAATAATGATAACATCCTCATGACGTTAGTCCTAATAATTCATAGTTGTTGAATCACCGTGTGATACACATAAGTGATCTCGTCTCTTAGTAATGTGCTTGAAATTCAGACATTTTGGAAATGATAATTTTAACACAGTTTTTTTAAAACACAACTTTTCTTCTAAATGCACTTAGTAAATTAATTGAAAATGAGATTTGTCACCAAGCAAGCTAAAGAGAGAGAGAGAGAGAGTATCCACTCTAGAAAACAAAAACCTAGTGTTAACATCCAAGAAAAATAAACAAACCCCACTAGCAAAATATACAAAGACTAAGACCTTAGCAGCCTGAAATGAATAAAACAATATGGTCAAGAGCTTGTAAACCCTCCAAATGGCAGATATACATATAGAGAGAGAAATTAGATTTAATTAAACATTAAAGGAGATAGATTAGCAATCATATATAAAGATTAACTAAAATAATTAATGAAATTAAATAAGTCATAATTAATCACTCCAAGCTCCTAAAGAAGAAATTTAATATAATCAACCAGCTAGTAGGCAGGCAAATTGAGTCTCTCTGATCCATAGGAATGATCCAAATGAGAAGAATTAGCATCCAAATTAGGAATCAATGGGATGAATTCTTGATTAATCTCTTGCATGAAGCCATCCAAATCGGCAAAACCTCCCAAGAAACCACCACCTGAGTTTGCACCACCCCATATCTCCTCCTCTCCTTTTATTCTCTCCCTCCTCATCATTTCCATTTTCTTTGCCATTGTCAACTTCCTTGACACTAAACCTCTCTTGGGTTCTTCTTTTCTTGATTTCTTCTTCTTCTCCTCCGGCTTTCCGGTCAGCCTCTGAACCAGTTCCCTGAAGTTGGCCACATCTGTCTTGATGATTTCTGGTGCAAATATGTGAATAATGCGAATTTTCGGCTTCACTTTGGCGATCATGTGTGAATCTCTATGCATGGAAAGTGGTGATGAAGAAGTTGCAATGGTAGTAGTATTAGGCTTTGAAGAGTATGTGTGTTTGTTCATTATCATTCCCTCCATTGCACACATGATCAATGTTACTTAAACTTTGTGTGTAATTTTGAGAGAGAGAGAGAGAGAATGATGAACAACCAATTGTTAAGTTTGGAGGAGAGGGTGGGAGCAAAGAGTTTATATAAGTGGGGAAGGAGAGGAAAAATGTTGTTTAATTGAAGACAAAGTGGTGAAAATATTTGAAAAAGAAAAACAAGCTGTGATGTATTAAGGGGGAGAGGCAAGGATTGGATGAGCCCTAGGCTGACATAATTGGGAAGGAGAGAGTCAATAAAGTATAGAACCTAAATGGTCCCTCAATTCCCTATATATCATATGTGTATGTACATACATGGAGGGGGATCACTATTATATTTTGCCAAATTGATCCAATAAGATATGGAAGTTTATACATCATGCCCCCACATTGGTCCCACTTGCTAAGCTAAGTGACCAAAATGCCCCTTCTTTTGAATAATTTTGGTTTAGTTTCACAATAAATATTGTTTTTAACTTGTCAATATTTTCATATAGTAATGTATTTTATCTGTTTGTATAATGTTTGTCTCTAAAAGAGTGGTCCATTGGTAAAGGCAAGCTTCATGGTGAGCGTCAGGGTTCGATCTCTCTTCTCGCCTCCTGATGCGAACATCATCAAAATAAGTAAATTATAACTATATACTCCCTCCGTCCCACGTTAGTTGAGACTTCTTTCCCTTTTGGGCCATCCCACGTTAGTTGAGACTGCCCAAAATGGCAAAGGAATCTTCACTATTTATCCCACTCATTCTCTCTCCTATTTCACTTTTACACTCACAACATTCTCTCTCCTAACTATTCCTCCCACTCATTCTCTCTCCTATTTAATTCTTCATACTCACAACATTTTCTTTCACTTTTTCTCTCACTTACTTTTCCTTAATTGGTGTGCCCAAAAAGTTAGTCTCAACTAACGTGGGACGGAGGGAGTATATATATATACTCCCTCCGTCCAGTTACATACTTCACACTTTCTATTTTGAGCGTCCAATTACATACTTCACACTTTGTCTTCTACATTATTTTAATACTCACAACACCATTATAATTTACTATTTCCTCCACTCATTCTCTCTCCTATTTTACTTTTACACTCACAACATTATATCATTATTTTTTTTCTTAATTCACGCGTGAACAGTAACCGTGAAGTATGTACTTGGACAGAGGAAGTATATATATATAATACTAACCATATGTATGATAATTTAGATCCCTTTTCTATAGATATGTGTAACATAGTTGCCCACTTGCATATATAATATGATCTCTATATGTGGTTGATTATCCACAATTAGGAAATTGTTCTATGATGTCAACTTACATATATTATGCTACTCAAATTTATATTGTGATTTGTGATTGATGTCTAATTATATTTGCCATGGAATTTTGGATTTGAGAGAATTTATTAATTAAGAGAGACCACCAAACAATAATTTGAGATTCATATTCTTATTTATATTTATAAAGAAAAGCTTAATGGTAAAATAAATAATAATAAGTGAGAAGAATGATATAAAAAAAGACATACTTCCTCCTTCTCCCGTACTATTTCTCTTTGTCCGTTTTGGATGTCCCACATACCATTTTACTTTCCTAAAATAACAAAAATATTTACTATTTTTTCACTTATTTTCTTTCTTGCTTACTTTTATATTTACAACACAAATCAACTTACTATTCATTTCACTCATTTTCTCTCTTACTTCACTTTTCATATTCATATTCATAATATTTACATCACTTACACTTTTTTTTTTAATTCTCTCGCTAAAACACTAAAAAAAATGAACTAAGAAGAATGATAATTATTTTTTATTTGAATTACTTAGTCAAAGTTAATTCAGTGACCAAAATTTTAAGTTGAGCGGGACGGAGGGTGTATTGTTGAATGATTATAAGATTGAATTAAACTCTGATTTATCTTAGAAATATGACTTATTTATTTTGATTAATTTTAAGACGAAAAAAGTACTACACAAAAATTAGAATACGTATATTAGAGAGAAACCGCGTAGTTGGAACAAAAGAAAATGTCATGTATCTACAATACCCAATCAATTTGTACCACGTCAGCCAAAATTTGAAAAATAAGAGAGTGAAAATTTTGTTAGGTCACTTAAAAAATAAAAAAAGGGCAAAAATCATATTTTTGTTGAACTTTGACCACAAATTTATGAGAGATTAATTATGTTCATGAAATTCTAAAAGTTGTTGTTGATAATATTATTAATGGTGAATCAATAAGAAATTTTTAAAATTTCATGAACATAATTAAATTGTCATATATTTGTGGTCAAAGTTCAACTAAAAAGTCAAATGGGACAAACTTTTAGAGACGGAGAAAGTAGTTTTTGCCCTAAAAAAACTCTATTTACAGTACCCAATCAAGTTATGCCACATCAGCCAAAATTTGGAAAACAAAAAGCTTACTGATTTGGTAACTGTAATTTTTTTTAACCACGGTGAAAATTATTGCTAGATCAGATTTCAATTTTTGGAAGGGCTGCAACAAACAAAGGACCGTAAAGAGAAAACAAAAAAATTGATCTTTCAAATTTATTGTCTCGGGCAAAAGAGTGTTCAATTCATCTTCTCTGGAGCCGATGAGCCTTTGGCTCAATGGAATATGCACTTAACTTGTCTTTAATAAGGGTTCAAACCCCTCCCCAACGTTGTATTTAAAATATTATAATTTGGATAGAAAAAAAAATCATCTTCTCCGACAACAGTAAGCAGAAGTGCAAAAGATTTTGGAATTTTACCTCTTTAGAAATTTAACGGTGGTAAAACACTTTCTTTCAGTTTTTTTTTTTTGTAGGTTTGTTTGCTGATGGGGCATAGTTTGATGCTTTTCCTAATGATTAGGAAAAATGTGTTTTTAAATGCGCGGTGGCATTTTATAAATGAGACTTCATGCGTGTTGGATCCATGGGCAACAAACCTTCTGTATATCAAACTCAAAGGTTTCTGGATAACAATATTAAAATATTTTGAATATGAATTAACAAGCATATTTCAACAAGGTCATGACCAAGTGACCAACAAACCTTCTAAATATCAATATCAAAAGATTCTGGATAATAATATTAAAGCTTTGTGGATATAAATTAACAAGCATTTTTTAACAAAATCATGATCAACAAACCTTTTAAATATCAACATTAAAGGTTTTCGGATATCAATATTAAAGTATTCTGGATACGCGGAACTTTTGAGATTAATATACAGAATGTTTGTAAATATGTAAAACTTTATTCGCGCTATATCCATGACGAAATAAACCTTCTGTATATTAATGTTAAAGAACATTTGAAAGTAATATCCAAAATGTTTGTTGGCAAAGAAAATTACGAGGCTTACAAAAGTCATAGGGTTTCTTCCCATGATAAGGGGTTTAAAACCCCAAAATACGTCATTTATGCCATTAAACGGGCTTTTGAAATTTTTATAAATGAAGTTTTAAAGATGGTCAATAGTAATAGTAGTGTTTGAAATAATCATATACTCCCTCCGTCCCAACATAAGCTACCCATTTTTTTTATTGCACGCAAATTAAGAAAATGGGTGGGAAGAAAAAATGTTGTGAGTATAATTTGACAATAGGAGAGAGAATGAGTGGAGGGAATATTAAATTATAATGGTGTTGTGAGTATTAAAATAATGTAGGAGAGAGAATGAGTGGAGGAAATAGTAAAGATTTTTTGCCAAAAAAAGAAAGTGAAAGCTTTTAACGGGACACCCAAAATGGCAAAATGGAAAGCTTCTACTGGGACGGAGGGAGTATGATGTTACAAATGTCTAGTTCATGTGTCGAAAAGTTTCAGATGGTATTGAGAAGTTTCGATTATTTACAAAAATGTCGCAACGTGTTTTTTGTTTTTTAAGATGTTCCAGTTATTTACGAAAATATCACCTCACATTTAAAAACGCATTTTTCCTATTTACTAGAAAAACACGTTTTTTCAGGAGAGTTACACTAGTGTGATTGGACTGTGCAAATTAAAGTTTTACACCTAACAAAATATTTTCTCTGAATAAATATCTTATTTTCATTTAAAATATTATTAATAAATAAAAATTCGAATATAAACACTTTTAACAAACATTATTGAATCCATATATATTTGTTTAAACTTTTAAATTAGTTGATAAATTAAAAAGATAAATTAACAAATATCATAATACTATCTCTGTTTTAAAATGAGTGCTAAATTTTTCTTTATCGAATTTATCAAGAAAGTGTATGTTCTAAAATAACACTAATAAAACATTTAAATCAGTTGTAATGTTAAATAATAACGGTGATATTGTTGAAAATAGTGCATGTTGTAGTGTTAAAAAGTGTCTATTGTACTATTGAAAAGTGCCTCTTGTAGTATTGAAAAATGCTTGTTGTAATATTGAAAAGTGTCAAGTGAATTAAAAAACACATGCCTGTTGTAGTGTCAAAAAGTGCCTTTTGTAGTATTGAAAACTGCCTCTTGTAGTATTGAAAAATGCATGTTGTAATATTGAAAAGTGTCAAGTGAATTAAAAAACACATGCCTGTTGTAGTGTCAAAAAGTATCTTTTGTAGTATTGAAAACTGCCTTCTACAGTATCAAAAAATGCCTGGTGAATTTTCGTAAGTTTCAAGTGAGTTCAAAAATACATGTCTGTTGTAGCGTTGGAAAGTGCCTCTTGTAGTATTCAAAAACTGCCTTATACAGTGTCAAAATGTGCCGGTGCATTTTTCGTAAGTTCCAATTATTTATAAAAATGTCACCGCGTCTATTGAAAAGTTCTACTTATTTATAAAAATGCCACCGCGCATATTTTAAAACACGTTCTACGTTCAGCGAACATAAAACACGTTTTACCCAAGATTTTGTGTTTATTTTTAGACAAAAACTCATGTGAGAACAGAGAAACCCGTCTCATCCATGAGACGGGTCGGATCCATAACCATGACCCGTCCAATAATACCCACGCACCACTCTCTCTCTCTCATCACTCTCTCTCTATACGCAATAATAACAGGGATCCTCCCAATCGTCTTCTCCGGCAAATCCTACCTTCAACCTACACACCGGCGATCCAAAAATCCATCTCTTCCCTAATTTCATTCCCGTCACCGGCTCAATGTCTTTCCCCGCCGGCTGTAGCTCCTCAAAGACCTAACCCTGGGGTTCCATTTGTTCAGTCGAGGGGGTTTAAATCGTCGATGACATTGCTCTCGTCGCGGTCGCCTAGAAACTTCGAATCAGAAACGATTAATCCAGATGACATACTGTTCGAGGGATGCGATTACAATCAATGGCTCATCACCATGGATTTCCCCAAGGATCCCCGTCCTTCCGATGAAGAGATGGTCGAGACCTACGTCCAAACCGCACTCGTCCTCGGAAGGTCTTCTCTCTCTTCTTATATTAGTCCCTCATTATTCTTGATCAATTTGCGGCATTTGTCGGTCCAGTTTTGGGTTATGGATTTGGGTGTTACGTTCACTGTTGATAATGCTTGGAATCCCAAATATTTTGTGTTTAGTCTGTGAGAGAGATGGGTATAGATCAACTTCTTGAGTTGCTAGCTTCGGTTTTCATAGTGAGGCATCAATTTTATGTTGATGCTTCTTTGGTATATTTGGTTTGATGGAGTAATAGTGTTAGGAACTGCTTAATTTTGAGTAATACTTCTCATTTGTTTAAGTAATAGTTTGTATTGCTATAAGTAATAGTACTACACTTGTGAAGTAATAGTGTTATTTTTTTAACTGTAATAGTTTTAGGAACTGTTTTCATTTTGAGTAATACTTCTCATTTGTTTAAGTAATAGTTGGTATTGCTATAAGTAATAGTACTACACTTGTGAAGTAATAGTGTTATTATTTTTTTAACTAATAATAGTTTTAGGAACCTGTTTTCATTTTGAGTAATACTTCTCATTTGTTTAAGTAATAGTTGGTATTGCTATAAGTAATAGTACTACACTTGTGAAGTAATAGTGTTATTATTTTTTTAACTAATAATAGTTTTAGGAACCTGTTTTCATTTTGAGTAATACTTCTCATTTGTTTAAGTAATAGTTGGTATTGCTATAAGTAATAGTACTACACTTGTGAAGTAATAGTGTTATTTTTTTTTTTAACTAATAATAGTTTTAGGAACTGTTTTCATTTTGAGTAATACTTCTCATTTGTTTAAGTAATAGTTGGTATTGCTATAAGTAATAGTACTACACTTGTGAAGTAATAGTGTTATTATTTTTTTTTAACTAATAATAGTTTTAGGAACTGTTTTCATTTTGAGTAATACTTCTCATTTGTTTAAGTAATAGTTGATATTGCAAAACAGGTATTACGTTTACTTATGAACAATGTTACTTTATATGTATGCAGTCATTACATTAAGAGATGGTAACTATTACTTTTTCTAAACCACTGAAAAGCCGAAAAAATAATATAAAAACTAAAAAAAAAAAAATATATTCTAACCCAACACAACAGTCATTACATTAAGAAAAAAATATTCAAATAATAGTACATAATAAAAAAATAATAAAAAAAGCAAAAAGAAAAAATAATAAAAAAAGCAAAAAGAAAAAAAATAATAAAAAGAAAAAAAAATAAAAAAAAAATAATGAAAATAAAAAAAATAATAAAAAAAGCAAAAAGAAAAGAAATAATAAAAAACTAGAAAGAGAAAGTACGCATAGTAAGAGTTGGGGCACTGGGAAGTGACCTTTTGCTTCTTTGATTTACAAGAGTGGAAATAGTCTGGGTCATGGGTCATGGATCATGGGTTATTCCGACCCGTCTCACCCATGAGACGGGTATTGTTGTTCTCACAGGAGACCAACTCTTATTTTTATTTTGAAATCGATAAAAGAAGTATAATTTAAAAATTGATCAAACTCCGAAAAACAAGGCCTGCTCCCGCTTCTCTCTCATATACACAAACATTTCATACTCAGCAGAGCATGTTACAATGTTACAATTGTCATTGTGTATGTACTTCACTAATGGAGCCATCAAAATAATATAACTCCCCAATCCAATCAATCAAGCAAATTATATACTTCCTCCGCCTCACTCGAAGAATTGATATATGACCTATTCGAAGCTGCTTGACTATCGAAAAGTTCCTCATTGGCCAAGAACCGAGAAAAAAACCTGTTGATGGAGATAGATCCCTTTTCGCCCAAGTGGACAATTTTCCAAAGTGAAATCCAGCAAAATTTCAAACTTTTCCAAAAAAATTCTCTCTTTTCGTCTCGATCGAAAATTCAAACTTTCCCTAAAAATTATCTCAATCAAAAATTCAAAATTTTAAAATGCAAAGTTTTTATTATTTCTTTATGTGTGGGTCCCACATATCATACTAATAACAATTACTATTCATTAACTTTTCTCTATTTCACTTTCTCTCTCCTATCCAACTATCTACACTCACAACAAATCACATTTTTCATTTTTTTTCTCAGTCTTGAACCACTTTTTTACTTTGAGCAAGATATTTGTTGTCCTTTGTCACGATTTTTTACTTTGATTCGTTTCAAATAAACGTCACGTTTTCAAGTAAGAAAAGTGATTTAATATAATTAATAATTGCATAAATATTGTACAAACTAGCGAAACACATTTTTTAAAAAATATAATAAATTAATTGTAATATTAATAATGGGTCGAACGGATATAATTTTTTTGTGCCCTTTTCAACTTCAAATCAAACAATCACTCTCAAATCCTCACCAAACCCAGCTTGCATCTAATCTCTATCTCTATATATATAACAACAGGATAGTGAGAAAAAGCCCGCCCAAACCAGGGGTAATTTGGTAATTTCACGTGGTGGTAAAGCTGTAATTAACAAGGCGGAGAGACACTTGGCACGCGTGGATAGGGCGCGTGCTTCACACGCACCGACACAGGCGCGTTTACGCGCAAGGGTTTTTTTTTTTTAAATGGTGACACGTGTTGAACTCTGATTGGATGGTTTATTTTCAGATTTTTATTTTTCATCCCCTTTTTTCGACCTCAATTTTTTTATAAAAAAAAAAAAATTTTTTAAAATTTTTACACCAAAATTCATAATTTTTTTTCCTCTTTAATTAGAGACTAATTTCATTTAATTTGGACACAAAAAAAAAAAACTCTTTCTTAATATAAATTTCTTATTTATCCTTTCTTTATTTTTCTTTTTAATTTTTCAATATCTTTTTTTGAAAAATTAATTAAGTGTTAAGTATATTTTTTTATTATAAATGATGATAATAATAATCATAATTTCACTTTTGAAATATAAATTATTGTTTGTAATGTTAGTTCCTTCTTTTCAAAATTTGACATTTATTTTTTAAACATATTAACTAATATTGTATAAAATATTCCTTGGGACGAATATTTTGAGATTAAGACACTAACATTAATTGCAGAGGCGAATGAAGTAGTATAATTTTTTTAAATATTCATTGGGATGAAGGAACTAATGCTCATTTTTTTGGAAAAAAAATGTAGTTTTATTTTTGTGTTAATCATTTCGAATCGAAAGTAATATTCATTTTTGAAATATTGTAATATTAGTGCCTTTGTTTCAAAATATGACATTACTTTTTTAAACAAATTAAGTAATATTTTATAAAATATTCATTGGGATGAAGATGGTATTTTATTTTTTTAGCCAAAGTAGTATTAATTTTTAAAAATTAATCTTTATAATGTTTGTGTCTTCGTGTGTCAAAAAATGATTATTATTTTTTGAGACAAGTAAATTTCTTGAGGCAAAGGAAGCAATTCTATTTTGATATAGAAAGTTGTATTAATTATTGGACGAACGTAATATTCATTTTTTAATTGACGTAATTTTTTCCGTACAAAATAGAATTTTTTTAACATTTTTGAATTGAAGTAACATTTTTGATATAACATTTTGTAATTTAAAGATTAGTTGAAGTATATTAGTGAAATTAAAAATCTTATTATTGTCTACAAATATAATTATTAGAACTATTTATGTTTTAATTTTTTTTTTATCAAAATTTGATGTATTATTAATCTTGATTTCATTTATTTGTTCCTTTTTATATATAATATTTATGAATAATTTTTTCTTCAAATTTTGTCATATTTTAAACGTAAAAAAATGGGTTCGCATATTAAAGAGATGAATGGTTTTATTATAAAATATAAAAAGTTGGGTACAAAGTAATTAGTGAATAGTTGTTGTGCGTATGACTTATAATTTTTTCATTGTAATTTTTTTATATTCAAAATGGGACACCTTTTATTAAAAAAAAAGGAAGTTTAAAATCGGACGAAGGGAGCATTTATTTATTCGATAGTGAAATAATTCATCCTAATTTTAAATTTAATTACTAGCAAAATAAAAATTAAGTCTTAATAATGAAAACTAAAATTCATTGAGGCAAGAAGGGAATATTATATTTCCCGGCTCAAGTCAACTTTAAAAAATGTCATTATACAAAAAAATTATTTTCTTCATTTCAAAAATGAATATTACTTTCAACTCAAAATAAATCACCAAAAAATAATACTACTTTTTTTGCCAAAAAAATTCATTATTATGTGCTTTAACTAGAAGGGAAAATTATATTTTCCGTCTCATGTAACTAAAATTTTTGAAGTAGCGACATCAAATTACTTTTTTTGACCCAATTCTAGGAAAACATTTTTAGTATGTGCTTTAACTTGATAATGCCCTATTTAAAGAATTTTGAAAGTAAAAATGGGTTGATTAAATTTTTGAATCCCTCCTAAACCCGCATTGATCCGCGTCTAATGAAAAAAGTTTGGAAATGTTTTCTTTTAAATCGGGTGGGATAGGGGTGGATTTGAGAGTAGCTCTAACCGTCCCATTTAACCCGAACCCGCATAGTATTCATCATTTTTTAGAATAAATTTTAAATATTGATAATATTTGTATATTATTATATACTTATTTCTTTATAGTTTATTGTATTTTCTTATTTTTCTATGTCATATTATTAATCTCTACATTTATAAGAAAATAAAGGGAAAAATATTATTTTATAATTGAAATATTAATATTTTTTTCTTCAACTTTTGTTCTATTTTAAACGTTAAAAAATTGTTTAGGATATTAAATAGATGAATGGTTTTATTATAAAGTATAAAAAGTTGGGTACAAAGTAATTAGTGAATAGTTGTTGTGAGTATGACTTATAAGACCATTGAATATAAAAATATTAAAAAACATTCATTGTACTTTTTTTAAACTTTAAATGGGCCACCTTTTATTAAAAAAAAAGGAAGTTTAAAATGGGACTAAGGGAGCATTTATTTATTTGATAGTGAAATAATTTTTCGTAATGTTAAATTTAATTCCTTGCGATGTAAAAACAAATTATTATATAACACTAAAATTAAAGAAATATGTAAAAATCAAATGGGAATGTTGAAGTTGAATACGGTTCAAGAAAAAAATAACTTCTTAAAAATAAAAACTGATGATACTTGAAAATTTAATTTCATGTAATTTGTTTGTTTGGAGAATCACTAGAGTCCAGAGTTCCGAACTGCAGTTGAAGAGAAAGATGTGGAGACTTATAACTAGATTTATTACGTTTTCCCAATCGTTGCCGAAACTAAGTGATACTGTGGGCAAATTACTCACATATCACGCTCAATACACAATAAATATGTTTTAAATAAAAAATATGCGTTCAATTCCATACTGACCACTCTGATGTTTGTACTGACAATATAGTATTCAAGCAAGTTTTTCGCATTATATAAAAATAACTCAATTTTATGTTTGTTGTATTTTTATTTTCTTATTTTGAGTATTAGTAACGATCCGTGCATCGCACGGGGGTGTTACTAGTAAATAAAATAGTAGAAAAGGAGGCCGCCGGAGCTAGGATCTTCGTACGGCCGCCGGAATAAAATGGAATGTAAATAATTCCTTTTTCGTATTTATTTATTTCTCCTTTGGCTACTTACTCTCAACAATAGCAATAAGATAAATCAAGCATTTGTATTTTACTATAAACTTCTTATTGTAAAATACAGAAGCTTTCATATGACCTATTTCCACAAGGAAGCTTAAAAGGAATTTCAAGATAAGAAAATGGTGTTAATTGGAAAAGAAAATACTAAATATGTACTCCTGAATATATTACTACTTTCTTTATTCTAAAATGAATATTTAAATTGCTTTTTATTTTAATTAAAAGTAAATTTAAAATTTATTTAATAATTTATTTTGGGACTGATAAAGTAGAAGTTTAAGTAAATTGATCCAAAAAACTAACTCCATTAGTTATAGTATTAAAAAAATAAAAAATCCCCCCTCCATCTCATTTATACTCCCTCCGTCCCAGACCAAGGGTAGGGCTGTAAACGAGCCGAGCCGAGCCGAGCTTTGAAGTTTCGAGCTCGAGCTCGAATAAAAAATATCGAGCTCGAGCTTTTCTCGAGCTCGAGCTCGAGCCCAGAATGCATGTTCGAGCTCGGCTCGAATCAAGTTTCGAGCTTTTCGCGAGCTGGCTCGCGAGCTTTTCGCGAGCTGCTCGAACTCGAGTTTTAACGAGCCGAGCTCGAGCTTCGACTTATTTTTTGAAAAAATGCGAAATCAAACGAGCTTTTAACGAGCCGAGCTCGAGCTTCGACTTATTTTTTGAAAAAAATCTGAAATCAAACGAGTTTTTAACGAGCCGAGCTCGAGCTTCGACTTATTTTTTCAAAAAAATCTGAAATCAAACGAGCTTTTAACGAGCCGAGCTCGAGCTTCGACTTATATATATATATATATACTAAAATTTATTCGAGCTTTTAACGAGCCGAGCCCGAGTCGAGCTCAAACGAGTCGATCTCGAACAGAGCTCGTCGAACATACGAGCCGAACACGAGCCGGCTCGAAAAAAATGACGAGCTTAAAAATCGGTTCGAGCTCGAGCTCGAGTTCACCTCGAGCCCACTCGAACTCGAGCTTTTTTCGAGCCGAGCCCGAGCCGAGCTCGAGCCGGCTCGGTTCGTGTAACAGCCCTAACCAAGGGTCCCCGGGGGGGATTTCACGCTTCTTAAGAAATTTTTTTAAAGTGGGTAGAAAATTTTAGGAGAGAGAATGTAAAAATTGAATGTGTGGTAGGGAATAGGAGAGAGAATGTAAAAGTTAAATGTGTGGTAGGAAATAGGAGAGAGAATGTAAAAGTTAAAAATATTTAATAGGAGAGAGAATGAGTGGGAGGAATAGTAATGGTTTTTTTGTAAATATATGGAGATGATAAGGGTATGAATATATGGAAAACTTTCCATTTAAGGAAAGGGACTCTTGGTTTGGGACGGACCAAAAGGGAAAGTAGGACTCTTGGTCTGGGACGGAGGGAGTATTTAATATATACTCCCTCCGTCTCATCCGACTTAGGACAATTTATCATTTTGAGCGTTTCATTAGATTTAAAACGTCTCAAAATGGCAAGTTTATATTATTTTTATATTCAATGGGACTCACTTATTATACTCGTAACAACAATTCTCTTACTATTCATCTCAATCATTTTTTCTCATATTTTACTTTTATACTTACAATACCTATTCCATTCATTCTCCCTCCTCTTGTTATATTAGTATTTCTTAATTGCTGAGTGGAAGAGAAAATCCTAAGTTGAATGAACGAATGGAGTATATATTTATTCTAATAAAAATTTAAATAAATTTGTCAATGATAAGATAGAAAAAAAAGAGAGAGAGAGAGAGAGAGAGAGAGAAAAGGAAGAAGATAGCTAAAATAAAATGTGTGCAAGTGCAACGGCAACCGTGGGAGCAGTATCTTGAGTAAGAGTACGTAGGATACGCACGTGAAGTGAAGATGGTGGGATCAATTTGGGACGTCAATAGGCACACGCGACCTGGATGATCGTCGTGGTGAGTGTCAGGGCGGCTGGGCCCAGATGTAACAGCCGGCCCACAAAATCATATTCGATATCGTCGTGCCATTTGGAAGACGTGGCGCTAAGCAAAGGTTTTTTCATTTTTTTTTTTCGTAGTAATAAATGTCCTATTTTATTTCCAAGTTAAAATTTATTTTATTAAAAATCATAAAACTTTAACTAATTTAAATATTACTTTGAAAATATTTACTGATACATCAATCAAAAACATTTTAATATTTCAATGAATATAAATAAAAATTATTAAATTATTAATAAAAATTTAATTTAATTGATTAAATGCGAAGTTTAAGGATAGAATAAATAGTATTTTTATTTTTAAATCAAAAGCTCCCGTAGCTGGGAAATATATTCTTTGTGGGTTTTTAAAAAACACGTCTACATTAAGATATTACAAATCTTATTCTCAGTGATTAAAAAACCGTTTTTTGACGTGTTTGCCAAGCGGTTAGGTTAGGGTGTAAGCTAAAACGTTAGTTTGGGTTTATTAGCTAGCTGGATTCTGTTAATAAGATGTGTGTCAACGTGCACCACGTTGTTGTTTATGCAAGTATGTCCTCTTCTCCTCCGCTTTATAATAAATGTTATATTTTTATTTTTATTTAAATATAAATTGATAATGCCACAATTTTTTTGGGATTTCACTAAATACGGATATCTGTCTTGTATCAAATGATTATACATATAACACAACAAAGAAAAAACTCACCGTTATATACCAAGACAGAGTTTAATACAGCTCAGTCTCTCAGGTGTGAGAGTAAGATGTCTAAGAGTTTAATCACTGAGAATAAGATTTGTAATATCTTAATGTGTTGTGTGCTATGATTTAGATAATTTGACTTACAATAGTGATTTTACACTTACCATGTCCATGGGGACAAGTGATAGTATATATAGTATAAGAGAGCCGTTGGTGACGTTAGCCCTGTAGGAGATGTTTACCCTTTAATTTAGGACACGTGTCCGCGCCTGATTGGCTTGTGCAATAAAGTGAGGATTACTGTAAAGTGATGTATTTGATTGTCCAAGGACACGGGGACAGGCGACAGTTGGTGCGTCGCATTACGCGCATAATAGGCGACTGAGCCATCATTTAATGTGATAGTGATGGGTCTGTCCTTGATGTTAGAATAGGTACGGACCTTTGTTTTACTAGCTTTGACTTTAACCAGGAGTCTAGTGGTAAAACCGGGAGTCTGGTATGAGACCTCGTTCAAATAGTTAACGCGGTCTTGGATAATCACGATCATAACTGGCGCGGTCATCTTGTTGACGGTCTTTGTTATCGCGATCTTGATACTCGCGGTATTGATGCATGCGGTATATGATTATGCCACGTCATATTTGGCATTTGTACCAGGTCGAGATTAGGCCCGGTCTGAAAGGTCCGGGGCTCATCACAAATAAATTTTATTGATGACGCAGGAAACGATACATCAGCGTTAGTCCATCAATAGTTTGATCTCCAGCTACTGTGACCTGAAAACACGAACAAACGACTAGCCGGTGTGGTCTCCGGCTAATACGATACGGCGTGATGATAAGATGTGGTATTATAAGTTTGTCTAAAACTGTATGTAAATAACATAATCTGAAAATAGACAAGAATATATTACCTTTTTACGTTGAATGTCGTCTGTTATATATAGGAGCTTCGTAGGATAATTAGGAATCCCTTAAATCGTGAAGATAATATGGGCGTAACGATCTCCGTTATTGTAGTAGGCGGTTACACATTGAGTCGTAGATAGACGCACGTTTCTATAGCTCGAAGTTGCCTGAATGTTCAAAGTCGACCTGACTTATATGTGAATTATATAAGTGATCGTATGTTGTGTTGGACAATTGTGTAGGCTTCTCAAGAACTTAACTAGAAACTTAACAGAAAAAGATAACGGAGATTGGAAACAAAAGAATTCAAATCGAGTCTTGTATTTGATACAATCTCCGTAAGAAGTTATTGCCCCGCACAGGTGCTTACGGTTTATATGGCAATCTTCTAGTAAGATAAAACGACTTATAAGTAAATGATAGGAGCACTCCAAATCAAATACTCTAGCGAACAACACAATGTTTGGAACTTTGGACTTTGAAGAATTTAATGCAACAATATGCAATGATTTGGGTATGTTAATCTATCTTACTAGAGGGTAGGAAGGGTCAAAATACTGTATATGTTAATTGAAATTCGGAGGAGGAGGAGGTATATATAGAGAGCCAAGGGGTTTGTGTCTTTTCCCACGAAGAGACACAACTTTCTATTTGAAATAGTGTCTGTTCAGGATCTGCTCGGCCGAGTCAAGGAACTCGCTCGGCCGAGCACCAGGCTGCACGGCCGAGTCAAGAGACTTGCACGGCCGTGTTGATCAAACTGCTCGGCCGAGCATACTTGTGCCTCGCCCGAGCAAGCTAGTCCAGAGACTTTTGGCCTATTTATGTGCTCTGCTCGGCCGAGTTAAGGACTCGCTCGGCCGAGCACTTCAAACAAAATCAAAACACCCTTTAATTAACTCTCGTTAAGTTACAAAAGACCATTGTCATTAATTCTCATTCACCCTAAATGGTTTTGAGACATTAAATGAGTTTAATAATCTACAACAAATGTAGAATACATTTTGTAACTAGTTTCGTTAACACATAACGAACTTCCGTTAGAAATCTAGGTCAACGTTAAGTCAAACTTAACTTTCCGTTACCCATTTCCAACAATCCCCCACATGAATGACAATTAATGCATGTATGCAATTTCGTCCAAAGTTCCGGCGAACTGTTATTACATCGGGATAGATAGCTTGTGGCCTTGAATCTTCCCTAGTGAAATATTATCGGATATACTAGCCATTTGGTAGCGAGTCGCTTTGAATCAGTGACTGTCGGATGTATACCAAGACAATAATACTCACATAATAATAGCTCTAACAATTGTTGTTCTCACGTTTTTGTCCATTTTGGCCCTGGACCGTATCTCATTCATAAGCGTTCATTTAGAGGTGGCCTTATTACCTCTCGCTTTATATAGGTGATTCTCACTATAAGGAGTATCATGCACTACTCCACCCGTAGGTATAGAAATCATTAAAAGTTTTCTCAACTTATCCTCACCACTGCTGCATGTGCTAGTACTTGGACGTTCTGGGAATGAGTATTCAACATCTCTAGGTTAATAAACCGAGTTGTTGTTTCCAAGTAACTCTACTAGAACTTATAACTTGGTTGTCTCATTGAACCAAGGGCACAGGATCTCCATTTCTCAAGGTTGAGTGTCCGCTATAAGTTCTTTTGTTGTGGGTTTTTAAATCCATTCCCCTTAACAGTTTATACAGTTGATCTTTATTACTACCCTTAGGTAGACGGATCCGAATTTGACTTCACATGGCTAGTTGTGACAGTCGCATTTTGAGATCAATTGTACTATGGTAGTGTGTCTAAGACCATTATGTCTAGACTTACCATGATGTTCTACACCTTTTCCTATTTCTCATTGTCGTCACAATGCCTTAGGTCATGTAGACACAGACTTATTCCACAAAGGAATATCTTCCAAGACCATTCAACTTATAGGAATTGTAATCGTTAATCATAAGTATATCCTTAAGTACACCAAGTACTTATGTGAGGACCCCAACCCGGAACCTACACGTGTCCCGAGTTGAAGCGTCCTCAAACTAACCCGAAAACACTAAACTTTTAAAACTTTACTTTGACTTTCAAACATAAACATTAATAATATAACATTTTAAAAGAACTCCACTCAACTCCATATCGGAGGAGGAGATAACTAACTTCGAAAACGATCAACTGTTTAGTTACAAAAGATATTGATTTTTAACGTAGAAAGATAAAGTTTATAATTACAAACGCCCAAAAGGAATTATGACAAAATCATTTCTACGCCAACCTAACGTACCCCGACAATATCCCAAAATGCTCACAGCCAAACTCCTTTCCGACCTTACTTGGGCGGTCCTCCTGTCTCGGGATCTAAAACAGTAAAGGGAGAGGGGTGAGAATAAATCTCAGCAAGCTATTATGGATGCAAAGAATATGCCAAATAAATGCAACATATAACAAGTCACACATAACACATTGGGAAAGCTATAAACACATTCCATTACCTTGGTTTACCTTTTCCCGTCTGAACAGTAGTCGTACAACATTGGGTATAATAATACTCCAATTTACAAAATAGCCGTTTAAGCAATACTCACGTCTTAAAAGACCCGTTTTTCAGGGAACCAAATAAGACAGAGCAACTCGTAAGGCTTTTGGCTCAATACAGACGCTTATAACCCCAACCTCGTGGCCACAGGAGGGGACGGTCACAGATATAACATAATCCGATCACATTAGGTCACACTTCCATAATTGATCGTATTCTGTTATACCCCCAACGTCAGCTGACTCACACATATCAAGCACATAATAGATACTTGAATAAAATCCACAAAAAGGGATAAACAATAGCCACATGGTAATATATACTCATGCCCAACAATATTAAAGTGTAACAATTTATGAATACACTAAACAATATCAACAACAATATATATAACATCAAGTAAGGAAATGAGGGATCATAAACCTACCCTACAAATTCCATATACAAGGATACAAGACCTAAATGAAGGTTCAAGTTCAATTACTAAGTGGAAGTCACCCTTTTTAAGTGGCCAAACAACTTGCCAAATGATTCTAGTTTAATTTAAGAAAAACTGGTTCAGGGTCTTGGGCGACCGCCCTTACACTTGGGCGACCGCCCAAGTGGACCTCAAGAGAAATTGTGGTTTCTGCCAGCTTGGGCGACCGCCCTTAACCACTTGGGCGACCGCCCAAGTGGATTTTCAAAAGACAATTCACCTACTGCCAAGGTGGGCGGCCGCTCAGCCCCCCTTGGGCGACCGCCCATGCCTCCAGCCAGCCCTCTTCAGCTTTTGACCCTTTTTAACCTTAGTTCTCATTTACCTCTACCATGGCTTCCCCCAAGGACACCAAAGAATACCTTCATCTTACCAAGTCCCAAACAACATGTAAACTCAAACCAAGTAATCCTAGATTATTTATCTCTACTCATTTCACCCATTTCCAACCCTTTAATGATCATTCCTTAAACCCTAACTTCAATAATTCCCTTTTCCCAACATTCAACTCTCCTAAAATTTCCAAAGCAAGAACCAAGCATCACAAGAACAAGAAGAACATCAAGGAGAGTATGAACAATTAAAAGAAGGGAAGTCATAACAACTTACTTGAATTTTATAAGGAAAGATTGATCTTGATGGGTTCCTCTAGGTGATTCAACTTCAATGGTGCTCTAAAACTTGATTTTTGGTGAAGAAAGTCTTGACTTCAAAGCTTGGGGAGTGGGAGCTTCAATGGAGGATTCAAAGAGTTTCTCTAGGGAAAAAGGGTAGTGAATGAGGAGGAGGAGGGGAAAGGAGTAAGAGAGGTGAGGGAGGGAGGACACTTGGCATGGCATGGGAGAAGTAAGGGATTTTGGCCCCCCCCCATTTCAAAATAACCAAGGCTTTCACCCACCCAATTTAAATTAAAATAAATCTTATCCCCTTAATTCATCCTACTCATTTATTTAACCTCCTCCAACATTTATCTATTTAATAATTTCCCATTTTTTATTATTTCCCCTAGTTTCTTTATTTAATGTCCAATAAATTCTCATAAGATCCTAATTTTACTTTTCACTCAATTTATCTCAATTTAAGAATTTAAAGGTATAATTGAACATATAAAGATAACATAAATATTAAAAGCATATAATTTATTATTTAAAATGAGTGCCTAGGGTTGGGGTCGTCACAACTTATGATTATACTATTCCGGTGATTGATTACAATTACAATTAGACCTTTAGTCTATCTAGAATGATCAGTCCCTTCGAGTGATCAAATTCTTCTATCGGTCAGTTTCTTCAAGTGGTTATTATCTCTGTACCGTTTCGACTTCCCAAAATTAGTATCTCTAAGTGGTTTGACCTCCTTAGAGTCTACTTTTCAGGAATCTACTTTACAGAGAATACCTCTCAAGAATCTATTTGAACTTTCGAAGTACTTTCTTTTCAAGATAATGGAATTTGTGATAGGACTATTCCTTCTGATGTTATAGAAATCTTTATTTCTAATATGACATCGGACATCGGCTAATCCCATATCTTTCATGTCAAAGTTCTTCTTTAACATGTCTTTGGTATTCATGATCAATTCATGACTACCATTGTTATCCACGTAAGGACAGACTATTAACAAATGATTCAGATGTTCCTTTAATGTATGTAGACACATTTGTCACATTTATTAATCTTGAATCCATTTGATAACATAGTTCTATCGAACTTCTCATGCCACTGTTTAGTTGCTTGTTTTAGTCCATATGAATACACAAGTAGATCCAACACGGTTGTGCGACATAGAACGCTCTGTTGTGTCAATGGGATAATCTTGCATAAATCATCATGTCCTTTTGACAACTATCCTGACTTTATACTTATCAACAGATCCATAAGCTTTATATTTTCTTTTGAGAATCCAATTGCAACCTAATGGTTTGCAACTTGGAGGGAGATCTACCAATTCCCAAGTATTATTAAGCATTATGAATTTTTATCTCATTGTTAATAGCCTCTTTCCAGAACGAACTATCCGACCGTATAACGCTTCCTTAACTTGATTCGATTCGTTTTCCAACATAAATGATAGAAAATCAGGACCAAAAGACTTTTTCACTCTTGCCCTTTTACTACGTCTAGGTCCTTCATCTTCCACTTGAGATGGACCGTTTGTAGTCTAATATTTGAAGGTTTCATCCTTGGTACATCTAGTTTTTGCAACCCAACGGTTTGCATAAGGAAGATCAACCATCTTCCTAGTAGAGTAGGATGAATTTGTCCTTCAACTGTATCTTGTTTTCTTCTTCTTATTAAGAAAATCACTTACAGTTTCTATAAATTTTCTTTTATACATTTCCTATCATTTCAAGGAAGTATATTCTTTAAAGAATATAACGTGTCTTGCTTAAGTATTTCTACTTTAGCCAAATACCCCCACATTTGAGGTATTTATAAAACGGCTTATGAATATTTCATAATTCGTCATCATTGAATATTTCCTTTCTAAGGATCCATTTGTAACTGTTAGTACCCGGCCCGAAAAAAAGCATTTTTAATGTCTGGCCCGGTTTAATTAATGAGAAACCCTAATAATCCCTCAAACCCTTCATCCGTACCTGCGCCGTCATTGTTGGCGTGGAAGGTACGCCAGATCGAAGTGCCGATCGGCCCTTTACCCGTGGTATGGCCGATCGACCCTTTTTTATAGTGCCGATCGACCCTCTAACCCTAGTGCCGATCGACCCTTCTCAAAAGTGCCGATCGACCCTTTCAGTTTTCCCACATCACTTTCGTAACCGTTCCTCCCCAATTCCTTTCACTATATAAACCCCACTCCGCCTCACACTTTTAACACAGAATCATTCTACGGAAAACTCAAGACAAAACTTGAGATTTCCTCCATAGAAAACTTGAGACTAAACTCGAGTTTTCTAAGTCTAAATATTTTATCAAGAACGTTCTTCGAATCTTCATAGATTCGATCCAAAAGCCTTGCCATCATTAGGTAAGTCTTCTGTTTATTTTTTCTCGTCTTTATTATTATTGTCTTTATTATTATGCTAGATTTATTGATTGCATGCTTAGTATATTTTAATTACTTTATTTCTTGCTTATGTCATATATGCTAGATTTAGGTAATTTTAATATATTTAATTATGCTATAGCCGAGGATGATCTAAGGTTTCGTCCAAAGAAACCCAATAGATCTAGGAACTATTTCTTTCCTTCCACCTTAGTTATAATTATCCCATGATCAACAATCCCCCAAGGATGAACGTTGATTAGTGCACCTTCCGAGGGCCTAACTCAAAGGTTCTAGGGTGTGATCATCAATTAATTCTTTCTCTCCCCTCCTCCTTATGCATGATCCCGTTTCTTCTATCTATTCCTATAAACACCGCACACAACCAACACCCCATATGCTAGAAAGACCGATCCGTCGGGCAATAGGAGTGATAGCGTTTCTTCTTCTGTTGTAACTTGACCCCCGAACCCAATTAACTGTTTAGCCTTTTTTCAAAGCTTTGGGCTATATCAAAGTGGCGTGGCGACTCTCAAAATTTAAACTAATATTTTAATATGGTTTAAAGCGAGTGTCACTAAATGAATATCCCATTTCGGTCCGACATTATATAATTAATTATTTCAAACCTCCGAATGCGCGTTGCATCGGGACGGGGTATTCACACATGGGTGACCCAATCTGGGTACCTTAAGCATCTCACAATTGGAACTAGAGGCACCACATCTCCCTCTCCAATCATCATCCCAGCCTGGATGTAGTTATTCTTGGTGGTTCCTAAAACCTTCCAACTGATGGGTCCCCTATCAGGCAGTTCGACCAACCTCTTATACATATCGACATGCCAGTAGGGCTCCCAATAATCCTCCTCTCTCACTACCTTGGAGCCAGTACTGGGTAAAGGGAACTCCCATCCTAATCTGCTCTCCACCACTACCACATGGGAGTTCCAGCCACTCGCCTTACCAGGAAGGTTGACAAATAACTTAGGGGAATTTGGCTTGGAGGGAGTGCTGATCCCTGAGTTGACCTTATCGAATTTAACACTAAAAAACTCCCTAAAGACCCTCATACAAGGCTCATACCCCAGAAAGCGACACACCATAGCAAAACATACCAAGACCCTACAAGTATTGGCTCCCAGTTGGAGGGGTAGGGCGTTCATGTACTCCAAGAACTCATTTATAAATGGATCCAAGGGCAACCTTAGGTCAGCCTCAAATTGGCCATAGAAAAAGGCAACTCTAGTGGGATCCTCCTTGTAGGTACCCCCGAACTGAGACATAAAGTCCTTCTTGCTGTAAATGGTCACGTCAAACTCGTTCTTGTCCACCTCACAGAAGTTATAAACCATTTCTAGCCGAGATGAAAAGTTTTGCTTCCCTCTACGTGGCCTAGGAGCCACATAACTCCTTTCATTCCTCCCAGGCACAACGGAGGGCTCGAAGGCGTTAACAATGCGAGGACTTGAGGAGGTCGAAGCTGAAGCTCCCCCTTGAGTCGCCATATCTGTATAAGAAGAAGAGGAAACAGGGGAATTAGTCCTATGCGCAGCCTCAAGGGACCTAATAGATATACTAAGGGGCGACCTAGATTCCCCCGGAAATCCTGCTCTATTCCTAAGAAGAGAGGGTTTGTTGGGACCGTGGACGTAGAACACAGCTATGTGGTCAAGAAGCTCGTGGAAAAGATTAAAGAACACAACTCTTGGGTCGGTCGTTTCTAAAGCACCTAGGTTTTCTCCCACAGGCAAATTTAATTCGGTGAAACACAAACCCCACTGGATCAAAATTGAGGAACATTCCTCCACCGTCATCTCTCTCCATATTCCATTCAGGTGTTTATAAACTCTACGATTAACATTACAGTAGCCATACTAAGCTTCGGGTTCAGTACTGAAGGTCCTAGCCATGGCGAAATCAAAGAATACGCAGAAATTAAGCCCTAATGCTAAAAGGTGAGAGGAATACCTTAATCAATTTGAACGAAGATGGGTTACTGTAGAAGACGAAAGCTCGATTTAAATCAGTTGCCGTTTCGCTACCTTCGTCTGAGATATACAAGAGATTGGAGAGAGTAAAAGTTCGAAAAGGAGAAGGATTTAGGTATTTATATTTTCCGAAATTGAGAAGGAAAAAGAAAAGATTCAAACGTTATTTTCCTAATTAAATGTGGAAAACAGTTTCCAATGCGGTTCCCAAATGTCAAAACAGTAATGATTATCAAATATGGTGCTTCCAGCGATCCAACCGTTCAACAGTTAATGATTAGGATTGAGCCACGTCACTATCAGTCGAGTAAACATCAACTCAAGTGTCGGCCTGCGAATTGTTACAAGCTTCACCAGAATTTCTTTAAATAAATAACTTCCTGGTCGACGAAGTCAACTCAGAAAGTTGGGGGCCACTGAACATACCAAAAATGTCGAGCTGGGCCAATCGAGTAAAGCCCAATCCTCAATCAATTATTGTCACCACGTTCTCAGTGGGCTAGGCCCAATTATTACAAGGCCCAAGACCCATCTTCATGATCAGTCGACTTAAGCTCATTGTCTGACCTACAAGGTCCCGACCTAGCTTGGTCCGACTCTACGATCCAGATTCTATTTCGGGTACGGTCCAGCCCAACCCATCAGTCAGGTCGACCTAATCCCAACAGGCGACCTCGACCTACCAAGTAAGCGTCGACCTATTGGGTCCAGGCGCACGCACCACTCTTTCCATAACTGGCTCCCTACAAATCAGGAGCCACTCACGGACACGATCAACAGACACGTACCTGTCCCACAAATTACGGGATTCATGCAGTCCTATCAAATATACCACACTCATCAAACAACTATAGATACAAGGAAACGTCAACCGTTCCAAGGTAACTGCAATTTTGTCATTTGAATCTCTTTGTTCAATACAATATTTGCTCTCCGAAACACCATACTTACTCTCACGCCCGAGGGTCTAAGCTGGAGACCATCCGGCTAGTCGTGGATTCTGATTTCAGGTCAAGGAGTCAGGTGATTGGTCTTGCCACGTGGACGGAGATTGATAACGGCACAATTCTTGCTGCATCAGGCTACATTCACGAATAAAGTGAGAGAATATTGTTATTAATCGAAAATCGAATATTACAATATCTAATATAGTGCACGAATTATGCTAACGAAATTGCTGATTGTGCAAACTCTATATATGTAGAAAATATCAAATGAGCAATTTTATTGTGAACTACTAATTAAACTAAATTAAACTAGGGGAAAGAAGGTGTTTATACTTCTCCCTAGGTTTCAAGTACAAATGGTTCGTTTTGTCTCAAAAATCGGCAAATTACGTGGTTCAATTTGGTTTGTAATTTGGACCTCCGGACCATCCCAAATCAAACTTCAGTTTGAGATCGTGAGATTGAACCATCAAATCAAACCTCCGGACCAAACCATCAAACCACCTGACCAAACCACAAATCACCAAACTAAATCACTAAATGACATATATTAAATATACTCCCTCCGTCCCAGCGAAAGAGCCATCAAATTAGCCGGGCACGCAAAATAAGAAATGTGATGTAGGAAAGAGAAAAAGTTTAAATGTTGTGAGTATGAAAAATTAAATAGGAGAGAGAATGAGTGGGAGGTGATGTAAGAAAGAGAATGTTGTGAGTGAAAAAGTAAAGTAGGAGAGAGAATGAGTGGAGAGAATAGTGATTTAAGGTTTCCTTTTTGGGAAAGTGGCTTTTTAAATGGGACCCCCAAAAAGGAAATAAATGGCTCTTTCGCTGGGACGGAGGGAGTATGTATTTGTATATTGATTAATATTTACCATTAGATCAATAAAATAAACTTACATTATATAAATTAATCCTAATCCCTGTTTGTAAGTATTCAATATGAATTTCAGCATTTCTTATCTTCTATCGGCATGCCATCTGATATTTCTTTTTAATCTTCTATCGGCATGCCATCTGATATTTCTTTTCAAGCTAAAGATTAGCGGTTCAATTTTCACCAAAATTGAACATAAATGTTGTCAAGGAGAGAATCTCCCTCTTGTAGAAAGATTATAGTTGAATATGCTCCAGTAACTTAAGAGTAAGTACTAAATGGGACATCATTTCAACCTTCAAGGCAAACACTTGCCAAAATTATTCAACTAATTTAGTTCATTACATTACAAAGCAAACAAAACAATTCTAAAATCACCAACAAAGGGAAGAACATGTTCTAACAATCAACACTCCAAGCTTCCCCTACAGGATTTCCGATCATCTGCTTCCTCCCTCAAATCTTATTATTGTACCAGTAGACACCTTTGTTCTTAGCACCTTCGTCCGCCTCTACATAAATACACTCTTTAGCCTCTCTATACATCGACTTAAAGATCGATGTCCCGTCAAACTGATAGTAGTCTCCCAGGATGGGCTTGATTGCCTTGGTGGCCTCCATCGCATGGTAATGAGGCATTGTCGAGAACAAATGGTGGGCCACGTGGGTGTCCGTTATGTTGTGGAAGACCTTGTTTAGGATCCCGTAATCTCGGTCAACGGTTGCTAGAGCTCCTCGGAGCCAATCCCATTCTGACGAATCGTAGTGAGGCAATGACGGGTGTGTGTGCTGCAAGAAAGTGATCAAAACAAGAAACCCGTTAACAACTAGCAATGGACCGCCGTAAACACAGAGAACCCAAGAAAGTCCTTTGGCGGCAGCTAGCTTATAGAGTCCGTATGTAACGGCAAGGATGCCGGCGTCGGAAACAAAGATCTGGGCCCGCTCACGGTCGGAGTAGATTGGACTTGTTGGGTCAAAGTGGTTAGCGAACCGGTTGTAAGGTCTGCCGGAGACGTTGAACGCTAGATACATGGGCCAACCTAGGGTTAGGGTGACGAGGAGGGTAATGACTCGGCCAGGAGGGTTGTTTAGGTATTTTGCTTTGGAGCCGATGGCTGTCTTTTTCTTGGGGACAAAAACTTCGTCGCGTTCGAGTGAACCGGTGTTGGAATGGTGGCGGCGGTGGCTATATTTCCAAGAAAAGTATGGAACGAGGAGGAATGAGTGGAGGATAAGGCCAACAGTATCATCGAGCCACTGGTAGTCACTGAAGGCGTGGTGACCACATTCATGGGCTATGACCCAAACTCCGGTGGAGACACAACCTTGAACGAACCAGTAAATTGGCCATGCCAAGTAGGGGAGAGGGTGAGGAAGCAGTTGGATGTAATTTGTTGCGATGTAGTAGAGGATGGAGATAATGATGAGATCGTAAACCACGTAGGAGAATGAGTGGAGGACTGATCGCTGGAAACAATGGGGTGGGATGACTTTCTTGATGTCACCTACGGTGAACGGAGGCTTCTCGTATGGGACCCGCTGGAGAACATCTGATTCTGACTTTTTCTTACTTTCCGCAACGGGAGAAGACATCCGACCACCAGCACCCATTGTTCAACAACCTGCAAAATCAATTCAAAATGACAAATTAAATCGAGGTGTTCGCAGTACCATAGTTTATCGATTAAAGTCACAAATCTAAACACTTGAGATTTTTTTTTTTTAAGGAACTAACAGTGGCACTAAGAAAGATCAACTCAGCTTTAGTCATACATGAAAAAAAATGCGAAATCAGTTTGCATAGAACTTGGAAGACCCTCAAAGTGAGTACATTTTCAAATACTACATATGTTGCATGCAATTAAAGGTATATTACTGCTCCCTCCGTCCCAAAATAAATGTCCAAAAAAAATTTACTTGCACATGTAATATTTTCGCTCTACATCACATGTAAGGTCCACATACTAGTGTAGTGTTTCCTTATTGGTTGTAGGCTCCAATTGGTGCCCCAGAAGCACACAACTCTTTCTTTAACCAGTAAGAAGCGGCAAGTAGAGCCGTAGGGGTCAAGAGGCAGGGCAACAGAACCTTAACAACATCGCTCTAACCTTTGCTTATATTGGTAGTGTCAGATCACAAGTTACTCAGATAATAAACAATGCATGCACGTGAGACTGTTTTCTCTCCGGCGACATATAGAATCAATTTCCGTAAGGTAAGAGACAACCTCGTTTTCCACGCATCACACTGACCCAGATAGTTGTTGGCACGAAAATAATTGAATAACAATCCATATCGACAATGCCAAAGAAGTAAAATAGATTTAAAACCACAATCTACGAAATAACAAATTTCATATGATTTAATGAATATTAATTTGATAAGAAATTGTGAAAAAACCAGTTCTTTTTACCACAGTATGACGCGTAGGGAAAATAGAGAAACAAAATATGTCGACATACAAAAAATATGACAAAATATGTCCTGTAAAAAGCACAGAAAGAAAGTATCATGATGTTACACCAAAAGTCTAGCGAGAAAGTGTGACAGCTACTCGAGAGGATGATATGAGGAGAGACCCACTTTGAAAAGGACTGAAACGAGAAGTTACGATTAAGGTCGAAGTTTTAGTGAAACATTAAGTGGGGATCTAGGAAGAGTCCCCATGTGATCAGTAATGGGGTAAGTTGCTTTAGAAAGTCGATATCACCTGTATATCATTAAAGATTTTAAAACATAAGAAAATAAATGTATAAAAAGCAAGAAAATGATGATCAATGAATGATAAAATAGGATATTTTTAGAACTTTAATTGAAATTATGATACGTTGTTTTTGGTATTTATTGTTAATGAGACTGGTCGGCTTAAAACTCTCTTTGTTTAACACCTTCAAACAATACTCAAATAGGACAATCAACGAAAGAGACTTATTCATTAAAGATTAAATAGTCAAGAATCAAATGCGCAAATCCGCATATCCAGTGGCACGAAGCCGACTTTTTAGAATGGTTTAGATTGAAAGAGATAAATACTGTTTTAAAAACAAATATATTTGACTAATGGGACAGTTGCGAAAAGAAAAGACTAATCAAACAAATACTCCATTAAGATGTCACTAATTCATCATCAAACTAAAACGACCTCCTTAAAATGAATCTCTTTCCTTCTCTTTTTGGACGCGTAAAATTTAAGAAAATTGCCTTTTAGGTTATTTTAGTGATTGATAAACCCGAATTGCCCCTATGGCAATAATATAGCAATGCGGGGGTAAATCTGGTCATAATAGATGGCAGATCTAGATTTAATGACTCGTAGAAAAATGAACAATTATTTTGAGACAAATATTTATACAAATATACATTGACATGGGTGTACTAAATAAGATCACAACACTACCCAATTCCAGCTAGAGATCGAATAAAATTTTGTGGGCCCGTATTATTTAAATTACGAGACAAATAGGACAACCCCTATCAGGTGTCGTGAGATTCATCTCTTAGAACCACGTCATACACCAACCAAAAAGAGGCATAAATTACTCTATATAACCAATCAGAAATTATAAAAAAAAAAAAAAAACACTGTCAAACTCTATTAAGCAGTTGTATTTTGGTTGTGCAGGACTACTTTGTTCACATGGATCCTATTCACAAATATGCACTTAACCTACCAACTCCTTACTTGAATTTTTAAGTGAAATAAATAGTCAATGACCCAACATTGTAACCTTTGGAGAACTCAAGTATCACAACTAGGGACAATAAAATAAGGAGAAAGAGGAGTAATATTTTATGCTTGCTAAATAAGTTACTTCAACTTCCATAATTAGTGTTACAAATATAATACAAGTTGTTGTCGACACATTTGAAAATTCCCACGGCCGTGATCTTTTGCTTTAAGAAGATCAACATACAATCCCCTTACATTTATTGAAACTAAAGAAAGGTATGGAAAAAAGTTGAGACCAAACAAGTCCCGCATGCCCGTGTCAAGCTCAAACACCAATAGGTGTGCGATACACTACTTGGTTCAACTTGTTAGTACACATTTGACTTTTGATAGTCAACACTAGTGGAATTTGACCAAACATTAATGTCAATTTAATCATCATTGAAATTGTTAATTGATAAATCACGACTATTAAATTGACACTAATGTTTAATCAAATTTCAATTGTATTGACAATTAAAAGTCACGGGGCCAAACAAAAGGAGATAGAGGGATAGTTTCTTACTAACCACACATACTAGTAGATCATAACAAAAAACTAAGATTCCAATAATCAAATCTTCTTAAATTATTTTTCATTATTTAACGACAACATCTATTACAAGAGTGAAACTTTAAAGGTGAAATTTGAAGTGATTGAACCTCTAAGAGCATTCATAGTGGTGAACGAAAAATTCGTTCACCACTTGAATGAAACTGGCCTGTGAACGAAACTTCGTTCACACCAGCTTACATGCTATATTGTTTTAATAATAATTTCATGTTCTAAAACTAATAATATACAGTATTAAATATTATGTTTTATTATCGTCATTAAAAATAAAAAAAGTTAATTATTTATTTTATTATTTTACTTAATTGCACAAGGATAAAAGAAAGTGAACATTTTTTATATTTTGACATAAACGACGTCGTTTGGCACAAGAGAAAACTTAAATATATAAAATATTAAAATTGTGTCAAATATATACAATAAAAAATTTAATAATTTTTCAATAGTAAAATATTAAAATTATGTCAAATATTACGAAATTAGACTCTATTTATAGAGAAAAAGAAATTATTAACATTTTTAATATTCTTATTTAAATAATATAATTTTAAAAATAACAAAATACACGTATATAGCTCGAGCCAATTTTCGTTCACAAATTCGTTCATAAAATGAATAAAAATTTTCGTTCATGGTCATGAACAAATATTCCTTCACCACTAATTGCCATGAACCAAAATTGGTTCACAAAATTGCTGTCGGTGAACAAAATCGGTTAACCACTAATCATGGTCTAACCATCCCTATAGAGATATACACCCTCCGTCCCATCCGAGAAGTCACTTTTGGTCTAACAAACGATTATTTTTTACTCAAACATTAATGCAAATCTAAATATTATATTGAAATTCTAAAAATTGTAATTGATAAATCAACATTTATTTAATGAGTTATCCATTACAATTTTTAGAATTTCAATATAATGATTAGATTTTCATTAATGTTTGGGTCAAATTAACCGAAGTTGACCAAAAGTGTCTTTTCTTTGAGTGGGATTGAGGGAGTATCTGATTTGAGCTCAAGTTTTTTTACCAAATCTTCCCAAATAAATTCAAACAAGAAACAGAGAACAATAATCCACAAAACAAGACCCAGATCCACAATTCAAGTCACATTCTACAAAGGATCTAAAAACAACTCGCAACACCTGCAAAGCTCAAGAAATACCTCCGATTTCAGCATGCAAATACAAAAAACTTAAGGAAAGATCTCAAATTTATCCATGCAGACTACAAATCTTACCAAAATTAAGCAGCACAGAATCACAGATATAAAAATCCCCCGAATTAAATCAAGAAATTCATAAACAGAGCTCAAATTACTGATATAAATGAATGTATACAAACAGATTACAGATTTACATACCTGAGAAGAGAAGATTTTTCGCGATTCCCTTTCTCTCTCTCTCTTTCTCTCTCTCTAGTTTCTATTTTTTTCAGAATTTTTGTTAGGAAGGCCGATCGAATTGCCGGCCTTTTTTTAGCTTTGGAAAGTGGCCAGATGCAGAGGCAGAAGCCAGTATTTAAGGACCAAAGGTTGTTATCTCCCTCCCCTCCTAATGAATGGAGACGAAATCTGTGGGCCCTCCTTTTTTTGCCTTTGCCCACCATTAAAGGGCTCTATTTTCTCGGGTTTTATAACTGCCCCTTGAAGTATTCTGGATTCGTTCGGTTTTGCCCTTTGAATTGTTTTTATTTTTCTTTACATTTACTCCCTTTATCCCTTTCAATTTAAGATTTTTGATCAACTTGATTACGCTTTAATTAATGATTTAATCAATGGTTTGTTATATTTTATGATACAAGCAATGATCAAAGTAATAAATCATCATTTTATATAAAAAAAATTGACAAATCAGTCGCAACGAATAGGATAAATAGAGTATTAGGCTCCTTTTGTTTGTCGTAAAATGTTATCCGGAAAACGTTTTTCCCATTTTTCGGTGTTTGATAAGCACCGAAAAATGGTGAAAATATTTTTCGAAAAACATTTTAAGGCATTTTCTAAATAAAATGATTTACGAATTTTTTCTAAGTAAAACATTTTTCGAAAAATAATAACACCCTCACATACCTAACTTTTCATACACCCCCCACGTTACCCACCCCTAATCAACCACCCCGTACCACCACTACCACCCACTGCCCCCATCCCCACCCCCCACCCCACTTAACATCACCACCCCTGCCCCCACCCCCCACCCCTCGGGTAAAAAAATTAATCATTTAAAATTTATTTTTAACAACTCCCCACTCCACTCACCACCACCACCCCTGCCCCTCACCCCCCTCGGGTTAAAAAAAAATTAATCATTTAAAATTTATTTTTAACAACTCCCCACCTCACTCCACTCACCACCACCACCCCTGCCCCCACCCCGTCGGGTCAAAAAAAATTAATCATTTAAAATTTATTTTTAACAACTCCACACCTCACCCCACTACATTCACCCCCCACCCCCCGCCCTCAACCCTTACCCCCTACCCCTACCCCTACCCCACTCCACTCACCACCACCACCACCACCACCACCACCATGCCCCCTCCTACCCCTATCAACTTATCTCAAATTGTGTTTTTATCGAAAAATATTTTCATTAAACACATGAAATTTTTTTTGGAAAATATTTTTCTTATCAAACAGCCGAAAACATATTTATCTCATTTTTCGAAAAACATTTTCATTTTTCAGAAAACATTTTACAGGAAATCATTTTACGCGAAGCAAATGGAGCCTAAATAATCAAATTCATTTATCTTAAGTATTTTGAATTGAATAATTCGTTGTTGTATTTAGAGTCTATTATTTTAGGCTATGTTCTTTGCTTCAAAATGAATATTCAAAATAATTTCATATTTTATTATTAATTAAAAGTAAAAAAATTGAATGTTCTTTTAGATATAGTGAAAGTGCGAAATTTCAACTTTCAATTTGATTATTCATGATCATGCATTAACTATGGAAATAAGGATGATGGTATCACAAGTAAACATTTTAAGCTTACGATTACGTTAATATTTCCTTCTTCCAATATTTAAGGTTCTTAGTAATTTTTTATAACATTATGAACTTTATGGAAATAATATTGTTAAAAACATTATTAATAATTTGCTATTTATTAAATTAAATAAAATAAAATATGAATCTTAAAATAAAAATAAGACGTATCAAAAAAAATTTAAGGACTTTAAACTGGAACGAGAGTGTATGGCATATCATAAATGTACAACATTTGGGTTGTTGGGTTTAATGCATTTGAGTATTGGGGACGACTAATCATGGGTCTAGACAAACAAATTATGTAATTCCAGAATTTTAGGCAGTGGCATGATCATGCTAGACATAAGGCACGACCGTGTCATACATAAGGCACGACTGTGTAGGACAGTGAACAGCGGACACGACCGCGTAGTTTAAAGTGCACGACCAATCGACGTGGTTTGGGTTTGGGCCGACCAGACTTCAGCGCAGCATGGTTAGAAATTGAGTTAAATAAATACTCCCCTCTCCCCTAACATGTTCAGTAGTTCAGAGTTAATTACTAGTGTGATAGAGATTAATAATTCTAAGTGTTCTATCAGTTCAATTGCTCATCTGTTTTTCTCTAGATCTTAAGCTTGCAAAGTTGTGAATTTTGTGATCATAATTCGTGCAATAGATTAGAGATTTGTAATCTGTGATTTTCAAGTGATAATAATACTCTCTCTCTCTCTCTCTCTCTCTGCCCATGGATGTAGCCAAGTTGGTAAACCACGTAAATTCTTGTGTTAATGTGTGTGAGATTTGTGTTCTTGATTGCTTCTTATTGGCTATGTTCTAACAAACTGGTATCATAGCTGGTTGGTGAAGACGATCCAGGGGTATTCCGCTGTAAAAGAAGATAAATTCAGGAATAGAGTCACCGATCGACAAGTTTAGTGGAAAAAATAGTTTTAGTATTTGGCAAATCAAAATGAAGGCATTATTGAAAGACAAGGGTTTGTGGGCTCCAATGGCCGCTGCAATTAGTGATATAAAAGGTGATCCAAATGTCAAATAAAAAGTCGTTCCCAGATGAGCCGCTCCGGTATAAACAACATAAGGTATGGAGAAGGATGCGAAAGCAGCAACAATGGAAGCAGCAGATCTGATCGCGTTATATGAGAGGGCACACTTCAAAATCATCAAATGTCTGAATGATGATATTTTAGCTGATATAGAAAATATTGATTTCGGAGCAGCTTTATAGTTAATGTTGGAGACCATGTTCTTGACGAAATCTCTAACCAACAAGTTGTACCTGAATGAAAAGTTGTTTGGTCTCCGTATGACTGAAGATACGCCAATTAGGGATCATATAGTTCAATTTACTGCTTTATCACTTAAACTGCGTAATATTGAAGTTATGGTCGAAAATGAAGATGTTGCTCTTATTATGTTGGTCTCTTTAACACTATCGTTTGAGGGATTTGTGGATTCCTGCATTAATCCTAAGGATACGATTACTTTGGATGAGGTTAAGACTAATCTCAAGAACAGAGATTTGCGCTACAAGGCGAGTATTATATCTACAGAATCTAAGTCAGCAGGTTTGGTTGCGGAAAACAATAGGGGCCAGGATAGGAGAAACAAGAGTTTTTCAAAAAGAGGTCCGAGAGCTGGAGATGACTCCAGTTACTCCAAGGAAAAGGGGCATTGAAAACGTGAATGTCTCAAGCTGAAGAAGATCGAGCAATTTGGGTCAACTACAGTCATGGTAGATGATAATGAAGATGACTATGCTCTAGTAACTGAAGAAAACAATGGAATGAAATATAAATGGATTCTTGATTATGGGGCTTCTTATCACATGTGTTCGAGCAGAGAATGGTTTGCAACGTACGAGAAGACGGAAGGTGGCGATATTTATACTGCTAATGGTTCGGTTTGCAAGGAAGTCGACGCGAGTTTCATAAGGGTGTGAGCTTCGGGTGGTAAGTTTTGTACGTTGAACAATGTTAGACATTTTTCTGAAGTAACGAAGAATCTGAATAAGACGGCTAGACAAGATGGGATACAGTTTCAAAGGTGAAGGTGGAGCAGTAAATGTCTGCAGGGGTTCAAACGTAATTCTGAAAGGGGTAAAACAAGGTTCCTTATACGTCTTCCAGGATTCTACGCTTTTGGGCTCGAGTGTCGAGCATCGTACTACAGAGGTTGTGGTAGAGACACATCTAAATAAAGCATGTTGCAAGGCTTCGTGTGGGGTGATTGGCAAACAGGTGGAGCAACAAGTTACTCTAGGTGTAGTTGAGTCGGGCAAGCCAGATTTAGTAAGTCAACACAAAAAAATTGGAAGTGAAGAAGGAGTCAAGGAGCAAGAGGCCTTTGCTAGGGATTTCATGGGTTATGTCACTTCATTTGTTTGGGTTGACGAGATCCATTATCGACTGAATTCGCCTAATTATCAGTTGGGGCAATTTTGAATGTCTACTGCAGTGGCACATTTGGGTGTCTTGAAGACACTTTTTTGTGCTCAACGAAGCACAATTTTGGTGTACAGGGGATACATTTGAGTGTATTGAAGACACGTTTGTTTGCTTGTAGGGAAAAATTTTGGTGTATACATTTTGGTTGTCCGGATGTCGGCGTAACACATCTGAGGTAAAGAGAAGTTCTGGTTATTGTTTTAGCGACAGATTTTTTTCGTCGCTAAATGCCTTTAGCGACAGATTTTTGGCTTTTAGCGACGAATTTTTCCGTCGCTAAAACCTGTTTTTCTTGTAGTGGGAAGCTCAAAGCTAAGGTGGAGATTTGTTGGATTTGATGTATTTAAAAATTGGGGACGCCTAATCATGGGTCAATACAAACAAATTATGTGATTCTTACATTTTCAGCAGTGGCACGACCGTGCTATACATAAGGCACGACCGTGCAGAATTGGTACGACCGTGACAGACATAAGGCACGATCGTGCAGGATGGTGAACAACATACACGACCGTGCAGGTTAAAGTGCACGACCGTGCTGACGTGGTTTGGGTTCGGGCCGGCCAGACTTCAACGCATGATTTAAAAACCTTTCAGGGTTAGAA
The DNA here is from genome assembly GCA_022495995.1 of Adenophora triphylla var. japonica. Taxonomy (NCBI): domain Eukaryota; kingdom Viridiplantae; phylum Streptophyta; class Magnoliopsida; order Asterales; family Campanulaceae; genus Adenophora; species Adenophora triphylla. The sequence goes on from JAFEMH010000224.1 coordinate 738,129, forward strand.
ATATGGTTGTATACATACTCTCGTCTCCCTAACATGTTCAGTAGTTTAGATTTAATTTATAGTGTGATATAAATCAATAATTTTAGGTGTTTTATCAGTTCAATTGATAATATGTTTTCTCTAGATTAGGGCTTATATAGTTGTGAATTTTGTAATCAAAATTTGTGCAACAGATTGTAGATTTGTAACTTGTGATTTTTAAATGAAAATAATATTTTTTCCCTCGGCCTTTGGACGTAGTAGTTGGGGTCCAACTTAAATTATTATGTTTGTGTATGTGAGATTTGTATTATTGATTGCTTCTTTTTTACTCCGTTCTAACATACTCCTTCCGTCCCATAAAATTTTACCCACTTGGTTATTTAGGAAATCCCACTTATAAATTACATTTTCTAAAAATGAAACTTTATAACACTTCTTTATTAATGGAACTCACTTGTCATACTCACAACAACTATCTATTTACTATTCTTTACCTCACTTACCCACTCACAATTTCTACTTTAATAATATTATTTCTTATTTTTTGCGCGAAACAGTAAGAGAGTAACCTTTTATAGGATGGATGGAGTAGGTGTTAAAGCAACAACAAAGTCAACAAGCTACCGCTAACACTGGGGATGGGCCTATTAAATCACTTTTTGAAGTTGATAACTAATCACTTAGATGCACATGGTTATTATCAAAGAATGAATGGCCGTTAATTTTTGGATGAAAAACGGTTTGCAGTTATATTTTATGGAGGCTTAAAGCAAGAAACAATAGTTGGTGTGTGCGACTTAACAAACTAAAATAGTTAAGGAGGCTTTCAAAAATTTCAATTTAGAAAAGATTGTCTGACGTGTCATTCATTGTCTGGTTCGAACAAATCGTTGTTGGGTGTTTGAGAAAAACGAGACTGCAACCGTAACGTGCACGTGATGTGGGGTTAAATTAAATTAAGGCCGTCGGATTAGATGAAAAGGTTACTTTATAGATCTTATTTATGGGAGAAAAGGATTGGGCGGTTCAGAACAGTAGTCGATGAGTTCATAATATGTATCAGAGGGGCTGAAGAAGCGTGAGGCATCATCATGTGGTGCTTAGTCACGTTGGGTGGCTGAAGAGAGAACATGTCACGTGCTTCGTACCTAATGACGAAATTGTCCTCACCATGCGACGATATTGACTAATTGTGGGGGCTGTTACACGAATCGAGCCTGTTCGAGCTCGACTCGCCATTGGCTCAGCCGAAAAAATTTCAGGTAGCCGAGCGCGAGTCGAGCTGAACCGAATTTCAAGTCATTATTTTTCGGCCTCGACTCGTGTTCGGCTCGTATGTTCGACTTCTGTTCGAGATCGACTGCGTTTAAGCTCGACTGCCTCGCTCGTTAAAAAGCTCCGGATGAATTATGAATTTTTTGTTAAAAATATATATATTTAGGGACAAATTAAAAGACCAAGCTCGAGCTTGGCTCGTTTAGCTCGAGTTCGATTGCAACTCGAATTAGGGCTCGATAAAGCTCGTTCGATTTGATTTTTTCAAAAAACAAGTCGAAGCTCGAGCTCGGCTCGTTAATACTCGAGTTCGAGCAGCTTTCGCGAGCCTCGCGAGCCGCCGCGAAAAGCTCGAAACTTGATTCGAGCCGAGCTCGAACATGAATGCTGGGATCGAGCTCGAGCTCGAGAAAGCTCGAGCTCGTTTAAAAGTTCACGAGCTCGAGTTCGAAACATCAAAAGCTCGACTCTGGCACTCGTTTACACTCTTTCACTCCTAGTCCAAAATACATTAATCCCTAATTTGTATATATATATATATATATATATATATATATATATATATATATATATATATATACTCCCTCCGTCCCGACCGACTTAGGATTTTTTGAAATGGCACGGAGATTAAGAAAAAGGTAAATGTTGTGAGTGTAATTTAAAAATAGGAGAGAGAATGAGTGGAGGGAATAGTAAATTATAATGGTGTTGTGAGTATTAAAATAATGTAGGAGAGAGAATGAGTGGAGAGAATAGTGATTTAAGGTTTTCATTTTGGGCCGTCCTAAGTCGGGTGGGACGCCCAAAATGACAAAAAGTCCTAAGTCGGCAGGGACGGAGGGAGTATATAAAACAACTTTCCACCCAAAGTTGAATAAACTTTGAAATAAAATAATACACTAAATAAAATAATATTTGATGATTCAAAAAACGTTAAATCAGCTCAAATCCAACAATAAAATTGTATCATGAATATTTGAATAATCTAAAAAATATAAAACAAACACGTAAACTATGTTTTGGCTTCACCGACAAACGCCATCCAGCGTGAGAGTATATATTTGTATTTTTGAGAGCAAATCAATTGACAATAGTTTAGAGTCAAATATGCGTTCACCTGAATTATGTGAATTATGTCTTGTATTTACATGTATAAGATCTAGAGTCATGCATTGTATATGAAGTTAGCTGAGATAAGGAGTCAAATCCTACTCGAATTCTAATCGGATCCTAATTACTCACAGTTGATGCTGCCAAAAAGCCGAATCAGCTCAAATCCAAGCGATAGGTTGTACTCCGGCGATTGAATAGCCTGAAAATAAGATAAGAAACGTAAACTAAGTCGGGGCTTCTCCGGCAAAGGTCCTCCAGCGTGAGATTAAGTTCACGGTTTTAGAGAGATTAATCAAATTGACAGAGTTTTGAGTCAAAGAGATCACTTACCAAAATATTGAAATTATGACTTGTATTTATAGGGATGAATATGTAGAATACATGTTGAACTTGGACTGTAAAGAGATGAAATATAATCCTAGGAGGATTATACCTGTTGGAGAGCCCTTATTTGACTTGAATTGATATAGGAGGTGGTTATAATCATGATAAGATTATAACTGCAAGTGTCCTTATTTGATTAGGACGGTTATATCTGCCCTCTGCCGGTAAGCCGGGGAGGTCCCTCCTCGTCATCGTCACTTGGTCAGTTTATGATGAGCCGGGGAGGAAAAATGAAGGAATGGGGGACGCCCACTTCCTGGTAATTGTATAGCCGATGATCTATGATGGGATAGCCGAGGAGGCCTCCTCGTCGCCAATGGTGAATATCTCGGCCTTGGAGGGGAGTCTCCTCGGCCCTTAATTTGGACCTTGGTCATTGCACCTGCTAAGGCCTTGGTCGGCCCAGGTAATGCCGAGATAGAGAGAGACGAGGAAACCCAGGTCTTTCCTCGTAGCTGAGTCTTGATGGATTATGTTTAGGGCCCAATCCACTTGGGCCTTGCCCGAATTAACCCATATTCGTACTTAGGTTTATACTGTTCAACAGTCTTTATTGTAGTAGGATTAGAAGAGTTTTCTGTTCGTATACCTATTAGGCTTGCTCCTCTGAATAATGAGCTAGTCGACATATTGTTATGCCGTGCAATAGAGATGATCGTGGGTAGGGAAGCTCATTTCCCTTATCATAATTAGAGCCCGATAGGCATTGGTCGGCATTTGAGTATGTCGTGGTTGGCATACGAATATGACGTGGTCGGCATACGAATATGCCTTGGTCGACATATAGGTGTGCCTTGGTCGGCATATATCAACATTTCTTCGTTAGTTATAAGATCGTCCTTCTATATCAAGGTCGACATAGTGGGATATAACGAGGAGAAAATAAGAGAATAAGTAGGGAAGTCCATTCAATATGTCGTATTTAGGACTTGTATATATTTATTATTGGGCTTGACCCATTGGATCTTACCCATTTATTTTCATTAATTTCTAAAAATTGTGTTTATTATCGAAGCAACAATGACAATTTTGAGAATAACATGACGATAATAAAATTTTCATAATTTACTGTTCAAATTCAACCAAATAAAAAGAAAAATTAAGATAGACTATTTATTTTGGAACGAAAGGGATAATTTCTATTTATTTTTCAAAAAATTATGAAAAATCAATTTTTATACCTTCAAAATTATATTTTTAAATAAATGAGTAATAAATTGATAAGAGAAGAATAAATATTTAAGTTGATGTGGACTCATCCTGTGGGCTACCTTGCTCGCTTTCTTTGTGGTCAATTTTGTGGTTCACTTTTTGTTTCTTGTTTTTTTTCCTCTGCCACTGACCTTTCAATGACACTGTAGAACAATGGTTACGATGGAAAAAAAAAAGAGTACTTCAAAGTTGTGGAGTGACACAAATTACAAAAGAAATCTTTCTTTATGTGAGCCAGTGGATTTGGCACTTAACATACTTCCTTCTTCACACCAAAAAAAAAAAATTGATCTTTCACGAAAGTTGAAAAGATTGCGTAGTGTAATAAGTGTTGTAAGTAAAAAAGGTTAGATATGAAATCGTAAGCGGATAGTTATAATCAGTATGACAAGTAGATTTCATAAATAAAGAAAGGACTTTTCTATTGTGTGCCCATGGGCACATGATAAGGATTAAAGATTTTCTTGTAATCTGTGTCAAATTAATATTTGACACACATTACAAGAGAATCTTTTAAAGATTTTCTTGTAATGTGTGTCAAATATTAATTTGACACAGATTACAAAAGAATCTTTAAAAGATTTATTCAAAGATTCTCTTGTAATGTGTGTCAAATATTAATTTGACACAGATTACAAGAGAATCTTTAATCCTTATCATGTGCCCATGGGCACACAATAAAAAAGTTCATAAAGAAATATTAAAAAAAAATTATTTTTACTGTGTGTCTTTTTAAATATGAAACAATTAAAATGAAAATTTGTATCTTTTTTTGAGTGAAACATAAGAAATATTTGTACTTTTATTTGATAAAGTAACATGGTAAATTATTGACCAATATAAGTACTATATTTTATATAAATCAAAACGTTTACATTTATAATTTGAGGAGAATCGCATTCAATTTTTCTTTTTTCTTTTTTCTTTTTTAGTATACATTGGAATTTGAATGAGTTAACTTGTAATTTTACTAGTACTCCCAGCCCGTGCGGATCGCACGGATCAGTACCTCCACTTATATCTCCACCCCTATCAAAGACTCTTTTTCTCATTATTTTAAGCACTCCATTACTCACTATTAACTACCTTTCACATTCTTTCCCGAGACATTTATTTATCAAAGCAATGAGTAATTGGTTCATGTACATAAACTTGCATTTAGTAATATTGCATCACTAAGGTGATTAAAAGTCTTGAAAAGGTGTCATTGCCATGATGGGATCAAGTTTAGAAGCAGACCAAGGATTTCACAACAAATTGCAAACATACGTATATCCCAACTCGTGTTAAAAAATTGGAGATAGTTGCCGCCGTACATCGTCCTCTATTATATTATACATTTAATATAAATTAAATTGTTAATTAAAATAAATTGAACATATTGATAAAATGTTAGTAATATTATAAAATGCTTGAATATTTTTTTTTTAATAGACTGATCTTTCTCTATCTCTCTCACACTCAAACAAACACAGAAGGAAAGAAAAAGATATTCTTTTTCTATCCCCAAATTTTAAAATGCTTCAATATTTGAGGAGGTAATAGACTGATCTCAATCTACTACACAATATTTTAAACAGCAGTAGCAAAAGCACGTACATAACCAAAAAAGAAAAGGCCAAACTAATAATAAAAACACTAAAATGTCAATGAATCATTTATCCCTCTCTCTCTCTCTCACACTAAAAAAAAAACAAAATAAAAAAGAAAATTTCTCTCCTCCCAAATTCCTTCATCACGTTCTTCTCTCTCCCCGAGGCCCGAGCAACACGGCGACCCACCCTCCCAAAATCAGATACCTCCTCCCCTTCCCGCCCTCCTCCTCCTCCCCATTCGATCGGGCGGTAACTCTCTCGTCACGGCTGCCACCGAGAGAGTGAGTAAGAGGGCTTTTCGATTTGAGTAGAGACGAAGAAATCGTCGACCGTAAGCAACTGGGAGGAAGCCAACGACCCATCAAAAATTGTCGTCTGAGTATCAATTGGGAGTATCTGAGAAGAAGCGCCGGTTCACGCGAACCGGCTGCAATTCGATCTCAATCCGTCCGCAAACCGTTCGCAATTCGCTCGCAAATCGGCCTCAACTGCTCGCAAAGCGTCCGCAAACCGTCCGCACCCGCCTTCAACTCGTCAGAGCGATTGAGTAAGATCCATTGCTATTTTCACTTTCATTGATTTCATTGATGGATTCAAGGTTGGTTAAACCTAATCGAACAAACTTACCTCAAACGCGATGGATTGATGAGAGCGAGAATGAGAAATGACTGCCTCTCTCTGTAGAATGGGTTAGACTACCAAGGGAACAAAAGCAGCATATAATCTACCTTATCTGCTCAGCTTAACGTGATGTAATTTGCTAATAATGGTAGAGCTTGATTGAATATGGAATATCTAGAGAGAGAGAGAGGGGGAAACTGGGAAAGAAGAAGCTGTGTGAAGGGAACAAAGGCTGCATATAGAAGTTAATAAACAGTAAATAGAAGTTAAGAAACCGTATCAGTGGTGGGTTTAAGTAGGTTAATTGTAGGCCGTTCGATCTATTTTCAGAAATACTCTTGTACCCCAAACAAAACCTTACCCCTCCATTTTTTACCCAATTACTTACTCCCTCCGTCCCACCTTAGTGTAGACTGGTGGTCAAATTGACCAAACTTTGACCAATAATTTAGCACAAAATAATTATCCTAACGAAAATCTAAAAATGGTTATTGTATCACAATTAAGATTATTTTCAATTTCAAGTTTTAGATTTTCATTAGGATAATTATTTTGGGCTAAAAAATTGGTCAAAATTTGGTCAATTTGACCACCAGTCTACACTAACGTGGGACGGAGGGAGTATATATATACACACACCCGCACACATTGATTGGTTTATATACCTCCTCAATAACCACCCAGTAAATCCCTTCTTCTCTTCATTTTCTTTTCTTTTCTTTTTCATCCCTTTAATTCTTTATAACGATCAAATCCTCCAATCCTATTTGCTGGTGGTGTTGTGTTGGTGTTTGTCACCGGTCGAAACTGCATAATTCGATTTGATTTTTTTTTTATTTTTTGTGGGAGAATAAAATTCATACGTTTATAGGATTGGAATGGTATTGGTGGTTAGGAAGAAAAGTGGAGGTGGGAAAGAGGATGGAATGCAATTGGGTAAGTACGAAATTGGCTGTTAAGAGGTTTTTGACGAAAAAGTTAGAATTTTCGGTTAAATCGACACTGTCATCCACGTGTTACTAAACTGAGGATACTTTAATAATATTGCGCTGATTTTTATAACTTGTATTTTCAATTTTAATGCTGCAAATTTCAGATTGAACAAAAAAAAACTTTTTTCCATTATTATATTTCCATTTCACCACCACCACCACCATTGTCATCTCAATTCTTTTTATTAAAGCAGAAAGTTGGGACTATTTAGTTCCAGTAGCAATGTTGTTTTCAAATTCATGATATCCTAAAAACATATGTTGTGCCTATACAACATCTATAAAGATCATTAGTCACTTAATATAGGTAACTAACCATTGTATCATTGAACAACAATTGCATTACCATCACAATTCAAACCAACACCACTGCAACTACAACCATAATACCACCACCGCCGCTATCAACACCACCAAAAATTGAAAAGATTTTCTCGGTGTATCCAAAGATTTAACATCGCATGAACCAAGGAGAAAAAATTTAGTGTATAAACTCATGACAATCGTCAGAGAGGGAGTGCATAAAAGTATTTTGATTTTGTTTGTCTAAAAAATTTTGCATCAAGTAATGATCCAAGCTCGAAATAAATTTCCAAGCTTTCTTTCCAGATCCTCCTGGGTTGTTCTATGAATTTTAGAAGATGAAACTCTAAATCTGAGATTTAGATCTACATCTAGGATCTCTATAGCAATCGCGGACCTCTCCTAAATCGAACTAAGATTTTGGTCGGAGAAAGAAAGGGTGATGACCGGAGGCGGCCAATCTTTGCCGGAGATTGATCAACGCCAATCAACGCAAAAGAAGATGAAAATTTGGAGAAAAATAGTGTTTATTATCGATGCAACAATTACAATTTTGAGAATAACATGTCGATAATAAAATTTTCATAATTTATTGTTAAAAAATTCAACCAATTAAAAAGAAAAATTAAGATATAATATTTATTTTGGAAAGAAAGGGATAATTTCTATTTATTTTTCAAAAAATTATGAAAAATCAATTTTTATACCTTCAAAATTATATTTTTAAATAAATGAGTAATAAATTGATAAGAGAAGAATAAATATTTAAGTTGATGTGGACTCATCCTGTGGGCTACCTTGCTCGCTTTCTTTGTGGTCAATTTTGTGGTTCACTTTTTGTTTCTTGTTTTTTTTTTCTCTGCCACTGACCTTTCAATGACACTGTAGAACAATGGTTACGATGGAAAAAAAAAAAAACAAGAGTACTTCAAAGTTGTGGAGTGTCACAAATTACAAAAGAAATCTTTCTTTATGTGAGCCAGTGGATTTGGCACTTAACATACTTCCTTCTTCACACCAAAAAAAAAAAATTTGATCTTTCACGAAAGTTGAAAAGATTGCGTAGTGTAATAAGTGTTGTAAGTAAAAAAGGTTAGATATGAAATCGTAAGCGGATAGTTATAATCAGTATGACAAGTAGATTTCATAAATAAAGAAATATTAAAAAAAATTATTTTTACTGTGTGTCTTTTTAAATATGAAACAATTAAATTGAAAATTTGTATCTTTTTTTGAGTGAAACATAAGAAATATTTGTACTTTTATTTGATAAAGTAACATGGTAAATTATTGACCAATATAAGTATATTTTATATAAATCAAAACGTTTACATTTATAATTTGAGGAGAATCGCATTCAATTTTTCTTTTTTCTTTTTTTAGTATACATTGGAATTTGAATGAGTTAACTTGTAATTTTATATATAATTGAATTAATAATATTAGTTATTATTTTTGACAATCCTAATATATATATTTACTATTAATTTGAATAATTTGATTTATTATTTATAATAGCTTATGATTAGTTAATATTATTGGCTAAAAATAATAAAGTCTATAATATACATTCAATGTATTAGTACTAGTACTCAAAAACATACTTGAATTTGTCATTGTAAACCTTCAAGAGAGGAATTGATATGGGAGCAACCTTCAAAACAATTTCATATGAAACCCGACTAAAAATTATCGGTGAAGGAAAAGGGAGAGAAAGGAGAGAGATGGAGGGAGGGACTGGTTGCTTTATCTTAAGTGTATAACTACCGGTCTCCAAACTCAAATGGGACTCAACAAAAAGTTAAATAAAAAAATAATGAACCTGAACGGAATAAAAGAGACGGGCTAGGCCCAACGATCAAAGCTCAGTTATCCAAGTATTATTGCCACCACAGTCTTAGTGGGTCGGCCCAAATTCTTATCAAGCCCAAGGCCCAGCAGTAAAGATCGTCGACCTAGCTCATTGTCCGACCTCCATGGTCCCGACCTAGCTTTGTCCGAATACGATCCACATCTCTTATACGGGCATGACCCGGCTACGTCATTCGGTCAGGTCGATCTAGATCCATGCAGGCAACCTCGACCTACCAAGTGTTCGTCGACCTATAGGATATTGTTACGACTACAACTTTTTCCATAACAGACTCCCTACAAATAAGGAGTTATATTTGGACGTGATCTCTTATACAAATCTGATCCGTGATTCAAGGGATTTCATACAATCCTACCACAATTACAACTCTTAAAACGCCTATAAATACTTCACAAACTCAACTGTTCAAAGGTAATTGCTATTTGTTATTCTGAATTCATTATTCTTTATAACTTATAAGCTTTCCATACACCATACTTATTCTCACGCCCGAGGGTCTTTGCCGGAGACCATTCCGGCTAGGCGTGGATTCTGTGTTTCAGGTCAAACAGCCAAGTGATCAGTCTTGCAGCTGGACGGAGATTGATAACGCACGATTCCTGCAGCATCAGAACCCATGAAAAATGAACTTTAGAATCGATAAATAAATGAAAAGCGTTCTACGCCTCAATTATTCGAAGACAATCATAAATTATTTAGAGAAAAAAATATAGAAACAACATTCGCTATCTATAATAAGAATAAAACATTAATCCGTTGGTTCCTCTTCGACTACATTGGCAGCTGCAAAATTTTCTTCAACTCTTCTAGCTACTGCTTCCTGCACTTAAACAAAAACATATAAGAACCACATTTATATAATAATAAATGATGAATTATATTCGAGTATATATATATATATATATATATATACCGCTTCAGTAGAAATGTGGGATCATCCCAAATATCATCGTACACATTAGCTTCAACCGCATCATCAACTACATCTTCAACCGTATCTTCAACTACATCTTCAAACGTATCTTCAACTACATCTTCAATCATATCATCAGCTACATCTCTATTCACCTATGTCAAACATGGATTGTATCAAAAATTAAAATTATATAAGCAATATAGTCATTAATAGAGTTGAGTAAATATAACAATTATGTGAACATAATAACTATTTACCATATTACTTAAGCTATATGGTTTACAGAAGTACTTCAGGATAAACAATATTTGTTGTGGATGTGTCATCTTCTGATGGCGATGGAATGAGAATCGTTATCCTACTGAATGTAGTACATCTTGATAAAGCAACATATAATTGGCCATGAGTGAACACCGGTGTCCTAAAATCAATGCCAACAAATTTAACAGATTGACATTGTGACTTATTTATACTCATTGCAAAGCACAACCTAATTGGAAATTGGCTCCTTGTAATTGGAATAATAGGTTCGGTCGAAGAAGGCGTAAGAGAAATTCATGGTATAAATACCAAATTGCCTGCTTTATCTCCCGTCAAGATTTCAGCCTTAATAATACGTTGCCCACATCGAACTACTCTTAATCTTGTTCCATTGCAAAGACCATCCCTCGATGCAAGATTCCTCATCAAAATAACTGGGCAACCAACTTTCAACTGAAAGTCTGAAGGGGGAAGACCTGAAGGGTTCAATGAGTTCAAAAATTCTATTGGGGGATTATTGGAAAATAGTGTATTTTTGAAGAAAATTAATTAATTATTTACTAAAGGGTAATTTTGTCAAATTACTTAATTGATTATGTGGTTGTGTTCTACTTCATGAGAACAAGAAATCAAATATTTATTTGTCCAAAATGGTTTTTGAATGAATAAGATATGAATGCTCAAAGAAAGTGGGTTGGAAAGAAAGTTATCTCACATTGCTAAGGAAATGAAGTTATCTCACTTTGGTTGAGATATAAATGCTCAAAGTAAAAGAAAAGTGGGTTATCCCACATTGGTAAGGAAATGAACTTGGTGCTAGTATAAAGACTTGAACATTAGAGTAGTGTTCAAGATTATGTAGCCTAGATGCTCTCTCTCACGCACAGGTGCACAAGGGGGGTGCAAATCAAGTTTCAATTTGGCTTGCGAGGTGCGTACTCATGCATGTGCGCGTCCTGCGGACACGAATGTAGCGTCGAAATTGTCTGCGCAGACAAGCCCACCTTTTGCTAATATTTTTGATTTTGTAAATAAAAAATAAAGCCTTTGACTTTGACTGCTATGCTCGGCTGAGCAGGTTGTTGACTCGCCCGAGCATAGAATGAAAGAATGTGGAGTGTCTGTAACAGGTATGCTCGGCCGAGCACTGCTGATGCCTCGCCCGAGCAAGGCTTGGCAGATTGACAAAGTTTCTGGAGAACCATGCTCGGTCGAGGCATATGCCTTGCTCGACCGAGCAGTTTCTGAGAAGTTAATATTTGTATTGATTTCTGAAAGTGTAACAGCCAAGTAATGAGTATAAAACCTGAAACCGAATATTAATGGTGCTTAATATTTCAGATTAATGACCAAAATTATTATTAATAATTCTCGGATTAATATTTTATGTCGGTTTTGATTCTTGGCTGGCTTTATAAAGGAGTATCGACAAAGTTTGTCAACAATAGAGAAAACTCCAAGAAGAACAACACAACAGAGAAAACGAAACACTTGCTTCTGCAATCCTCTTCCATATTTCTCTTGTTGCATCTTGTTACTCTTTCTTTGGCCTCCTTGTATATATAATAATATCAAGAGGTGATTTAGTTCAAGCATTCTTCAGCTCGCCGGGATACTTAGGTGCAAAGTGTCCTCGGTTCGCACGTTCTATCCTGGGAGACAAGCGTCCCAACGAACTCAAGCACACTCGGTGAGGGGACGAATATGTTTTAAGGAGACAGTGAATTTCATTGGGCTCGTGCATCAACATCAAAAACTATCCTTTTGTATTTTCAGTTTATAAATATCTATATTTTATTTACAATTTTCTGTAATTTTCCTCTGCAACCTTGTAACATAACTATATCTAATTTAGAAAATCATTTTAAAATTATGATTACGTGAAAATTATTTGCTTAAATTATTATAAAAATTAGTAATTAAAAAAAATACAAATCAATAGTTTAAAAATATAAAAGAAATATTGGCAAGCAAGATGGACTGTTTGAGGTTGCAAAGTCATGATCTATTTACATGGTTTGGTGGAAATCATTTGTTGAGCTAAATGTTTCTATTTAAATGGCTTTAATTAGTCGGTGATAACTGTAAAAATTAATGCACTATTTTATTTGAACAACAACATGTAATAATTACTTGTTTTCAGATTGTTATAATTAAATAGCCATTATAAGTAGTTAGAAATCTTATCATCATAACAAAAAAATGACAATTTTAAAACCTAAATTAACAATAGCAGAAAAATATATAAATATTCTTTTTATTCATCTTCAAACTTTTAACAGAAATATATGAGTTATGAAAACAGTTTGGTAAAAATCATTTAGTCCCAATTTGTTTCTTTTAAAAAATGGTTGGAATTATAAAATACTCCCTCCGCCCCAAAAGATTGTCCCATTTGCCATTTTGACTTGTCCCAAAAAGTATGTTTCATTTCTAAACTTAGGCATGAATGTTAGTGCAAATCTACTAAGGTACAAGAAGGTCAAGCTCTTCCTTAATAATTGCAAAATGTACAACAGGACAATCTTTTAGGAACGGAGGGAGTATGAAAAATTAATTTTCTTAAATAAATACTACCTCCGTCCCACCTCAATTGAGTCATGGGGTAATTTCACGATTCTTAACGATTCTTAAGAAAAATGAAAAAAGTATTGAAAGTGGGTAGAAGATTAGAGGAGAGAGAATGTAAAAGCTAAAAATCTATAGTATAAATGGTAGTTGTCCACCTCACCATGTGAACAGTACTATGAATAGTGCCAACTGCCAAATTTTCCATTTTGCCCTCACTAAGTTGTCCCTTTCCCATTTTGCCCTTAAATTATTTTTTTTAAATTAAAAAAAAAAAAAAGTGTCATCGGACATGGGCTTAATTAAAAAAAAAAACGTGTCCTTTGACACGGGCTTTTACTAGTATTTAATAGGAGAGAGAATGAGTGAGAGAAATATTAAGTTAATGAATATTTTTTTTTGTAGGAGAGAGAATGAGTGAGAGAAATAGTAAGTTAATGATTGATGTTTTTGTAAATATATTAAAATTATAAGGATATAATGAATGATTTTTTTTGTAAATACTCCCTCCGTCCCAATAAGAGCTGCCCATTTTTTGGGCAACACGCAAATTAAGGAATTGGGGGGGGGGAAATAAAAATGATGTGAGTGTAATTTGAAAATAGGAGAGAGAATGAGTGGAGAGAATAGTAAATTATAATGTTGTTGTGAGTATTAAAATAATGGAGGAGAGAGGATGAGTGGAGGGAATAGTGAAGATTCCTTTGCCAAAAAAGGAAAGTGAAAGCTATTAACGGGACACTCAAAATGGCAAAATGGGAAGCTACTATTGGGACGGAGGGAGTATATAAACATTATAAGTGTATATATGTCCGAACACTGTTCACTTTCCATTTATGGAATGATTCAATTGAAGTGGGATGTCCCAAAAAGGAAAGTGGCTTAATTGAATTGAAGTGGAACGACGGGAGTATAAAATTTACTCCCTCCGTCCCACTTCAAGTGTCACCTTTTACTCAAAATGGTGTCCCGTTTATAGTGTCACCTTTCCTAAAAAGAAAATATTTTATTAATATTCTATTATCCCATCCACTATTCCCTTCACTAATTCTCTCTCCTCTACATTCACAACACTTTTTAAATTTATTATTTCCTCCACTAATTCTGTCTCCTATTTTCAAATTACACTCACAACATTTTTTTTTCTCTTTTTTTTTTTCTTAATTTGCGTGCCACCCCTAAAAGGGTGACACTCTAAGTGTGACGGAGGGAGTATAAATTATGAAATTTGAATTTGATATGAGCCACAAATTAGTTAAACGGTAGACACAACCACAACCACAACAATCCCGGATACCATTGACACGTATCGATACGTATCAACACGTGTCATAATCTACTGTCCACCTGGTGAAAATGGTTACACGTGGCACAAGTCCCACAACAAGCAATTTTAGCCATGCAGCTTGGCCGAAAATTCTGCTTAAAAAAAAATACTTTAAATCACAATTAAATATTTTAATTTGAAGCAAACAAGAAAAGAAAAATTGAGAGTGAAATATGCAGGCTGGAAAACATGCAGTGGAGTCGTCACAGCAAACCGGAAAAACTCCGATGGAGTCGGCCAAAGAGACAATAGCCAACATTGCGGCGTCAGCTAAGTCCGGCTTGGAAAAGACCAAAGCTCTCATTGAAGAGAAGGTCTAATCCATTTATTTCCTTTTTAAGTTATCTCTTCAAGAAAAATAGTTTTTTTTTTTTTTAATTTTTTATAACAACATTTCTCCGAGGCTCCGTTTGTTTGGGAGAAAATATTTCTGGAAAACATTTTTTCAATTTTCGGTGTTTGTTTAGCATTGAAAAATAGGAAAAATGTTTAGCATGTTTTCCAATTTTCTGAGGCTCCGTTTGTTTGGGAGAAAATATTTTCTGAAAAACATTTTTCACAATTTTCGGTGTGTGGAAAATAGGGAAATTGTTTTCCGAGAAATATTTTTCTTACCAAACAGTCTAAAACATGTTTATCTTATTTTTGAAAAACATTTTCATTTTTCGAAAAACATTTTGCAAAAAATCATTTTTCGAAAAATATTTTACGCTAAACAAACGGAGCCTAATATTGATTTTATTTGATAGGTGGAAAGAATCAACACAACTGATCCAGTTGAAAAAGATATGGCAACATTGAGGAAGGAGGATAAGATAAGGCAGGCCGAGCTTCAAAAGCAAGAAGCTTATTCACAGAATGCAGTGGCCGCCACCGATGGGAATCAAAGTTTCACAGCGGTCGGGAAAATGGATCCCACACTTTCAAGTGAAGGAGTAAATAGCCATGTTTCTACCGGGACGGAGCGTTCCCGTGTCGGCCAGACTAGGACCGGTCCCGAGCCCTAGGTGGTTAGAGTTTTGTGCATCCAGTGCTAAGGTTGCGATGTGTTTTCGGGTAACATATACTGTATACTTTTTTTTGACTAAATAATGAACTTGCCTCCTCGAGGCGAGAAATATTAGATAAGACTAGTGAGTAACTCGTCGAAATTCGACGGGCATATTAAAGTTTAGTATTACTTATTGCTATAATATGTAATTTTATTAGTTCATAATGTTTTTGTTTATTTAAATGAAATTACAGAGTATATGGAATGGATAAAGTATACTTCATATTCAAGTTGTCGTTTAGGATGCAAATGATGCTTAAACCATGTTTTTCCTAATTGTTTTGGCTTAGACCAGGGTGGTCATCATGCATAATCAAGTGTAGCAACAGCTTGTTCATTACAATTAGTCCAATAAATGTTAAAGGAGAAAGAGCATGTGAAGCGTTAAAATTCACTAAATTACTTTTTTTTTAAAAGTGAGGAGAGTGTTAAACAACATAAAAACTTGAAGGTGAACATCTATATAAAGATATATAAAGAGAATATGAAAACCAACAAAAATGATTTGAAAAACACATCCAGAAAAATATAGCACCTAATAAATATTTTTACATAATAAGTCATGTTTTATTTTTACAGACCATTTTATCCCTACTAAAAGTCACTTGAATTGGAAAGGATCTCCATCCCACGCACAGACCAACGCAAGAATGTTGAGACTGAGCCCAAATGGTATATGCCTCGCCGTCCTTTTCTTTTCCCGCTGGCGAAAATTTCTCAATTTCAATAATTTCTCAACTCCTTCTTCTATCTCATCCTCTACCCTTTTAACTTTCCCTCCTAATCATATCAGATTTGATAATATCACTAAACTCGACCATGCTCTCCAACTGTTCGATGAAATGCTCCAAACGCAGCCTCACCCTTTAATCAAACACTTTACCCATCTGATTTCAGTCATTGTTAAGATGAAACATTTTTCACCCGCCCTTTCTCTTTTGAATCAATTGCATTTCTTTGGGTATTTGCATTTGTATACCATCACCATTTCCATTATTTGCTATTGCCATTTAAACCAGTTGAATTATGGGTTTGCAATGTTGGATACTGACTAACTCTTCACAACTATAGAAACTACCAAACTCTCTCACTTGAATGCATCGGCGGTAATGTCAATTGCTCCAGCACATCATTATAAATAAAACGGCATTAATCTTTTCTTTGTGAAAGAAAACCATCACTAAAGAAATGACTTGATACATAGTACAACCATTTAGTGATGCCATTGTCTTTCAAACCAAGATCCAATACAATGATACATCATAACAGAAATTTCATGAGTGCAAATTTCCTTGCATGTAAAGAAATGACCTGTCAAATGTAACTCCTTATTTTGGGACAGAGCATATGCAATCAATTTTGTGTAGCATATAATGGTTAATATGTTTTGATTGTGTCTGTGGGTTTATCTGATATGGCGATCGAGATGTTCTAGCTTGTAGGGCTTCCAAGGCTCCAACTTATTTGGAGAATTACAATCTATTAGCATGTCTCACAAGAGTCAGGGATTGTCGGTGTCTTCCTCTTGTCAGAAACTGACACTATGGCATGGGGAGAGTGTTGGTGCTTCATAGCTCATGTAGGTCTGATCTTTATGTCTGAACTGCATATTGATAATGCACCTTCAGTAGGAACCCTCTCCTTCCTAGCCCATATGCGGCCACCTTGTAACCCACCATATAGAGTCTAAAATAAATAATGGGAATTGTATACGATATATAATGGGAATTTTATAGCGGATATATAAGAAGACATTTAACTAAGGAGTGAAGTGGGACATGGTTGGGTGACTGTTTTGTATTGATTCTGTGAATGCAGATTCAATTTCTTTGGTAACCTATTTAACGTTTCCTAATCATATCAGATTTGATAATATCACTAAACTCGACCATGCTCTCCAACTGTTCGATGAAATGCTCCAAACGCAGCCTCGCCCTTTAATCAAACACTTTACCCATCTGATTTCAGTCATTGTTAAGATGAAACATTTTTCACCCGCCCTTTCTCTTTTGAATCAATTGCATTTGCTGGGTATTTCAGATTTGTATACCATCACCATTTCCATTATTTGCTATTGCCATTTAAACCAGTTGAATTATGGGTTTGCAATGTTGGATACTGACTAACTCTTCACAACTATAGAAACTAACAAACTCTCTCGCTTGAATGCATTGGCGGTAATGTCAATTGCTCCAGCACATCATTATAAATAAAACGGCATTAATCTTTTCTTTGTGAAAGAAAATATCATTAAAGAAATGACTTGATACATAGCACAACCATTTAATGATGCCATTGTCTTTCAAACCAAGATCCAATACAATGATACATCATATCAGAAATTTCATGAGTGCAAATTTCCTTGCATGTAAATAAGATAGAACATCCATACACTGCATAATGGCTGTTAGTGCTACAGAATTTACTAAGTATAAGAACCACACTAAAATGATGAAAATGCTGTATCTCAATGGCACAAATCTACGATTTTTGTTGATTCAATAATCTATACTACTGATCCATAGAAGTTGAGTACCATTTATATGACTTGCTAAACAAAGATTTATATACACTGCATTCTACAAATAATAAAGCAACTTCTTCAGTTCCCATTAGCATTTGTTCCTTCATATCTTTTAATAGTGTACGTAAACCTAGTTAAACTTACGCAAATTAGTCACAGACAAAATCATTTTTCGCATTAACTACAAGGAAAAAAAAGTAAAGATGAAACTACAACAATATGAGAAATACAAGATTACATCTTACCTCCAGATCCTTCATTTGAAACCATTTTCCTTTAAGCATAAACTCTTGATCTAATAAATCATTTTTTGGGTTGTATTCAGCTCTGCAGCCCAAGAAGAGAGATATATATGTCATTACTCGGACTATTTCTATCAAAGCTACAAATATAAACAAATACTTACATAAATAACGAACAAATTACTACTTATGATGGGAACAACTTTGGTTATGAAATTTATTCCCTAAAAAGGAGAATGCAAAAGATCATATATATACTTAGATGTCAGATGTACTAAGTCCCAATATAGATGGCCAACTGACAGTCAGCCCTTCAAGATTTAATTTTATAGGATCCTCCTTCCACTTAAAACTTAGCAACATTTGGAAGCTCATTAACAAATAAGAAAATAAATAGTGAGTATTGAGGGTAATGGGGGGGCATACAACATAATACTGTTACATCAGAAAATTTCCACTCTTTTTACATCAGATAATAAACTCTTGATCTAATAAATCATTTTTTGGGTTGTATTCAGCTCTGCAGCCCAAGAAGAGAGATATATATGTCATTACTCGGACTATTTCTATCAAAGCTACAAATATAAGCAAATACTTACGTAAATAACGAACAAAATACTACTTATGATAGGAACAACTTTGGTTATGAAATTTATTCCCTAAAAAGGAGAATGCAAAAGATCATATATATACTTAGATGTCAGACGTACTAAGTCCCAATATAGATGGCCAACTGACAGTCAGCCCTTCAAGATTTAATTTTATAGGATCCTCCTTCCACTTAAAACTTAGCAACATTTGGAAGCTCATTAACAAATAAGAAAATAAATAGTGAGTATTGAAGGTAATGGGGGGGGGCATACAACATAATACTATTACATCAGATAATAATCAGCAACCAAAATTCAATCCAAGCCTAAATCTGGACCAAGACAATTACGAACCACATAGCATCCCGAATCATTAAATCTCAAAACATCTAAAACATCCACAGGAAGATCAAAAATGACTGGATAATTTCAATTTTTAATTTAACTATTTGGAAGATATACCTGTAGGAAAAATTTCATCAATTACAATATCCAATCTAACTGGCAGAAAAGAATAAATCCCTCAGAAGCTGTCGGCAAATTATACATTCTTCCGTCTTTAGAACGCTTTCCTATCAGTCGAAGACTTACCTCATTTGAATCTCTCAACGAAATACGTTCTGCAGCCATCCTGTACATCTTTGCATACGGATTGTTTTCATCAACCATTTTTCTCAAATCCGCTACAATTAATTTGTCCAAGTCTGAAGACTTTTGTTTACTGTTCATTATAAATCAATTAATATAAAATTAGTATATATTCTGACAAATGATAGATACGTAAAGAAAAAAAAATGATAGACTACGTTATGAAAGAAACATGCCTGACAGCATTTATTCTGTTTGTTATTTCGTT
Organism: Adenophora triphylla var. japonica; assembly: GCA_022495995.1. Classification (NCBI taxonomy): domain Eukaryota; kingdom Viridiplantae; phylum Streptophyta; class Magnoliopsida; order Asterales; family Campanulaceae; genus Adenophora; species Adenophora triphylla. The sequence continues at coordinate 757,814 of JAFEMH010000224.1, forward strand.
ATCAGTGTCATAAATATATAGTTGTGAGAATTGTGGAGGAGCTCCTTCATTCGGCAACAATGATCCGATTCGATGGACATTCTGATCTCCCAACTTAAAAGCATAAGAGCCTCTTCCTTGATTTACGCTCTTGTCAATTGTCCCGCCCATTGAAGTAAATGAATACATCATGTTATAGGCACGTATGTTATCCATAAAATTTTGATTTTTTTCGTGACTTTTATCTAGGAGATCACGCAGCAACTTAGACAGATCTTTCAAGGGAGGAATTTGTACTTGACCGTGCATGCAACACAATGAGAATTTAGGATTTTTCGTTGGCTTGTTTTTTGGAGTCCTCTCTTCGAACCAAAATAAAGCATGACAATGTTCACATTCATAATCTGGATCTCCAATATCCCAGTATCCTGTATACGTGCAATAAATGTAAAATGTAACTGATTTTCTTCTAAAATGTAGCAAACAAAATACAATTAAATTAACTATTCTTAAAGTACAGTTATATTTTATAATTAAAATCTAAAACATACCTGTTGTTGGTTGTGCAATTTTCTTCATCTTTTTTTTTTCTATTACAACGTGATGTTCTAGCCTTATTTTCTTCATTTGTTGGCAAGTCATTTTGAGATTGAATCCTCACTGAATCTAGAAAAAAAATATTGAGACGGGTATTAGGATGATATGATGATAAGAAATACAAAATAATAAATAAAGTAATACTTAAAAAATATTCAAATAAGACAAATAGGTTACTTTAATTGCTTTCATTTACCAGTATCAATGTGATGAATTGGGTGATTGCTCTCAAAATTAAAGTTCCTTTTTAGTGATTGCAAAACCCCACTACTTTGCCTGATTGGTCTAATGGGCCTTCTAAATTTCAAGCTCATTTGATTAGTGCCGGTTGGAGTGGTAGCTATGATAAAGTAAATGTGTAATGATTAGTCGTAATGCTATATATTTTTACAGTATAAAATATTAAAAAAATAATAATTAAATTTTACCTTTTGTAAGATTATATGTAGGAAATATTGGTCGAATTATATGACTACCGGTGGTTGGAGATACACCTGAAAGAAATATAATAAAATAATTAATATTTCAGGAAACACAGTTATCGTTCAAAACTAAGAATTTAAAATTTTTACCGTTAGTAATTGTAACTTTGAAAAGCATATACTGCCTCCATCTATTCTCCAACTCATTTATATCCTATTTAACATTTCATACTCACACCACATATCTTTTACCTTTATTTTCCTTTATGAGCATGACCAAAAAATTTGTATAGTTTGAGGTAGGACGGATGAAGTGTGTGTATGAATCTACCATTTATACAAAAAATCAAAATTCATTAATATTCTTACCATTCATAGTGTTAGTGATAGGAAATGTTGGCGTCATTAATTGACTTGGACCTGTGAATAAAATTAAGGGTTGAAATGATTGCATTTACGTAAATTAATACTGACAAAACTTGATTATAAAACCATAAACCCAAACAGTAAAAGCAAGTATTACCCGGTGATGTTCTCTTCATCATTAATTGACTTGTTGGCAAATCATTCTGTGATTGAATCATCACAGAATCTTTGTTGGTGATTTTCAAAACTCCAGTAGTTTGGCCAGTTGGCATACCACGCCTTCTCAAATATTCCAATTTATTTGTGGCTAATACATTAGTCATATTCGCATCACTGTTTGGAGAAATGTTTTCATTTCCTTGTTGTCGATTGACAGAATTAGAGTAATAAACATCCAATCTTCTTTGCAGAGATTGTAAACAACCTAAGAGAAAACTCATGAAATTAATTATAACATCATTAAACACACTTTTCAATAAATAGTTTACTGGTGTGTGACTTAGATTAAATCTAAAAAGAGGCTATCGACTTCCTTGTAAAAAGCATGTAATCCCTCTATTTGTGTATACAACTCATTTATTTCATATTTAAGTTTTCATACTTACAACATATCTCTTATACATTTCAAGGCTCAGCAATAAATTTCTTGCGAAATATTGCTGCGAAGGTATGACATCTGCATTTTTCACTTTACCCCAAGTTTTTTGCTCCATAAAGTCTATCATAGGTGTTTGTAGGGTATTTTTTTTAAGTTAGGTCTATATTGCTCAAATCTTAAAGGAAATTCTTGCAACTTGTACTTCCATGGTTCTCATGTTTAATTTGAAGGATACATAAGGAAAGTACAATTGCTTAGCCCGGTATATTACAAAATACTCCTACTACTAAAATAACATGTTGGCTCCAACAACAACAAAGCATTTAGAACTTCAGCTCACAAAAAAAAAATCCTCAATAAGCAAATGAATAAAAAATATACTTAGAAAGGTTTAATCAGAATATTAATAATAAATCCCAAAGTACTAAATGAATTAACAAAATGCCGTCGAAAATATTTGTTAACCATCGACACCACTCTACGCACAATAATGTCACGTTGGGAAAAATACCAAAGATTGTTTAGGAGTATTTAACCCCAACATCATACTTATTTGATAAAACTAAATTGATTGTCTGAAATAAAAAGCGTTAGATTCCTTCATTACTACTTGTCCAATTTCACTTGTTTTATTTTCTTGATTCCCTTAGTCACGGATAGCTGTGCCTCCTCATCAATGGAAATAATGTCTAGCGAACGCTTCTGAGGAGTAATGTCATTATAAACCGTTGTTGAAGAACTTTCCCCCATTGATTCCAAGGGCTTATCCTACATAAGGAAAAATAAAAATAACAAAGTTATATAACATGAAAACTTTAATATTTAATAATTAAATTATTAAATAATTAGATGTTTATTGACTTACACCAACATTATCATTCAAAATGGAGATATTTTCATCATCTAAATTTATCTTAGAAGCAACCTCCTGAAATATGAAAAAAATGAAAAAATGACAGATATATTTCATAACAATTCATGATTTAAGAATGAAGGTATGGTTTTGAACTTACCTCAGAATTAGTAAGTGATATAAACTGAGTGATGATATTGGCATCCTCGGTTAATTTCTTCATAGTAAAAATTCGATTCTCATCGGAGGTATCCTTGGTTCTCTGATCGATTGCCACTTTAAACAGGCATTGCCTTCCAATCAAAGCCCCAAAAGATGGGGGCAATTGATCAGGCTGGTCATCATACATTAATAATATAAGAATTAGGAAACATAGGATAATGATTATTGTCATAAGATCAACTAATTACGCACCTCTAAAACTTCTGTAAGGACTTCAAAAGCAGATTTCTTAAGCAACTGATAAGCAGTGCTATCAAACAACACAAAATGTGTAGCAACTTCATTCACATCCATGACGTTAATCTTAATTTTGAATCTAAGAAGATAAAAATGCTATTATGAGTCAAAATCATAATATTTAAAATATAAATAATAATAAATTTTTAAAAAATAGATCAACAAATACCTGGGAGTTGGGTCATTGTTAGCATAGGGTGTACCGCATTTTTTGCAGTTATTTAAACCCTTATCAAAACCCTTATTACATTTAGCATTACTGCAAGCATCATAGTACCACCTACCAACCGAGTCTACATCAAATATGGTACACAACGTGGTATAGTCACCAACCTGGGAAAAAATATATCTGGTGATTAAAACTTAAACTTACTCATCATATTTATAAATATTTAGTAATGTATAAACTTATAGGTTTTTTGAACAATCAACAAAATACCTCCTTAGAGTTGAGCAACTCAGTAATTGTTCTACATTCTTCAATTCTAAACCATTCACAGGTAATAACATTGGTGTCATTGGTGATAGTAGTCAACGTCCGGCTATTGGATGAGCTTCTGTCACCGCGCCTTTAAATTTAGATATAATATGTACATATGTAAGTGTAACCCAAAATAAAATAATGTGGCGAAAATTATAAAAAGTAATTTATATAAAAGGTACCATACTTGCTCATAAAATCCATATGTTCACGAACAGTTGGATTGATGTGAAGTTTAGATGCATGCTTCATAGTAGAAACGCGAATATTTCCTGTATAAAAGTATAAATATTATATGAATGACTATAAGATTAATCATAAAATATAATACAATCTATATATACATTTATTGCAATAACATTCATTCGAAACTATAGAACAATCTAGATATGCATATCAGAACTAAAAAAAGTTCACCTCGATATTTTGATATCACTACGAATTGTAGAATGAGTATTATCGGATCATCAGCATTGTCACCTCTACCGTCAACAAAAGACTGGAGCTCATCTGCATATGACTCCCACAATATGCAACACAATTGCCTTCCACTGTCATTATATTAAGAAATTAAAAAATTATATGTTGGTATAATACTAAAATAATCTGCTTATAATAAAAATGTTAATATAATGATGATATATTGATTAACGTACTCATTATCAACCAATGTCACATCCATTTTCCTAGCATTGAGTGCAGATACAAACTCGAAATCTCCTAGAGGCAGAATAACCTCGCCAATAACATCTATTAACATTTCAATGAAAATAGCATAAGTGTGAATCTTATGATAGTATTAAGATTTTGAATAGAAATAAGATATATTCTTACCCAAAACATACTCCTCGGGGTAGTCCTGTAAATCATTAAAGCAAGTGAATATAAAACCATTGTCTGAGATCCGAGTAGGAATCTCAATTTCAGAAACTTTGGTCGCTAAACTTAAGATTATCTTCCATTCATGATTAATTTTCCCCTTTTGATTAATAGGATTGTTTTGCTCCATAGCGAAATTAGAAATCTTCATGATTTTTCCTTCACTAAACTTTTCCTTCATTCTTGTCAACAAACTTTTTGGAACGGTAGCTTGAATTTTAGATCCCTAAGTAAAATATTGATATGATATTAGAATTATTCTCAAGCGTTATTGGTACAAGAAGAAATAACATCTTAATCACTAACCTCGTCATCAATCAATATCATTTCAAGCCATTGTTTTCCAAGCTTATTCCACACTTTCAAAACTCGAATAACTATACTGCGAAGCTTAGTGTTCTTTCCGATGGATTTGATTGTAATCACCTGACTGTTTGTTGCCATTGCCTCCTATTGCATATAAAAAATAGTAATCAAATTAATATGCATGTAAAAAAAGAGGAAAGACAGTGTATCTATATGGAGTCCATGTAGATATCTCTTTTATATAGGAAGTATTAACCCATTCTGTATGTAGTGTGTATCTGTTTGAGGCAACTTAATGTTTTTGGAGAAGTAAAAAAAGCCAATTTAATCTTCATGGGTTGATACCGGCTTGTGGCTACTCGATGAGGTTAGATTGGTTCAAATCCAATGCAGTTACGCGAAAATTCAAGCATCTAGGCATATGTAATCTTGCATTACATGAACACCCAAAGCAAACTGCGCTTGGAGTTTGCTTAATCTGTGAGAAGATATGCAGATGGCTATTGCTATTTTTATCCCAGTTCTCGAGTTTCATGTACTTGCAATGTTGAACGTTGTTCATTAGATGTCGTTCCACATGAGACAATTTTGTTTAAATTAGTATTGTGTTGCAATGTTTCTTCTATTACAGGTGTATTAGGCCTTGATGTTGGATCAACAACGCCTTCATTGAGTGAACGAAAGGTAATGTTAAATAATAGATGCCTACATGAATTTATTTTGCTCTGCAAATGCATGCTTTGTCATCACCCTTTTCAATATTTTTATTGTTTTGTGTTGCCTACATGAATTTATTTTGGTTTCATGTGCATTTTGAGTAGCAAATGTTTTACTTCTTAAGGAGTTTTAAGTATATAATTCTTTTATGTGGCTACTTTTCTTGTGGAAGAGAATATGGGTACCACAGTAGTTTCATTTTTATGCTTCAGACAATGTGTTGTTCCACGGTTTTGGGGCTAGATGCATTTAAGGTCACTATTTTCCGATTGAATTGGGTTTTTGTATTGTGTTTGTTGAGTTATTAGGGCTCAATTGATTCTGAGTTGTTGGATCAAGTGGTGCTGCGGATTTTACTTTGAAAGGAGATTACTGACATTATTATTAGATGTGGTAGTCTTTAGTGTAATTTTTGGGGTTTAACTGTTGGGTATTTTAGCATGTAGTAAATTTTTTGGTGTGTCTGAAAAACTACAAAATAAAACTTAGACTCGCCAAGAAATGGGCTACAGACCCTGTATATAGCTAATGTGGTCATTCGACCCTCTTGATTTTTGGAGCTATATAATTTTTAACACCTATAAGTTTAGGAAAATATCACTTTTACCACTAAAAGTCTGTAATTTTTGCAATTGTGACCCCCTTTAGTTTTGGAAAAATAATGCTAAATAATAACTGACCCCCTTTCCAAATAAATCATGGCTTTGCTACTTCTTTTGGGCCATTTTGTTTTGAGAAACTGAATTAGAATTTTGTGTGCAGATTTCATTGGAAGAGTTCCCGGCGAATTCAACAATCATGGATCTGCTGGAAAGAGCAGGCCAGGGAAGTTCTACATGGACTCCATATAGGTATCTTACCAAGGATTATTCCAACAAATTGATCTTCTTCTAATGATTGGAACTATACCTCCTCATTTTATCTCCCCAATTTCTCTCTGTCCTAAAAGTTTCTAATGTAGATCGCCTCAGTCACTTGTTACTTTGTTTTGTTTTTAAATGTTTTAACTTTGAGTTTCCACGCCTTTTAACTGATAAAAGAGAGGATTTTTTTAGCTTCCCAAGGTATTTTTCTTAATCAAGGTTTCATTTTACTATCTCTATTGATAATCGCAAATGGGAAATTGGAAGCAAAAATGGGTTGCTTATGAACATTCATTAATATACCAATATGTTCCCAATGAATACATATAGAAACATAATAAAGAAGAACAGGAATCTGAATGTCAGAACCCCTGTTAAGGCTGTTAATAAGTACTACAGGGGCCAATGGAGAATCAGAAGAATATATTATATGCTAATTGTTGAAAAAGGCATCATATTTGTCCTGTTCTTGCCATCATCTTATAAACTCTTCTCAGATGAATTAACATGTTTATGCTTAAAAAATGTGATATTTCTCTTTCGTGTCAAATAAATAGAAGAAGGAAATAGTGAAGCAGGAGTATAGTATAGAAAAGCTTGTCTTTTCAGGTTGGGGAGGAGGATGTATAGGATCAGAGAGATAACACTTTACCTTGTGGTTGAAACTACAAAGCAATGAAGAAGATTTCTTCTTCTTCTTCCTCCCTAGGCTCCCTCTCCTATGCCGCCTCTCTCTCTATCTCTCTCTATCTCTCTATCATTATATGATATTCAAATACTATTGATTTACGAATTTTTAGCAAAAGATTTAAGGTTATAATTTTGAAAATATTGATTTATTTTCTATATCTGCCACAGCCGAGATTTATGTTAATTTTGAATATACAGCCCTAAAATATCTCTGCCTATGCCGAAATTTATGTCAATATTTGAATATACAGCCCTCAAATCTCTCTGCCTATACAGAAATTTTATCCTAATTTAGGCTGATACAATATTGTTAGTAAATATTATTCCTTTAGAATAATATTCAGTAAATATCCTTGTATATATCTGTTAGAATGTATAGTTGGTAGGAATATTATTTATCTAGATAGAATTCGGAAATCATGGGATTAGTTATCATGATTAGAGTCCCATTCAAAGTTGTATTCTTTGTATATATTGAACCTGAATGGAATGAGAAACGGTAAGGAAAATAATATCCCTACCAACTATACATTCTAACAGATATATACAAATATATTTACTGAATATTATTCTAAGTTAACCAAATCACAATACCATATCATGACTGAATTAATTAAATAACAATACATTAGAAATGAAGGGTAACTCATGATGATTTAAACAACAAAATCTTAGAAATAAAGGGAAAATCTTGATGATAAACAACGATGTAACTTTATCTTCTTCACATGGCAATTACAATCGTGCATGCTGCTAACACACCCAAACTTTCTCTTCATTTCCTTCCAAACACTAACTTTCTCTTTCTTCTTCACTTTGCAAGAACAACCACTTTGAATCTCCTTCCTCATATTACAGCATCCTTCAATTCCTACCTCAAACTATACAAGTAAAAATAGAAATTGAATATTTTTATTATGATATCAGTTTTTTTTCCTCTGAAAAGTATCAAAATTGTAGTCTGATATGATCTTGTGAGCTTAGAGTTTTGATATGTGGAACTTTAATACTTTATATGGCTTGGATTCGGTTGAGTTGGAATTTGGAAGACAATTATGCGAGGCGTATGCTTTGAAGCTTTTTTCTTAACGGTTTATTTACCTATGCTCTGATTTCTTTTTGTCAGATTTCTACCACTGTGAATCAGTTTCAACTCTTTTCCATATTCAATTTGAGTTAAGTGTTTCAATTCAGGAAAACTGAGAAGAGAACTTTGTGGTGTCCAATATGGACTTTGTGAAATTTAGAATGTAAATTTTTATCTAGTTGATCTATTCTTGTTTGTGAAGATCAACTATTGAAATCCATGTTACCTGGATTCTTCATATTTATATCTATCTAAAATAAAAGATTTTCAAGGACCAAACTGCTAAAAAATGGCTTAAATAAAAGAATATTAAGGACTGAATTGCAAAATATTGGTGAATCGGCATTTGACACGTGGCGCGACGAGGAGCTTGGGAATTCTTCTGCTTTAATATTATATATAGATTTGATACTTTTGAGACATGTTAAAAGTGTCTTGTTATCTAAATGTAACATTAAATTGACACAAAAAAAATCTCTATAAAATAAATTTTGTAGGTGTTTGGGTTGTACGTGTTTCTAAATACTCCCTCCGTTTCAGTAGAAGCTTTCCATTTTGTCATTTTGAGTGTCCCGTTAAAAGCTTTCACTTTTCTTTTTTGACAAAGAATCTTTACTATTTTCTCCATTCATTCTCTCTCCTACATTATTTTACTACTCACAATACCATTATAATTTACTATTCCCTTCACTCATTCTCTCTCCTATTTTCAAATTACACTCACAACATTTTTTCTTCCCACCCATTTTCTTAATTTGCGTGCAATGAAAAAAATGGATAGCTTATGTTGGGACGGAGGGAGTATTTTCAAATTTAACGTTAATATTTAAAAAATTAATTCCGTAAAATATGCAACTTATAAATAAATGCTCAAACCTTGTTCAATTTTGACCTTGAGATGAAATTGAAATGACTAAATTACCCTTGTCTTCAACTTCTTTACAATGCTCAAAACCCTCCCTTCAATTTTGACCTTCTCCCCCCCCCCCCAAAACTTCAATTTTGATCAACACTGTACAACCAAAATCAAAAGCCCTGAAAAAGGTATAGAATCAAGAAAAGATTTAAGAAAATGAGGGTTCAAATTGATTTTATGGAGGAGTTGCGTTTCAATCAAGAAAGCTTGAAATTCAATCTTACATTACGTTGGTTGATGTGTGTGTTTGTGAAATGTGGAAATGAGGGTTTGTGTGTGAAATGCGGAATGGAGAAAGAATCAGAGATGAGTGCTAGACCTGGCAATTGGGTTGAGTTGAGCTGGATTAAAGCGGGTAACGGGATAAAGTGGGTAACAGGTTGAGATGATAAATACTCCCTCCGTCCCAATAGTAGCTGTCCAAAATTTGGGTTGCACGCAAATTAATAAAATGAGGGGAAAGTAAAAATGTTGTGAGTGTAATTTGAAAATAAGAGAGTGAATGAGTGGAGGGAATAGTAAATTATAATGGTGTTGTGAGTATTAAAATAATGTAGGAGAGAGAATGAGTGGAGGGAATAGTAAAGATTCCTTTGTCAAAAAAGAAAAGTGAAAGCTATTAACGGGACACCCAAAATGGCAAAATGGGAAGTTACTATTGGGACGGAGGGAGTACATGTTACAACCCATTTAACATACGGGTCAAATGAGGCGGGTCGATTCGGATAACCCGATAAGCTCAACTTTTTTTTTCTTATGAATTACTCAGTTAAAAAAAATAATTTTCAAAAATAAATTAATTTTTTTGACCCGGGGTGGGGTGCAAAGGTGGGGGCGGGCGATAGTAGTGAGTGGGGTAGGGGTGGGTTTGGGCGGGGTGGGGGTAGGGGTTGTTAAGACTAAATTTAAAATGAATCATTTTTTTTTTACCCGCCGTCGGGTTGGGGCGGGGGGGTGGGGGGTGACTAAAAATAAATTTAAAATGATTAAATTTATTTTGACCCGACGGGGAGTGGGGGTGGTTAAAAATTAATTTAAAATGTTAATTTTTTTTTTTGACCCGACCGGGGGGTGGGGGTTGGGTGGGTCGGGGGCGAGGGTGTTAAAAATAAATTTAAAATGATTAAATTTTTTTTTTGACCCGGGGTGGGGGTGGGGTGGGGTAGGGGTGGGTGAGGGGGCAGGGTGTGGTGGTCGTGAGTGGGGTGGGGGTGGGGGTGGGGGTGGGGGTGGGGGAGGAAGAATTGTAAAATCTAATTTTAATATAAATAATTTTGTATTGACAGGTTAGAATGGATTCGCGAGTTCAACCCGACTTAACTCGCGAAAATTTGACGGGTTATTTAGGTAACTTGTTACAATTTGATAAATCAATTGAGTTGGGTTGGGTTGGGTAATTAATGAGTTGAGTTGGGCGGATTGATGAGATGTTGGGTAAAATTGTCAGGCCTCAAATGACAATGGAGGAATCAAATGTGTGCATATGAGTATCAGACCACCACACCTATCAAATCAACCCCCAAGGCCGGTCAGCAGCTTGTGCAAGATGATCTCTTGCACAGGGTCCAAATTTTTTGAAGGGCCTCAAATTTTGCATTTTTATTTTTTAGCACTTGAAAATTTGTAAAATTATTTTTAAAATCTTAAATGCATATTTTGTATAAATTTAATTGTTATTATAATTATTCATTCCATAATAATGGTTATTTCTTTTCTTTATACGTCCCATAACAAATGATATTGTCCCAAAATGTGAATGAGACACACTTGTCACACTCATAACAAAAATATGTCTAACTACTTTCTCTCTACTACTTACTTCCATACTCCCAGAACCCTTACATTTTTTTTTAATTCTCGCACATTCAATTTAAGTAACCATCATTATGAGATGGAGGGAGTATATATTTTGTGCTTAGTTTTTAAAATATTGTGGGGCCAATATTTAATTTTAGTACAGGGCCCCTATAATTATTGAGACGGGCCAGTCAACCCCAATCTGTTTCGAATCTGTTTTTTTTTTCCGTTGGTGTAATGTATTTTTTGCCATTAATTTTTCTGTTAAGTTTGTTTCTTGTTGTTTTTTATGATGCGAGCATTTACACGTTAAATATATGACGAGGTTAATTCTTTAAATATAGGGTTAATTTGAAAATTTTAATCTAAATTTATGTTAAGTTATTGACACTCGTTAGAAAAAAGTAACGAGTGAACAGTATATTGCTTACTTTTGAAATTATACCAATAGTACGCATGATATATTTGTTGTTCTGCGGTACAAATGTTAAATACTTCTTCCGTTTCGTCCGAAAAGTCATAAAATGGACCTCGCACGCAAATTAAGGAAAGTGATGCAGGAAAGAGAAAAAGTTTAAATGTTGTGAGTATGAAAAATTAAATAGGAGAGAGAATGAGTGGGAGGAATAGTTAGGAGAGAGAATAGTGTGAGTGTAAAAGTAAAGCAGGAGAGAGAATGAGTGGGTGGAATAGTAATAAAAACTTTCCTTTTTGGGAAAGTGTCTTTTTTAAATGGGACGCCCAAAATAAAAATTTATGGCTTTTCGAACGGAACGGAGGGAGCAGATATTATGCAAATAGTATGCGGGATAACAAAAGCGGTTTACTCTTTTCTCTTCTTCTATATGTTGTCTGCTATTCATATATTTTTATCTATGTTAACGTTAACGTTTGACTGATGAAGGCCAAATGGGTAGCCCGGCCCGACCCGTCGTTGTGCGGGCAAACGGACAAACGGGCTTAACCCGGCCCGTCCGTGAGAGGAGACGGGCTAAAGCCCGGCCCGGCCCGTCCGTTTTTCCATGGCTAAACCCGTCCGTTTGGTCCGGATCCAAGGATCCACGGGCCAAACGGGTATATCCCTTTTTTTTTTTACAAAATCAGAAAAGGGGTTGGGGGGGTTCGAACCTTGGTCAAATGGGATTAATGAGTGCAACTTACCACTTGGCCACAATGATATTGATGTTAATTATTCAAATAATAAATATAAATTATAAAAAAAAAAAAGCGGGCCAAACGGAAAATGGGCAAACGGGCTTTGGAAGTCCGCGGGCTTGGCCCGCCCGTTGTCCAAATGCCTCGGTGAGGCCTGTACCGTCCAAGGGGGCGGGCCGGGCACGGGCTGGGCCGCGGGCGGCGGGCGGCGGGCCAAACGGGCGGCAGGCGGCGGGCCTTGATTTTCTCCCACGGGCTTAGGCCCAAAATGGCCATCATCACGTTTGACCCTCACCTTTCTTTCTGAGGCACAAGTAAGGTGGCGTGTTAAATAATACTCTCTCTGTCCCATAAGTCTTAAGAAAACTTTCCATTTTGGGCGTCCCATAAGTCTTAAGAAATCCCAAAAAGGAAACCTTAAATCACTATTCTCTCCACTCATTCTCTCTCCTACATTATTTTAATACTCACAACACATTATAATTTACTATTCCCTCCACTCATTCTCTCTCCTATTTAATTTTTCACACTCACAACACTTCTTCCACTCATTCTCTCTCCTAATACTATAATAATATTCCTTAATTCCCGCGCAAAATGAAATCTTCTTAAGCTTAACGGGACGGAGGGAGTATATTCAACATTTACTTATTAAAGAGATAAACATGGAGGTATGTATCTTGACATCAAAAGTTGAAACCTGGAACCTTCAATATAGTGTACTATTAGTTCAGTTCAAAGCCACATTCACTCGCGGGCTTTCTGCTTCTTATTCAAGTATAATTCTTAAACAGATCTAATGATGATGATGCCAAGCTTTTCAGGGTCAGGAGCGGTTCAAGGATATCTGGCTTGATATATTTAGTGGTTTGTTTGTATCTAGATCACAACACAAATAAGCACCGTTAAGGTCAAAGTTGGATATTACTCCAACTCAGGCCCTCGGGTGTGAGAGTAAGAATACTGAGATAATAAGGCTTGGAATACCTTTGAGTGTGTGTGTGTTTAGGGTTTAAGAGTAATAAGACTTACTCAATATATTTGAAACTTACCTTGCCCAAGGGGACAAAGGTCTTCTATTTATAGGCAATGTAATGGTGCTTGTTGATGTAAGCAATGAGATCAGCCCTAGGGGGCACTTTGGTATTTGACCGGCCTACACGTGTCCGCGTGTTTAATTGGCCACTGTCGGAGGGAACATTGATCGTCGAGGGGACATGGCCGAAAGGGACATGAGCCGTGTAGATGGCTTCGCGCATTAAATGAAGTAGTAGGCGCCAGGCTGAGCCGCATTAAATGCGTGATGGGGAGCCGCAACTTGTATGTCGTGAGCGCAAGCTAACTTGCTCGCAAGGCTTGACATTAACCGGGAGGCAGGAGAGATAACCGGGAGCGGGCGCATGAGCTCGCGGCCAACATCGTGGCCGCGGCCAAAGGTATTTCGACGCGGCACGGATGGAGCGGACATGCTCTCCCGCGGCACCAATCTTGCGGTCGGGATCCCTGCCGGTCTTTGACGAGGGGATAATGCGGGGAGGGACGCGGTCTTGACCTCAAGGGCCTATCTGTCCGCGGTCTTCCCCGGCCAGTCTAAGAACCGCCACGCCACCGGGTTTCTTGGACCAGACCGAGCGCGGCCCGGTCCCAGATCCGGCTCATCAATGGCCCCTAGCTCCAAGTGTGATTATTTATGGTCCGAGTGAGGAGCTACTAGAAGCTCGGGTTGTCGAGATCGCTCCTCGAGCGAGCACCGGTGTTGGCGTTTTGTTGGTAGTTGCTTCGCCCACGGGCTTATGGGAACGTTCGGGAGGCACCGGTGAGAGACACGTGGCTCCTTGAATGCCGTGCCTCCCAGGTTAATCAAGTGGGCCCACAGGCGAGATAAAAGACGGGCGTGGTACGCATGTGGGTACGTGTCAATCATCTCGAGAGGGGTGTAAGTACCCAATCCGAATCGTCCAAATCCGTCGGAAAAGTTAACCGAAATCCGTTAACCGGCCCGCTCCGGGTTAACCGGAACTCGTTAAACTCCGTTCTTCGCCCAGCTAACGAGACGTCCGGGGCTGCCGTGCATCCCGACGCCGAACCGTACTCAACACGTGTCATCTCACGTAAAAGTATGGCTTTCCCCGAAAACGCATTTTCCGGCACTTTCCTGGGGCGTTTCGGACATTTCCTGATCGTTATTTTAAAAACGGACAAAACCGGGACCGGGACAAAATCCCACATGGTGGTGACTCGAGAGGGCACGTGGCGGCCATGCCACCTCCCTCGTAGTCACCCTTCAATCAAATTCAAAGGAAAAGACCAAAATACCCCGGTTTGCAAGCCTAGTCCCATTTCCGGAACTCCCAGCCGTGCACTTTTCTGTGAAATTGCCACAAGTCCCCAGATTTCTAAAATACCCAAACCCCCGACTCCAAATTCAAGTCCGTCCTGGGACTCCTACCGTAATTTTCACCTATAAATAGAAGTTCTTTGTCAAAGCTTTCAAGAACAACAAAATTACTCCAAAATTTCACTACCCTCGCCCCAAACCGATTTCACCCCTTCCGAGTCCCCGTTCTGTCTCGATTCGCGTGAAACCTTCGTATTTCGATCAAATACGCACCCTACTACTTCGAAACAACCTTTCGAATCACTTTTCGTGTCCCGTACACACCTTCCGAGCTAAAGGAGTCGACCCTAGCCATAGGTATAACTCCCTCTCTCTAAATCTCCCGTCTGCGTCTCGGTTTACGCGCCGGCCGCTATAACCGTTTCGAACGTCGTCATCGAAATGTAGACGCTCCGTCTAACGGGGTCCGATACGTTTTAGCCCTCGATCCTCTTCTCTTCCGTAAGAGAAGTAATCACGAGTTAAAACGGCGTTCCGACCCTGCCGCTACTTTTATTGTCATTTATCAATTCCGGATCGATCGATCCGTTGATCGTCCTTTAATTTCTGTCATTTACAATTCCGAGCCGTTTGGCCTCACTGATCGTCATTTACAATTCCGAGCCGATTGGCCTCGTTGATCGTCATTTACGAATCCGGATCGTTTGATTCCGCTGTGACACCGCTTTAAATATCGTCATTTACAAGTCCGACCCGCTTGGATCGTGATAGTATTTACTTTTCAAAGTCCGAGTCGCAACCCGATTCGTTGATCGCATATCATTTAATACGCATTTTTCCCGTAAAAATCATTAACAATGTAATGCCGGTTCAAAACCGAGTTCGTCCGTCGAACTCTCTTTTCAAAACGCGAAATGATGTTCGGCCTCCGAATGCTCATCTTCAAACTAAAAGCCGCCATTTGACACTTAAAATCATTTAATACGCATTTTTCCCGTAAAAATCGTTAACAATGACTCGCATGGTTCAAAATCGACGTTTGCCACGCAAACGCTCATTTTCATCTCAAAACCGACGTTTGCCACGCAAACGCTCATTTCAAACTCAAAACCGACGTTTGTCATTCAAATGCTCGTCTTTTCAAACAAAGTCACCTAATCAACGTTTGTCATTCAAACCAAGATTAAGCTTGTCATTCAAGCCCCCATTTCAAAACACACACACACACACACACGATTTCGAGAAAGGTAGAAAGACTCGTCATGCGAGGCGTTTCGGGCGATCTCGTAATACTCTACCCGAAACGTAACTTGACCTCCGAACCTAACAATCTCTGGTACTAAAAGCTTTTTACTCGTTTTTGCTGCCAATAAAAATGATCCCCTTTTTCAAAGCCTTTTCCTAAAGTTTTTGCTACCAATAAAAACGACACCATTTTCAAAAGTCGTTTCTCAACGTTTGGGCTCAAAATACAAAAACCGCGTGGCGAATCCTCATTTTGTTCCTTCCCATGAAGCGAGGTCTCAGACACCAACCCCCCGCGAAAGACAACCGCGTTTCGCGCCCGCGCGAAATCCCGGTAATTTCGATTGGCGACTCATTTGGGGATGAGATACTTTTTTCAAAACTGCCGATATTTTCTAAAAAGCCTTCCGTGGGTCAAACTTTCGTTTACCCTTTCTCGTTTTCGTGTGTGTGAGTTCCTTTAAACCTCGAACGGTTTTTTCAAAGGCATTACATTGTCAACTTTTCAAAATCTTACCATGTTTGTGCATCCCCATTCATGTTTGATTTTCATTGCTGTCTTTTGAACTGCGCATCATAATGCTTTAAGACACATTCTGAAAAATCTCTGTTTTACTCAGAAAAAGAATTTTAGTGACCGCACACTACGCGCACTTGCTGCCTCGGAACACCGCACTTCACGCGCACTTGCTGCCTCGGTACACTGCACACTACAACCCCTAACCCGGATGGCCTTATCGCTTGCACTCCGATTGGTCTCGCTGTGACACCTTTCGGGCGCACGGGGTCGTCCCAAATATCCCATCCTAGCCCGTGTAAGCCATGCACTCTTTGTGTCACACTTTGTCCAAGACCCCGGTTGGTTTTTGGCTTAGCTCGTGTCATAAAGCCTAAGTGTATGTTTTTCACGCCGGGCCCCGCTCCGAGTCAAGCTCGAGAGTTTGAGACCGAAGGTCGTTCCCGACCCGAAGTCTTGAGCTTTTCAAATTTTGACTTTGACGCGGAGCTCGCCGAAAAATATACCCGAAGGTTCAATGTGACGCCGTGTCACCAAACCTCGCCGTATGTATCGTGCCGCCCACAACTTGGCCAACGCTAAAAGCTAAGGTCTGCTTCGCACAAGCGAGTCAGAGAGGTCATGCCCAAATTTTGGCACGATCCCCGCCTTAACTTAAGGACGTTGACTTCGACCGTGGCCCGTACGTCACACACGTTGAAAGTTTGCGTGATCGCCTAGCCTTAAGTTCACTTTTTCCTTTGTCGGTGGAACTCGCTTGCCTTATCGTACCTCGCTCGGATAGTCCGTCCCGAGAAAGATGATCTACAATGGAAACGAGGGGCTTATAAGCGTAGTGACGAGATCCACCGATTAGAGCTCTAGGATTAGTTGCGAAAAGAAGACTTGCTCTTTTCCAACCGATTAGGACTCGAGAAAACGCGCTTTAAGTAAACATTAATCGGTAATCGCACATTGCACAAGCCCGAAAACCTTGAGCCAAATACCCTTTTCCGAAGCCTAAACCCTTCCTTTCGTTCCTCCAGCCGAGCGTAAAGTGGTTCGATTTCCGGCCGCCGCCTTGCCAGATCACCGTAACGGCAGCTGTGACAGCTTCTGGTTCCTCGCCCTCGCCTCAAATGTAATTTCCGACATGTCTAGCTCACCGAGAAATCGTGACGGGGAAGGACCCCGCCACCGGCAATGTATATGACATTGGAAGAAGCCATCCGGCTTGTGAGGTTCACAAGAGGCGTAAAGAAGATCGCCATAATTTCGTGGTACAACTTTCGAATGAGCGTGGTATAGCAGCCTATCCCCCGCCGACGGTACTTTTGTCCCGGTCGAGGATGACGATTCCCCGAAACCAGCTCACCAAACCTTCAATCAGTTCCTCCCCGCCAACTTACTTCGGATGCCTTCCAACCAAGGAAACAAATGACCTAGGCTCCATGTTGCCACCTCTCAGTGGCAACCCCGTCATTTTTGGTCGCCCCGCTACTCCTATCACTCAATACCACCAAATAAGACCGCCGACCATCTCAGATGCCAATATCCCTCAATACCCTCCCGGGTTCGTCCTGGCCTATACACGAATCTCTAAACACCGGGACAAACCCCGATACAGCCGTAAAAGGCTCCCATATATCCACATATATCAAGCCTTCCACCTCCAATCACTACCGCTCACGTGGTAGCACCCGGCGCCGAGCCTCACAGCCCACCACCGGACCCAACCTTAGCCCGGATGGTCGAGCAAATGAAAGACCCGAAAGCCACCATGAAAGCACTCAAAGCAGAAACGCTCAAATCCACGTATCCGGAATGGTCACGCCTCTCCCCGCCAAGTTCGTAATGCCGGAGATGGACCGATTCGACGGAACCGAATGTCCTCAAACGCACGTCGACACCTACGTTCTGCATGAGAGCAAAAGGAGCAACCCTCCAAAGAAATGGCCGACCACTTCCAAAGATACGCTCAAAAGTTCAGTTACGATGGTTTCGAGGGTCAAGCTCGCGGATCGCCACACTGGGAACAGATCGCAACATCTTCCCGGAACGGCATGCATCCAACTTAGAGTGGGAAACAAGTCGCGAGGACTTAATCACCACCGAGCGTAAAGCGGATGAAAGTGTTGGGGAATTCTACAAGAGATGGAGCCGGAAACTCTCCGAGATCATGGAGCCACTCTCCAAAGACGAACAGATGCGGATCTTCAAGTCCCGCTTAAGCACCGTCCATCGAACTCTCATCGGGCTCACAATTTCTTCCTGCATCTCCGGCCATGGTCAATGCCGGCCACGCTCGAGAAGGATCTCAAGGAAAAGTTGGCTACCGCACACCATACGATACCGCCGCCAGCTGCATTCAATCCCGCACCGGCCCCTAAGAAGGGAAAGATACGTCCGTCAACTACGTCCATCGTGGACAACAATGGGTAATGTAAACCCGGCCCCACAAAGCAACAATTCTACTCAAATGCCCGCCGTACACTTCGACAAGTTGGACATGCCACCGAGCAAGATGTCGGAAGGGTTAATCAAGGAGGGTCTCCTTAAGCCCGTTGCCAATTACAAACCCAAAATTCCCGTAGCCAATGCGACAAGAGCAAATATCGCGCCTTCCATCGCATCACGGCCATACCACCGACAACCGTGTGGGGTTACGATACGAAATCCGTAACTTGATAGAAGAAGGCAAGTTGGAGCGCCCCGTGGCCCAATACGCCGGAAACCCTTTTCCGAACAATAACAGTGAATTCCATTGAGTGGGTGCCCAAGAAGAGTGCCACAGTAACCGCTCCGCCTCTTTCACCGGATCCTCCTCTAATGTCCACATCGCCTACGATGTTTGCGATCGCTCCGCCCGCCCGGGAGTACGAGTCCCGAGAAACCGTCCGAGCAATCCTCCGAGAAAACAAAAGAAGAAATCCTCTCAACAAAGAATCGAGAGAAAGATACGAAGCCGGGATACCAAAGGTAGGTACACTGGGAGAACCCTCCGGAGGTTCGACTACTACGCACCGTACTCCACCTACCCTCCTTGCCTCCGTGCCATGCAGCTTTAGAGCGCATAGGTGGGAAAGCCGAAAAGTCCCACAAACCAGAATTCGCACTCGGGACACCGGAATACCTCGATCTTGGTAATCTTATCGCGCCGAAGCCTAACCCTCCGCGGATCGCCCAAGATTCAATTTGTCCAAACTTTCCGAGCTCGGACCGGCAAAGGAAGATCAAGGTCGCCTTGGCAATCGCACTCGATCAATGTGCTAACCAAGGGCGGCAACCGCCACAGCAACCTCAACACACTCCCCGAGGTTCCACCAAAGGCTTTACCTCGCAAGAGGAAGACAGAAACGGATGGCCGGATGACTCTCCTTCTACGGATAGAGACGAGATCTACGACTCCCGTTTGTATGGCGCATGATCACGTTCGTGACGAAGACCTACCGAGAGATGCCTCTGGGCACAACGAAGCTCGTACATCACTCTCAAACTCAACACCATATCACTCCCTGAGTATTGGTAGATAACGGGTCAGCCGTTAATGTCCTCCCTCTCAAAGCATGATGCGAGCTCTCCGCATCCATGAAAGCCATCTCGATTCCGTCGCCGACTATCAAGGCCTACGACAACTCGTCTCGTCCCATCCCGGGGACAAGTGACTCGAACTCGGTTCGAAACCCAAATGGTGCCAAAGAAAATTCCACGTGATGGACATTCCATCCGAGTTCACAGCTTCTTTGGGACGCCCTTGGCTACACCACATGAAAGCCATAGCTTCCACTCTCCATCGCCGTGTTAAGTTCATTAACCGGCAGGAGATCTTGAAGTCATCCGAGGGATAGTTTCCTCATAGGAAACGAAGCCGAGACAAGAGCTGCGTGTCCGCACTCGTGCACCGGGTTACCTCCTTCGAATCAACCAAGGGACTATCGGGGCAAATCTCATCGTAATCCCTCGTAGTCCGAGATGCTAACTATGTAAACGTACTCGAGCAAAGTGCACTCGAAGCAAACCCGATACATCAAGTTCAACTGTCGTTTCCAACATTTGGAGGCAGACATTGGAAGGAAACGCCGAACATCGCCATGATGCGGCACATAAACCCCTGCCTCCAATCGGAGATTCGTCAAAGCATTCTCCAAACAAACTCTCTCGGCCCCGCCAGCGAAGAGATCTTTGTGATAAAGGTCAACAAGCACCGTCATTCTCGGGATGAATGCATGGAAGTCGTATGGGATGTCCTCCACGAGGAACTGCCCGCTGCACCCCTCTTCTCCAACAAAGAGCATGATGTTTTCCTAGCCGCTCCAACAACGCAACTGGACGCAATACGACCCTACACCTGGATTGAGCGATCAGATGACGATGAATCTGACTCTCCGAGTCGAGGACGCGCGCACCCGCAAGCGCACCTCTCGCATTCACATGCTCGCTGAGGACGGAACTCCTTCCGATCGTGTCACCTACGACCAAGGTTCCAATACCATGGAAATTGTCAAGCTCAACGTCCAAAGATGCATGCCTATCCGACAATTGGAAGTTACCGGTTGACACGACGAAGAATCCTCTCGATCAAGTGATCGACGACGACTTCGTCAACATCATCTATTCCGTATATCCCGATGATACCAAGGATCCGGTCCTTATCGTCGATTCCCGCAATACCAAGGTCACCCTCGACGATCGCCCGCTCATGGTAAACGAGGCTTTGCCAAGCGAGCTCGTAGCTCATCACTACTTCCGAGTACCACCCCAGCTGCAACCGGCCCGTGCCGTCGCCAAGCTTATACCCTCAAGCGCCGCCAAGGCCAAGGGCAACAGCCGAAGGAGACCAAGCTCCTCACCCCGCTACAAGTCGATCAACCTCGGGAACGCTTCCTAGCAGCCTACCCCGAAAACATCTCGTGGAAAGTCTTCCCCGCAAGGCGTAGCCGCCTTCCGACATGGGAAATGACCACCTCAAAGATCAACATGCTCCAGCCGATTCTACTCCCACTCGTCACGGCCCCGGATTCGTACATCCCGCGCCGACCGCTAGCTCGATAGACTTGGCGATCGAGCGAGATCACGAGACCGTCAACATTGCAGAATTCAATACTCCTGGGGTCAATCAAGCGTATATGGGCAAACTTCTTGGTAATCGAGATCAAGGAAGGCCGCATGGAATGTCCTACCCGACTTCCTTCGTCAACGTAATCCAAGTGTTCCGCCATTCGGCGATTTGAATGTAATCACGGTTCTCGGACACTAGTCGATGATGCGCACCTACGGAGACCGCTTAGCTCTCGCAAGGAAAGCCCTCATGGAACTAGCCGCTCAAGAAAGTCGTCTTTGGGACGAAGATCAAGCTCGAAAGACCTACAGGACCAAGCCCTTAAAGTGTCACAGCAGCCTTCGCACAGTAAAGCTAGAGGCCACTCTAGACCAGCTCGACCTCAAGAGTTTTGCTCATGGCAACTTCCCGACTACCGTCTCGTTCTCATCCAACCCCTCTCGCTGTGCAAGGGTGGTCAACGGTCCCGATGACCTAGGAGATGGAACGACACAGCAGTAACGAATCCCGCCGCTTACCTTCCCGAGGAAAGCAAGTTCTCTCGTGAAAGCGACGACGAAGACGATGAAACCATTCTCTTCCAAGCCGGGCATGAAGTCAACAAAACCGACTCCCAAGGGTCCCGGGAGGATGGGAACGGATCATTTCGCACTTAAATTGAAAGGCCAACTCAGGAGGAAGGTCTATTTAAAAACAAGAGGAGGATGGAAATTCGCCTCGAGCAACTACTCAGTGGAAATTCCACAGCCTACGGCATTCGTTTACGTAAACGATCAACTGGGCAAAGAACCACACATGGGCAGATGTTCGGGAAGCCGTGTACTCACCTTCCGACATACCCGCCACTCGCATAAAGCAAAAGAGAAAACTCTCCCCGACGGAGGTTTACCTAGACCGCCGCACGCAGCTCAAAGAAGCACCGGCTATTCTCACATGGGAAGAAACGCAGCACTAACTTCGACGCAGTTCCGCCGCAAGAAGGTTGATCCGGGGCCCAGAGCGGAGGAAAACTAGCAAATCACGAGTATCGCTGCACCCAACTCTGCATGCCCCGAGTATGCTCAAGAAGAAGGAAAGGAACGCGATATACCGTGAAGAGATCAAGGAGACCGTTCGCTTAAGCCGAGAACTCTCCAACCTCCCCGAGGGTTAGCAACACACGCTTCGCCAGTGCAACCATTGTTGTGCACCGACATTCGAACAATCAAGGCTAAACCGTAGGCTACCTCCCCGCAGAGGCATCCAAGCCGCATCCCGGGACGTAATCCGTCAAGCCGCCGAAGCTCCCGGAATTCATCCACAATCAATGAGTTGAGGGAAGACATATGGCCCTACGCCACGAGGAATCCTCCTCTAACTATGGCTCAACTCGTAGCACTGCTCGTAAGGGACCAAACCCGATGTCGCTGTCCTAACCCGATCGGGTCAAATCCATGCATTACCACCTAAGGCCACCAAAAAGCCGACGGAGCTGCACTGCAATCCGGCCACCGAAGACGCAAATTCTTTGAAAGAGGACCCGATCCTCACTCGCCAAGCGTACTCAGCGAACATTTCCCTTTCGTCTCGCCACTTCCTCTTATCCTCACAAGCTCAAGCTAGAGGAAAGCCTCGGCCCGTACCATGGTCCCCGTGGACGCAACCCCGCATGAAGTCATTCGATGATCGGCAACATCCACTATGGCAACATAATCACCTTCACAGATTTGGACCTTCCAAAATTTGGGGCCGATCACAATGAGCCGCTCTACATCACAAACCACTGGACGAGCGTCGCCTTCCCGCGTGTTGGTAGACGGAGGTTCCGAATGAATGTCTTGCCCGCCAAGATGATGGACCCGCTTGACATCAAGCCCACGCATCTTAAGCCTTCACCCACACCGTCAAGGCCTATGACTCTACTTCCCGTATGCTTCTGGGTTGCTACTCTCAACATCTCGGTTCGGCAAGCGGTGATCCCCACCGAATTCCAAGTGTTGGACATTCCAATCACTTTCACAGCCCATCCCGGGCGTCCCCGCTGCATCAAATCAATGGCGTGGCATCCACCCTTCATCGCTCTCAAGTTCATGCAAGGCAACGAGCTAACCACGCCTACGGCGACAAATGGCCACCACCGAGGGGACCAAAGACTAACGACATTCCAAAGCGTTAGAAATCAAGCATAATGACGACATGCCATTAATCGGATTCACTCGAGACCTCCAAGATCCAAATATGCAACGTGGACCTTCCACTGTCTCACGACCGCATTCCTCCCGCCATGAGGATGATGAAACTCATGAACTTCATCCTGTGATCGGCTCGGCAAAAGGCCGCAAGGCCAACACCAAGTTATTGAAGTCAAGGACCACACCACGGTCCAGTGGCTTCGCTACGTGCCAACACCGCCGACATCAAGGAAGACAAAAGGCTCGCCCGCACCAAGGCGACACCCGCAAAAGGGGAACCTCCGACGGCACACCCACCTCCGCCTTACAGCTTCGACCTCGCCATTACTTCACCAAGGGAACCGACAGCAGAACCGAGGGGACCGACAAGGGAACCGACAGCGTAACCGAGGGGACCGACAAGGGAACCGACAGAGAACCGAGGGGACCGACAATGAACCGACAAAGCAGAATCGAGGGGACCGACAATGAACCGACAATGGAACTGATGAAGATGAGAAAGAAGCAGGATAGTCGCACCGAGACTACAGGAAGAATGGAACAGCCTAGCACGAGACCTCAAGCGTTTCGTGAGGACTCAAAGCTAATCCGATAAGGGGAGCGTTCCTCGACATCACAGCCTCTACCTGACCAACCGCCACCACAAACCCAAAGATGAGTACACATTCAAGGGAATCCTGCACTTGGAGGATCAACTCAAGGTACTTCCATGGGAGACAGATTGTTCGGATCGCCCGCCGAGGCCACATTCGAGACAAGAAGTCCAAAGCGTAAGGAACCGTAATTCATAGAAGACGCTCAAAGGACCAAATTTACGTAGTCTCTGTTTGAAGAAGTCATGGAGTTGCCAAACTTGATCGATCGGGCTCCGACAACAAAGATGATCGCCATGATAGGGACAAAGCAGGCCAAGCCTCTCGATCCCCGCACCCTCATCAAGCATCCAAAGAATGCCACCGAAGAATTGGGTAACTTTCACCGACCAAAGGCAAGCCAGTGCAGATTGGAAGACAAGCCGGGCCCGCACCCACATCTCCCTAAACCCGGTCTCAAACCCTCTCGAGCCGGGCCCTTGTCGAGTCCAGCCCTTCCGAGTCATCCAACGGCCTTACGCCGAGGACTATAATGTTGTAGCCAATCATGTATTCCCGTTCTTGTTTAATGAAAAGTCTCGACCTTTCTGAGTATCCTCTCATTGCCACTTTAACAACCGATAAGTTAACAAACAACTTAAAAGACGTTAATAATTCAATTGATAAAGAAGCGCATACATTAAACGAACAATACATTAAAGAAGTTCTCGAGCGTGTAGTTGACCAAGAGGACAACCGGCCCAAGCCGCCGAAGAGGTTATGACCAAAGTGAACCCGGGGTCGCGCAAGAGCCTAAAGAGACACAAGTGGGCGCTTTCTTCGCCGATGCGTAAAAGAAGCCCCGATAAGCCTCCTCCGGAGTATGTTGACGTGTTCGCCCGGTCATACCAGACATGCCAGACTCGATCCTCAATCGTGGAGCACGTAATTCCCCGGATCCCGAATCCAAGCCTCGCCAAATGTAAACCGCGCAAGATCAAGCCAGAGTGGTCCTTGCAAGTTAAAGAAGAAATTGAGAAAATGCTCCGAGTTGGTTTCATCAGAGTGATTGAGTACCCGACTTGGCTCTCCAACATCGTGACGGTCACCAAGGCCAACGGAAAGGTCGATGCCGCGTAGATTTCCGGGATCTCAACAAGGCCAAATTTCTAAAGATGATTTTCCACCGCCTAACATCGACATGCCGGTCGACACCACGGCAAATTTCGAAGTAAAGTCCTTCGTGGACGGGTTCGCCGGATACAACCAGCATCAAGATGTCCGAGGAGGATCGTGCCAAGATCGCCTTCACCACTCCACGGGGACATACTGCTATTACCTGGCCATGCCGTTCGGTCCGAAGAACGCTGGGTTACTTACTGGGCCGCAATGTGCTCTCTTCCATGACATGATTCACAAAGAAATCGAAGTATATGTCGACGACATGATCATCCACTCCAAGGGATCGACATGCAACACATGACAGATCCGAGGAAGTTCTTCACCGTACTCGTAAAGCACTCCATGAGGCTAAACTCCGGCAAAGTGCACCTTCGGCCAAGCGCGGCAAGGTACCGGGGTACATGGTTACGTAAAGAGGTATCGAAGCCGATCCCAGAAAATCAAGGCCATCATCGACATGAAGCCGCCTCAAACCCCGACGTAAGTGAAGAGCTTCATGGGAAGACTTCGCACATCGCCGCTTCATCAACCAGCTTGACATCTTCTCGCGAGCCCATGTTCAAACCGATGAAAAAGAATGCCGACATCAAATGGGACTCCGAGTGCCAAACAAATTTTCGAGAAAATCAAGACCTACTTGGTTAATCCCCCAACTCGTGCCCGCCACATGAAGACAAGCCACTACTCCCGTATCCGACAAGAATGTACACGTCAATCGGAGCAATGTTGGCACAAGAGCGTAAAGATTCCAAGGTTGAGCATGCAATCTACTTCGTAAGCCAAGCTTCAAGGAAGTGAACTCACCTACTCAAAGATCGTAGAAAACTTGTACCGCCTTGGTATGGGTAGTCGGAAACCGAAACACTACATGCAGCCGCATTCTGCTCCCGGTCTCCAAAGTGGACCCCGTCCGATATCTCTTTGACAAGCCATCTCCGCCGATGCGGCTAGCCAAGTGGTCATTCTTCCCGGCCGAGTTCGACATCAAGTACATGGTCGAAAATCAACAAAGGGCGTAGTAATGGCATCGCCGGCCGACTTCCCGAGCAAGGAACCTAAGGGTCCCGATCCGCAATTTCCTGACGACGGAATCTTTTCACTTGACAAACCGCAAACCGCCGGCAACTCTTCTTCGATGGGGCAGCCAACAAGAAGGGGAATGGTATTGGAATGCTCCTTGTCGATCCCAAGGACGAGCATACTCCCATAGCCATCAAGCCGAATTTTGAAGCGACCAACAATGCAGCAGAATCACGAAGCCTCGCGCAGCAGGTTTGGAAGCCGCCTCGAGCGCAACATCTCGTAGCCGGATGTATATGGAGACTCAAAGATTGATCATCAATCAAGTATCCAACAAATGGAAGACGGTAGATTCTCGCCTTCGAAGTACCACGCGTACATGGAGGAGCTCATTGCTCGCCCAAGGACATCTCTTTTCACTATTTGCCAAGAGACAGAACCGCTTCGCAGACGCCCGGCAACCTCGCCTCTTCTTGTCGAAATTCCCGATGGGAAAGCAAGAAACCCCTCGTAATAGGCACGGAAACACCCGCCTATTGTCGTGAGATCGAAAAGAAAAAGAAACGATCGACGAACCCCGGTACAATCGTATTTACCAAGCATTCTCCAAAGCGGAGAAGCTTCCTTCACAAATGAAGATGGAAAATACAAAGAAGGGATCAAAGCCAAAACATGATGGCATTAAAACGCCCGGCATCCCATTTCGTCATTCCTGGGGGTATGTTATACAAGAAGCGCCACCAAGGGCCACTCCTTCTGTGTAAACAAAGAAAAAGCCAGCGAGCTAATGAACGAAGTTCACAACGGAACCTCGCGGTCCGCACATGAACGCCCGAGCATTGACACGTATCATTCTCCGTATGGGATACTATTGGATATCCATGGAAACAGACCGCATCCAGCTTCGTCCGAAGCCGCGACAAATGTCAACGGTTCTCCAACCTCAATCACATCCCTCCTCATGAACTCTATTGCATGACTACGCCACGGCCTTTCGCCACATGGGGAATCGACGTCATCGGCAAGATCACTCCTCCAGGGAGCAATGGTCACGAGTTCATTTTAGTCGCAAGCCGACTACTTCACCAAATGGGTAGAAGCCGATCGTACAAGGTACCGAATTCTAAGAAGGTGGCCGAGTTCATCCGAGAGAACATCATGTGCCGATACGGAGTGCCCAACGAGATCATCTCCGACAATGGGACCCACTTCAAGGAGATTGTGACCAACTACCGACCGACCCGTAGTCACACGTCACAAGTCTTCTCCTTACGTACCACAAACCAATGGTGCAAGAGAGGCAAACAACAAGACTCTCGCCATGATAATCGAAAGATGACCACTGCAGGTCGGACCGGCCCGAAAAGCTACATCTAGCCCTCTCGGGGATACCGAACATCGGGCCGTAACCGCCACAGGGGAGACTCCGTTCGCACTTACCTACGGAATGGAAGCGATGTTACCCGTGGAATTGGAAATTCCATCCCTCCGAGTCCTCTTGGAAAACGGGATCAATGAAGTCGAATGGCTACAGAGCCGTCACGACGAACTTGCTCTACTCGACGAGCGCAGATTGAAAGCCATGGAACACACTCGAGCCTACCAGCAGCGTAATGGCACGAGCATTCGACAAGAAAGTCAAGATCCGAGACATCGTAGAAGGCGACTTGGTGCTAAAGGAAAAGCCTCCTACGTTGCACTCAATCCCCTGAAAGTGGGAGCCTACCCGGATAGGACCGTTCGTGGTACAAAGAATCTTCTCCTGAGGAGCCATGAAGCTAGCGTACTTGGACGGAAACCCTTTCGTTAATCCCGTGAACGGAAGCAAGCTCCGCAGATACTTCGTTTGAGGAAGAGCACGAGTCAACTCTCCTTCCCCATACACCGTCCCCTCGCAAATTAAAGTGCTAAAAGAGTAATACCCAACCGGATACATTCCCGCTAATGATCCGTAAAAACAGGTCGCACTTCTTTTGTCTTTGTTTTTCTCAAATTCACCTAAAAGTGTCGAACTACGGTGACCCGAGCCCCTTAGTCCAATTGTAAAAGGGGAACGTAGGCCCATCATTGGTTCGGTCTAAAAACAAAAATACAATAAGCATCAATTGCTTGTGTTTCGAAAACTCTTTTCATTTAACCTACAAATTCATAACGGTTAAAACATTCTTTGGTGAGTTCAAGCACGGTCAACTCTTGACTCGCTACACGCTAGCAAAACTACAATAAAACATTAATCAATTAATGTGTCCGCAATGACAATGGGTGGATACTGGACAAAGAAGGTCAACCTAGTTTCCCGTACTAGGTCCTTCATCCTTCTTCCCCTTCCCTTTTCCCCTAGCGAGTGTTCTTCACCTTCGCAGAAATATTCCGTAGGCCTTCTACCCGGCTCGTGACTCTTCCCGACGCCTCCGTCAAGCCCGCGGCCGCTAACGCAGCCTCTTTCTCTAGCTCGTCTCGAGCCACCTCGCTTCGAGCCATCATTGCAAGTGCTTTGATTGGCCTCCCGACGCACTTGCCACATAATCGCCCATGGCACGCCCGTACGATTCCTGTGGTTAGCCCTTGCTTCGTCCTCCTCAAGGTCGAGCCGTCTGTGTGATCGCACTCAACACCACTCCGTCTCCACAAGATAACCATCTCGTGTCTCCCCTATACACTCTTCGTACTGGGCCCGTATATCGCTGCCGATGCAATGCCCTCTCTCTCCGGTGAAAGAGAACCCCGGCAGAAAGGACGTGTATTGCCACCACCGGTGATCGCAATAGCGTCGAAGGATCTTCCATCCGCAAAGATCCCACCTCAAAGGTAGCAAGATAACTCGTATCGCCACGGCATCTCGCTCCACTGCATCGCCGCGTAACCAATGATGGAATATAGAAAGACGTCTCGAGACAGCCCCGCACTCGACAATCAATGCACCCTCCCGAGCGGTCCTACAAGTCTCAGAATCTCCAATGGGAACCCACCATCGCAAGTGATGCGTGCAAAGTCCGGCCATCCAGTAGCTCCAAACTCGATCGCCCCTATCACCAGAGGACGCCGCGAGAAAGACCAAGCGTCACAAGACATTGGCACCTCGTGCATCATCTCGCAGCCTCTCCTCAACCACATGGTCGCATAGCGGGACTTCCCTCCCCACATGTATCGGCTACCGGCCGCCATCCGGCCTATGCCCAGAACGTCTCGCCCAAGACCAATGGCACGATGTCTCCCCACTCCGCATCGCTCACCAGGTCCAAGACACCGTGATGGCACACACCTGCAGACGTGAATGTGAACAGAGTAGCAATCGCGCACGCAGCAAACGCGTCCCACGAAAAGACGCTCCTCGCCTCCGCAAATCTTTCTGCGGCCCCGAAATGTCAACGTAATCGGAATCTCAGACAAGCATCCCGTATGCTTCTCCAAATGAGATACCCAACAAAGACACTAGCTTCTCAACAAAGGGCCATGCCACCAAGATACGGAAGAACTAGTCGTTCCGCCTCAGTCCTCCTGCATGGCCCGGAAATCTTCAAACGTAGGAGTGACTTCGTTGTACGAAAAGCCGTACACATTCCTCCGTACGTCCTGTAACCGAGACGCGGCTCTCAAAAGATCCCAATCCGGCATGAGCTCCTTCAAAGCCCAAACAGATTTAATCCCGTAATGCCTTCGAAAACCTTTTGTTCTCGCCTCGTGTGGTTCCGTACCCACGATCGAAAGTTGTCCAAATATCGCTCTTGCATCCGAGACGATAACTTGGGAAAGGGAGCCATGTCGAAAATGAAGGGAACCTTAAGAAATGGAAAGGAATTCAGCCAGATGAACAAAAAACTATGCGCAGCTTAAACAATTGCAAAGCCGAAACCGCAATTTAAAGAATCTGAAATTCATTCCAAGTCCGGCCGATTCTCTCGCAGCTGACTTGTCAACTCTGCAGCCTACCGCCCCTAAATTGGAAACATTTCCAAGCCACTCCCTCGTTCACCTTTGAGAAATCTCGCGTGCCGCCCATGGTTTCATGCAACAAATATCAAGCATCCCTTCCGCCCCTGCTCGTGCAACAAAGGCAAATAATTAATAATTAGTGCATACATGCTTAATTTTTGACCCGTTCAATTTTTAATGCATTTCTCATTTTATTTATTTTTGATTAACCTACTTCCTTATTTGCCAAAAATAATGTAAGGTGATCACGTAATAAATATGCGAAGGCATGTGTTCCGCCCCACGGGCGCCTTTTTGCAAATACAGCTTCAAATCAAAATTTGTTCCCGACAAATACATGCATTTTGTCTAAACAAAGCAAGAAAGAAAGAAAGCAAGAAAATAGGACTACTCGAGTCCCGCTCGTCATCCGTACACTCGACGTACCGCTCCGCCGCCGCCGGATCCGTCGCAAACAGAACTCGCCGAACTCCTCCAAATGAATAGGCGAAGGGCCTCCTCGAGTACGCGAACTCGAGGACTCCCTCTCTCGCGCCCGAGTGCGTAAGAAGGAGCTCCAAATCCAGCCATTCCGCCCGCGAACCGGCCGAACCCCGTGTAAAGTCCTCCCCACCCGCCGTGGGAGCAGGCGAATCTCGCCTAGACGGCCCCCGATCACGGACGTCCACGCTCCTCCGGAACCGCACCGCATGAACTCCACGAGCCTCCTAGCGTAGGCGGACCACCCGTCCACCACCTCATGGCGTCATTGTACGTACGGCCGATACTCGCGAACCAGAAAGTCATCGAAAGCAAGCGTAAAGTACATGTATGCAACATTTGCGTAATGCTACTATCAAATGCGTAAAATCAAAAAGGGTGCTCACCGAAGCATTGGGGTCCGCCCGTATCGTGGTCTCGGCTCGCCCGGGAGCGGGATCACAAGTCGCCTACGCGAACCGTCCAGCCCCTCGTACGCTAGCCTAGCTCGCGGACCGGAAAATCTCGAGGACCTCCGGGACCTCGCCCTCTCTATGCCGTACTGCGGGCTCCTCACCTCATCTCAAGAAAACATCATAGGCGGCCCCGCTATGATGTACTCGGTGTAGTACACGCCCGTATGTACCCTCCGGCTCGTCCATCGGCATCTCCCTGGATGCCGCATGTACAAAGGAGGATCCACCGGCACCAAGGGAAGAGACCCCGCCTATGCCGACGAGTCACCCTCTCCCCTGCATACATGGCGTCACAAATGAAGTCCCACCAGAGCTTCCGCTCCGTGTAGTCTCGCCGGCACCCGCACCGCGACATGATCGAACCTACTCCACTGTGTCACTGGATCCTCTCGAGAGAACTCCCGGTTCAAGCCGAGATATCTCCTCGTATGACACTCGAGTGCCAACTCTCGAAGAGACCGCCCTCTTCGCCTTTCTTCGCCAAACCAAAGATGGCAGGGAACATGTGGGTATGGCTCCTTGATGTCCCTAAGCTCGCGGATCGAACACCTCATAGCACCGCACTGCCAAGAAAATGGAAAGTTATGTCGCCTACAAAGCGTATACATACGAGTACATAAAAGAGGCAAGGAAGAGAAAAGTACGTGAACTTACATCCAAGACAAAGCGTGAAGCGCCTAAAGGAGTGCTCCTCTCCCCGCGAGAACCTCGTCCAAGGAATGGTAGAGCTCGGCCACCCAGCCTCTCCCCCACGCAAACCCCTCACGCGCATCCAAGTCTACCAAATACCCGAGCAAAGGGAAGTGACAAGACGTGTCGAAGTCGGGAATAAAGTCGCCGACAACGCAAACCAAAGGAACCTCGAGCCGACGCTCCGCGGTCATCCTCAAGGACCCAGCAGATAAGCGGCGACACCCGCCTCCGCATGCCTCTCCATCGGCTCCGTACCGAATGCCTAAGCCCTCGGCATCGGTAATATCAAAACCCAGCAGCCTGCATAACCGCTCCGGGTGTAACCATCAACCCACACCCGCCGTGCTGCCATAAGCTCGGCAACCCAAATGATAGCGGCAAAATCCGTGGGAGTCACCGTCGCCTCCCCATCTCGAAATGGAAAGTGTGGGTCGTATCCCACCCGCACTCGCTCGCCGCAACATACATGGACTCCGCCTCGGCGTATCACCGTCGCAGCCTACAAAGACTAATAAACCCAACCAACCCGGAGTCAAGCACCACCGCCGCGGACTCCTCTCTCCTCTCGAGCCACGTCCGGATAATGTCCCACAATGCTTGCACCGCCTCAAAGGCACCCCGACTCTTCTCGGTTATGAGTATTAACCGCCCCCGTCCCCGCAGCAAACAAAGACAGTAAGCAACGTCAACAAAATGCACCAACGCATGTCAAAAGGATGCAATGCGTATACGGTTCTCATTCATTTCCTACGTATATTCAAATCATTTCGAAAACTCCGTCGAATCCGAACTTTCAAAACATTTCAAAACTCCGTCGAATCCGAACTTTCAAAACATTTCGAAAACTCCGTCGAATCCGGCGAATCCGGAACTTTCAGAACATTTCGAAAACTCCGTCGAATCCGGAACTTTCAAAACATTTCGAAAACTCCGTCGAATCCGGAACTTTCAAAACATTTCGAAAACTCCGTCGAATCCGGAACTTTCAAATTCTTTCGAATTTTTCGAAAATTTCGCTCCGTCCCGAATTAAAGCTTACTTTAATTTTGGAAAATGCATCTAGACATGGAATTTTGCAACCAAAATTTTTATGTCATCCACCCATAGTGTCAATTGAACTACATCCTAGTCAATTTCGACAAAGGTTCATAGCAAAGTCAAAAGCCCCAATTCGGGCACCAAAATCCCTAAGTTCATTCCTAACAAATTTCTAACATTTAAAGAATGCACATTCTTAAAATTAATGGAATTTGTAGGAAGCTTACTTGTCTTTCGATCCCATCCTTGGAGTTGTGTCTATCCCTCGCCGAATAAAACTCCACCGGATTCAATGGGTGAACAATGGTTCGAATGGTCCGAACCAACCGTGTTCTTTCGTCATCGGTCCTTCCGTGGCGAGCCATTGGTCCTCCTTCACCCTCCATAGCAAATTTCCTTCACAAATTCGAGCAAACCTTGCAATTTGGGTTGGATTTTTCTCTCCTTTCTCTCCTCCCTCGCCGGAATTAATGGAAGAAAATGGGCCAACTCTTCTTCTGCCTCGGCGCTGATAACAACCTCGGTCAAATTCGGTAAAAGTCCCACGGACTCTTACTGCACCAGGAAAAGATTCCTTTCATTTTGGTCCCTCAACTTTTGGCAATTCCAATTTTACCACTTTTGGCCCCCAAAAGTGTAAAATTTCCCCCAGTTAGACATTTCTAACACCCATCCCCCGAGGATAATTCCCAGTTAGTTTTCACTAACGCTCGTCTCCAGACGTTAAATTCCCAGTTAGTTTTCACTAACGCTCGTCTCCAGACGTTAAATTCCCAGTTAGTTTTCACTAACTCTCGTCTCCAGACGTTAAATTCCCAGTTAGTTTTCACTAACGCTCGTCTCCTGACGTTAAATTCGATTCTGACGTTTGACATTCAAACGCTCAATCATGTCTCCGGACATTTCAGTTACTATTCCGTCTCCTGACGTTAAAATTTAATAATGGTCTTCACCATTAAATTCTCAATCACGACCTTTCACGGTCCGATCCCAATCCTTAATCGCGACCTTTCACGGTCCGATTCCAATTCTCAATCGCGACCTTTCACGGTCCGATTCCAATTCTTAATCGCGACCTTTCACGGTCCGATTCCAATTCTCAATCGCGACCTTTCACGGTCCGATTTCAAGTCTCAATCGCGACCTTTCACGGTCCGATTCCAATTCTCAATCGCGACCTTTCACGGTCCGATTCCAATTCTCAATCGCGACCTTTCACGGTCCGATTCCAATTCTCAATCGCGACCTTTCACGGTCCGATTCCAATTCTCAATCGCGACCTTTTACGGTCCGATTTCAAGTCTCAATCGCGACCTTTCACGGTCCGATTTCAATCCTTAATCGCGACCTTTCACGGTCCGATTCCAAACGGTCAATCCCGACCTTCGCGGTCCAACCTCCACTCTCCTATCGAGACCCTCGCTGTTCACCTCAGCGGCAACAGCAATAAGCCCGAACCCCAAGGCACGAACGCCTTGCAACAATCCCTCTTCGGCCGCCAGTCGTAAGCCCGATCGTTCCACCTCAGCGACAACAATAAGCCCGAACCCCAAGGCACGAACGCCTTGCAACAATCCCTCTTCGGCCATCAAGGTAAGCCCGAACGCTCATCCCCAGCAGGATAAAACCGGCAACAGCAATAAGCCTAGTAACCAAGGCACGAACGCCCTCGTTAGCATCGCAACTCCGGTTTGAGGCGCCACACGCCCTCGAAGGTGTCAGAAGTCCCAGGTTCAGACGCCTCCCAACAGTCTCCATTCAGGTATAGGTACCGCGCGAATGGTCTCATCCAGGTTTAGACGCCTCCTAACAGTCTCGCTCAGGTCAAGGTCCCCATGCGCGGCCCTTGCACCCTTTCGAACTACGATCGGCTTGATTCCCGCTCGGGATACGTAGGAATCCTTTCGCTAAGGGTCCAGCCAGCTGACCGCCCAGGTCTCTTTCAAAGTAAGGCATCCCGATTTGGATCCTTATCTTTTTCAACGACCCCACCTCCTTCGGAGGAGGCGTCGCTGAGGGCTAGCCGTAAGTACCCAAATCCGATCGTCCAAATCCGTCGGAAAGTTAACCGAAATCCGTTAAGCGGCCCGCTCCAGGTTAACCGAACTCGTTAAACTCCCCGCTGCTGTGCTAACGAGATGTCCCGGGGATCGCCCCTGCATCCCGATGTCGAACCGTACTCAACACGTGTCATCTCACGTAAAAGTATGGCTTTCCCCGAAAAACGCATTTTCCGGCACTTTCCGGCGTTTGACATTTCCTGACTGTTATTTTAAAAAACGGACAAAATCGGGACCGGGAGGACAAAATCCCACATGGCTGGTGACTCAGAGGGCACGTGGCAGCCATGCCACCTCCCTCTAGTCACCCTTCAATCAAATTCAAAGGGAAAAGACCAAAATACCCCTGGTTTGCAAGCCTAGTCGTAGGACTCCTGTGCACTTTTCCCTGAAATTGCCAGCAAGTCCCCCAGATTTCTAAAATACCCAAAAACCCCCTGGATTCAGTCCAAGTCCGTCCGGACTCCTACTGCAATTTTCACCTATAAATAGAAGTTGCTGTCAAAGCTTTCAAGAACAACAAAAATTACTCCAAAATTTCACTACCCCTCGGCCCAAACTGATTTCACCCCTTCCGAGCCCCCGTTCTGTCTCGATTCGCATGAAACCTTCGTATTTCGATCAAATACGCACCCTACTACTTCGAAACAACCTTTCGAATCACTTTCCGTGTCCCGTACACACCTCCCGAGCCAAAGGAGTCGACCCTAGCCATAGGTATAACTCCCTCTCTCTAAATCTCCTGTTCGCGTCTCGGTTTACGCGCCGATCGCTATAACCGTTTCGAACGTCGTCATCGAAATGTAGACGCCTCCGTCTAACGGGGTCCGATACGTTTTAGCCCCTCGATCCTCTTCTCTTTCCGTAAGAGAAGTAATCACGAGTTAAAACGGCGTTCCGACCCCGTTCCGTTACTTTTATTGTCATTTACCAATTCCGGATCGATCGATCCGTTGATCGTCCTTTAATTTCTGTCATTTACAATTCCGAGCCGTTTGGCCTCGTTGATCGTCATTTACAATTCCGAGCCGATTGGCCTCGTTGATCGTCATTTACGAATCCGGATCGTTTGATTCCGTTGACA
This sequence comes from Adenophora triphylla var. japonica, assembly GCA_022495995.1. Lineage (NCBI taxonomy): Eukaryota > Viridiplantae > Streptophyta > Magnoliopsida > Asterales > Campanulaceae > Adenophora > Adenophora triphylla. The sequence continues at coordinate 793,805 of JAFEMH010000224.1, forward strand.
CTGCTTTAAATCGTCATTTACAATTCCGACCCGTTTGGATCGTGATAGTATTTACTTTTCAAAGTCCGAGTCGCAACCCGATTCGTTGATCGCATATCATTTAATACGCATTTTTCCCGTAAAAATCGTTAACAATGTAATGCCCGGTTCAAAACCGGAGTTCGTCCGTCGAACTCTCTTTCAAAACGCGCGAAATGACGTTCGGCCTCCGAATGCTCATCTTCAAACTAAAAGCCGCCATTTGACACTTAAAATCATTTAATACGCATTTTTCCCGTAAAAATCGTTAACAATGACTCGCATGGTTCAAAATCGACGTTTGCCACGCAAACGCTCATTTTCATCTCAAAACCGACGTTTGCCACGCAAACGCTCATTTCAAACTCAAAACCGACGTTTGTCATTCAAACGCTCGTCTTTTCAAACAAAGTCACCTAATCAACGTTTGTCATTCAAACCAAGATTAAGCTTGTCATTCAAGCCCCCATTTCAAAACAAACACACACACACACACGATTTCGAGAAAGGTAGAAAGACTCGTCATGCGAGGCGTTTCGGGCGATCTCGTAATACTCTACCCGAAACGTAACTTGACCTCCGAACCTAACAATCTCTGGTACTAAAAGCTTTTTACTCGTTTTTGCTGCCAATAAAAATGATCCCCTTTTTCAAAGCCTTTTCCTAAAGTTTTTGCTACCAATAAAAACGACACCATTTTCAAAAGCCGTTTCTCAACGTTTGGGCTCAAAATACAAAAACCGCGTGGCGACTCCTCATTTTGTTCCTTCCCATGAAGCGAGGTCTCAGACACCAACCCCCCGCGAAAGACAACCGCGTTTCGCGCCCCGCGCGAAATCCCGGGTAATTTCAAGGGGTAATAAATGTTTTACTGGCGGAATTTTCAAATATTTCAAACGTTGGAGACGGTTCAGGGTTCAAGGCACGGTTTGTGGGCTAATTAATACGGGTTAACGGGTTAACCCGTATAGGTAGGCCTTATAAATACTAAACCCTTAAACCTCAAACCCTTTTTACCGTTTCCCAACCTTCAAAGAGCTTAGAGAGAGAATTTTCGCTGCGAATCCTGTGCTAGTGTTCTTCGAATCCAACCCTCAAGCTTTTCTTCGTAAGTAATTGTTAGGGTGTTTCTTCTTCATCTCTTTCTGTTTTTCCTTTTCTGGGTTTTGAACAATGACTACTCGTGAATTTGGACCCTGCCGTCCCATAGAATTAGGAGATGGATCCACCCCTGATACCTTCGCCGTTTGTAAACGGACGGGGGGAATATTTAGGAAGGTAGGACTAGGGTGGTTAAGGCTATCTCTACATTGTTTTTTGTATTTCTGTGAGAAAGATGATTGGGGGCCGTTCGTCCCACCCCGGTTGTGGGAGGCCAAGAGGAAGTACATTTATAACCGTGATGTATTGGTGTTGGGGGATCACCGTAGGCTAAGAAATTTTGTGATGGGGGTTTTGTGCAAGTTTCCCCGCGAGAGAGATCAGGCTTTGAACGCCGTTGAACTTGTGAGGAGAGCGATCCGTGTCCCTGACCAAATAATTGACTGGGAGAAGTGTGAACTAATGGATCCTGAACAAACCACTGATGTACGGGCACCGGGCACGGACCTGAATGACCCTTTAGATGTTCTGCCCCTGAGGACCATATTTCCCAATGTGCCCGCGGCCCCTAATAACCCAATCGAACTGAGTAGTAGCGAGGAGCTGGAGCCTCTGAATTTTGAGGCGACCGGAGGCAGAGAGAATGAGGCTGAAGTAACCTCTGCCCGCGGTGATGCCACCGGTCTCTTTGGCTCGACGAGCTAGGAGACCGAGGAGGATGACCGCGAGGTTGAGGATAGAAGGGCTGCGGGGACCTCCAAGAAGACTAATGAGACCACGGAGATTGTGGATGCCTTCGAAGACGAGGACTCTGACTCCGAGGAGGAGATAGTTGTGGCCCCTGCCCGGAATAAAGGCAAGAGGCCAGCTGCTGGGGTGAATCCTGGCCGTGGCCACGGTAAGAGAGCCAAGGAGGTGGCTACTATTTACTGGGAGGAGCATATCTATGAGATCTACAACGTTGACCGCAATGCCTTCCGTGTCCGCACCCTTGGGCATGTTCATTTGAAGGATAAGGATAAGCTGCGACCAGAAACCATAGCAGATGTCCGCGAGGACAACAGAGCCTGCGTCTTCTATGGGGCCCAGTTTGAGAATGGCTTGAGGCTGCCTCTGGACCCTTTCTTTTACTTCTTCCTGGAGTTCAATAGCTGCCTGCCCATGCACCTGACTCCTAACGCCATCAGGGCTATTGTCTCCTTCATAACTGTTTGTAGATTCCTGGGCTATGAGCCTACCCTTGTCGGGCTTTATGCTTATTACCAGAATCAGATTAGCCGTGGTATCCTGAGCTTGAAGGCTAGGAACTATTCCACCCGGACCTTCTCTCCCCCCTCGAACAAATTTGACCAATGGAACCAGAGGGATGTCTTGGTCATCGAGTCTAGGTTTGGCTGGCCCTTCTCCAAACCCTTAAGTCCAGTCCCAATGAAGGTGGCCGCTAGTAGTTATCCGGACCCATCCTCTGCCGACAGGATGCGCTGTGCCATAGAGAAACATCTGGCCACCTATCTTGACCGCGGGGAGGAGCCCGTTTATGATGTGGGTTCCATCGTTGAAGACGAGCCCCTCTTGATCTACTCGGGGGTGGCTCCTCGCAGGGAGGGCGCCCCACATGCCCCCAGAGTAGAAATAGAGCCTATGCCTCGTGACCCTGATTGGAGGGTGCACAAGCATTACCAATTTGAGGCTGATTGTAAGACCTGCATGCTGGGCGCTGAGTGCGATCCTCCAGAACTCATCGGTCTCTGATTCTTTTATAAAACTGTTGCCAATTTATTTTGCCTTTGATTTTTTGAACTGTCTTCTAACCATTTTTCTTTCCCTCCAGAGTAGATCCAGAGGAGTATAACTTCTGATGGCCCCTCTAAATGCTGCTCAGTTGAAGGCCGGGAGCAACAGAGCCCGATAGGAAGAATTTGCCTTGAAGAGGCAAAATGAATTGGGAGGTGTCCCGGGCAAGGATAAAACTGTGCCCGTGGTAAGCAGAAGGAGCGGGGAGCCTCTGTCTGCTCCCAAGGTTATCCCCACCACGGGGAATCTTCCTCCACCCCCCAGGGGTCCTCCTCCAGCCCACGCTGTCCGGGAACCCTCTCCAGGCCGCACTATTGCCTCCGAGCATAACCAAGAGCAGTCCAAGAAGAGGACTGAAAGAGATGCGGATCTTGCGCACAGGGAGAGGACCTCCAAGTCCCAAAAAGTGGGGGACACTCAAGTTCGGGGCTCTACCGCCTCTGCCTCCGCTTCATCCACTGCTCCCCTATTGCGGGGACCATCTGCTCGTTAGCTTATCCGATCTCTTCCCTGGCCACCGCGAGGGAGCACGGGAGAAGAGGAAGCAGTGGGAGATGTGCCCGCTATCACGAGGGTGGACTTATATGCCCGATCATCCTACAATTCTACGCTGGGATCGGGCTCATCAACGAGCTCTATGCCCACTGATTTTTATCGAATGTGGCGATGAAGGAAAATCCTTCTGCCTTGATGGGAGACGCTGGCCTTGCCCTTACTGAGGTAGGGACCTCTCTTCCTGTCTCTTTACTTAGCTTTTGCACCAACATGTTTCTGACTATATTCCTCGCAGGTGGGCAATAAGGCTATGCGGCTTCGGGAATGCTGCGACAGCTTGTCCGCTGAGTTGGAAAACAACACAAAGGACATGGCGGGCAAGCTTTGTGAGCTGGAGCAAGCCCAGGAGAAGGTGGGAACCTTGAACTCCCTCCTCGATGTTAAGGAGAAAGCCCTGTCCACTCAGGAGACCGACTTGAAGGGTTTCCAGGATAGGGTGACGGAGTTGGAGAAGAGCCTGGAAAAGGCAAAGGGTCAGCGGGATGAGCTCCGCGGGCAGAAGCTCCAACTGGAGCAAAGAAATAACGAGCTCTCGATCAAGCTGGAGGCCACTCAGAAGCAAGTCCAGGTCCTGGAGGCCAAAGCGAATGAGCTCTCCGAGAAGCTGCTACCCCTTAGCAGTTTGATTTGGAGAGGGAGAGGATGCTGGCCGAAGCCCGCAAGGAAGCAGTTGAGGAGTATAAAAACTCAGAAGAGTTTAAGGACTGGCTTAACTCTGAGAATTTGGCTCAGTACGAGGCCGGGGTCCGGACACAGATTCGGAACTTCGCGGCCACGGGCAAGTTTTCCGTGCAGGAGTTGGCCGTGATCGGCTCACTGGTTGCTACTGACGCGGAGTGCTTACCCGGGCATGCTTTAGCTCCTCTGTCCGAGGAAGAGGTCAAGGGTTTGGAGCTGTCCGTAGCGGCCTCCTTGCCTCCTGTGGCAGAGGTAACTGCCCTTGGCCTGATCGCCAAACTGGATGATCTGCGATTTGGGGAAAACCCGATACCACTTGGGGATGCCCTGGCTCGCGTTCTTCCAGATGGGCCTGCCATAGGTGATCTCTTTCCTCAGCGGGCAGCCCCCACTCCGGTCTCTGCTGAGCCCTCATCTGACCCCATAACGGAGCCTCTCGTGAACAGCCTTCCTTCTCCAACCCCGGCCACAGAAGCGGGCACAGAGGGTGCGGCCACCGAGGACCCCAAGGACCAAACTCCTTTGGTATAGGCTTTTTTGTTTTTTCTTGTTGTAATAGATGGTAGGAACCTTGTAAATATTTATTTTTCATTAATAAAAGAATTTTTCCCAACTACTTATCTTAATTGCTTGTCTTTTAGGCTGTTATTTGAGTGTTTGCAATTTTCGAGTACCTTGATACTTGCATTCTTGCTTTCTCCAGCGTTTTTGACTTGCAATTAACTTTATACTCTCCTTCTGCGGTCAAAAGCTTAGTAGGCACTTTGCCCGCATTTTTTGAGTTTTCCTAACTCTGTATTCAAAATCACTTGAATTTTTCGTGAGAGTAAGCCCTATTTTTCTGTGACCGCGTTTGTTTAGCCTTGTGGCAAATTTAGGGGTCTTGATCCCAGTTTGTCTTTTTGGCTTTGTTAAACTTGTTTGATCACTCTCATCCATTTACACTTATTCTCAGTCTTGCGAGCTGTGGTGTAAGTCAAAAGCAGCCAAGGCAAGCTACTTGTACCTACGTTCATCTATATCCACTTTTTCTTGGTGGTATCACGCGGGCAGGACGGAGTATCCTCCCCGCGATCGAGTACGGGCGTAATGGCCTTTGTACCCATATAGGCTTGCGGATCTTAATGAATCTTTGTGCATCAGTAGGTAGGAGCTCATATGTTTGCTCTTGAACCTACTGGCATCCGCTTGCGGGCATCCACCTCAGCTTTTGAGGCTGGTGGGAAAGGCGTTATAACTATTTTTGCACCAAAATTTGATGGTAACTTCATTCTTATATATATAGGGGTCTATACTTCCTCCAAAAATTATAAAGATATTAAAAGAAGTACTTTCTGAGGTGATCGCTATTTCAAGTGTGTTTAAGCTCTTCTCCTTCTTTTGGTCGCAATATGTAGGTACCCTCCTTGACTATTTTGGTGACCTCATATGGTCCCTCCCATTTCGGGGACAGTTTATTGAAACCAGGTTGGGTCCCTTGGACCTCTACGCTTCTAAGTACCAAATCTCCAACTGAAAAACTCCTCTTATTTACCCTTTTATCGTGGTGCTTCTTCGCTTTCTGCTTGTAGTTCACCATTTTTTCATATGCCCGCATTCTCTTTCCTTCGAGATCGTCCAGGTCACACCTTACTTGCCTCGTTTTGAGACTCATCGAAGTATGTGACTACTGTACGAGGGTAGGGCAACCTCAACTGGAGCCATTGCCTCTGACCCATACGTGAGCGAGAAAGGAGTTTCTCCTGTAGAATTCCTTATAGTGGTGCGGACAACCCATAATGCGATCTGGAGTTCGTCCAACCATCGTCCTCCTCGTCCCTCCAAATTTTTCTTTAGGGCGGTCAGGACTAGCTTGTTCGCGGCCTCAGCTTGGCCATTTCCTTGGGGGTAAGCAACTGCAGACTTACGGTGTTGCACTTTCATTCTTACGCATTCAGCAGTGAATTTTGCGGAAAATTGAGTGCCATTGTCCAAAATTATTGCTCGGGGGACCCCAAATCGACAATAGATGTGGTCGTGGACAAAATGGATGGTATTCTTCTCAGAGATAGTGGCTAAACCCTTGGCTTCTGTCCACTTGGTAAAGTAATCCACGGCCACCACAGCATACTTGATGTTTCCTCGAGCAGTTGGGAATGGTCCAATGAGATCAATCCCCCACGTATCAAACGGCCACGATGGTACAACCAAAGTTTGCTCTGTTGATGTTAGTCTGGGGATGTCTGCAAATCTCTGGCACTTATCACACTTTCTTACATATTCCTGCGCATCCCTTCTCATTGTAGGCCAAAAGAATCCTTGGAATTTGATTTTGTCTGAGAGGGTGCGAGCACCTGGATGTCCGCCACAAACTCCTTCATGAACCTCATAGAGTAAGTTGGTGACCATGTGAGTTTTGACACATCTGAGCAAAGGCTTGGTGAATGATCGTCGAAAAAGTAACCCATCGAGGACGAGGTATTTCGCGGACACCGTTCTGATGGCTCTAGCCTTTGCTGGATCCTCGGGGAGGGTCTGCTTCTCGATGTAATCCTTGATCTCATCTACCCAGTCCCTTACTTGATCCTCAATATTGTTTATCTGAATCCGATCTATAGCAGGTCTCTCCGTGAACTCAATCTGGCAATCTGCCTCCAATTCAACAATTTCTTGATCGGTTATTCTGGAGAGGAGGTCTGCCTCCACATTATCCTCTCTCATGACTTGGTTCAGCTCATAGTAGGTGAAATTTTTGATGAGGGTTTTTGCAAGGCCGCAGTACTGAGTTAGCACTGGGTTGATAGTATCATACTCCCCCCTAATTTGATTAACTATGAGCTGAGAATCACTGTTGATCTCTATATTCTGAACTCCCAAGTCTCTTGCCAATTCCATGCCCGCTATGATGGCTTCATACTCAGCCTGATTGTTAGATGCCTCGAACTTGAATCTCAAGGCCCTCTTAAATTTCTCCCCGCACGGTGCGACCAGAAGTATGCCCGCTCCACTAATTAACTTGCTCACAGAGCTGTCCACGAATAAAGTCCATATTTCTTCCGAGCGCTCTTTTGGCTGTGTAATTTCAGTGCTCGAGCTGTCTGGGGCTTCCTCTGATTCTGCCCGCTTTCTCTTTCCAAGGTCGCTGTCCGCTAATTTAAATGATGATTCTACCACAAAATCAACAAAGGCCTGCGCTTTGATTGTCTTTCTCGGGGAGTAGGTGATCTGGAACTCAGTGAGTTCGATAGACCAAGCTAGCATTCTCCCCGAAGACTCTGGTTTGTGTAAAACCTTTCTAAGCGGGGCCTCGGTTAGTACGGTTATAGGATGTGCGTAAAAGTAGGCTCTTAATTTTCGAGCGTATACAAGCAAGGCGTAAGCTAACTTTTCTATATTAAGATAACGCCCTTTTACGGCGGACGGTGCCTTAGAGACATAATAAAGCTGGTTTTGGGAGTTATTATCCTCCGCTTACAAGAACAGCGGCTCTTGCCCGGATCGATGCTTGCTAAAAACGAGAAAAAAGCTCTTCCCGGGCGCGGCTCTGAGTAGAGGTGGGCTGCCCGAGGTATGTCTTGACTTCTTCAAAAGCTTGATGGCATTCTTGATTCCATGCAAATTCATCAGGCTTCTTCACCCTTTTAGAGTTTTGAAGAAGGGGAGGCATCTCTCTGTGACCGCGAGATGAAGCGGCCAAGTGCGGTGATGCGACCATTGAAGTTTACGTACATCCTTCACGCAAGCGGGAGGTTTCATGTCCAAGCGGTGCTTGAATTTTTCGGGATTGGCCTCTATTCCTCGGTTTACCATGAATCCAAGGAACTTGCCCGCCTTTACCCCAAAAGCACATTTCAGGGGTTTAGTTTCATGTTGTTGCGGCGCAAGTTTTGGAAGGTTTCCTCCACGTCGAGCTCGTGGGAGTTTTCCTTTGTTTTTATCACCATGTCATCAATATAGGCCTCAAGGTTTTACGCCGGTTGGTTTTTGAAGACCAGATTGACCATTCGGCGATATGTGGCTCCTGCATTTTTAGCCACTAAGGGCATCATTTTGTAACAATAAGTCTTGCCCTTGCGACGATGAAAGCAACGGAACGGACATCTTCGGGAGCCATTTGGATACGATGGTAGCCGGAGTATGCATCAATGAAGCTCAATACTCTGTGGCCGGCTATAGAATCCACCAATCTGTCTATGCGAGGAAGAGGGAAGCAGTCTTTGGGGCATGCCTTGTTGAGATCCGTGAAATCAACACACATCCTCCACTTGCCGTTGGATTTTTTGACCATAACCACATTGGCCAGCCATTTTGGGTAGGTAATCTCCTTTAATATCCCCGCTTTGAGTAATTTTTCACCTCTTCCTTGATCGCCATTTTTTTTCCGGAGAGAAGTACCTTGATTTTTGATGAATGTTCTTGAAGGATGGGTCATCATTTATTTTATGGAGGATCACGTCCTCGCTGATTCCTTGCATATCCTCCACCCTCCAAGCGAACACATCACAATTTGCTCTAAGGAACTCGATGAGTATCCTTCTCTCCTCGCAGTGAATTTCCAGTCCAACCTTAACAATTTGCTCGGGGAAGTGGGGGTTGATGACCACCTCCTCGAGCTCGTCGTTAGGTTGAAGGTCGCTGATTTCACGATTGTGCAAGGAGTCAATGATAATAGTTGGGGGGTTGACCTGAGCTCCGGTTAGTGTGGCCACGGAATATATGACATCGCGGTCAATTTCTCCCTCAATTCCTCGATCAATGTATCCTCCCTCGATAGGGGCCAACTGTTTGGATTTTCTGCTCATCTTGAGCTCCACCTTGGTGGTATGGAAAGAAAGCATGCCAATTGGAATGGGCGGCGGCACAAGTGCAAGGGCCTTCCCTTTCTTTGGTTTGTCCTCGCCCTCTATCTGCGGGCAGGATGTCTGGCTTTTACTAGCTTTTCTTTTTTCCTCAAGTGCTCGGAGGAATCTCCCGAGCTGGTTCTTGATGGTAGCAACCCCGCCCGGGGTGTTAAATTTCACCCTTTGGTGGGGAACGGAAGAACCTATTCCCAATTCGGCCTGAGCAGTTACGCCAAGAATGGCATTGTATTGGGAAGGAAGATCGACCACCATGAAAGTGATTTTGGCCGTCTTCTGCATGGGTTTTTCTCCAATAGTTACTTCAAACACAATCGTCCCCTTTACCCCCACGGCGTGATTTGTGAAGCCCTCAAGCATGCTCGCATATGGAGTAAGATGCGCTTCGGTCATTCTCATTCCTACCAAGGTATGGTAGTAGAGTATATCACGGGCAGCTCCAGTATCTATCAACACTCGGCCTATGTTTGCCCGGTTGATTCTCATTCTGAGGGTGAGCGGCTGGGTGAAATGAAAAAGGGAGGAGGCAAGCTCACTCCTTTTGAACCCAATTTCTTGCTCTTCCTCCGGAGCCATTGCGGGGATGGAAAAAACCTTTTCTAATGTCCGAATTTGGAGGGAGAGCTGTTTGTTGGATAGGGGCTCCTCTCCAATGAAGTTTATATTGTAGTCACCCTCTTCATCCTCAAAATTGTCTCTTTCCACCCTCTCGGGACCACGCGGGGTTCGTGCCCGCTGCTGATTATTGTTATTGTGGGCGTTGTTATTGCCTTTAACCCACTTGGTTAGCTCCCCGTTGTTGATTTTCTGCTGGATTATTCGCTTCAGCTGGAAGCAGTCCTCAGTTCCGTGCCCGTGGTCGTTGTGATATTCACAGAACTTAAGCCTACTCCTCTCATTTGGCTTTCGAAGCATGGGGGGAGGAGGAGGAAAGTCTGAGGCCCTCATGATTACTACCCTTGGGTCGGTGAGCTCGGTGTAAACTGTTTCCTCTGTTGTTTTTCGGAGTTTATCCGACCCACGCCTGTTTTTGCCATGGCTGTTGGTGCGGGCAGGCTCTGGGGTGGTTTCCTGAACTTGGCTTATTCTCTCTTTTGCTGAGGCCCGGGAAGCGGGCACAGTGGGCTCTTCAGCGGATGCAATGGCAGAAGCCCTTTCATACATCTCCTCGACTGTTTTAGGCCGGCTGAAGGCAAAATTCATTTTTAGGAAGGAGGAGCTGAGCCCGCCCTCAAAGCAGAGTCTGATATCTTCCTCCTCGAGGTCCACAATCTCCTCGCTCACCTTCCTGAATCGAGCTATGTAATCTTTCGTAGGCTCGTTTGGGGCACACACTTGACACGGACAAGATCTGTCTTTGGTCTAGCGGGCACCCCTGCCCCAGCAAAGGCATTAAGGAAGATGTTTCTAAACTGGTTGAATGATTGGATGGAATGGGGCTTGAGGCCTAGCATCCAAGATAGGGCCTTACCCGTGAAAGTCGCAGCCAAGGCTTTGCACATCACGGACTCATCCGAGGAGAATAGAGCCACTTGCCCCTCAAATCGTCCCATATGACTCTTGGCATTTTTGGAGCCATCATAGGTGTCCATGCGGGGGCTTGCCCCTCTGAATAGGTGCCGCGCAATCTTGTCGGCGAAGGCGTCCATGGTGCGGCCACTTACAGACTGACCTTTTTGATGGGTTTCCCACATTTTTTTGCATAAAATCCACAAACTCAGGGTTCTGATTATCAACCTTCTGCTTCTTAGCTCGTGGAGTCACGGCCTTCTCCTTGGCTGGAGCCAAGGGTCTGGCTTTGGACTTCGCACATAGATTGGATTGGGCCTCATCTCCAACCTCCTCGCTATCCTCCACATGCACCACGCTGCGCTGGCCATTGTCCGCTCGAGGTTTGTTCAACCCGGTTTGCCCCCTAGCACGACTAGCAAGCGATTTAGGGGGAGCTCGTTGGGAGAACCTTTGTGACCCTGAGGAAGCTGGAGCCCTCCGTTGGCCTCTATCTCAAACATCTCCAATTGAGCGTCGGCGATGGCCGTAGCCTCCGCGACCGGCTTGGATTTGGAGGCCGGAATTTGTCCTTCTCGGGATTTGCTCACAGGGGAGAGTGAAGTGTTTAAGGCGGTGTTTTTCAGAGGAGCTTGGGGAGTTTTTGGGCTATTATTTAGGAGGGCTTGGGCTTTTTCGGCTCGGGCCTCGTCTGTCGGTTGTGTATAGCTCTGCAGGGTGGGGAAGAGGTGTGTGACGGGCGAGAACGTGCCCCATACGGTTGAAAACGAGAGGTCGTAGCCTTACCCTTATTGACATTCGACGGTGAGGCCTGGTTATCCTCCTCTAGGGTCAAATGACCAGCGTTTTCCAATATTCTAGACATGTTTGGAAGAGAAGGAAAATGACTGAAAAGGAGAGCTTTTGACAGTCAGTTGTTTAGAATACAAGGTGTATCTGGAAACAAAGATTCAAAACGGGACAAACTAATGAAAGTCGAGTTCCCGGCAATGGAACCACTGATGACGCCAAGCTTTTCAGGGTCAGGAGCGGTTCAAGGATATCTGGCTTGATATATTTAGTGGTTTGTTTGTACCTAGATCATAATACAAATAAGCACCGTTAAGGTCAAAGTTGGATGTTACTCCAACTCAGGCCCTCGGGTGTGAGAGTAAGAATACTGAGATAATAAGGCTTGGAATACCTTGGAGTGTGTGTGTGTTTAGGGTTTAAGAGTAATATGGCTTACTCAATATATTTGGAACTTACCTTGCCCAAGGGGACAAAGGTCTTCTATTTATAGGCAATGTAATGGTGCTTGTTGATGTAAGCAATGAGATCAGCCCTAGGGGGCACTTTGGTATTTGACCAGCTACACGTGTCCGCAGCTAATTGGCCCTGTCAGGGAGGGAACATTGACTGTCAAGGGGACATGGCTGAAAGGGACATGAGCCGTGTAGATGGCTTGGCGCATTAAATGAAATAGTAGGCGCCTGACTGAGCCGCATTAAATGCGTGATGGGGGAGCCGGCAACTAGCATGTCAGAGCCAGTAAGCTAACTTGCTCAGTAAGGCTTGACATTAATCGGGAGGCATGAGAGATAACCGGGAGGCAGACATGAGTCCGCGGTCAACATCGTGGCCGCGGTCAAAGGTATTTGACGCGGGCACGGATGGAGCGGACATGCCTCCTGCGGGCACCAATCTTGCGGTCAGGATCCCTGCGGTCTTTGACAGGGATAATGCGGGGAGGGAAGCGGTCTTGACCTCAAGGGCCTATCTGTCCGCGGTCTTCTCCCCCAGCGGTCTAGGAACTGCCACGTTACTGGTTCCTTGGACCAGACCGAGCGCGGGCCCGGTCCAGTAGATCCGGGCTCATCACCTAATGAACCATAAACCGTAAACTAAGCCTAGCAGTTGAAGGAAGTACGCAAAAACAAATAAATTCTAAACTAAGCCTAGCACGAGAGGGAAGTACACAAAAGCTAATAAACCCTAAACTAAGCGTATCTCCAGTGGTGAATGAGGCTTCTTAAACGAAGCTCGCTTTACAACAACATGTGCAGACATAAAAACTATACCATATCCAAGGTTTTGTGTTGGGAAATTATGGTTTTCGAGCAGTATTTGTCACATACCAAGTGTACGTGAGAAGAGAATAACATGCATTCAACAAGGAGCATATATAAAAGACAAGAACAAAAGATTTGTTCAGCTAGGGACTATTTAGCGACTTCATTAAGTTAATGAGTGTTACAAATGTTTTAAAGATAACAATTTCAGTCCATTACATAAAAATAACATGTTATTATAGAGAACATTAAATAATGTTGTCTAAAAATAGAGACCTTTAGAGAAATGATATTCTAAAATAGAGATCATTAGAAAAAATGTTGTCCTAACAATTTTTAAATAGGAAATACTGTATTAAAGATTGGTTTACCAAACAAAGTCTCTAAAAGACATTATTTTATTAGTGTGGGCACTACCAACACAAATATTTACTAATATATACTCCCTCCGTTTCAGATTAAGGGTTCATTTTTTCCTTTTGATCCGTCTCAGACTTCCTTTTGATCCGTCTCAGACTTCCTTTTGATCCGTCCCAAGAGTTCATTTTCATAAATGACAAGTTTTTGAATATATTTATACCCTTATCAACTCCATATATTTACAAAAAAAACATTCATTATACCCTTATACATTCTCTCTCCTATTTCCTATCACACATTTAACTACTATTCCTCCCACTCATTCTCTCTCCTATTAAATATTTTTAACTTTTACATTCTCTCTCCTATTCCCTACCATATAATTTAACTTTTACATTCTCTCTCATATTTCCTACCACACATTTAACTACTATTTTCTATCCCATATTTAACTTTTATTCATTTTTTAAAAAAATTCTTAAGAAGCGTGAAATCCATCCCATATATCCATGGTCTGGGACGGAGGGAGTATCAATTATTTGTTGTTTTACAAATAAAATTCATGAACTCTCTCGGAGTCATCCACTCTATCACTGTAAACACACATGACCCATATATGCCTTAGATATAACATAGGTTATTAATGAAATTAAACTCACCTCAAACACCTACCACCACATTTGACTCTTTTGTGGATTTCACATAGCTAATTTCTCTAACACAAAATAATTATGAACATCACTTAGTTTATACTCCCTCCGTCGTCCAAGTAGTTACTTCACAGTTACTGTACTCACATAAATTAAGGAGTGAGTATTATATTGAAATGAAAGTGTTGTGAGTGTGAAATTAAAATAGGAGAGAGAATGAGTGGAGGGAATAGTAAATTATAATGGTGTTGTGAGTATTAAAATAATGTAGGAGAGAGAATGAGTGGAGGGAATAGTAAAGATTCCTTTCCATTTTGGGAAAGAAACAAAGTGTGAAGTATGTAATTGGACGCCCAAAATAGAAAGTGTGAAGTATATAACTGGACGGAGGGAGTATATGCACACAGAGTCCAAAATCTAATCTAAACCGAAAAATACTACTCCTTCCATCCCAGACCAATCAAGAGTCATACTTTTCCTTTTGATCCGTCCAGACCAAGAGTCCCTTTCCTTAAATGACAAGTTTTTGAATATATTTATACCCATATAATTTAATACTCCCTCCCTCCCCATCTAAATGTCTCAACTTTTCATTTTGGGCGTCCCATTTAAAATGTCTCATTTCCAAAAAAGGAAAGTTTTTTTCACTATTCCACCAACTTATTCTCTCTCCTACTTTACTTTTACACTCACAACATTCTCTCTCCTAACTATTCCTCACACTCATTCTCTCTCCTATTTAATGTTTCATACTCACAACATTTAAACTTTTTCTCTTTCCTACCTCACTTTTTCTCTTTCCTATCTCACTTTCCTTAATTTTCATGCCGAACCCATTTTTGGACATTTAGATTGGGACGGAGGGAGTATATTTACAAAAAAACCATTCATTATACCCTTATAAAGTTAACATATTTACAAAAAAACCAATCATTAACTTACTATTCATCCCACTCATTCTCTCTCCTATTAAAAAATCAATCATTAACTACTATTTCCTACCCCATATTACAAAAAAACCATTCATTATACCCTTATAAAGTTAACATATTTACAAAAAAATCAATCATTAACTACTATTCTCTATCCTACATTTAACTTTTATTCATTTTTTTTTAAAAAAATTTAAGAAGCGTGAAATCCCCCGAAGACTCTTGGTCGGGACGGAGGGAGTATTATTTACTAATTCTGCTTAAAAAAGAAATCCCAAGGAAAAAAAGAATTACTCAAATTCTATTTTTTTTTATTTAGACTCCACAACTCATTATTCTGCGGTCAAACTAAACATCAGCACTATGCACGCTCAATTTGGCCATCTATTTCGATTTTGATGATCCACATATGGGTTATAGGGGGATATTATAGACACTGGTTAGACTTCCGTGCGATGCACGGGACATTAATATATATTAAAAAGAAAAAAATTGAACAGATAGAAATCGGAAACCATATTCGTTTACAAATTATGAAATATTTTCTTAAAGACAACATTGTCAGTACGAACATCAGATTGGTAAGAATTGTCATCATGACAAATTAATATTTTCATACCATCTGGACTTTTGACACGTGATAAAGCGACATAAAGTTGACCATGAGAAAAGACTGGCTTTCACAGAATGAGACCAACAGTAGATAACGATTGACCTTGACTTTTATTAATTGTCATAGCATACGAGATCATCAAGGGAAATTGTCTCCTCTCGAATCGAAAAGGGATCCTTGAGTCTGATGGTGATAAAGACATTCTCGGTATCAAAACTTTTCTGCCAATATCACCGGACGTAACGTAATTACTTCACCTTCTAAAACATGATTTTCAAGCCGAGTGATAACCAAGCGAGTGCCTTTGCAAAAGCCAAGTGAAGAGTCTATATTACGAAGTAACATCACTGGAGTCCCGACTTTCAAGTGTAATGTGTGATTAGGAAGCCCAGAAATACAAATACTGTTGATGAATTCAGGTGTATGAAGATCACTCAAGGACACAAAATGTTTATCAGTATGACATGCAGCATCTGAACTCAAATAAGTTCGTCCAGATGAATCATTCAATGACACCATGTACTCATTAACAGAATTAACAACATCCAACGTTGGAGCTAAAATAGCTCTTTCTTCAAAGTATGATAAATCAGGACGTCCATTTACACTACAAGAAAACTGTCAATTAGCGACGGAAATTAGCGACGGATCAAATTTTGTCGCTATTAGCGACGGAATAGCGACGGAATAACGACGGAAGCAAAATAAAACGAAAAAAGCAGCTACCAACGGATTTAGCGACGGATTAGCGACGGATTTTAGCGACAGACATGAATCTGTCACTAATCCGTCGCAATAGAGGCGCCAAAAAAGCCCGCTCATTTTAGCGACGGATTTAGCGACGGAATAACGACGGATTACAAAATTTTTTAACGAAGGATTTTTTCTGTCGCTAAATAAATAAAAAATAAATAAATATTTTTATTTTTAAAATTAGCGACGGATTTAGCGACGGATTTAAAAAAAATAAATTACCGACGGAATTATTCTGTCGCTAAATAATAAAAAATAAAAAAATATTTTTCTTTTAAAGTACCGACGGATTTAGCGACGGATTTTACAAATATAAATTACCGACGGATTTAGCGACGGAATTAGCGACGGAAATTGTTTTTTTAAAAAAAAATTAACTTTTTTTCTAACTTTTTTTATGTAACTTTTTGAAAAAATCTTCAATACTAAAAAATGTACAAAATATTTATTTATATTCATAAAAAATAAAAAAAAACTATACATTTATAAATAAAAATTAAAGAATTTTATCCGTCCCTGATTTCTTTATTATACTTTCATTTGTTTATTTTTTTTCTAACTTTTTTATATAACTTTTTGAAAAAAAACATCAATATAAAAAAGTGTCCAAATTATTTATTTATATTCATAAAAAATAAAAAAAAAACTATACATTTATAAATAAAAATTAAAGAATTTTACCCGTCCCTGATTTCTTTATTATACTTTCATTTGTTTATTTTTTTTCCTGAATTTTTTCATATAACTTTTTGGAAAAAACTTCAACACAAAAAAATGTCCAAAATATTTATTTATATTCATAAAAAATAAAAAAACTATACATTTATAAATAAAAATTAAAAAATTTTAACCGTCCATGATTTTTTTATTATACTTTCATTTGTTTATTTTTTTTTCTAACTTTTTTTATATAACTTTTTGAAAAAAACTTCAATACTAAAAAGTGTCCAAAATAATTATTTATATTCATAAAAAATAAAAAAAACATACATTTATAAATAAAAATTAAAGAATTTACCCGTCCCTGATTTATTTATTATACTTTCATTTGTTTATTTTATTCTAACTTTTTTTATATAACTTTTTGTAAAAAACTTCAGTACAAAAATGTCCAAAATATTTATTTATATTCATAAAAAAACAAAAAAAAACTATACGTTTATAAATAAAAATTAAAGAATTTTGCCCATCCCTATACTCTATACCCAATACCATAAACCCTAAATCCTAAACTCTATATCCAATACCCTATATTTTATACACTATACCATATATAATATACCCTATACCCTATAACCTATAACCTATACCCTATATCCTATACCCTATACCCTATACCCTATATTCTATACCCTATACCCTATACCCAATACCCTATACCCTATACCCTATAGGGTATACCCTATAACCTATACCCTATACCCTATACCTTATACCATATACCCTATACCCTATAGGGTATACCCTATACCTATAGGGTATACCATATACCCTATAATCGATAGGGTATAGGGTATACCCTATAGGTATAGGGTATACCCTATACCCTATAGGGTATACCCTATACCCTATAGGGTATACCCTATACCCTATAGGGTATACCCTATACCCTATACCCTATATAATATACCCTATACCCTATATAATATACCCTATACCCTTATACCCTATAGGGATACCCTATACCCTATATATATATAATATATATCTATACCATATAGGGTATACCCTATACCTTATACCCTATACTATATACCCTATATCCTATATCCTATATACCTATAGGGTATACCCTATAGTATAATTTATACCCTATAGGTATATATAGGGTATAGGTATACCACTATACCCTATACCCTATATCCTATAAGGTATATCCTATATCCTATACCTTATAGGGTATACACTATACCTTATACCATATACCCTATACCCTATACCCTATAGGGTATACCCTATACCATATATTATATATATACTATATATACTTATACCCTATATTATACCCTATACCCTATACCTTATACCTTATACCCTATACTATATTATACCTTATACCCTATATCCTATACCCTATAGGGTATACCCTATACCCTATAGGGTATAGGGTATAACATAGGGTATAGGGTATACCCTATACGCTATAGGGTATAGGGTATATCCTATACCCTATACCTTATACCTTATACTCTATAGGGTATAGGGTATACCCTATAGGATATACCCTATAGGGTATAGGGTATACCCTATACCCTATACCTTATACCTTATACCCTATGGGGTATAGGGTATACCCTATATGATATAGGGTATAGGGTATATGGTAAAGGGTATAGGGTATAATGTATTATTAATTATATAATAATATTATTATTAATTATATAATAATTATTAATATATTCAATTATTTAATTGAATAATTAACAATAGCATCATTATTATTACTAGTTATTATTAATATTATTATTTAGTATTATTATTAATTATATAATAATAATTATTAATATATTCAATTATTTAATTGAATAATTAACAATAGCATCATTATTATTACTAGTTATTATTAATATTATTATCAAGTATTATTATTAATTATATAATATTATTTTTATTAATTATATAATATTATTATTAATTATATAATAATAATAATTAATATATTCAATTATTTAATTGAATAATTAACAATAGCATCATTATTATTACTAGTTATTATTAATATTATTATTAAGTATTATTATTAATTATATAATATATTCAATTATTTACTTTTTTGATATTATGTACTATTACTAGTTATTATTAATATAATTATTAAGTATTATAATTAATTATATAATAATAATTATTAATATATTCAATTATTAATTGAATAATTAACAATAGCATCATTATTTGTATTATTAATTATATAATATATTCAATTATTTACTTTTTTGATATTATGTACTATTACTAGTTATTATTAATATTATTATTAAGTATTATAATTAATTATATAATAATAATTATTAATATATTCAATTATTAATTGAATAATTAACAATAGCATCATTATTTGTATTATTATTAAGTATTATTACTAATAATTTTTAAAGAAATAAAAGTATATAATATAAAAATCTTTACTTTTTTGATATTATGTATTATTACTAGGTATTATTAATATTATTATTAAGTATTATTATTAATTATATAATAATAATTATATATTTAATTATTTAATTGAATAATTAACAATAGCATCATTATTAGTGTTATTATTAAGTATTATTTTTAATAATTTTTAAAGAAATCAAAGTACATAATATAAAAATATTTACTTTTTTTGATATTATGTATTATTACTAGTTATTATTAATATTATTATTAAGTATTATTATTAATTATATAATAATAATTATATATTAAATTATTTAATTGAATAATTAACAATAGCATCATTATTAGTATTATTATTAAGTATTATTACTAATATTTTTTAAAGAAATAAAAGAATATAATATAAAACATTTACTTTTTTGATATTATGTATTATTACTAGTTATTATTAATATTATTATTAAGTATTATTATTAATTATATAATAATTATTATATATTCAATTATTTAATTGAATAATTAACAATAGCATAATTATTAGTATTATTATTAAGTATTATTACTAATAAATACTATGTGATATGCTATTGTTTGATTGGATCCAAAAATTTCACGCGGATCATGATCAAAGAAACATCTAACCGTTTAATACATTCGATCCAACGGTCCCTAATAATTCAAACAAAACCACTTCCCTCTCATTTATTCTTCACATATTTTAACCCTATTTCTCTCCCTTCCTCTTTATCCGCCTCCCTCATTGCTCTCTCTCTCTCTCCGGAAACTTCTCTCCCTCTCTCACTAACCAGATTCTTCAACCCACCTTCTCTCTTTTTCTCTCTTTAATTCACGGCCATCCCTACCCTTTCCACCCACCACCGCCGTTGCCCTCCCCCAAATCAAATACCTCCATAGTCGTCGCTCCACCAAGCACCCCTCATCCCTCATCACTTCCGTTCAATCCCTTCCTTCTAAACGCTCCGACGAACCACCTGGAAGAGAAGCAACAGAAGGTTTGTTCGATCATCACTCTCGACGAAGGTCGATTTCCTCGGTTCAAAACCTGACACTTCCCTGGTTCCACCCGCTCGTGATTCTTACGCTCCGACATTACTCGTATTTTCCCCCTCCAAGCCCTAGAAAACTTCCAGAATCGGATGGGATTGAATGAAGCCCGAGAGATTAAATCAAGTATGATTTAATCAATTACTTTGGAAAATTGGGGTTTGGACGGTGGATCGATATTTATGGGGACCAAATTCCGATTCTTAAACTTCTTGGTTTCAATCTCTTGTGGTTTAGGAGTAGCCAAATGTTTGATCTTAAGCCGGAATGTGTGGGTTCTATCCCATTGTCCTTTTTAGTTTTGAAGTTCAAATTTTTATGTTTAAGCATACGTTATTATTCTCGCTTTTTTTTTTTTTTTTTAATCTTTTTGAAGATTCTGACTAACGCAGTTCATCGATGATGAATGAGATTCACCCAAAACTTCCAGCCCTGTAAATATGTTGAAGTTATGAACCGTGATTTATTTCCTTTTGGTTATATACTTCTTATCAGTTATTCTGAGGCATTGAGTGTATATTTGTTTCAGATGATGTCCTTGATAGGAAATTGTTGATTAACCGGGGTAGTGAGGGCGGGCGGCCATTGATAATCCTTGTGGTTACTCGCGGCATCTTCTGCCTCTTGCTTGACTTTCCCAGCTGAACCAAAGCCAAAGAAAATGGTTGGGAAGATGAAGGTGCAAGGTGTATGAATTTGTTGTGCGGTTGAAATCAAAGGGAGGGATGAAACAATGGCGGTGGTGAATGGTGGTGGTGAAGCCGTGAAGGGTGGTGTGTAACAATTCCAATTTTGAATTGATTGAAGCTTCCAAAATTTGTTGAAATATTAAAAACTTGTTTGAGAATAAAAAATATTAAGGGACTGATTAAAGAATAAAAAAAATTAAGGGACTGATTTGAGAATAAAAAATATTAAGGGATTGATTAAAGAATAAAAAAAGTTAAGGGCTGATTTGAAAATAAAAAAAGTTAAGTAACTGATTTGAGAATAAAAAATATTAAAGGATTAATTTGAGAATAAAAAAAGTTAAGGGATTTATTCAAATATATATATATATATATATATATATATATATATATATATATATATATATATATATATATATATATATATATATATATATATATAATTTTTTAATAAAAAATCAAATTAGCGACGGAAATATCCGTCGGTAATTTGATATATCAAAAATAAAAAATATTGAAAAAAGAAAATTAAAAAAATTAAAAAAATTGTGAAAATTTGGAATAAATTTTAGCGACGGATATTTCCGTCGTTAAACTGTCATATTAATGTCGCCAAATACATTAATTTTGTCGTTCCTCTTCAACATTTAGCGACATTTTTTTGAGTTTTAGCGACGGAATTATCCGTCGTTACTTTAACGACAGCCCAAAAATCTGTCGTTAATATTTAGCGACAAGGGTTTTAGCGACAGATTTTTTCTGTCGCTAATCCGTCGCTAAATGCCTTTAGCGACGGATTTTTGGCTTTTAGCGACGGATTTTTCCGTCGCTAAAACCTGTTTTTCTTGTAGTGTTATAAACTCAGAATATATACTCTCAACCATTGCAGCAATTGGGTCATTAAATTTCTCAATTAAAAGCTCTCGTGGGATTTCAATAGGAGTAATACCATCATTAGGCTCATTAACTT
The DNA here is from genome assembly GCA_022495995.1 of Adenophora triphylla var. japonica. NCBI lineage: Eukaryota > Viridiplantae > Streptophyta > Magnoliopsida > Asterales > Campanulaceae > Adenophora > Adenophora triphylla. The sequence continues at coordinate 815,483 of JAFEMH010000224.1, forward strand.
GGCCATCTCCAACTCTTGCTATCCAAGCAGCAAATAGCCTAACTTTATCGGAATTTAGACTTGAATCCAAACCTTGTAGTCTCATATTCTGTGTCAACCTCAATACAACACAATGCCTCCATAGATAAGATGAATTAATCGTGGCATGCACAATATCTTGTCTGCTACCCTTCGGAATCACTGGGAGAATTTGCCTAAAATCGCCATCGAAAACAATAGTCTTTCCACCAAAAGGGTATTCATTCAGCTTCGAATCAACAACTCTCATTATATCCCTCATACTTCTATCCAAAGCCTCAAAATAATGTTTATGCATCATTGGTGCCTCATCCCAAATAATCAAATGGGATTTTATAATTAATTCTGCTAAAGGGCTTCCTTGAGTAATATTACAAACAGAGTCTTCATTAAGATTGAAAGGAATGGCGAACCTAGAATGCGCAGTTCTTCCCCCAGGTAATAATAATGAAGCTATTCCACTTGAAGCTACATTTAAAAAGATAAACCCTTTTGAACGCAATCGAGCAGATAAGGTTCTCCAAATGTACGTCTTTCCACTCCCTGCATATCCATACACAAAGAACATCTTTCCGATATTGGTTGAACATGATTCAAGAATGACATTATAAACCTCTCGTTGATCAACATTCAACTTCAACACAAGTTCTTGAAATTCAGCTTCTAATCTTTCTCGGTCATAACACATTTCATCATGAATTAACCGATTAGATATGATTTGAAAGTAATCAGAATTTGGATATGGCAACATCGTAAACTCAAGTAAACTTCTGCCTTGCTTTCTAAGAATTTTCTCAATTTCAGCAAGGCCATAATTGCGAATATGTTCTTCTTCCAACGTCAAACCTGGAAATAAGGTGGAAAAGGGAATAAGGAAAATATAATGGAGAAAAGAATGATGTGCTAATAGTGACTAATCAATTTCATAACAAAAGTAATGAAATGAGAAACTTACATGGGTGATTAAGTATAGACCGTTGTCTATAAAGTATATCCTCACATAAATAGCTCCAACACTTCTCCCATACATGTTCTGGTCTACTCATAGACCCAGAAGTAAGTAGCGTTGCAAAGAGAATTCTCATTGAGGTAGCAGTAGACCACTCGCTTGATTCAACAAAAGCGTCTATATACTCCCTATCATCATTCAACAAACCTAACTCGTAGCAAGCGTCACGAAATGTCTCACATTAGACACCATTTACGAAACGAATGTCACTGAAACTTTTTGCCCCACACACTTTGTTAAGTAAGCACCTCAAATAATAAATTTCACCACATCCAGGAGGGACAAAAAATATTCGGCCGATTGAAAACCCTTGCTTCCTCGGCAACCATTCCCGTATATTTGATTTCCATACAAACTTCATCGGAAATTGCGAATAAGTTAAAGTTCTAGCTTCTGCATATTTCTTGTTCGCTTCCATCCAACCCAAAAACATACTCTGTGCAACTGAATCGCGATGCAAGACGGTTTCAATATTATCGGAATCAGCGAAAATGATATTCTGCTCATCTGGAAGATGAAAACTCAACCGTTCAACCGTAGGATCTTTAAACTGAATTGCGAAAACGTAAATTCTCCAAACTGCCTCACAAGAAGAAACATAACGACAATCGTAATACAACTTAATCTCATCAACAACTTGCTCGGTGTTTCCCTTGTCTGATGTCTGACAAAATGTGGCTGTGACTCTATCATTCCCTTTGTTAATATATTTAAATAAATACTTTATTGCACGTGATTGATTGCACCACTCAACGTTCAAATGCGCACCGTAGGTAACCAACAAATATCTATTATGAGGAACAACATGTCTATTATCCAAGTACACACCATTTTTCAAAATTGTTCTCCCGTTATCTCTTCTTCTGTATACAACAAATCCATCCTCATCCACTTGAGTAAATTCAACAAACTTTTTTGGATAGTGTTTAGAACAACGGCCATTAAGCATGCATGGAGAAGAAGGTCTATCTTTCCCACACGGACCATGGGTCATTAATTCCTTAACTGCATTAAAATATTCCGGATCTACAGTTTCATCGGGTATCTCAGCAGAAATTACACGATCAATATCTTCGGGGGAACGACTTTTAAATTCGGTTGCAAGAAACAATAATATATGTGCATGAGGCAAACCTCGTTTCTGGAACTCAATTGTGTAGATGACTGAAAGAATTGAATCGAATATGAATGAACAAATTAAGAAGAAGTAAAAAAAAAAGTAGAAAGAAAAAAGGTAATGAACATATAAAAATGTTAAATAGTTTAGAAGTTAGAAACAGTAAACAAACCTGATTTGACCTGGCCGAATATTTTATTCTTCCTAATGTCCGTTATCATTCTATCAAGCTTGGGATTAAATATTTTGCATAAAATATCTGGCCGATCCTCAGACTTCAAGCCACCATTCTCAACAAATCGAACAATTTCTGGCCACTTAGGATTACATGTTAGTGTAAGAAATAAATCCGGATATCCAATCCATCTGCAAATAGCCATTGCATCTTGATAATTTTGAACCATATATCTTGCACCACCCGTGAAGGAAGAGGGTAAAATAACTCTTTTCCCTAGTTTAGTTGCATCACAATCACCTTTCAAAACTACTTCCTGTAAACCCCTATACATTTCTGCCCGCAATTGCTTTTGATGTAAACTAATATAAGTCAAATGTGCTGACTCAATCATCGTGTACACATCCACAAGATATTGTTGAAACAATCTCTTCGAAAACATCACTATCTTAGAGTCACCATCTCTTTCATGTAATCGATACGCAAAGTACTCTCGAATGCTGACCTTTTTCCTACCCTCCGTTCCACCTCTGGAATTTTGGAAAGGAATATCTTCTCTGTAACCATCTTCTCCATATGGGAATAACAACGGGTATTGAAGACCCAAGTAAGAAGGGTTTAACTGATTTATGCGCGTAAGGGACCCAGATCTAGATTGAATAACAATATCCCTTTCGGTAGACGAACTGTCAAAATCACCAACGATCAAGGCGGCCACTTCAGAAGCGGATGGCAAGTTGTAAACTCTAGCATCCCCAGTACGTCTGCCAATCAACTTAAGTTTTACTTCTTCAGATTGATCGGAAAACATTTTTTCCTTCGCCATACGAAATGATTGAACTAACACATTGTGTTCATCTAACATTGTTTTCAACTCCTCGACAATATCATCATGTAAATCACTAAGAGAACTTTCAGACCTGGAGAAGGAAGGGAATAAAAAAAACGGGCATAAAGTTAACATATGTAAGAAAGTATAATGTTTTGTTAAAGCTGATGACAATGTAGGTTTGGAAGAAAATATACCTTACAGAAGCTTTACGATTAGCAACTTCATTTGTTGTGTCATATATATACAACTGGGCAAACTTAGGTTGTTCACCAGCTAATGGCAACAAACTACCCATTAAATGGTAATTTTAACCATGTAGCTTGAATATAGGAGGGGAACCACCTTTATTAACGCTCCTATCAATTTTTCCGCCTAGTGATGTGAAACAAAACATGTTGTTATAGGAACGAATATTCTGCCTATAGTGATTACTCCGTTCCGATTGACCAAACAATAAGCGATCCAATTGAGCAGGAGGATTCTTAACAACAGGAAGACGAATTTTCCCTTGAGTGCAACACAACCCATATTTTGGGGATAAAGATCTAGAAGCACGGGCCAATCTCTCCTCGTACCAAAAATGAGCTCCACAAAATTTGCAATTATAAGTAGCATCTCCAATATCCCAGTATCCTTATAAAATAAATGAAAGAGACATATAAGCTAATTGGAGACAATAAATGTATAAGAAATAAACTAAATGAAAGTGAGTTATAAAATTTCTTACGAAATCAGCAATATAAAAAAAAATTATTTTAAAAAATAGGCAGGAGATAAATAATGTAATATAAGAACGTACTCAAAGTTGCAGGTGGTTTGACTAAATAAAATTATATTATGGTGTGAAGGTAGGAAATACTTACGTAGAGAAGAAGATGAATGAACATCAGTGGATTTCGTTGAAACCTTAACACGTTTAGTAGGTCTAATATCCCCGGCTTCAGCTTGATTTGAAGAAGCCCCTTCATTTTGCGATGACAAAGTCATTAAATTTTTGTTTAAAACATATGAGCTTTTCTTTTTAAACCTTGTTTGAGCCACTATAAATAAAAGAAAATAAGTTAGACTCCAATCGAGATGAATTTTGATCATGTAATGGAATAATATAATAAATAAAGAAGTAAATTATAATCTAGAGGGAACAAAATGTGAATAGACACATAAAAGAAATAAAAATTTCAACTCACAAGTTGAAATTTGAAGTAAATCTCGACATCTTGAAGGTGAAGATGAATCTATTACAATCGGTTCAACTGCATTATGACCGATGACAAATGTTACGTAAAAATAAAGTAAAAAAACATCCATATGTGAATCATACATATATAAATAAGATAGTTACTCTAAACAGGGTAGAAAGAAAAAGATGTCATATGTATGAATATCTATAAATAGGGAATGAGTTGAAAAAATGTATAGATATGCAGTAATTATGGTATTTAGCAATTATGAATATAGAATAACATCCTCTCCAAAAGACTCATAAGAAATCATCAAGAATGTAACAATTAGAACAAATTAAATGAGCACCCCTCGAAAAGAGAGAGCGAGAAGTGGAAGTAGAGAAGAACATTAAAGGTAGAAGATATAAAAAAAAAAGAAAGAAAGAATAAATAAACGCATTTCAAGGAAAAAAGGGAGTGTAAGATATAAAAATTAATTAGTTCCAAAATAAGGATTCTTATACTACAGTGTTGCTTATTAATGGAGATAACATGAAAGTGACAAAAAAAAGGCAAATCACATTTAAGAAATTCAATTCATTGCTTAATTTTAAATTCCACATGCATATGACATATATTACATATCTTATATTCACAAGAAATGGTCACTCCCAGAAAAGAGAAATTAACATCCCAGAACTGGACCCTTCAAATTGGCCCATGCATGTTATGGAATGATTGGGAAAAAAGGCCATCAGTTTGGACCCAAAGCAACTTAGCAATGGGACAACACTATAAATAATTAAGTCATACACCTACCCCAACCCTAAAACTTAAAGTCTGCTGCCGCTCTATCCCTCCCAACATATTCAAAACAAACTCAATCCATTCCTATGTCAACCAGCAGAAGTCAAAAAAGAAAAAACACCAGCATTATCTCATCAGTTGATCCCACTATAATTCATATGAGGTTGAAAGAGGAAAAGAGTGAAAGTCTTGCCTCAGATCTCCTTCTCCAGAGTGAAATGAAAAGTAAAAAAAAAAATTATTCCCGTTGAAGAGTTTCCCAGAGTTACAAATTTTGCCTGACACAAAAGAAGGATCTGGTACGTTTCAAACTCATATGATAGGTAAATGAGTTATTTTAAGTGATTAATGGTTTGTATAGATTTTTCTTATCAATATGTATCTATTTTCCTCTGGATCGACTAATATTTTACATGAAAAATGAGGAGTGACATTCTATTTGATACAAAAATGGGATAATATAATTACGTTGTACAATGAACTAACATATTCTTGATTCACAGTAAGATCTGTTAACATAATTACGTTGTACAATGAACTTACATAAATTTAAATTATTTGTCAAGGATTAGTTATAATGTGTTGCTGGGAAGGTTAGTAGCATAAGTTTGCTGTAAGAGTATAGAGTAAGGCATATGTCAGAGCTGATAGAGTTCTATATCTTTGCTCTTAACCAGTTGTATCTGTTTAGCTTTCTGGAATGTAATTTCTCAGAAGAGCTACATTCAGATGCCGAGCCAGTGCAATGGATACATAAATATTGAGTACAAATTGAGAGGTGAAATGATTTATTTAGAAATAAAAGCAGAGGAACGTTTCACAGTTGAACGTAAAAAGGAGTTTTATTGGCGGCAGGAAGCCAAGAAGGATGTGGGGAAAACTCCTGGAAGTAAATGTTATATTCTATGACAATGGTGTGTTCTCAGGAGGAGGTGTCAATAGAAGAAGAGAAACAAAGGATTGAAGTTCTTTAGGTAAGTGTTGTAGGTAAAAGAAGAATGTAAATGAAGCCATTTATTTTAAGTGTTTAATCATAATATATGTGTCGAAAATTATGCAACTGAACCCATTAACTGTAAGTGTTTTAAGCATTACATATGTTAGGAAAATAATGCATTACAGGGGATGGATTTTGGAGTGACATTTGGAGAGGAAAGAGTGGAAGCTAGAGCTTGAGCTATACGATAATTTGTCTAGATTATGCATCCTCTGTTTGAAGTGCCAAGGATGCTAGACAAATTAGTATATGAATATTCAACGACTAAAATATAAATATGATCAGAAATATAAATAAAAATGAATAACTAAATGGAAGAGTAATGAAAGAGCAAGAATTACTGGTTACAAAAGACCAATCATCACCACAAAGTTCTTAAATGTCAAGGAGAGGCTATGGTCAACATCTAATTTTGTTGAGGACTCAGCTGGAATTGAGGAAGTAGAAGTATGTATATATTGCGTCAGGGGGAGAAATTTCTAATCCATAATCATGTTCAACTGATAGACTTTCCCAAATTTAGCTCGCTCCCGTCTTCAACCATTAATCATGTTCAACTGATAGACTTTCCCAAATTTATCAATTATACCCGTTCACTACAAGAAATATGTCTTTTAGAGACACTTTGCTTGGGACAGAAATTAACAATAGTCTCTGTTTATAAAAATTTGAGACATCAATTCTATAACACTCTCTCTTTTGAGACAGAAATTCTCTAATAGTCCCTAATTTGGGACAGTATTTTCTAATGGTCCCTGTTTTAACATGTAATATTTATGTCAGGGACGGTAATTGCCGTCTCTAAAATATTTGTGGCACCCACTTATTGAGATCCCTATTTGTTCCTGTTTTATCCTAATTCAAATATGGACGATACTAAATTCTATTTTAGACAACTTAATGAGACCCTTTCCCGTCTCAATAAATATGATTTTTAGTAGTGGTTGCTCAATAATATGGAGCAAGTGTTACTAGATGAATGGAAACAAACTAGACAATTCATATGTAGATTTTAATTTAGAAATACTCCCTTGTTTGAAAATAAGTGAATTATCATAAGCTTTCTATAATAAATTTAATTAAATAGACCAAGAAAATTTATGTGAAACAATCTTGAGTATAATCCTTAAATGTTGTATGATGGTTTTCTACATGCTAATAAGTAGCACAATGCGCCATTTTTGACTTTCGGTTATTTCCATGTTCAACATTGGCAGGTAGGCCACCTAACTGAGTTACTTTTTAATAAATAATTAGTTAAAAATCAATTAATTCTGAGTTGCTTTCTAATAAAAAATTAGTTACATATGAATTAAATATGAATAAGCTGTACATTTTTGTCTGTTATATGCGATTCATACAGAGGAGCTGTATATAATATGCAAAACGCCTTATATCAATAAATGGGATTTTTTGGAAAATGGTGATAGGTAAAGAGTTGGTCTTAAAAAAAAACACGCATTTTTTTTTAAGTTAAAAAAAAAATGTGTTTTATACTGACATTTAATAACATTAACATTGACATTTTTTTACATTGGCATTTTGTTACACTAACACTAACACTTTTATACACTGACACTTAATATGCATGCATTGATATTTTTGTACACTAACACTTTGTTACACTATTACTGACACTTTTTACACTGACACTTAATATACATGCACTGACACTTTTTTACACTAACACTTTGTTATACTAATACTGACACTTTGTTACACTAACACTGACACTTTATACACAGACACTTAATATACATGCACTGACATTTTTTTACACTCGCATTTTGTTACACTAACACTGACATTTTTTTTGCATTGACACTTTGTTAAACTAATACTGTCACTTGTTTACACTGGGACTTTGTTACACTAACACTGATATAGCGAGAAAAACAAAACACGTTTTTTTCTAAGTTTAGGAAAAACGCGATTTTTGTGAGATTATATGTGAGTACTCCTTATTCGCGAAAAATTCATCCCCTTTTTACTTTTATTGTCAACCTAATCGAAATTTAATTATAATTTTATGAAAACTTTTATTGTCAACTTAATCGAAATTTAATTATAATTTTATGAAAATCTATATATTTCTATAAGTCTAAAAATTGTTATTCGTTCACCGTTAGGAATATTACCAATAACAATTTTTTATAACAATTTAGTATTGCATAGACATATCTAGATTTTTACAAAATTATGATAAACATTCAATTGAATTGACTATAAAAATCAAAGTGGTCAAACTTTGAAAATATATATTTCAAGCACGGTATTATCATGAAAATAACAGTCCGTTCCAGACTAAAAGTGCTACTTTTCTTTGAGTAGGTTTTGGGGGAAACAAGTTTCTTCCTAACATTATAAAAAGTCTTATTTTTAAACAAAACTTTTTATAATGTTAGGGAGAAACTAGTTTCCTCATAACATTGAAAGGACTTTTTATAACATTTGAAAGAAACTAGTTTTCTCATAACATTAAAAGGAGAAATTAATTTCTCCAAATATAATAAAAATTTTTGCTTAGCATTATGTTATATAATTAAATAAATTATTAATATTTTTTTAAATATATTTACAAAACTGTTTCATGTACCGTGATTCTTTTTTTTTTATGAAAGGATTGCAGAAGGAAGCTTCAAATAATAATTGAAAATGTTTGAATCTATACAATTTTGTTCATCCAATTAAAATTATTCAATTGAAATTGATTTAATTGAATTGTTCAAGTTTCAGCATAACTTGATTAAACACCAGATTGCACTAATAAAACACCAAGTTCATGGAATAAAACATCAAGTCTTACTACTAAATACCAAGTAACTAAACTAAAGTACCAGATTGCACTAATAAAACACCAAGTTCGTAGAATAAAACCTCAAGTTTCACTACAAAAACTTCAAGTTTCAAAGATAATCCTTGATTAAACACCAGATTGCACTAATAAAACACCAAGTTCATGGAATAAAACATCAAGTCTTACTACTAAATACCAAGTAACTAAACTAAAGTACCAGATTGCACTAATAAAACACCAAGTTCGTAGAATAAAACCTCAAGTTTCACTACAAAAACTTCAAGTTTCAGCATAACTTGATTAAACACCAGATTGCACTAATAAAACACCAAGTTTATGGAATAAAACATCAAGTCTTACTACTAAATACCAAGTAACTAAACTAAAATACCAGATTGCACTAATAAAACACCAAGTTCGTAGAATAAAACCTCAAGTTTCACTACTAAAACTTCAAGTTTCAGCATAACTTGATTAAACACCAGATTGCACTAATAAAACACCAAGTTCATGAAATAAAACATCAAATCTTACTACTAAATACCAAGTAACTAAATTAAAATATCAGATTGCACTAATAAAACGCCAAGTTCGTAGAATAAAACCTTAAGTTTCACTACTAAAATACCAAGTCACTAAACTAAAATATTATGTTTCATAACCTTAGCTTTCATGGCATTTTTATTCGCTGTATGTTTCACTCTCATCTTGCTTAAAATCGAACGGCAAGTGTATAGTTATTATGAATATGACAATAGGGTCACATGAATAAATAATTATTAAAAAAATTTCATTTTGAAAGTGTGTATTTTTAAATAAAACACTCAAAAAAAAATGTTGTGTCTTTTTTAATGGGACGGAGAGAGTATTGAATAAGGGTAGTGGCCGGTAGAAATAAATAATACACACTTTAATACACACTTTAAAAAAGACGTAATATAAGAAATAAATAATACACACTTTATAGAGCAAGGGAAAGTTAAAAGAGAGTATTGAGTAAGGGTATTGAACGGTAAGTGTCTTTTTTAATAAAAAAATAAGACTTTTTATAATAGTTTCCCCCAAAAATTTATGCTTTTCTTTTTGGTAACTTTGGAAATATATTTTTCAAGCACGGTATTATCATGAAAAATAACAGTCCGTCCCAGACACTAAAAGTGCTACTTTTCTTTTTGGTACATTCACTGAGCAGACGAAGGTAGCTTCCACTTATATTCAACCAATTTGGACTTTCAATTTATGATAAAAATATAAAATGAGATAAATTGAAATAAAAATAAAAATAAAAATAAAAATAAAAATAAAAATAAAAATAAAAATTACAACGGTCTATATTCAAAGACTAAAACAAGTGCCCTAACCCATCTTTCTCAAGGCTGGCACATTAATTCTTCTGATTTTACATCTTGTTGTTGAACCAATAAACACCTTTATCCTTCTCGTTTTCATCTTTCTCAACAAAGAAACATTCGGTAGCTTCCCTCCACATAGCTTTCACCACAGGAGTGTTATCATACTGATAATAATCTCCCAAAATCGGCTTTAACGCATTCGTCGCCTCCATTGCATGATAATGTGGTATCGTGAAGAACAAATGGTGTGTCACATGAGTATCTGTAATGTGATGAAGAACTGTGTTCAAAACTCCGTAATCTCTATCAACTGTCGCTAATGCTCCCCTAATCCAATCCCATTCCGTTGAGTCGTAATGTGGAAGTGAACGATGAGTGTGGTGCAACCATGTGATCACTACAAGAAACCCGTACACGATAACTAGAGGAACACCATAGATGCAAAATAGCCATACAAATCCTTTTGCTACTCCAACGTTGTAAAGTGCATAACATGCGACAAGGAGACCAATATCGGTCAGGACAATCTGAGAGCGCTCACGGTCAGAGAAGATTGGACTTTGTGGGTCAAAATGGTTGGCAAACTTCTCAAACTTCTTGCCCGAAACATTAAAGCACACATACAAAATCCATCCAACTGTGCATAGAATAGTAAGTCTCATGAGCCTGCCAGGTGGGGTGTTGAGAAATCTAGCGGTAGGTGTGAGTTGGGACTTAATTTTCGGGACGAAAGATTCATCATTTTCAAGGGAGCCGGTGTTAGAATGATGACGACGATGGCTATATTTCCAAGAAAAGTAAGGGGCAAGCATAGATGTATGTAACATATAACCAACTGTATCGTTCAGTAATGGGTAGTCACTGAAAGCATGGTGACCGCATTCGTGGCCTATGACCCACAAGCCCATTTGGACACAGCCTTGGAGAACCCAATAAATGGGCCAAGCGATGTAGGAGAGAGACTGAGGGAGGCGGGGGATGTAGAAATAGGCGGCGTAGTAGAAGAGGAAGGAGAGGAAGAGGTCGGAAAGAAGGTAGGAGAAAGAACGAACGAGGGAACGATTGAAACAGTGGGGTGGAATGGCTTTCTTTAGGTCACCTAGAGTGAAGGGAGGTTTCGTGGAGGGAGCACGTTTGACGACATCGGAATCGGAGTTGGAAACGGACATCCGGCCACCAGCACCCATTGTTGATCCTCAAAGCTCAAACTGATTCAATAAGTTGATCAGTTTGGATTGAATCTGATGAGTTAATGTATTTTGGTTAGGAGTCTGTGTAGGTAGTTATATATATTATGGTGTGGGAGTTGTCATTATTGACTGCACAAGAGGTGCTGTCCTTTTTAGGAATTTATGTGTTTGTTGTCACTTGCCAAGAAGGAACCCTATCGTAACTGATTGTTAGTGTAGCATGTTTGACTGGTATAGTGTAGCATGTTTGACTTACCAAAATTATTCCTTAAAAAAAAATTAAAAAAATTATTAGGAAGAGTTTTTTTTTTTTTTTTTTTTTTTAAACTTACTTGTTTTCTTTACAAAAAAAAAAAAAAAAACAACTTAACATTTTTTTTAAATTAAATTTTGATGCAATATTATAGGTTATTCAAAATACTAAAGCATGCATATTGTTCATTTATTATATTATTTATATATTGTTGGAACGTGCTTTTGTTTTTTTTGTTAGATTTTCCTAATTTTTTCTTTTACATTATTATTATTATTATTATTATTATTATTATTATTATTATTATTATTATTATTATTATTATTATTATTATTATTATTATTATTATTATTATTATTATTATTATTGTTGTTGGTGTTGGTGTTGTTTGTAGACGTACGAAATTGACTTCAGTCTCTCAGTGATACAATTTTGACTTTTTCAGTCGCTACGTTTTCGAACCTGTGACTTTGATCGTTGTTGCATCACACTCACAATTAGGCCCAAAAGATGTGCTGTCGATATAATTAATTGAAACTTATCGGTTGTACAAAACGCTCAACATGTTACAAATATTATTTAATATTTTTTTCGTCTCAAAATAATTATTTATATATAATTAAATTGCAACCGATTGGAGAAGCAATAAACAACTCCAAAACCCTATATTTCTCATCCTCCGTCGTCACATAAATCACTGTCTTATTACAAAAGATATAAAATGAATTTTGCACAAAAATTAAGAAAATGTATAAAAAATTAAGTGTTATAAGTATGAAAAGTAAGATATGAGAGATAAATTAGGGTAGAAAATAGTAAATGAAAAAATGGTTTGAGTATTATAAGTGGGTCAAATATAACAAATATTTAATACTTTATTTTCTGAGTTTGTGTCTTTTGTAATATAATATTGGGTTAATTACAAATTAGGGCCTGACTTTTCATATGAAGTCCCCAAGAGGGGCCCGACTTTTTTTTTTTAGCGATTTAGGGCCTGACTTTACATTTTTTGATCAAATCAGGGCTTTTTGACGGATTTTGTTAGAAAAGTTAGTTAAGTGACGAATTTTGGACTAAATTGAAATGCAAATTAGTTATTAAGGACTGTAATGCAAATTTTTTAAAATTGATGACCGTTACAAAATATTTTTTAAAAATAATATTTTTTGAAAATATAATATATTGTGAAAAGCTGTAATTTTTTTATAATTTTTAAATATGTTAAAATAAATGTTATAAATATAAAAAAATTGTATTTATAAAGAAAATAGTATTTTCTTAAAAAAAATTAATTAATTATTCACGTAAATCTTGTAATATTTTTTTTATTTTAAAAAATAATTAATGTTCGTATATTGATATTAAAATACCTTTAATGTTTTAAACAAAAGAAGTAAGTTGACAATAGAGTTAGGTCAAGTTGACCTAACTAATGTTTAGTTATACAAATAATTAATATTCGTAATTCGTCACTTAACTAATGTTTTAAAAAATAAGAAAACCTCCCCAGGGGGATTTTGACATAAGAAAATTTTAATGTTCGCATATTGGAAAATAATATTTTTAAAAAATAATTTTAAAAATAAGAAAAATTTTAATGTTTTAAAATTTTAAAATTAATTTATTTTAAAAAAATATTTTAGTTTTTTTTTCAAAAAAATAAAATTGTCTTTAAAAATACATAAATCATAAACAATTTATTTTTAAAAATTAGTAAAAAACGGTATTTTACAATTTTTTAAATAAAATTTTCCCTCCACCTCCCCAGTACTCATAAACACCACCGCATCCAACCCACCACTCCTCTCCACCACCGCCTCCGCGCACCACGGCCCCAAAATTTTTACAATTAGTAAAAAACGGTATTTTACAATTTTTTTAAATTAAATTTTCACAATTAATTAATTTGTTTACTCTAAATTGGAGAGAAGATTTGGTTTTGGGGTGGATTGAACGGAGACGGTGGGACACCATAGTGGGGCCTAGTTTTTGAGGTGGACAAGGTATTTATTTTAAAAAAAAAAATATTACAAGATTTACGTTAATAATTAATTAATTTTTTTTTAAAAAAATACTATTTTCTTTAAAAATACAATTTTTTTATATTTATAACATTTATTTTAACATATTTTAAAAATTATAAAAAAATTTACAGCTTTTCACAATATATTATATTTTCAAAAAATATTATTTTTAAAAAATATTTTGTAACGGTCATCAATTTTTAAAAATTTACATTACAGTCCTTAATAACTAATTTGCATTTCAATTTAGTCCAAAATTCGTCACTTAACTAATTTTTCTAACAAAATCCGTCAAAAAGCCCTGATTTGATCAAAAAATGTAATGTCAGGCCCTAAATCGCTAAAAAAAAAAAATCAGGCCCCATTTGGGGACCTCATACAAGACTTCAGGCCCTAAATTGTAATTAACCCTATAATATTAAAATATAGCTATTGTATCTTTTGTAATGAGACGTATGTATAATGAGACGTAGTGAATATGCATAAGGCCCCACAACCGTAGGCCACTGTCCACCGTAAACAAACCATCCATTACTATTCCCTTCATCTCAAATAACGTTCTTATTTTTCTTTTCCCTTTTTTATTTGCTCCATAATAAGGTTTTTAATTGTTTTATTAATTAAAATGGATAATAAAATTCATTTATTATTCTTACAACAAAAACTTACTATCAACTTTCTTTTTCCTATTTTATTTTTTATATTCACAATTTTTTTTTAATATTCGTGTAAAGTCTAATTAAAAACTTTATTGTGGGATAAAGGTAATATATTATTGTTGTTGTATGCAATGGCAAAGTAACGTGAAATTCTTGTTGGTCAATTGATCTCTTAATTTTAAAGTTATGTTATTTTTATGCTTTTCAAAATTAAAAATATAATATTTTAACTCCTAGAAAATAATTTTATTTTATCCTCTACGATTTTTTTTTAAAAAAATAGTAGTACTATTTATCATAAGTTTAACTCATTTTATAAAATTTTAGCTTTGCCGTAACAACATGTATTGTGAGCACCCCAACCCGGGACCTAACACGTGTCCCGAGCTAAGGGAGCTCCAACTAAGAAAAACCATCTCAATTTTTAAAACATTTATTTGCCTTTAAAAGAAAACCACCTTTCAAACTTAAAATTTTAAAATCAATTAGTAATATCTCTACTTAGAGGAAATCCAACCATAACTTGAATAAGCCGATATCTGATCAAATACATTGGGAACCTTAATTAACATCTGTTTAACAAAAGGGTTTTCCATACAAAATATAAAAGAGGAATACTTAACAAATACTCCTAACAACCCACTCCTATACTTAACTTGTCAAGCCCCAAAAGCAAAAGTCCACAATGATATCCCCGCCTCACCGGGTTCGGTTCACCTGTCTCGGGATCTAAAACAAGAAAGGGAGAGGGGTGAGAATAAATCTCAATGAGCTATTATGGATGCAAAGAAGATGCCATACAAGATGCAACACGTAGCATGGCAACACTTAACACATTATGAAAGCGGTAAACATCTTACGTTACCTCATTTTACCTTTTCCCGTCTCGAACAATAAGTCGTACAACGTGGGAGTAAAACTCCACTCTTTGGTGAACCCCCGTACGCACATTCACCGCTTATAGGTCTCATACCCCAGAGATCCATATAAGAAAAACAGGATACATATATGACCCCTATATTTAGAGTATCATATACTATCATCGCCACTGCAGAGAGCCGTTGGCTTCATACAGAGCATTCCCCCGGTTTCTCCTAATCGCAGCAGTATGTAAAGGCTACTTATCGCTCGGCACAAGAAGCTTGCACGGCCCCACCCCGCGGCCACAGAGTGGGGAAGGGTCACCGGTATGACGAACCTTAAATCACTTATTGAACAAATCAATAATTGATTGAAATCCATCATACCCACCCGAACATAAACACGCTCAAGCACATAATAGATACTCGAGATAATCCACAAAACGGGATAACAATATAATAACATGGTAATGTATACTCATGCCAATCAATACCATAATGCAACATTTAAGTAATACACTATGCATAGTATCATCAATAAATATGAATGATAACAAATAAATCCACAATCGGGAAAACCATACAACCACATAATAAACATATCCACATATTGGGATAACAATATAATCAACATGCCACATAATCCACAATCGGGATATCACACCACCATATAACACATAACCCACACAATGGGATGCCACATAACACTTGCCAAATAGTCCATACTTAGGATATTTAGGGAACCATATAATCAATAATTCCACAACTTAGAATAACAATGCTACAATGTGATACATACCCATTACCAATTAACCCAATAGTGAAACTTATAGCTTCTACACTATTGCAAACCACTCACCAATGATATGGAGTAAGTAAGGCCACTATGTATCATAAACCATTCCTACATATTCATTATACAACCTCGAATATCCTCAATAAAAGTTCAAGATCTATTCCCCAAGTTGAAACTGTTTTGGTGAAGTTACAAATCAAACCTATCAACCATTTTCGGGACAATAATTAAACTACTTCCACAATTCCATTTTGATCCCTTAAGATGTCATTGTATAGCCAAAGTATTCTACTTTAATCTAGGTTAAAGAGATTTCATTTTGGTTCCAGTTTGATTTGATTTAAACAGCTTAGAAATTGATGCAAAGTAACCAGGCCAGGGCACGACTCGTGCCCCAGGGCACGACTCGTGCCCATTTGACATTCCCCAGATTCCAGCGTCCCCAACCAGCACGACTTCAGCTTAAACTTGGTCACGACTCGTCCCTATCCAAGGCACGACTCGTGCCACAGGGCACGACTCGTGCCCTGAACCCGCACTCGGTAACGTGCCAAAATCCTTCAACAACCCCAAACCAATTTGTTCCCAAACTAATTTCCCTCTGTTTTGTGAACCTAAAATGCTTACTAAACTTCATACTTTTCATACCAAATCATTTAAACTTCAAAATAACATAAACCTAAGTTAATTTACAACTTGATTTTTCACCCAATTCACTACCCCATTTCAAGTTAAATTCTCTTAATCCAACCAACACATTTTATTATACTCTTGATCAACTTCTATGAACCAAAACATCATTCTCTAACATTTACCAGATTTCCAAACTCCAAGAAGGTTTTCAATCATCAAAACCATTATAACAAAAACAACAACAACAACATAGTTCATGAACATTCAAAGAAGGAAAGGTCATAATAACTCACCTTAAAAATAAGAGATGGATTTAAGACTTTCTTAGCTTGATGAACTCCTCTTGGTCTCCCGATTCCAAAAGTGTTCTCGGATCTAAAAATGGTGAAGATTCGAACTTGGAAGGAGCTTTGAGAAGAGGTTTTCTCCAATGGGTTTCCATGGATGGGAGGTTGAGAGAGAAAGTGAAGAGGAAGAAGATGAAGAAGGAGGGAGGAGTATGAATATGGTTAAGAGAGAGGGGGGGGCGGTCCATAAGAGGGAGGGTTTTGGGGGATTTTGTCCCCTACTCAAAAATCCCCTACAACAAATCTTTCCCCTATTTAAAATAATTTTCCCAACCAACAACATTTTATTTGTCCATTTTATTATCACTCCATTCTACTACTTTATTTATTTCTAATTATTATTTTTCCCTTAGAACATTATTTATTTCTTTATCATTTTATTCTAATATAAGAAATTTGAAGATATAAAATAAACACATAAGGTTGATATTAATATTAAAAGTATATACTGTTATATTAAAATTGTGCCTAGGGTTAGGGTCGTTACACTCACTCCCCCTTAAAGAAAATTCGTCCCGAATTTTACTGTCGCTTACCCTAATGATCAAATAGCGAAGGTTACCTTTCACACATTCTAACTTAATATTTTTAATTCGATTTCTCAATGGCATGATTCTACTATACATTTTAACAACTCAATTACTCTAAGACTTCAATTCCCAATTAGTCTCATCAATTCCATGATTCTTTCCAAGATTTCTAATTTCATTAATAATGTGATATTACAACTTAATATTCCGAGAATACCATACCATCATCACTAACCCGAATTTTCACGACTTCAAAGAAAGTATATTTAAATAAAAAGTATTACATCTTATGTTACCCAATACGTTACGCTATTACATTTAAAACTTCCAACGCTCTATAAGCTGCCCCAAGTCGGTCTATAAGTCAAATCACCAACATTCTAAAACTTCAAATGGATTAACAAATTTTGGCGCCAATCTACCTTAGGCCTTGCTTCTCTAATCTCCACCCAACAAATTAGAGATCGATATTTTCTTCCCTAACAACGCCTCATACGGTTTTATCTCAAAGTTAGAATAATAACTGCTATCATACGCATCCAACCACTGGTAATCATACGACCTATCGACTACCAAAATCCATTGTACATGCCCGTAGCATATCCTCAACAATACGTAATGATTCCTAAATTTTCACAAGGTTAAACTCAATAACATTCCTACATTCCAAAAGGACTTTCTCAAATGAGGTCTATCCAATCCATTTAATACTAGGGGTTCATACAACTAAACGATCCCCTAACATATGTGAGGACTTGATCAAAGAATTGTATCACTTATAAACATATACAATGAGTGGAAAATAAAATCAACTTTCTATAAACAAAACAACATACTACTTTTTACTTCCAAGGTAACTTAATCAAAAATTTTATAGTGATAATATTCTCAAGTTCAACCTAGAACTCTAAATATTTTAATAAACCTTCTAACGTCAACATTCTATTATCACCATTCAATGTTACAATTATATTCATGCCTAGTGACAAATCAATATTCAAATTGAAGGGTTGGCCGCCCACAACGGAGCCGATCCAACTCCAAAACAAAATCGAGTCTATTGTGACCGACACAATAATAACCCCACATTTATCAAATCATTTCTCGGATCACAACTTTAATATACTAAATCAATATAGGGAAACTAGGTTGCCCTATTTAACTTGCTTTGTACGAACTATATCTTTAAAATAATCAATCTTTCGAAAATTTACAACATCTTTCAAAATTCCAAGGATAGATAAAATGCGATCAAATGAGACTCGAATGGTTTATTTATTTAAAACTGTCCCATACCAGTTTTAATTAACTAAACCACTCACACTCTTAAGAAATTTTCAAAAGATTGATAAGCTACCAAAAATAACTCGAGTGATTTAATTATCTACAACCGTCCCATACCAGTTGTAGATAGTTAAATTACTCACAGATTTTAATGTACACAAAAACGGTTCACCGACCTTATTAAATCAATTATCCCCGAAGGGTACAAATGCTCACACCGTAGTTCAACACACACTTTCAATTGTTAAACACAATTAAACAATACCAACATAATATTCTTGTTTGACCTCTATTTATAGTATAGCCACCACTCCTAATATTTATACTTAGTTAAATTCTTTATAAGAAAACAAAATCTTGCAATACTAATACGATCCCGATAAATAACACTAAAACAATCATTAAGATTATAAACTAGGTAAATCATCCTCAAATTGCGATTACACCTCAATAGTACTGTACTAACTTACCTCTCGATAACCATCAACAACTAAAAATTCACATAACGCCCATACCTACCAAACATCACACTAATTCCTCATATGAGTCACGCAACTAAGTCGGTCTATAGGGTATAATCATCCTAAAGTATCCTGCCTTCCAATAAGATTTATCCTCATTTTATTTTCTCCACTAATGATAATCATCTCTCAAAACAACCCATACACATATTTTACCAATTCCTGAAGTTGATCCTACAAGTCACCAATAATTACATCTATTATACTTCTTCGCATTTACTCTATTTACTTTCCCATGACTAATACAAAATCCACAAATCAAAACGGTCATATTAAATACAATTGTTGTCTTAAGTATATCCTCAGAACAAATTTTCACTGTAATTGTAACACTCGAAAAATTCAACTAATAACCATTGAGTATCCTACTAGTTTCTAAAATCACCATACAAATCATCAACAAGTGATAACGAATACTTATTCCTCACAGTTACTAATTTGAGATCTCCATAATCTACAATTATCCACCAAGTATCATCTTTCCTCAATATAGTACTAATTTACCTTACGGAGAGTCGCTAAGCTAATTATCTGCTTCATCAAATACTTTCTCAAGATGAATCATCAAGTCCATCATCCCAATTAGTGTCCTCTATCTAGGAATCCGAATACCAAATTAGTACCTTATAGCAACTCAAAATTTCAATATCCTGGTATGATACCTGATGAAAACCCATTTTGAAACTCACGTAGAAAACACCACTTAGTCCGCTAATAACACATAAGGCAAAGTTATATTAGTTCTATAAGGTCTCGTACTCGCGATATTTTATAACTCATATAATCTCACTTAGACTATCACTTCCAATACTAGTCTCATATACCTAGTCTCTACCACGCGACACTAATGTATAAATACTCACGCACGTCATACAACTATAAACTACTCTTAATTAGGTCATATACCTAACCTCAACTAAGAGTTCGCAAATTCATTTACCACTGTACATGAGATAACTTAAGTGTATTTTAAATCAAACATATCGCACAACCCAAATAACCTTCACATTCCTTAGGTCAGACTTTCGACATTTACGCATATGTGACATAATATCAATTAATAGTTTATCCGACTCAATTGCACTCAGAGGTAAATCAAACGTAGATAAGGAGACTCGCTTCTTGCGACAGTCCTCCTCAAACACAACAACTACTCAAATAATTCAGGTTAATATAACGATGATTCACGGATTGGTAACTCGACCAAATCCACCGGCAATACATGCCCACTTAATCACAACTACTAAGGTAATTAAGGATGATTCGAGGTACGACCCCACAGGAGTAGAACCTCCAGCACATAAAACAACTTTTAGGCCAATTATGCACATAAAGATGAAATGTAATGCCACATGAGAACGAATGCACGAGGATTTATAAAAGTATGAACCCTAATTCCTGAGACAGGTAAAATACCTCAAATGATGGTGGGGAAATCTATCTTTCCATAACTCACCCTTCCTTGATTCCTCGGTTGGTCAATATCATTTTCTGTCTTTGAACAAATTCCTGCATAATACTCTCGACGTAAGTTACCACACACTCTCACTCAGCTAGACTCTACCCCGAGAATTCTAACCGAGCTCTGATACCAACTGTGAGCACCCCAACCCGGGACCTAACACGTGTCCCGAGCTAAGGGAGCTCCAACTAAGAAAAACCATCTCAATTTTTAAAACATTTATTTGCCTTTAAAAGAAAACCACCTTTCAAACTTAAAATTTTAAAATCAATTAGTAATATCTCTACTTAGAGGAAATCCAACCATAACTTGAATAAGCCGATATCTGATCAAATACATTGGGAACCTTAATTAACATCTGTTTAACAAAAGGGTTTTCCATACAAAATATAAAAGAGGAATACTTAACAAATACTCCTAACAACCCACTCCTATACTTAACTTGTCAAGCCCCAAAAGCAAAAGTCCACAATGATATCCCCGGCCTCACTGGTTCGGTTCACCTGTCTCGGGATCTAAAACAGTAAAGGGAGAGGGGTGAGAATAAATCTCAATGAGCTATTATGGATGCAGCAAGATGCCATACAAGATGCAACACGTAGCATGGCAACACTTAACACATTATGAAAGCGGTAAACATCTTACGTTACCTCATTTTACCTTTTCCCGTCTGAACAATAAGTCGTACAACGTGGGAGTAAAACTCCACTCTTTGGTGAACTGCCCCCATGCACATTCACCGCTTATAGGTCTCATACCCCAGAGATCCATATAAGAAAAACAGGATACATATATGACCCCTATATTTAGAGTATCATATACTATCATCGCCATCGCAGAGAGCCGTTGGCTTCATACGCAGCATTCCCCGGTTTCTCCTAATCGCAGCGGTATGTAAAGGCTACTTATCGCTCGCATGCGGTAGCTTGCACAGCCCCCACCCTGTGGCCACAGAGTGGGGAAGGGTCACCGGTATGACGAACCTTAAATCACTTATTGAACAAATCAATAATTGATTGAAATCCATCATACCCACCCGAACATAAACACGCTCAAGCACATAATAGATACTCGAGATAATCCACAAAACGGGATAACAATATAATAACATGGTAATGTATACTCATGCCAATCAATACCATAATGCAACATTTAAGTAATACACTATGCATAGTATCATCAATAAATATGAATGATAACAAATAAATCCACAATCGGGATAACCATACAACCACATAATAAACATATCCACATATTGGGATAACAATATAATCAACATGCCACATAATCCACAATCGGGATATCACACCACCATATAACACATAACCCACACAATGGGATGCCACATAACACTTTCCAAATAGTCCATACTTAGGATATTTAGGGAACCATATAATCAATAATTCCACAACTTAGAATAACAATGCTACAATGTGATACATACCCATTACCAATTAACCCAATAGTGAAACTTATAGCTTCTACACTATTGCAAACCACTCACCAATGATATGGAGTAAGTAAGGCCACTATGTATCATAAACCATTCCTACATATTCATTATACAACCTCGAATATCCTCAATAAAAGTTCAAGATCTATTCCCCAAGTTGAAACTGTTTTGGTGAAGTTACAAATCAAACCTATCAACCATTTTCGGGACAATAATTAAACTACTTCCACAATTCCATTTTGATCCCTTAAGATGTCATTGTATAGCCAAAGTATTCTACTTTAATCTAGGTTAAAGAGATTTCATTTTGGTTCCAGTTTGATTTGATTTAAACAGCTTAGAAATTGATGCAAAGTAACCAGGCCAGGGCACGACTCGTGCCCAGGGCACGACTCGTGCCCATTTGACATTCCCGGATTCCGGGCGTCCCCAACCAAAGACGACTTCGGCTTAAACTTGGTCACGACTCGTCCCTATCCAAGGCACGACTCGTGCCACAGGCACGACTCGTGCCCCGAACCCCAGAGTCGTAACAGGCCAAAATCCTTCAACAACCCCAAACCAATTTGTTCCCAAACTAATTTCCCTCTGTTTTGTGAACCTAAAATGCTTACTAAACTTCATACTTTTCATACCAAATCATTTAAACTTCAAAATAACATAAACCTAAGTTAATTTACAACTTGATTTTTCACCCAATTCACTACTCCATTTCAAGTTAAATTCTCTTAATCCAACCAACACATTTTATTATACTCTTGATCAACTTCTATGAACCAAAACATCATTCTCTAACATTTACCAGATTTCCAAACTCCAAGAAGGTTTTCAATCATCAAAACCATTATAACAAAAACAACAACAACAACATAGTTCATGAACATTCAAAGAAGGGAAGGTCATAATAACTCACCTTAAAAATAAGAGATGGATTTAAGACTTTCTTAGCTTGATGAACTCCTCTTGGTCTCCCGATTCCAAAAGTGTTCTCGGATCTAAAAATGGTGAAGATTCGAACTTGGAAGGAGCTTTGAGAAGAGGTTTTCTCCAATGGGTTTCCATGGATGGGAGGTTGAGAGAGAAAGTGAAGAGGAAGAAGATGAAGAAGGAGGGAGGAGTATGAATATGGTTAAGAGAGAGGGGGGGGCCGGTCCATAAGAGGGAGGGTTTTGGGGGATTTTGTCCCCTACTCAAAAATCCCCTACAACAAATCTTTCCCCTATTTAAAATAATTTTCCCAACCAACAACATTTTATTTGTCCATTTTATTATCACTCCATTCTACTACTTTATTTATTTCTAATTATTATTTTTCCCTTAGAACATTATTTATTTCTTTATCATTTTATTCTAATATAAGAAATTTGAAGATATAAAATAAACACATAAGGTTGATATTAATATTAAAAGTATATACTGTTATATTAAAATTGTGCCTAGGGTTAGGGTCGTTACATGTATAATATCATTATATTATATTCAAGTATATATTGTTAATATAGATTACATATTTATAGGGTTACAATGAGGAGGTAGTCTCCTAGAAGGAGAAGGTTTCTAATTCCTAAAAGGAAAAGGTTTCTAATCTAATACAAAGATTTAGTTTCCTAATCTAATACAAAGATTTAGTTTTCTAATCTATATTAACAATATATACTTGAATATAATATAATGATATTATATTATATTACTAATAATGTATTCATCATTTCCTTTATGACAATGGCTCAACGTAATCAAATGAGCATGTCAAATAGGGATGACAATTTTGAATCGAATCGTGGATATTCGAACTGAATCGAATTGAAGTTGACAGTTATTAATTGGTTTGACTGGATATGAGACGGATAATGGAGAATAACCGAAATGAAAAAGTGGGGAACGGTTTGGTTTTGGTATTAGCATTACCCGCCCCATTACCTGAACCGAATTTTACCTGAACTGCTTATGATTTTCTTATTGTAATCTAGTGAATCTTTCCTTATGTTTGGTGAATTGTTTGTGTCATACACAACTATTTAATTTTTTTTGAGCTCTTATGAATGTGATTATATGAGTTTAAGTAGAAAAATTATCTTTTATCAAAGTTAATTTTTGAGTTTTTTTGCATCGCTAAAGTGCTTTAAAACAAAATATTAGTTTGACTAATTCCCCGCGGGGATTCCCCGATTAATTTCTACCCGTGTGGAATGGGTATGGTATGAAAAATTGATTATCCGCTGGGGAATGGGGCGGTTATGGGGCACAAAATTGAATTAGAAAATGGGGGTGGTACGTTGTATAACTGTCCCGAACTGCTCCCATTGCCATTCCTAATGTCAAATTACGAGTCAAGTAAGCAGGTTGACGGGTGAGGCGAGTAAAACTCGTTATAACCGATTTAGGTTACGGTTTAAATGAGTCGGGTAACTAATGATGAGTTGAGTAAGCGAAGTTTGCAGGTCGATCCTGATGCTACCAAAAATCGAGCTTCAACACAAGCCTCCACGTCACGTCTCCGGTGGATGATACTGGCTGATTTCTCCAACGATGATCTGCACAAAGAGAACCGTAAGCTAATCCGGGGGCATCTCCGGCTAAAGCCCCTCCGGTGTAAGAATAAGATTTCGGTGGTGAAGAAAGATAATTTAGAGAGAGAAAGCTTGAGAACAGGGAGAATGCAACATACCCATCTCTGGAAGTACTCTCCTACTTATATAATTGCATCTGATAAGCCATTTGATTAGTCCATGTGTTTATCAAGATAAGCTGATTGAACTATTGGGCCTTCAGGGCTGCGTTCCTAGCAAGAGACAACCTCTTGGCTTGCTGTTCAGAGGTGCCTTGGGCCAACCTTTTCTGATTCAGACTCATGGTTCGTTGAACTGCGAGAAAAAAGAATAAACGTTAGCGACAATTAAAAGTTAACTAATAAAAAAGAAAAGTAAAGAAATGGCGGGAACCATACGTTGTACTCTCTGCATTGCGGGACACATGTTCTGTCCATTCCCGCATACTGTGCATTCTGAACTGAACTTATACCCCGTGTGAAGCTCCCATCCAGGTCAGGATTCTGTATGTGTAACGACAATTTGTTGGCAGGAGAATAGGGTAGGGGGAGGATCGGTGGTGCCAGATGCATCCGCAAGAATTTGGAGGAATTGCCTTTTAAGGCGCTTCTCATCCTTATCCAAAGCCCAATTCCTGTCAATCTTGGGATGGATTCACATTAGTTCTGTTGGAAGAGCCCAGCCCACGCGGGAAATGATGAATAAATGGTCGTTTTTCCAATTGTGTACTTTGGAAGGAAGGGGGGTCAAGATTTTTGGTCGCTTGTATTGCAGCGACATCCGAAGTTCGTTGGGTTGTCTATCTTTTTAGGGGTAGCCAGTGAATAAGTCCATTAGGAGATGTGTGGTGGGTTCGCGCCTAAGGGCGCGACAGATAACTATGAAGCAAGTTATCGCCTTAATGGCATTTGGGTGAACCTCGGCTACTGGGCCGCTGAGCTTTCAAGAGAACAAGGGAAATGAAGGGATCAATAGGAATCCTAAGGCCTGCTTCTAGTTGGGACGGGAATACGACAATCCCGTCTTGTCTATGTCGAATGGCGGAAAGAGCCATCTCGCCATTATATTCAGCTATATGGTAGTTTAGATGATCTATATGGTATTTGGTGTGATAGGGGGTAATATAAGAATTTTGGGAGGAGCCAGTTTCCGCTGCATCAGAAGTAGGATGATTGGTTAAGGTTAGATTCCGCCGATTATGAGTTGAAGTCTTTGAGGGGCTCAGGAGTTTGACATCTACTTTGAATCAGAAGAAGAAATAACTTGTTTATAATGGGGGAACCGTAGAAGCGACAAAGATGGTCACACAGTTCGCGAGAAGTAAAATTTTTATTAGACTTGGGGGCTGAGGCATGAAGGAAGCATCTACCCCTAACTTTAATGGCGGCAATAATGGCGGGATCTACTCTATGAACAGTTAAGCAACGTACTAAGTCAGTTCGTGGATTCTCGCCCAAATGCGCCTAGTCAAGTAATAGATACCCCCAGATCTCTGACACTGACCATACCTAATTTGCCTAATACAATTTTTTACATCTAGCCATAGGCGACAAACTTGAATTGGAAGAAAAGCAAAGAAATTAAAGATCTGAATGATTACTTGGAAAATATGAAGGATCTTGAAGAAAATTGAGTAGAGGTTGAAGGCCAGCCGGAATATTCAACGGACGGGAAAAAGGGTCAATTTCCAGGATGATCAACAACTGAAAACCGAAGATTCGTGTTCGGAATTCAAAGAAGGTCAAAGATTTTAAGGAGATTCGAAATAAAAACTGGTGGAATAGCTTGAAACAGGCTCGCCGGAAAATCTCTGAGGTTGCCGGAAAGTTATAGAGGGTTTGAAGGTAAAAAAATAGACGGAAAAAGTGTGAATCAGGGGGGGGGAAAGGTATTTATACTATGGGAATAGAAAAGGGTTTTTAATTAATGGGCTCCAAAAAATTTAATTCCCCTCATTTAATGATTTCAAATTTCAAAGTGTCTCTTCGAATGTCCCATCATAGCCGTCAAACCGCCAAAAGAACCTCTCTGGACGTAACACATGTCCACCAGGTGTCAGCGTTAGCCGTCATCTCGCTTGATTGATGTAAGTGGGCGGGAAATGATGGGCGGCTTAAATTTCTCGCCTGGAACATGAATGATCCAGGTCTCGAAATTGGGGGCTATTGATGTGATAGCGAAATATATATTTGGGCCTGAACAGTATATTAGGCCCAATGGGCCAAGTGGGCCGGGGTGGACCTTGTATGTCAAGTGTGCCAAGGGCGTATAAAATGAACAGTAAAGGTAACCCCACTATGACTGGCGATAAGTATGTTGGCGACAAGAATGAATCGAAGCGTGTAAATAAGCAGTGCGCGAGAAGCACCCGTGGCAGTTAGCGGCATGATGAATGGGACTGCTAGGCGAAAAGTATAGTGCGAATAGTGGATGGAATTGACGACAATATGAGTATTGTTCCCTTTCTTAGGATTGTCGCCTGGGCGACAATCATGACTGGTGACTGGTAAGTGATTGACGTGTTGCCACGTAGATACCCACTACAACCGTCAAAACAGTGTGATTTGACAAGGTGAACATTGATTTCCCACTAACTTTGGGGTGGTTAGCCCATTGTCTTCGATGATTGACACGTGTCCAGCATGTGCAAGGCACATGCTGCATGGTAGTATATAATCCCTTGAAAAAACACTATTTGTAAGTCTCTCTCACTCTCTCACTCTCTCTAAGCTCTTTCTCTCTTTAAGTTCCATTGTTGTTAAGCTTAGTTACCAGTCACTTATTCTCTCGCCGGAGGGATTTTGCCGGAGCCACGTACCCCCGGCTTAGTTCACGTGTCTGCTTGTGTGTAGGTAACGTACGTAACCATTCGAAGAAGGATCAGCCGGAATATCCACCATTATTGCGGTTCAACTCAGTTCCTGTGTAACACATTTGACTGTGTATAGCATCAAGACCCAATAAAATAACTTACTAGCACTAGCTATAAACTTGCATTTGTATATTACAACTCTACATTAAAAATGAGTTGTCTTCTTGACTAAAATAACAATAGTTTATTTAAAAATAAGTGGAACCAAAGCGTATGCAACTAAATCAAGATTATTTTATCATCTCATAATGAAGTTTCATAATAAATCTATATTACAAACATTGACAAACCACCTATGACAATTATTATAAATCAGATTTTCTTAATTTTTTTTTTTTGAAATGCATAAGAAGATGGTCTTAAGCATGCTTCGAGAGAGAATATGTACAACTTAATTTCATTGAGGTAGTAAGCCCTCAAACATTCTTCTATCCTCGAAAAAAGATTCAAAGGTGTGGTGTTTACATGAGGTGTGTTATTTACAACCTATTCTTTTATTCATTTGTACTTGATTGTAGAGACCCAAGGTTTTTATCATTGAGGATAAGCTTATAGTTCTAGGGTGCAAATAAAATTTTGTATTTTCTTTTTGTGGCTGTTATTTTCTATTTACTATCTCAAGTTTTACAACTTAATACATTAATAATTTGGATCTATTATACTCCCTCCGTCCCAAAATGTTTGTTCCATTTGACTTTTTTGTTGAACTTTGACCATAAATTTATGAGAGATTAATCATGTTCATGAAATTCTAAAAGTTGTTGTTGATAATATTATTAATGGTGAATCAATAGAAATTTTTAGAATTTCATGAACATAATTAAATTGTCATATATTTGTGGTCAAAGTTCAACAAAAAAGTCAAACGGGACAAACATTTTGGGGCGGAGGGAATATGTGTTTAATACGATAATATTATATCAGCAAATTATAATTAGCCATTGTTGAAAGCCTTAATGGGGTGAGATATTTTGTGATGTTGGTTATTTAATTAAATTTCTGTGTATGTACACTAATAATCTCGCTACCTTTTCTCCACCTTCCCTACTACACCCGGTCTCTCTCTTTTATACTCCCCACCCCTTTTTAGTTGTTCCAAATTATAAAATTCTACAAAACTTTTCTGTGATTGAACCTCAGTCTTTCTCTTTCTCGGGTACGAAATTTTAGTTCCTTAAGCGTCGTTGGTTATGGGAGTTGCGAGCTTTTTGAAAGAGAATTCAGCTTCCAGTGTAGAAACTGTGTAAACATTGATTATTATTTTTTTTAAAGAAAAGAAAAGAAAAGTCGATAGGGCTCGAAGAGGGAACGATAAATGGGTTTATTTTAAGATGATTTTGTTAAGTAGCGTATCAAGAACTAGAGGTGGTGACGGAGGCGGTGGTGATTCTTTCAAATTGCTTGCATATTTATCTACAAATTTAGCGTGCAGATGAGCAAAATTGAAGGTTGCAAGAGACAACAAATTCTTGAAGGAAAAGGCAGATTTTTTAGAGAGATCTTTTAGTAAAACTGAAAAAGTAATTCCTGAAAGTTGGTTAGGTAGGAAGATATAATATACTTTTCGGTCTTGCCTGAGGTGTATCGAGTGAACGATTAAATGTGTCAATTGCAATTTCTATATAATTGTCGTTAGCTAGGCAGCAATTCCCTTCCTACATGATTAATGTAAACGCAGCGGAATCAATAACGAATAAACAAGAAAATCAAAGGGATTTCTTGACCTTGATTCGAATCCACGAACAAAGGGTTTAAGAACTCAGGAAGAATTGCAGAGTTTGCAATTGAATACAATTAATCCAAAGTTGTCCCTAAACAAAATACCAAAGTTGTTTAAATATTTCTAAAACCCTAAGCAACAAATAATAAAGCAAAGGACTAAAATACCCATGTTTGAAAAACAAATACTCAGTAAAAAACGCAAATACGTAAACCACCAAAACAATGTCAGGCGGGCGCCAGGGTCTCGCCACGCGGGCGCCTGGCTTGCCGTGTCTTCTCCCGTCATGACTCCACCTTGAGGCGGGCGCATGGAGCCTCATGGGGAGGCCGCCTCGATTGCGGAATGTAACTCCTCCTTCGATCCAATATGAGGCGCACGCCTGGAAAGAAATGGTGCGGCCGCCTCAGCCTTAGCTTCTGAATTGTCTTCTTCTCTTGCATCAGTTACATCATGCTCCCCTTCTTGAAAAGGATTCGTCCCCGAATCCACATCAACATAAAGAGGATCATCCGGGAAATACTCAAACAGATCAGCGACATTGAAAGTAGGGGAAATGTGCCACCCGTCAGGTAACTCCACAACATAAGCGTTATCATTGACCTTGCGCACCACCTTGCAAGGACCGATCTTCTTGGGGTGCAACTTACTGTAGGTACCCACCGGAAATCTCTCCTTGCGCAAATGCACCATAACCAAATCTCCCACAGAAAAAGCCTTGAAGCGACGTCCCTTATCCGCATCTGCCTTATACTTAGCATTCGAGACCTCAATATTCTTCCGGACCTCCGCCTGAATAGTGTCGAATGATTCTGCCATATGTTCAGCTGCAACGCTATACCCCGGCAACTTTGGTAATGGTACCAAATCAAGTGTATGACTCGGGGGACGCTGGTACACAACCTTGAACGGTGTTCTCTTCGTAGTTCTGTTAGGCATATTATTAAAAGCAAACTCGGCAGTGGCCAACATCACATCCCACTTCTTCGGATTGTCACCGCATAAACAGCGAACCATCGACCCCAAAGTCCGATTAACCACCTCCGTTTGGCCATCTGTCTGAGGATGAAAAGAACTGCTAAACTGAAGACCCGTCCGGAAGATACTCCACAATGTACGCCAAAAATGACTTAAGAAATTCGTGTCACGATCAGAAGTAATAGTCTTGGGAACCCCATGTAGGCGAACCACCTCCTTGAAGAAAAGTCCCGCAATATGAGCAGCGTCCGATGTCTTACGACACGGAATAAAATGTGCCATCTTCGAGAAACGATCTACGACCACAAACACCGAATCATTGGACCTTTGTGTACGAGGTAACCCCAAAACAAAGTCCATCGAAATATCCTCCCAAGGGGCTGTAGGAACAGGAAGAGGGGTGTACAATCCCGTATTCTGGGACTGGCCTTTGTTCGTCTGACAAACCATGCACTTCCGCACGAACATATAAGTATCCCTCCGCAGCTGTGGCCAATTGTAACGTTGAGAAACCAACTCCAAAGTCTTGTCACGACCAAGATGACCATCCTTGTGAATCTCCGCAATAAGACTCTCACGAACGGAGCCTTGAGGAATGCACAAACTGTAACGCCCCGAGCCCGAAGACCGGGTCGGAACGCTATCAGATTTGACGGACTATCCCCACAAATCACCACAAGTCTTTCCAGCACGTGTTGTCCTCACTTACGTGCTCACTGAGAAACTTCCCAGTGGGTCACCCATCCTAGAATTTCCCCAGGTCAAACACGCTTAACCTTGGAGTCCTTATAGGATGAGCTTCCGAAAAGAAGATGCATCTTGGTGATATGAGTAGCACTAATCAAATCATATCAAACATATCAGGCACACACATTTTTTGGGGCGCCACAATCTCCCCCACTTAGGATCCTTGCCGTCCCCGGCAAGGCCTACTTGGAAACCCCGGGCAGTGTGGATCCAAGAGGGGCTCGTACGGATTCAAGAGGTGAATCCCACCAACTCCGCGGTGTGCACTTTGTTCCGCACAGCACTTTGCTCCACACTTCCGGCCGGGTCCCGCTCTGATACCATTTGTAACGCCCCGAGCCCGAAGACCGGGTCGGAACGCTATCAGATTTGACGGACTATCCCCACAAATCACCACAAGTCTTTCCAGCACGTGTTGTCCTCACTTACGTGCTCACTGAGAAACTTCCCAGTGGGTCACCCATCCTAGAATTTCCCCAGGTCAAGCACGCTTAACCTTGAAGTCCTTATAGGATGAGCTTCCGAAAAGAAGATGCATCTTGGTGATATGAGTAGCACTAATCAAATCATATCAAACATATCAGGCACACACATTTTTTTGGGGCGCCACACAAACGGTTCTTGAAAAATAAGAACCCATCCTGCAGAAAGAACACTCCGACAGGATCTCCATGCTGACAACGAGCCCAATCTGCAGAAAAATCAGGATCTGACGCATACAACTCTTTCAAGCAGTCAAACCCCACCACGACAGTATGCATTGTAACCAACAGACTCACCCGACGACTCAATGCATCGACAACCTTATTATGTTGCCCACTTTTGTGTTGAATAACAAAAGTGAACTGTTGTAGATATGCCACACAACGTGCATGCATCCTGTTAAGAGATTTCTGACCATTCATATATTTCAAGGCTTCATGATCAGTATGAAGGATAAACTCACGGTGTAATAAATACTGCTCCCAATGACTCATAAAAGCCACAGGTCGCTTACTCTGAATCAAAACAGCTCCAATGCCCACAACAGAAGCATCAGTCTCCAACTCAAAAGGCTTAGAGAAATCCGGTAATACCAAAATAGGAGCACTAGTGAGTTTCTCCTTAATTAAGGCAAAACTAGCAGCAGCCTCATCACCCCACAAGAACTTCCCCTTTTTCATACATTCAGTAATAGGAGCTACAACAATACTAAAGTTCTTAATGAAACGACGGTAAAATGTAGCCAGACCATGAAAACTGCGTACCTCACTAACTGTAGTAGGAGTAGGCCAGTCGCGAATAGCCTGAACTTTTTCTTCATCAACCTGAATCCCTTCCGCAGAAATGACATACCCCAAGAACAACAGCTTGTCAAGCATAAAACTGCACTTCTTGAAATTGATGTACAACTCATTCTCTCGAAGTGCCTGCAGAACCAACCGAATATGCCCAATATGCTCCTCCTCCGATTTACTAAAGATCAGTATGTCATCAAAGTAAACCACCAAAAATTTCCCATTAAAAGGCTTCAAAACCTGATTCATCAACCGCATAAAAGTGCTAGGAGCATTAGATAAGCCGAACGGCATGACCAACCACTCATAAAGCCCCTCCTTGGTTTTGAAAGCGGTCTTCCACTCATCACCTTGGCGAACCCTCACTTGATGGTACCCACTACGCAAATCAATCTTAGAGAAGATGCGAGCACCACGAAGGACATCTAGCATATCATCAAGGCAGGGAATAGGAAATCTGTACTTGACAGTAATCTTGTTAATAGCCCTGCTATCAACACACATCCTCCAGGAACCATCCTTCTTGGGAACAAGTAGAGCTGGAACCGCACAAGGGCTCAAACTTTCTCGAATATAACCCCGCTGTAATAACTCCTCAACCTGCGACCTCAGAATAGCATGCTCAGCTGGACTCAATCTGTAATGTGGAAAATTAGGGAGGGAAGCGCCAGGGACTAAGTCAATGTTATGCTGAATATCCCGCAATGGAGGCAACCCCGCAGGAAGTTTATCAGGCATAATGTCCTTATACTCATCCAATAACGCTTGTAAAGAAGTAGGAACTAAACAAGTGTCATCACCCAAACCCTTCTTGACTATAGCAAAAATAACAGGCCCATCAATAGCCTCGGAAACAAACTCCTGTGCAGTACATAGTGAAACAATAGGCTTTCGCCTAGGTTGGGCACATACAGATTTTTCACGCAATGTTCACAAATTAAAACGAGTCCCATCCTTCATAAAGCTCAAAACATTATCCCGACCCTTATGCACGACATTAATGTCGAATTGCCATGGTCGACCCAACAAAAGATTGCAAGCATTCATATCCACAATATCACATAAGACATCATCCTTATAACGACCAATAGAAAAGGGGACAAGACATTGTTGGTGTACCTTAATGTTGCCCAAAGAATTTATCCACCCAACTGTATAGGGTGTAGGATGTGTCTGCGCCTTCAGCTGCAATTTCTCCACCGTATCCCGCGAAATCAGATTTTCGCTACTCCCACTGTCAACGATGATAGAAACTGTAGAATCATTAACCTTCCCCCGTGTGCGAAAAATGTTGTGACGTTCCGGATCATCAGCAGCAGTAGGGGTTGTCAACATAAGTCTTCGGACCACAAGAGAGGAATGCTCTCCCTCGAAATCGGCTTCATCATTGGGATCCTCCCAAATCTCCGGACAATCTTCATCATTGACATCTTCCTCACCATCATCCCTTTCAACCACGTTAACAGATTTACGACTCGGACATTGGCTCGAAATATGACCCACGCCACCACACTTATAACACTTGTCACCGTAAGACTTAGCATAAGGATTGGTAGTCTGACGGGTGGTCGAGGGAGGCGGAGTCGCCTTACGCCCAGTTTACGTTGCAGGGGTGGAGGTTGTTTTCGCCTCGCCAATCGCTGAACCTCCAACATGTGTCTTGCCCGAATCAGAAACCACAGCAGTCGACGATTGACCCCCCAAATTACGGAACTGAGACGGTGGCCTGAAAGCCGGCGCCAACTGACGTTCGACTGTTTGAGCTCGCTCAATAGCCTCATCCAAGAAACTGACAGTATGGAGTTCAACCTGATTACGGATGTTCTGTCGTAGGCCTTGCACAAAGCGAGCTGTCAACTGCGCATCAGTTTCACTCAAGTCAGTGCGAGATGACCAATTGTGAAAATCATGGAGATAAGCATCAACCGTCCTAGCACCTTGTTTACACTCCATGAACTTCTTGTACATAACCTGTTCAAAATTAACGGGTAGAAACCTCTGCCTCAAAGCTTGTTTCATACGTTCCCAATCATTAATTGGTGGTCTGCCACTACGAATCAATTGGTTATTGATTTGTTTCCACCATGCAGACGCACCACCCCTTAATTTATATGCCACATATGGGACCTTTTTCTCCTCAAACGTATTCATCAAATCAAAATATTTTTCAACTTCATCTAACCAATCAGAAAAACCAACCATGTCCAACTCACCAGAAAAGAAGGGAATATCTGCCTTGTTTTTTAATAGTTGTTCGACGTTGTTCTGAACTCTTCCGGCCGGCAGAGCGCGATGGAAGTTTCTGTCCTCGCGTCCTACAGGGTCCTCACGATTGCCTGCCCGATGCCTTTGGTTGAGCTGCAAAGCCTGTAAAGATTCCACGATTGCTGCATGTTCTTCAGCGCGAGCGGCGCGATCCTCTCAGATTCTTTGCATCTCGAACCAAAGCAAGAAATTTGCAATTTAATACAATTAATCCAAAGTTGTCCCTAAACAAAATATCAAAGTTGTTTAAATACTTCTAAAACCCCAAGCAACAAATAATAAAGCAAATGACTAAAATACCCATGTTTGAAAAACAAATACTCAGTAAAAAACGCAAATACGTAAACCACCAAAACAACGCTAGGCGGGCGCCTGGGTCTCGCCATGCGGGCGCCTGGCTTGCCGTGTCTTCTCCCGTCATGACTCCACCTTGAGGCGGGCGCATGGAGCCTCATGGGGCGGCCGCCTCGATTGCAGAATGTAACTCCTCCTTCGATCCAATATGAGGCGCACGCTTGGAAAGAAATGGTGCGGCCGCCTCAGCCTTAGCTTCTGAATTGTCTTCTTCTCTTGCATCAGTTACATCAATGATGTAATTTTTTGAATCATATGTGATGCAAGTCAGTTATTGCAGAAACTGTGCAGACATTGACTTTTTTTTTTATAAAAAAGAAAAACGAATGGGATTCGAGGAGGAAATAAATGGGTTTATTTTAAGATGGATTTATTAAGTAGCGTATCTCTAATGGATTAAGATCCCGGATAATCGTCTTTCTTATAATCTCCTTGACAGTTACATAAACTAAGTAACTACTCTCCATCAAATGTTGATCATGAAACAAAGTAATCTTCAGAGTATTGGTTGATTTTTATTTTATTTTATTTTTGTGTGGAGGAGAGGGATTGTGGTGCGATTTCTTCATTTCTTTAATCTTTGTACTGTCACCGTGTCAACGACACGGGTAAGAGAGTACTAGTGATATTACAAACATTGACAAACCACCTATAACAATTATTATAAATCAGATTTTCTTAATATTTTTTTGAAATGCATAAGAAGATGGTCTTAAGCGTGCTTCGAGAGAGAATATGTACAACTTAATTTCATACTCCCTCCGTCCCAAAAGTAGTAGAGCTCTTACTTTCCCTTTTTTCCTTTTTAGTCTATTCAGGAGTAGGGTTCTTTGTTGTTTTATTCTTTAAAATGAATAATTGGATTCACTTGGTACACTCACAATAACATTACACTTATTATTCACTAACAACTTTCTCTTTCGTATTTTACTTTTTATACTCACAACGTTTACTTTTTCTTAATTTCCGTAAAGTCAAACTAGGAACCTTATTGTGCATAGGTGGAAGTATATTTTGTTTCATTCCATAATTCCATTCCTTGACTAATATTCAACTTTTTTTTTTTTTTTTTAATGCAAAACTAGGTAGACAACTTACAATTTGGACATATGAATGGTAATTATAATGTCAATGAAATATTTTATAATTCAGATAAATAAAAAAAAAAAAAAAAATCAAACATACAAGCACCCATACGAAGAATGCTTACAAGAATGTAAATTTAATATTATTTCCCAGAGATTTAAAGCTGAGTACATAGTGAAGGAAGCAGCAACTCATTGAATGAATTTCAAAAAAGCCATATATTTACATGTACTTATGGTACCAAAATACACCTTTGTTGTCACTACCTTCATCTGCCTCGATGTAAATACACTCTATACCCTCCCTCCACATTGCCTTGAGAATCGGAGTCCTATCGATCTTATAATAATCCCCCAGAACGGGCTTTATTGCGTCCCTCGCCTCCTTGGCATGATAATGTGGAATGTACGAGATCAAATGATGCAAGACGTGAGTATGCGTAACATCATGAAGAACACTATTGAGAAATCCAAAATCTCTATCAATGGTGGATAATGCACCCCTCAACCATGTCCATTCGGTTGAATCATAATGCGGAAGAGAAAGATGAGTGTGGTGCAAGTAAGTAATTAGAACGAAAAATGCATTTACGGTTAGTACTGGAACTCCGTACATGCACATATTCCAGGCTCCTCCTTTTGCTTCTACGAGTTGGTAAACCACATAAGCCATCCCAAGCATACCAACATCCGAAAGTAGGACTTGGATTCGTTCCCTCTCAGTGAAAATAGGACTCATTGGATCGAAATGATTCGCAAATCTCTCGTACTTTTTACCCGAAACATTGGTCAGGAGATATAAAGGGAAGCCAACTATGAGTCTAAACGCATGTGTGAAAACTCGACCAGGCGGGTTGTTAAGAAGTTTGGAGTAAAATCGAACATTACCCTTACGTTTAGGGATGTAAACTTCGTCGTTATCAAGGGAATTTGTGTTAGCATGATGACTACGATGACTATATTTCCAAGGAAAGTAAGGGGTAAAAATGGAAGTGTGAAGAATGAAGCCAACAATGTCATCAAGCAATTGGTATTGACTAAAAGCATGGTGGCCGCAATCATGGCCAATGACCCAGAGACCGGTAAGAACACTTCCTTGACAAAACCAGTAAAGAGGCCATGCCAAGTAAGAGAAAGGCGAAGGGAGGAGGGGAATGTAATTGTTGGCAAGGTAGTAGAAAATGGAGACGAGAATAAGGTCGTGAATAACGTAATAGAAAGAACTGAGAACTGATCTATTGAAACAATGGGGTGGTATGGCCTTCTTGAGATCGCCCAAGGTGAATGGTGGTTTCGAGATTGGTTGACGTTCGAGGACGTTTACGCTCTCAGCGGTATATGTCGTAGCCATTCGACCACCTGCACCCATGGCTACAGTGGATTGTTGTTTTGAGTAAGAAAGAGATGGAAGTGTGTTTGATTGAGTTCGGTTTGTTCTTAGTTGGGTTGTCATAGATCCAGGAAAGAGGAGATATTTATAGTTATTTGAGTTATCCGATATTGCAATAATGTTGGTATGGAGGACTGCTAGCCTAAATTGACTTGGGTCCAACTTTCGCTAGTGGCAAATATTCCAATCAACTTTTGGTGAAAGTCCACAATTTCGCCGCACGTGGATATGCACTATGCAGCAGTTGATCAGTTTAACTTAGTGCGAAAATTAAGAAATTTTTTTTTATAAAAAGTAAAGTAGAAGAAAAAAGAGTACATTGTGAGTATGGGAAGGTTTTGTTGTGAGTATAACAAATGAGTTTCATTATTCATTTTAAGTAATAAAATAATTAAAAACCTTAAATTAAATTGAAACAAGTGAGGTTTTTCGATTTATCCGGTGAGCACAATCGTTTACTGAATCTGTGACTTATGTTTGACTTCGCAAAATATTAGTGAAAATTGAAAGTGCACTTAATTTAAGTAGAGATTATACTTTTTTTCCTGTAGTCGTTTTTAATATTTTCACCAATTTTAATAAAAACAATTATTACTAATAAGGAAACTATTAATTTTTTTTTTCATACATTACTTCACTCAATAAATCAATCAATACAATAATTCAAGTTTAAATGGAGGGGTATATTTGGAAATTGATTGTTTTCAACCCAAGAGTGACAATTATTTTGGACAAAAAAATTGGTTAAAAAAAGGAATTTTTACCAAAAACTATCTAAAAAAAATGCTATTTACAAAAAAAAAAAAAACATTTAAGATGTGATATTACAAAAAAATTATTTTTAATCCTTTTCAATTTAAACAACTGATAAATGCATTTATGAATGTAAAATGCATTTATCAATTGTTTATAACTAATAAATTCATTTATCAGTTTTTTAAAGAGTATTTTGTGCTTGATTTTATGATTAAACAACTGTTAAATACATTTATCAGTTGTTTATTACTGATAAATTTACTTATCAATTTTTTAAATAGTATTTTGTGCTTGATTTTTTTGTTAAAACGACTGATAAATTCATTTATCAGTTTTTTAAAGAGTATTTTGTGCTTGATTTTTTGGTTAAACAACTGATAAATGCATTTACATTAATAATTCATTTATCAGTTGTTTGCCAGATAAACGCAAAAAAAAAATAAAAATAGTTTTTTGTAAAATTTTAAGATTTTTTTTTGTAATATCTAACTTGTGTGATTTTTTTTTTGTAATATCCATTTTTCAAAAGTAGTTTTTGGTAAGTGTCCTTTAAAAAAATGACATGTACTTTTTATCGGAGGACTATATATTTAAAACTGAACGGTATAAACCGAGATATGAACATGGGTTTGCTCAAGCTGGGCCTAATTGAATTGGGCCATGAATATTATCTAAATAACCAAGTATCAGGGCCGAGTAAGGTCTTCCTTGTATGACGAGGAACGTTTATCTCGGCCTTAGGTCAATATGCTCGGGCCGTCATGCCGCGAGTGACGAGGAAAGAAAAGTTCTTACCTCGGCATTTCATCACCATGACGAGGAAACAAAATCATTTACCCCGGCACATCTTCGTGTCGGCCAATCTCCAAATAACGAGGAAGCAGAATCATTTACCTCGGTCTATTCGCCAAAGCCGAGGTAGAACAGTCATGTTCCTCGGCGTTCCTGGCCAGCGTAATATACAAATTCTTATACAACAAGGATTACACATTCATGATTCAATCAGATTGTAATCAACTGCACCACTTCAAGTCAAACAAGGACTCTTTAACAGATATAATTCTCTTAGGATTACATCTGATTATCTCTTACAAGTTTACTTCAACATGGATTCTATCAATCCATCCCTATAAATACAAGCCCCATGGCTCATTATTTGGTACGTTACTTTTTACATTGGGAAAACTCTGTCCATTTGTTTTCTCATATACAAACCGTGAACTTACTCTCACGCCGGAGGGCCTTTAGCCGGATCCGCCCCGGCTTAGTTTACGTGTTTTCTCTTATTTTCAGGCCTTGCAATCATCGGAGCAATCATCGCTTGGATTTGGGCTGATTTGACGATTTTGGCATCATCAATTGGTTCCATTGCCGGGAAATCGATTCAAACACCCTTTGTTTGGCCTGGAAAACGCTCGCTAAAAACCAATTTTCTTGTCGAAATTTTTCTCTTTGTGAACGGAATTTTTGGATCGTTGAGACTCTGTTCTTGAAACCGCCGGGATTTGCGAATTTCAACCGGATATTGCCCAGATTCCGTTTGGAGACGTTTTTTTTAGCGTTAAAATTCCATCCCAGTTTTGGCTTGAATTTTTTGTGTTGGAAAAATTGCAATTGGCTGTTTGTTTTTGGTCAAATTTTGCCTTAATTTTGGCCAGAAACTTGGATCTATTGGAAATCGTGATTTTGGAAAATTTGCACTTGATAATTTGCTGTTGACTTACAATGGACGGACAATTTGCAAGTGTAACTGCTGAGGAGGATCAAACCCAAGTGAACGGGGCGAACACTGGAGCCGAGGAACTGCCTCCTCCTCC
Source organism: Adenophora triphylla var. japonica (assembly GCA_022495995.1). NCBI lineage: Eukaryota > Viridiplantae > Streptophyta > Magnoliopsida > Asterales > Campanulaceae > Adenophora > Adenophora triphylla. The sequence continues at coordinate 855,572 of JAFEMH010000224.1, forward strand.
TCCTCTACCTCAGCCAGATGCCCTTCCTCCCCTCTCCATGACCCTTCGTTCCAAGGGTCAGGTGAATGCCGAGGGAGAAGGTGCTGAGCTTCCTCGTCCTACTCGTACCGCGAAAGCAAGTAGGAAGGAAGAAAACAAAGAATGCCGACGCCGGTCAAGCAGAGGAAGTCAACCCATTGACCGACGCTCTTTGTTACATAGGCAAATGGAAACTTTACAAAGAATGTATGAAACACAGCCGCTCTCGCAATTAGACCCAGAGCATTCCATGGCTGAATTTATTAGGCCATCTCGTGGGCAACCCTCGAAAAGGGACAGATGAGCAACAACCTCCTCCTCAAGACCGGGACCTACCAAGGCAAGCCCCCGAGATTCTCCTCATCCTCGGCACAACAAGAAGCGTAGGGCTCCAAAGTGGTCGACTTGAGAAGCCACTTAACTCCTAGGGAAGAGGAAGTAAATTCCAGGACCTAAGAACGAGACTCGCCTTGAATGCACGCCTATCCCCCGCTCGTCTTGTCATGGCACCTAGGCATCCCACGCCACCTCGATCTCGTCGACCAAATTCTCCTCGACCTCGTCGACCGAATTCTCCTCGTCCTCGGCATCGAGAATTTGCAAGGCCGAGGACACCAGAGCCGTACAGAATGATACTTGGCGGTCAAGACCTGGAATTAAGGCGTGACAAAGCTCCTTCCAAACGGGACAGCCACCGAGATGACGCGGAGCACAGTAGGGTGAATGATCGCCCCAAGGACAAATCCGTCAGAAGCTCCCAACGAAGTACCCGCTCAAGCAGTGACAAGGGAGTCGAAACCAAGCAATGGGAGCTTTTGAAGCAAAGACTGGATGACATGGAGAGGGGAAATAAGTTTAATGACGATGATTATGACTGGGCAACACGGCCATTCTCTTTGAGGATAACTGCAGCTCCACCTAATCCCCACCTCAAGCTCCCTAATTTCGAAAAATACAATGGCACTACTGATGCAAAAGACCACGTGCAAAGTTTTGAACAAACTATGAATCTCCTCACCACCGCCGATGACCTACTCGTAAAGCTTTCGCGAGCACCTTCTCCGGAATGCCTTTGACTCCGGTTCCGTGAGCTTAAAAGAGGTAGCATCGATTCACTGGAGAGGCATGAGGAGAATGTTCTTGGACCACTTTGCTACCGCCGGTAAGAGGAAGATAAGACCGGGCCGACTTGGACAACATTGAGCAGGAAAGGGAGAGACCACCCTCGCCTATTATAATCGGTTCCGAAAAATGGCGGACCAAGTTGAAGAAAGCCTCACCGATAGGGAAGTTATTGTTTGTTTCAATTCCGCCTAAAATCTGGTCCCCTCGTTTATGAACTCTCACCCGGGGAACCTCAAACAAAGTCCGAGCTATACAAGGTAGCTTATGCCATTTCCATGGCCGAGGACAAAACAAAGAAGAGGAGCCGACAAGACAGTAAACAGAGGCGACAGTGCAATCGCCGAATAGTAATGGAAACGGCAAGGGTTCCAAAGGGAAAACAAAACAAGGAGTACGGAGAAGCTTGAGTTCACTCCTCTTACTAAGCCCATTTCGAAATCATGCACCGGTCAACCTTCCTCCATCTCAACCAATGACCGACAAGCCAAAATTCCCTCGTAACATGAACAAATACCGTGATTTTCACAAAGACAACGGGCACACCACCGATGGATGTTGGGCCCTCAAGAAAATAATCCAAATGGGTCGATGAGGGAAAGTTAGATCGTTATGTTATGAAAAAGATAACAAGCGGAAGCGGAAGGAAGAGGAAAGTGAAGATGACGACAAAAGCGAGGATGAAGACCGCAGCCTCCTAGGGCCAAGTTGCATGTGATACGGAAGAGGTAACTTCTACCGTAAAACTAAGGGACCAGATCCACGAACTGAGCAAAGTATACCATGTTCCTGCTTGGATCCATAAAGCGGAAGAGGTCATTAGTTTCTCTCCTAATGAGTTAGCTGGAAGCCGAGCAGCTCGTGAACAACCCTTGGTGATAAAGGGCCGAATAGACAACATTGAATCCGAAAGACTTCTTGTTGACACGGGCCTCCTCGTGACATCCTATATTATTCAGCCTTCCAACAGATGGGCTTGAAAGACACCATGTTGGAACCTTACCATGGAAGGCTAGAAGGATTCATCAATCACAAAGTTGGAGCCAAGGGAACTGTGGAGCTAGAACTTGAAGTCGGTGATCATCCCTTCCTAGCCAAAGCCACAAATAATTTTGTAGTCATGGATTTGACTAGTGATTACCATGCGATCATAGGCATTCCAAGTCAAGCCAAACTTGGGTTGGTGGCCTCACTTCCCCACCAACGAGTTAAATTCCCCACTCGGGCAGGGATTGGATGTGTGAGGGCCACCCCCAAAGACTTCTTGGAACATGTCGTGAAGAGCGTAAAGAAATCCAAAAGTGTGGAGATAGATACCCCCGAGGAAAACATTAAGATCTCCAAGTCTCAGAAAACCACCGAAACTAGCTCCGTAATGAGCTATATTCGTGAAGTGCTTGCAGAGCAGGACGGACCTATGGTCCAAGAAATTGCAGATGACCAAGGCATAGTCCTACCTGTACCTATGGAAGATCCTATGGTCCAAGAAATTGCAGATGACCTAGGCATAGTTCAGCCCGTATCAGAAGAAGACCCCGTTCTCTTCAACGGCCGTAACTCTGGGCCAACCACGACCTAGTGGAAGGTCGCCTCCCAGATGTTGATAAACTTATGAAGGAAGAGGGCCTCAACGTGAATGACAATGAAGGGAGAAGAATTAGAGAGATCATTATCGAGTCCCTAGAATTCCGTGACGGTCTTGAAATGAAGCCTGTTGACGAACCGGAAGAGGTAGTCATCAATCCCGACTATCCCGAACAAAAAATCAAGCTCTGGGAGCCAATTATCTCCGTAAGAGAAAGAAAAATCATCTCCCTCTTGAAAGCGCCTCGACGTCTTTGCTTGGAGAGTCGAAGATATGAGGGGGATCAATGAAGAAGTAGCCCTCCACCGCCCGGAAGTTGATCCTTTCGCAAAGACTATCTCCTGCACAAGGAGAAATTTTGCAAGGGACAAGGAGGAAGCTATAAAAGAAGAAGTGCGTAAATTACTTAGCGCCGGAATAATTCGTGAAGTTAAGTACCCCGTTTGGTTGGCCAATGTAGTTATGGTGAAGAAGCAAAATGGGAAATGGCGTATGTGCATAGACTTTACCGATCTAAACAAAGCCTCGCCCCAAGGACAGCCTATCCTCTTCCTAGAATTGACAAGTTGGTCGATTCCATTGCCGGACATCAAACTCTCGCCTTCCTAGATGCCTATTCAAAGCTATCATCGATAAAAATGGCGGAAGAGGACATTGAGAAGACGGCCTTCCAAACACTGGGAAATTATCGTTACATCATGATGCCTTTTGGGCTCAAGAACGCGGGCGCTACATACCGAATGGTAAATCGAGTTTTTGCAAGCCAAATAGGTCGCAACATGGAAGCTTATTGATGACATGGTCATAAAGACCAAGGAAGGCGCCACGTTCCCGACCCGCAAGAGACAATTCACAACCTCCGAGCTAATAACATGAAGCTAAATCCAAGCAAGTGCGTATTTGGAGTAACAAATGAAAGTTCCTAGGCTTCATGGTATCTCAAAGGGGATTGAAGCAAACCCCGAAAAATCAAGGCGCTCGTTGACATGAAGGAACCTACCACCATCAAGGAGGTTCAAAGACTTAATGGAAGAATCGCAGCCCTTGGAAGATTCATCGCCAAATCCGCCGAAAAGTCACCGCCTTTCTTCAAGGTATTCAAGGGTACCAAGAGCTTCTCCTGGACTCCCGAATGCTCCGAAGCATTCCTCCGCTGAAGGAGTACTTGGGTTCCCTCCCTTGCTTAGCAAATCCGACTACCGCGAGATGTCGTATGTCTTCCTAGCCGCCATCGATCATGCCGTCAGCACTGCCTTAGTTCGAAACGATGAAGGAATTCAAAAGCTCGTCTACTATGTCTCTAAGGCACCGTCCGACGTGGAAAGCAGATACTTCAATGTGGAGAAGATAGCGTACGCACTAGTCATTGCATCGAGGAAACTACGTGCCTATTTTCTCGCACATCCTATCACCGTGTACACAAATGAACCGTCAAGAAGATACTACATAAGTTGGACGGCTCCGGCGTCTCCTTAACCGGTCCATCGCTCTCACCGAGTTTGATATCACTTACCAACCAAGGAAGACCCTCCCGGCACAGCCTATTGGTTGACTTCATGGTCGAGACTGCCTTTATGGGTGAGCATCTCCCCACCTCTAGGAAGCAAAATGCACCAGAGGATAAAGACTCTCCCATTGAACTCCCATCCAACTGTTGGATCCTGTATACGGACGGATCAGCCACCAAGGAAAGAAGCGAAGCTGGAATTGTACTAGCAAGCCCGGAAGGAGAATATACTACGCAAGACGCCATCCGTTTCAAGTTCCCTGCCTCCAATAATCAAGCGGAATATGAAGCTCTAATATTTGGCATTGAATTAGCCTCCTTCTATGGAGCAACTAGGGTGGCGGCCTTCTGCGACTCCCAACTCGTTGTCAAACAAGTAAAGGGAGAGTATAATGCCCAAGACCCCACTCTTGCCAAGTATAGAGACCTGGTCCTAGATATGACGAAGAAGATGGAATTTTTCGAGCTCAAACAAATTGGCAGGGAGGATAACCAAGTCGCAGACGTTCTTTCCAAACTGGCTACCATGGATGTGTCGAAGACCAGTCCATATGTGGTTTATGCCGAGGAACCTGCGTACGAAAGACTACAAGTCATGCTTTTAGATGGAGAAGATAGATGCTGGATCGATGACTACATTGAATACATTGAGAAGGAAAAACTACCAGAAGATGAAGCTCGAGCCAAGCTTATCAAAAAGAGGTCCCCAAGGTTCGTGGTGATGAATGGAGTCCTCTACCGAAGATCTTTCACGAAGCCCCTGCTAAGGTGTGTCTATCCCAAGGAAATTGAGAACCTCTCGCGTAAGTACATGAAGGTGTTTGCGGCGGACACCGGGTGCCGTAACCTTAGCCGACAAAATCATATCGCTAGGGTACTATCGTCAAACCCGAGGGAAGACGCGCACGCCTATGTTCAAAAATGTGACAAGTGCCAAAGATTCTCTCGACATTCCTAGACTACCGGCAATTGAGCAAACACTTGTAATACCTACGTGGCCGTTTGATATGTGGGGGATCGACATCATCGGACCCTTCCTCCCGCCCGTGGTAATTGCAAGTACGTGATAGTAGCCGTTGATTACTTCTCCAAGTGGATAGAAGCCAAGGCATTAGCCAAGATAACGGAAGAGAACGCGATCAACTTTGTCCATGACAACATCTCGGTGCGATTCGGCCTTCCACATAAAATTGTCTCTCGATCATGGACTGCAATTCTCCACAAAGCATTCACTACGTAGTTGGGAAGAGTAAAAGTCCGCCATGCAAAATCTTCGCTAGCGTACCACAAGGCAATGGCTAAGGTATAAGAAACAAACCGGTCCTAACCGCCCTTACCAAGAACCTTGAGGGACGCGAGGGTAGATGGTCGGGACGAACTTCCCTAGCCTTATGGGCCGTTCGCACAACCACCCTGGGGCCAACCGGGAAACCCCATTCGCACTAACCTTCGGTTCCGAGGCTACGGCACCACGGAGATGGCCATCCCTACGGTGAGAAATTCCCATTACGATGAGCAAGTCAACAAGGTCAATAGGCTCCTAGACCTGGACCCGATAGATGAGAAACGACTAGCCGCACGTATGAGGATGGTGAATTACAAACAAAGGACCAAGGCGTATCACGATAAGAGGGTCATCGAAGAGTATTCCAAGTAGGCGATTGGGTACTCAAAAAATTGAAGCTACCGGTCGGAAGGCGTAACGTAACAAGCTCTCCCCAAATTGGGAAGGTCCTTATATCATCACTCAAGTCATTCGAGAAGGGACCTACGCATTGAAGACCAAGGAGGGAAGGACCTCAAGCATCCCCGGCACTCCGACAACCTTAGAAAATATTATCACTAGTCTAGTTTATTTTACAAGAGATTAGTTTCTTATTTCCTGTCTTTTAGTTTTGAGTAGTTGATAGGATTGCAGCTTCGATGTAATCGCATTTCGCTTTATGAAAGCAGCCTCTTCCAAAGATGCAAAGCAACTATCGACTCTTCATACCTACACCGTAAGATGAGGACTTTATCCCCGACTCTTCTATACAACACATCCCGTCAAGGGTCCACCTTGATTAAGGATACCAATGCCCAAGACCAAGGGTCCTCCTCGCCCGATGGCTTACAACACATCCCGTCAAGGGTCCACCTTGATTAAGGATACCAATGCCCAAGACCAAGGGTCCTCCTTGGCCTCGATGGCTTACAACACATCCCGTCAAGGGTCCACCTTGATTAAGGATACCAATGTGCCCAAGACCAAGGGTCCTCCTCGGCCTGATGGCTTACAACACATCCTGTCAAGGGTCCACCTTGATTAAGGATACCAACAGCCAAGACCAAGGGTCCTCCTTGGCCTGATGGCTTATAACACATCCTTTCAAGGGTCCACCTTGATTAAGGATACCAATCCCAAGACCAAGGGTCCTCCTTGGCCTCGATGGCTTACAACACATCCTGTCAAGGGTCCACCTTTATTAAGGATACCAACAGCCAAGACCAAGGGTCCTCCTTGGCCTGATGGCTAACACATCCTGTCTAGGGTCCACCTTGACTCAGGATCACAAACATAACAGCCAAGACCGAGGATTTTCCTACTCGATGGCTTTACTAACGTCCTACCAAGAGTCCACCTCGACTCAGATTACAACACATTTAAAGCCAAGGAAACCTTCCTCGGCCTAAATAACTTAAGGGTATAGATAAAGCCGAGAGTCCTTCCTCGGCCTAACCACTTGCCCAACAATTTGGGAACAAGGAGCCTTCCTTGGATCCCACCTTCTTAAGCCTAGTGCCTCTGCCTAGCATACAAAAATATGAGCAAGTTATTGAAATAACATGAATCATGACAAAAGGATTTTCATTGATGTTCAAAAAAGAATTACAAGTCCTATCATCTATTACAGAAAGCAAAGAAAAGAAAGCTATCCTAAGATCGCCGCCCGTCATCAAAAGGCTTTTCGAGCCGCCTTCTCGTGATAGTGCCAGTGGGAGGAAGGACCGCTTGTTCATTAAGGGCATTAGTTTCCCTACTTCCTCCTTCCATCTCGGCTTCCATGGCCTCGTGCTCTTCCTCATCCCGGATCGCCTCCACCAAGTCTTTTATGTTGCCGGGGACGACAGAGGCCGGCCTCCACACTTCCTCGCAAGCTTGAGCATCCTCGCGCCCATTATCTCCAAGTTGCTTTCGTAAAAGGGGACCAAGTGGTGGAGAGCCCCGACTTCCTCGGCATATTGGTCCCGACAAATCACCGGGCAACCTTATTGATGTCCAAACCGGTGGAAGGGTCGCCCAAGATGCTTCGGGCCAAATGAAGATAACCATCTTCAAACATAGTGGCCGTCTGCTCATCCACGGCATCTTTCAAGGCCGAGCCGGCCATCATCAACTCCTCAAGGCCGAGCTCTCAACCGAGCAACGGCCTCTTCCTCCCTAGCCGGGAGGGTAGCTTCCAATCCTTGGCACTTGGCCTCGCCTTCATCGGCCTTGGTTTGAAGCTCGGCCTTATCGCCTTTGCCTCGGGCAAGCTCCTCTTCCTTAAGCCTGAGATGCTCCTCGGCCTGCCTTTACTTCCTCGGCCCTCTTCACTTCGGCCTCCACCTTGGCCTCGTCGCCACAAGCTCAAGATCCTTAGCCTTTAAAAGCTTAGCCAAGGAAGCCTTGTCATTATCACTCTTCACTTGGGCGGCCTTAGCCTCATTCAGCGCCTAGCCTTCTTCTTGGCCAAAACGTTTTCATACGCCGTGACGGAAGCCAACTGAAAGAGAAATCATTATTAGAAAGGCAAACAAATATCAAGGTCAATAACCAAGAAAAGGATTAACACTTACCTCGGCGATTAAGAGTCCCTTGTGGCAGAGCAAGGTATCCTCGTTGGGAGCCTCTTTACAAAGAGTCTCGTAGGCATCCTCATCCATAGCTCTCTGAATGGGAGCTCGGCCCAATCTTACTAAGGGTCCCTCCCTAGCTAACAGAGGAAGTCCCTTAAGACGGGGAACGTTGAGGGACATGCTCTTAGCCAGCTCGTCGGCCTCCTCAACGGTCTTGATATTTTGAATGGCTAAGGGAGGAGGAGCCTCAACATTGGGGGCCCCACTGACACTTGCCCGTTTAGCTGCAGGCTCCTCGGCGCTAACATCTTGGGTTCTCTTGGAGCCAGATCTCCTTTGGACGAGGCCGCTTCCTCGGCTCCTACCTCCTCGGCATCAACATGGAGGCTATGCCCTCTACAGCTTGATGGATTGGTTTGTTCCTCTGATGCCGCTTCCTCGGCATTCACCTCTCCATGTAATTTAAGGGGAAGGGGTTGGGCACCCTGAACATTAAGCACCAGATTGCGGGCGTTAGCTTCTTCTCTCCTTTCTACCAAAGCGTACTTCTTGCTCGCTTCCTCTTCCTCTTTACTAGCTCTTGGGACTTAGTATCTCCATGGCTATAGCTTCTTCTTCCTCGGCGGTTAAATCTGCAAGGACAAGAAAGAAAGAGTTAAGTACGAGCAGAGGTAACAAGCATGCAAAAAGTACAAGTAAAAAAGATAAACGTTTACATCCAACTATGTCGATTGCTTTCACACCGGTCCCGGACGTTCGCCTTGCACGTAATGCAATCCTCATGGAACACTGTGCCGGGGTGAATTGTCCACCATTAAAGCGTCTCCCTCTTTACGGTGACAAGGGAGATACCCCATCCTTCTTCCCGGCATCAAACCCGCCTGAATATAATAATGGTCCGAGGATTCAACCATTGACCAATCAAGGACCCCCACCTCGGCAAATTCTTCTAGGCGTTTGATCAAGGCCCGGGTCCATTCATATTGTTGGACGGGAAAGGATGAAGTTGGACCCTTACAAGGAGATTGGAACTCCCATCCTTGGCGGCTCTCAACCCTTATAATATGGCTATCCCAGCCGGCAACTTTGCTAGACATGGGGAGGAGCAGCTTCGGTTTTTGGATGCGATCTTAATGACGAGGAGCCAACTCTCCTTGACATATTGAACATTGTAGAAATATCAAAAAGCTCCTATGGTCGGCTCGTACCCTAAGCTACGGCAGAGGACAATGAAGCTGACAAGAACCCGGGTACCATTAGCTCCTAGCATGGCTGGCACCGCCCTCACATCGTCCGTAAATTCACAGATGAAGGGATACAAGGGAAGACGAAGTCCCTGTTGAAACTGTTTGAAGTAAAAATGGACAAAGTCTTGGTTATAATAAAAGTTGTCCTCTTCCTTCTTCGTCTTAAGCTCCATATGGCCCATATAAGTTAGCCTGTACCCAGCTTTGTTTACTCCGTATTTGGAGTACAGCTTTTCCAACATGGGATCCCCGGCTCTTGGGGTCCTCTATTGTCTCTGTCCTAATCCTTGGCCTCCTCTTCCTCGGCCTCCTTTTCTTCGGGCCAAGCGGCCATCAGCTTGTGCTTCTTCCATGAAAGCGTCTACTATTTGAGTAGACGAGGAGGGTTCTCCTTCTCTTCCCGTCATATCTGCATAAAGACGAGGAGACAAAGTTAGTAACCTCGTCCATGGCTGATTTAGCACGTGGAAGGGAGATTCCCCCTCCTCGTCATTTCACAAGGCCGAGGAGGGAGCCGTACCTCTCAGCGCTCACGCATTTCGCGATCGTAGGCCGGGTAGAACAGCTCGATGTGCTCCATCATCTCGGCCCTATCCTCAAAACTATAATGTTCAGTGAACCGCACTCAACCCTATCTATTCTTGTGGAATCGTGGTATTGGAGGAATAGACGAGTTCGACCATAACCTCTCAACCGCTTGCTTACATCATCCAGGTGAGCATTAACCATGGACCTCTCTCTACGATAGACCCTCGTATTGCTAGTATGATATCCATAATCGGAATCGGGAGAATGGTCCCAAGAACGAGCCATTTCTAAGGGGAATCAAAAATGAAAGGGGGAGTTCATTCAATATTCAAGAAAGTTCATATAAATTATAAAGAAAATCAAAGGTTTGAAGTTTTGAGAATTTATGAAGAAAAGCTTCATTCTTTAAACGATGGTGGTTCGCCCGTTTCTTGACATATTCAAGATTCTTCCCAACAAACCCTAGGAAGCTGGAAATCAGAATCAAAATGCATAAAAAGGGAAGAAATTTCATACCTGAGTTTGAAGAGATTGATGAAATCACAACAGGATGCTACTTCGTCGGAAAGAACGAGTTCGCCGGAAACTGGGAATGAAGAACCTGTGTCCCCGGAGAATATTCTTGCTATTCTCTCTCAAATATTTGGGGTTCGTAAAGATTGAAATAACAAGGGTTTTAGTTTTTATACTCCCTCAATCGGGTCAAACCCATGGGTAAAGCTAAATCCCGGGTCTGGCGCCCCAAGAATTAAATGCGAAATGACGGTTTCGAGGCGTGACAAGACTGGGGGGCCCCAGAATGGCAACCGTCAATTATATGAAGCGACGCCGAGGGCACGTGTCAAACCCGTTCGTATTCCATATGACGAGGACGAGGTGACTTTCTACTCGTCCTAATCCGAGCTAGAAAGTCGGGGGCCACTGAACGGTATAAACCGAGATATGAACATTGGTTTGCTCAAGCTGGGCCTAATTGAATTGGGCCATGAATATTATCTAAATAACCAAGTATCAGGGCCGAGTAAGGTCTTCCTTGTATGACGAGGAACGTTTATCTCGGCCTTAGGTCAATATGCTCGGGCCGTCATGCCGTGAGTGACGAGGAAAGAAAAGTTCTTACCTCGGCATTTCATCACCATGACGAGGAAACAAAATCATTTACCCCGGCACATCTTCGTGTCGGCCAATCTCCAAATAACGAGGAAGCAGAATCATTTACCTCGGTCTATTCGCCAAAGCCGAGGTAGAACAGTCATGTTCCTCGGCGTTTCGGCTAGCAGAATATACAGTCCTTATACAATAAGGATTACACATTCATGATTCAATCAGGATTGTAATCAACTGCACCACTTCAAGTCAAACAAGGACTCTTTAACAGATATAATTCTCTTAGGATTACATCTTATTATCTCTTACAAGTTTATTTCAACATGGATTCTATCAATCCATCCCTATAAATACAAGCCCCATGACTCATTATTTGGTACGTTACTTTTTACATTGGGAAAACGCTGTCTATTTGTTTTCTCATATACAAACCGTGAACTTACTCTCACGCCGGAGGGCCTTTAGCCGGATCCGCCCCGGCTTAGTTTACGTGTTTTCTCTTATTTTCAGGCCTTGCAATCATCGGAGCAATTATCGCTTGGATTTGGGCTGATTTGACGATTTTGGCATCATCAAAAACTATTATGAGTGAAAAAATGATTGTTAGTATGATAAGTGAGTGAGACTATTTGCAAATGAGAACTAAAATTTAAGTATTTGAATATGATGAATATATAGAGTATTATAACAATAGTAAATTTTCATTTTTGATAATGCGACCAATCAATAAGACACCAAAAAGATTGATATAGTGGGGATTAAACCTCCGTTCTTTCGTAATGAAATGTATATCCGGCTCCAGTTGATATTGATGTGGAGTATTTGATATTCAAAAAATTTTGAGAGAAATCTGTTTCTCTATAAGTATAAAAAATCATGTTTTCAAATATATCGATTTGGTGTTTTAAAGTCTAAACTCACTGTTTTAACGCCTAAACTTGCTATTTTATTTTCTAGCTTAAACTTACTGTTTTAACGCCTAAACTCATTATTTTATTTTCTAGGTATTTTAAGGCCTAAACTCAATGTTTTAAGGTCTAAACTCGATATTTTTAAGAATGAAAGTGGGCTTTTTATAACTTATGGAGAAACAGATTTTCCCTAAAACTTACTCTTTGATATTTGATATTGATGTACTCCCTCCGTCCCACGTTAGTTGAGACTTCTTTCCCTTTTGGGTCGTCCCACGTTAGTTGAGACTGCCCAAAATGGCAAAGGAATCTTCACTATTTACCCCACTCATTCTCTCTCCTATTTCACTTTTACACTCACAACATTCTCTCTCCTAACTATTTCTCCCACTCATTCTCTCTCCTATTTAATTCTTCATACTCACAACATTTTCTTTCACTTTTTCTCTCACTTACTTTTCCTTAATTGGTGTGCCCAAAAAGTTAGTCTCAACTAACGTGGGACGGAGGGAGTATTTGTTATTGTTAAGGTATCAACATGGATCCAAAGCATGTGTAGTCTAAATGAAATTTATAACACCAATCAAAAAATTATACTCCATCCGTCCCATAAAACATTACCCCTTTTACTATTTTGGACGTTCCACTTTAAAGTCTCACTTTCCTAAAAAGGAAATTTTTTAATACTTCTTTATTCATGGAATTCATTTGTCATACTCACAACACTTTTCAAATTTACTATTCTCTCCACTCATTCTCTCTCCTCCCACTCACAACACCTACTTTAATAATATTATTTCTTATTTTCCATTCTCAACAGTAAAGGAGTAAAGTTTTATGGGACGGAGGGAGTATACTTAAATTCAAGGAAAAAATGCAAATATATATAGTATCCCAACTATAGGGCTTATTCGATTTTCATAACTAAACTAGTTTTTGTTGCAACCAAAGTACCTCATCTGTTTTGGATGCTCGTTTAAGTTATTTAGGGCAAACGACATTCATTTTTTCAGTTAAATTGACATGTGAAATGTATGTGACCCATTTATGAAGGGTAAAACAGGAAATTCAATACAAAATAAAGTTAAACAACTATCAAGGTTCTAAGTGTAGATCTGAAAAGTAAAAGGTGGACTAAATTAATTTTTAATAAAAAAATAATTTAAAAAAATCACAACCATTTGTTTAATTAATATTATTATTTTATAAAAAAGTAAAAGGTATACTAAATTAATTTTATATTTTAATTATAAATTATTGTTTACATTTTCAACTTAATCCATAAGGTGCAATAAAATAATAATTAATCTTTTAGGTTAAAAAAAATCTTATTTCTTTATAACATATATATATATATATATATATATATATATATATATATATATATATATATATATATATATATATATATATATATATATATATATATATATATATATATATATATATATATATATATATATATATATATATATATATATTATGAATAAGCCCCATTTCTTTTCTTTTTCAAATTTCGTTTTTCTAGATATTTCTCCACTTTTTTTTTTTTTACTTTATCATACTACCTCCGTCCCATCCGAAGTATCCCATTTGGTCAATTTAAGCTATATTTGACTTAAACATTATTAAAAATCTAATCATCCTAATGACATTTTAAATTTTTTTATTGATAAATAATTAAATAATTTATCAGTAACAATTTTTAAAATTTCAATAGGATGATTAGATTTGCATTAATGTTTATGTCAAACTTAACTTGAATTGACCAAATGGGACACTTCGGGTGGGACGGAGGTAGTATTATATAAAATCACCACCACAAATGTCTAACACAACCCATCACCACCATTCACACCGCTAATACCCAGTCACACCAACGCGGCCTTTCATACAAGAAATTCAAAAAACCAACAACCCATTTACAAACAACCCCCCATATCCAAATTATAAACATATCTATAATCAAACATTAATTCAAAAAAAAAAAATCAAACCCAACAACACACTTCTGGACAGATTTGAAGAAAAAAAATCAAAAACCCACCATTTAGGTTACAACGATTTTCAACAGATCCGATTTCAAATTTTTTGGAATCACAACCCCAACAATTCATTCTACAACTCTATTATTCTTAAGAACAAAGTTCAACATGATCTGATCTTGATTAGTGGTTGAGCTTGCCAACCTGTACTATCTCGACGCCATCGTCAACCTCACCACAGCCACCACACAGCTGACCATCATTGCCAAAAGCTGATAATTGTTACCCAAAACCATTCCACCATCAGTCAATATACCAACACAAAACCAACTCCATTCCATCAAAAGTCAAAAATTCAAACCAAAATCAGAAAATCAAAACTTAAAACTCAGAAATGGATCTAGATCTGAAAAGAAAAGAGAAGAAGAGAAAAGGATCTGAAAGGGCAGAGATTTCCAGAGTAAAAGGAGGTCGCCAGAGGAGAGAAGAAGATGAGGGGATAGGTCGGAAAGGGCAGAGATTGCCGGAGTAAAAGGAGGTCACCGGAGGAGGCCGGAGGAGAGGAATTCGAGAGAGAGAGAGAGAGAGAGAGAGAGAGAGAGAGAGAGAGAGAGAGAGAGAGAGAGAGAGATAGAGAGAGAGATGAGGTTAACGGATACCTGGATGGGTGAGGTCGCAGGAGGAGGCAGAGGAAGGAGAGAGACCGTCCGTGAGATTGTGTGTGTGTTTATGCAGATTAATGAGAAAGGAGAGGGGAGGGGAGGAGAAGTGTTTTGTTTTTGGGAAGGGGGAGAGTGTAAATATTTTTTTTGAATTTGGCCCTTTAAAATTATTATATTCCACCTTTTGCTATTTAAAACTGTGCTATTTTACTTTGCATTGATCTTCCCATTTTACTCTTATAAATTACTAGTGAGTAACACATCAGTCCCCGATGGGCGATAAAACACTGAGGTAAAAGTTAAATGTAAATACAATTCAAAAAATTAATGAGATAATTTTATGTAATATATTACAACTTGTCAAAAACTTTTTTGTACACAACATTTGTAGTTGTGTCATCTGATTGTTCATGACTATTACATATAAGCACTTTAAGTCTTTTTCTTGTAGTTACTCTAGAAAAAGCAACATATAATTGTCCATTACTAAATACTGGTCTTAAAAGAAAAAGGGCAACATGAGCGAGCGAGTGACCTGACTTTTATTTATCGTCATTGCAAAAGAAATGGTCAGTGAAAATTGTCTCCGTTGAAACCTAATCGGGAATTTTGTTGTATCAGAAGGTGACATAATCATCCTCGGTATCAACTCCTTCTTACCATATTCTTTTCGGACAACATTACCGCCTTTACAACATGCCTACCTATATATATAATAATAACAGTATGTTTTATGTCAAATAATCAAATAATTAATTTATAAATGTATAATTATATACTAACAAAATTGATTTGCGTACCTAAATTTGTAACGATCAATCTTGTACCACCGTTACACAATTCTGAAGCTTGATCTATATTTTGTAACAACATGACGATACATCCAATCTTTAGCTTCAGTATGTGATTAGGTATTCCAGAGTACTTGACGGTGTTTAGGAATTCAGTTGAAAATATATCTTCGGCTGATTGGTTAATTTTCTCGTCTTTGCATATGGCGTCAGAACTCATGTATTCCACTTCTTTTCCAGGAAAGAGGACATAACATACTCAGTTGAAAATATTATTATTATTATTATTATTATTATTATTATTATTATTATTATTATTATTATTATTATTATTATTATTATTATTATTATTATTATTATTATTATTATTATTATTATTATTATTATCATTTATAATTAAAAATAAATACTTCACACTTAATTAATTTTCACTAAAAAGATATTGAAAAATAAAAAAGGATAATTAACACAGGATAATTATGAAATTCATATTTAAAAAAGAGGGTTTTTTTCTCTGTCCAAATCAAATGAAAAATGTCTTTATTAAAAGAGAAAATAAAATTATGAATTTTGGAGTAATTTTTTTTTAAAAAATTAATTTATTATAAAATAATTGAGATCAAATAAATCGGATTTAAAAAAAAATCTTTAAAACTTACTAATTGAATTTCAAATGGATGATTGTGATTGATGGATGAAGGAAAGATTGATCAATGATATTGTGCCACTTCGAGTTTTCTTGGAGCTTGAAAAAGTTTGCCATTATATACTCCCTCCGTCCCATAACAAGCGACGCAGTTACTGTTCCGCACGGGAATTAAGGAAAAAGTGAAAAGGTTGATATGTTGTGAGTGTAGATAGTTGAGTAGGAGAGAGAATGAGTGGAGAGAATAGTAAATTATAATGGTGTTGTGAGTATTATAATAATGTAGGAGAGAGAATGAGTGGAGGAAATAGTAAAGATTCTTTTTCATTTTAGGAAGTGTGACTTATCAGTGGGACGCCCAAAATGGCAAAGTGTGTCGCTTGTTATGGGACGGAGTGAGTATAGTAGATTCTTTATTTTTATGATTAGTAAAATTATTATTATTATTATTATTATTATTATTATTATTATTATTATTATTATTATTATTATTATTATTATTATTATTATTATTATTATTATTATTATTATTATTATTATTATTATTATTATTATTATTATTATTATTATTATTATTATTAAAATTTATAATTAAAAATAAATATTTCACACTTAATTAATTTTATCTAAAAAGATATTGAAAAATAAAAAAGAAAAATTAACAAAGGATAATTAAGAAATTTATATTTAAAAAAGAGGTTTTTTTTTCTGTCCAAATCAAATTAAAGAAGTCTTTATTTAAAGAGGAAAAAAATTATGAATTTTGGTGTAATTTTTTTTTTTTAAAATAATTTATTATAAAATAATTTAGGTCAAATAAATTGGATTTAACAAAAAATATTTAAAAGTTACTAATTGAATTTCAAATGGATGATTGTGATTGGTAGACGTTGAAAAGATTGACCAAAGATATTGTGCCACTTGGAGATTTCTTGAAGCTTGATAAACTTTTGCTATTATATATAGTAGATTATTATTATTATTATTATTATTATTAGTATTAGTATTATTATCATTTATAATTAAAAATAAACACTTCACACTTAATTAATTTTCACTAAAAGGATATTGAAAAATATAAAAGGAAAATTAACAAAGGATAATTAAGAAATTTATATTAAAATAAGAGGGTTTTTTTTTCTCTGTCCAAATCAAATGAATAAAGTCTCTATTTAAAGAGAAAAAAATTATGAATTTTGGTGTAAATTTTTTTAAAAAAATTAATTTATTATAAAATAATTGAGGTAAATAAATTGAATTTAAAAAAAAATCTTTAAAATTTACTAATTGAATTTTAAATGGATGATTGTGATTGATGGATAATGGAAAGATTGGTTAATAATATTGTGTCACTTGAAGTTTTCTTGGAGCTTGAAAAACTTTTGCTATTATATATAGTAGATTATTATTATTATTATTATTATTATCATTTATAATTGAAAATAAATACTTCACACTTAATTAATTTTCACTAAAAAGATATTGAAAAATATAAAAGGAAAATTAACAAAGGATAATTAAGAAATTTATATTTTAAAAAGAGGGTTTTTTTTTTTCTTCTTCCAAATCAAATGAAAGAAGTCTCTAAAGAGAAAAAAATTATGAATTTTGGTGTAATTTTTTTTTAAATTAATTTATTATAAAATAATTGAGGTCAAATAAATCAGATTTAAAAAAAATCTTTAAAAGTTACTAATTGAATTTTAAATGCATGATTGTGATTGGTGGATAATGGAAAGATTGATCAATAATATTTTTCCACTTGGAGTTTGAAAAACTTTTGCTATTATATATAGTAGATCATTATTATTATTAGCATTATTATTATTATCATTTATAATTAAAAATAAATACTTCACACTTAATTAATTTTTACTAAAAAGATATTGAAAATATAAAAGGATAATTAACAAAGGATAATTAAGAAATTTATATTTAAAAAAGCGGGTTTTTTTTTCTGTCCAAATCAAATGAAAGAAGTATCTATTTAAAGAGAAAAAAATTATGAATTTTGATGTAATTTTTTTTTAAATTAATTTATTATAAAATAATTGAGGTCAAATAAATCGGATTTAAAAAAATCTTTAAAAGTTACTAATTGAATTTTAAATTGATGATTGTGATTGGTGGATAATGGAAATATTGGTCAATAATATTGTGCCACTTGGAGTTTTTTTGAAGCTTGCTATTATATATAGTAGATTATTATTATTATTATTAGTATTATTATTATTATCATTTATAATTAAAAATAAACACTTCACACTTAATTATTTTTCACTAAAAAATTATTGAAAAATATAAAAAAGAAATTAACAAAGTATAATTAAGAAATTATATTTAAAAAAGAGGGTTTTTTTATCTCTGTCCAAATGAATTTTTATTTTTAATAAATTTAGGGGGCATTGCCCTTTTCGCCTAAAAAAAAAAAATATCTCTGTCCAAATCAGATTTTTTTTTTAAAATATAGCTTTTTAAAATTTTATACTCCCTCCGTCCCATTAGTAAGAACAAATTTACTGTAGACACGGGAATTAAGGAAAAGTGAATTATAGTGGAGAGAATAGTGAATTATAATGGTGTTGTGAGTATTAAAATAATGTAGGAGAGAGAATGAGTGGAGGGAATAGTAAAGATTCCTTTCCATTTTAGGAAGTTTGTGGTTTGTAATGGGACGACCAAAAAGGAAAGTTTGTGGTTTGTAATGGGACGGAGGGAGTATATCAAAATAACATTTTCAAAAACTTAAGTACCAAAGTAGCACTTTTGACTTGAAATCCGGAATTGGTAATTCCGGATTATGAAATCCGGAATTACCAATTCCGGATTTGATTTTTTTTTGTTTTTCAAAATTGAATTTTGGAAAATAATAATTCCCTAAATAGGGGGCGATCGCGCCCTAAAATAGAGCGATCGCTCAAGTGTACTCCGGAGGTACCAATTCCGGATTCTATTTTAATTTTTTTTTTTGTTTTTCAAAATTGAATTTTGGAAAATAATAATTCCGTAAATAGGGGGCGATCGCGCCCTATAATAGAGCGATCGCTCAAGTGTACTCCGGAGGTACCAATTCCGGATTCTATTTTAATTTTTTTTTTTTTTTCCAAAAAAGAAATAAAGCAAATAAAAAAATATATTCTGAAAACAGGAGAGGGCGATCGCTCTACTTAAGGGGCGATCGCTCCTTAGACGCTTATCTTCAAAATCCGGCACCGTCAATTCCGGATTTGCTTTAATTTGAATCCGGCCGCCATTTCCGGATTCAAATTTTGAATTACTTCCTTCGATTGTTCATGGAATGGAAGAAAGGAAGAAGAAGAAGGAGGGAGTGCGAGAGAGTGAGATAGAGAAAGAAAGAATTAAGGAGAAGAGAAGAAGTTTAAAGAGTTGTGAGAGAAAGTGTTAGCTTGGTACTTAAAAATGGTTAGTTATATTTCTTGTTTTAATTTGTTTTCCGTTGTTAGTTTTAGCTATATAAATTTTTTTAAGAATTTTTATTTGTGCATTTTTTATATTTTGTTGTTAAAATGATTTATGTACTTAATTTTTGATTGTCAATGAATTAAACATTAAGTCCCATTTAAATTTAATTACTATTAAATTTTTTTATTTCGTATGAATGAACATGTACAACAACAATTTATTGATCTGGGCCAATCGATCCTCATGTATTGACTTCTCAGATACACATAGATCTAAATATATTTGGGAGGGACAAGAGTTACCCAATTTAAGACCTAGGCGTGGTCCAAGACTTCCACCTAGAGTTGATTGGAGGATAGAAGAGAAGCTTATAAATACCGGATTTTATGGAGTGTATTTATTAGGTCATATACAATATGATTGGCATTTGATTGAGGCTTTGATTGAAAGATGGCGTCCGTAGACCCACACTTTTCACTTACCTCGTAGGGGAGATGACCATCACCTTAGAGGATATTGGCATGTTGTGTGGTCTTCCCGTAGACGGAATGGCGGTGACTAGTTCGAAACTAGTAGGAGTGCTTTGGCATGGGTTGAGATTGTTGAGGATTTATTTGGGGTTGCACCCTCAACCGCAGACATCAAAAGAGGTGGAATGATATCAATGAGATGGGTTCTAGGACACTTCTCATTTTGAACAAACTTTCCCAATAATGCGTCCGAGCATATGATTGAGACATATACTCGAGCATACATTTTCTTATTATTGGGGTCATACATTATGCCCGTCTCGTCGATAACCTAGTTAAGTTGATGTACCTCGCACTTCTTAGGGATATAAATAATATTGGTCTCGTACAGGTTGGGGTAGTGGAGCGTTGGCCTTCTTGTATAGGGAGATGTGTGTAGCATCTCAACACGATTCGAAAGGGTGTGGTGGCTTCTTAACCATCAGGTATGTCTATTATATATGATTACATTATGCTAGTGGACTTAACCTGTTTTGTACGTAATGATAATTTTTTTTTATAGCTTTGGGCATGTGAGAGGTTGTTGTGTACACAACCTAGGAGACATGAAGAAATAACACTTACCGGATTGCAACCAAATGGGTTACGTGTATATTTCAATTACTTCATTTTGTAAACGATCCGTTTTGTAATATATCGCTTTTTACTCATTATTTTTTATGTAAATTGTTTCATATGTAGGTGGAAGGGTTCATTGTCGTATACTTCTGATCGCCCATAACCCGCAAGGCTATCGAGACCCGCTTGTCATATTTAGAGAATGATCAGGTTGTGTGGCGGCCATACAACGGTGTGCCAGCTCCGAATTTCTCGCCTTCAGGGCCAAGCTATATGGAGGGCGAAGGTGCCCCTCATCCGCTTTGAGAGGGTTGAATGGCACTTTCCGGATCGCGTAATGCGACAATTTGGGATGGTTCAAGGTGTGCACGATGACTGCGACACCGGTTTGGACTTGCATCGGATTAGTCGGCAAGGTCGGTCGGGCGTGCTTGGATGCAACAACATGATCGGCACATAGCAAGGTGGAATGAACGGGAGTTTAATGTCGTTGATGGGGAGTTTGGTGAAGTGGATATCAGCTACCATCACCCCTATTTGACATGGTATAGGCGTATTACTCGATCGCTCATCCACAATTCGTCTAATGTGGAGGACTAGGGTTCGAGCCACGTTCGCTAATTATGAGGGTGTGGTAAGTTATATATTACATACAATGATTTTACAAAAACAATATCATTTTTCCGTATTAATTAATTGCACATCATTGTTTTGAACAGATTCAAAGTCTCCAAGGGATGTACTTATACACATGTAATGCCACATCCTTGGAAGACATGGTGAATTACACTCAACAATGTGTCACTAACACACTCGACACATATTAGGGAGTAGCAACGATCGCAAGCCCAAGCTCCCCAACGGTTGATCATACCGCTGAAGACGAGCCACGAGGGAGAATCGGGTTCGTAGGCGTGGCGGATACCAACAAATGCAGGATGAGCCCGAGATGCGGGATCAATACGGTGATATGCATCGGCTTGAGTTCAGCCAGACGCAGTTCACCTGCACAGACCGGGTAATTCTTTTACCGAATTGATGAATCGCTGATTTCACGCAACCGCCTCGTAGCTCCTTCCTTCTTCTAGCAATTATAATCGACGCCCGAGCGTACATTCGAGATTCCGGATTTAGGCCTAGTTTCCATTTGCCTAGTGTGCGCTTTCGTAAAGTCCCGACGGATCATCCTCATCCTCATCTCAACAATCTATATCGTGGTCGTCGTATGCCGAGGAGAGGGAGTAGGATTCGCCATCCCCCTAATGAATTTACCCCGTCCAATTATCCTTGACTTGTATCCTACGTGACCGGGATGTGGTCAATTTTCTATAAAACTTATTATTTTATTATTGTTAATTTTAATTTCATGAAAGCTTGCCATGGAATGATTTTTCGAAAAGCGGGCAAAACGTTAAAAACCGACCGGAAATTCTTAAAAACTAACTGGACTTCTTAGAAACTAACCGAAACGTTAAAAAGCGATGGAAATTCTAAAAAAAACTAACGAAAAACGTTAAAACTGATTGAAATTTAACAAAGAGGGACGGACAAGAGGGAGGTCGCTCCCTTATAGAGGCGATCGCCCCATTGTACTCAGGAATTCTAATTCCGGATTCTTTTATTATAAATTTATTTTTAATTAACGAGCGATCACCCCAATAAACGAGCGATCGCCCTCTTTTTCCAGAGAAAAGGCGCGATCGCTCACTTGACCCCAGCGCGATCGCCCTCTATGCGGATTTCCCAAAGCACGGTTTATTCCCAAAAACCTTCCCCTCTCCCAATCAAATAACCCTACCACCACCAACGCCTCCTTTTCTCTCTCTCTCTAAAATTTCAAATTTCAAACCCCAATTTCAAGCTTCTTCAACCCCAAATCCCTTCTTCAACCCCAAATCCAATTTTCTTCAACCCCAAAATCAATCAATCATCCATTTTGAAGCACACATTCAAGGTTTGAGGTGGATTTTGAAGATTGTCATTCGTTTGTTTTTCAACACAAAGACTCCGGCGAAATTCCGGCGACCTTCCGGCGAACTTCCGGCCAATTAAAAAGTAAGCTTCCAATTTTTATCTTTGAGTTTTGATTGACAATGCCTCCTAAAAGACCACGAACCACTACCACCAACACTCCAACCCCTACCGGTCCCCCGTATGATGCTGCTAAATTTGTTGGGATTCAAGCTCAACAATTCTTTGAGTTATATGAAAACAAGCCATTCAACCCGGAAAGGGAATTTGATTTTAATGACTTGTATTTAGATGGTTTTGTTACCCTTTACAATTGGGGAAAGTTGGGGAGTAAGCCCCCAAACTATGGAAGTTCACTTTTAGTCAAAGAATTTTATGCTAATGTTTTTGAACGGGGGTATACGGGAGAGTCTTTTGTGCGGGGGCTTCCGGTTAATTATGATAGGAATACCATTAATCAACATTACGGGTTAGCCACTGACATTGAGGAGGATGGGTGTGAGTACACCAAAGAGATGGAGAAGATAGGAAAAAATGTTAGGGAAAATTTGCATTTGCTAGCTCCGACTTTTGGGATAATTGACCCTAGGAATGTGAAGAAGGGGGTAGTTGTTAAGGCTCGAGACATGGATACTTGGATGAAGTATCTTCATAGATTTATTTGTGAGAGTATCCTCCCCTCCTCTCATTTTAATGAGGTTAATTGGAGACGTGCATTTCTAATGCACATGATAGTTCAACGAAAAAAAATTGATTTTGGAAAAATAATTAGTAAGGAGATATGGAACACGGCTAAGGGTATGGCCAATAAGAATAACCCCTCTATATCTTCCATGCAGGAATGTGCCATCAACAGAAATAACAGGACGACAATGAGTGAATGCTTCCACACAAGTGCCAAATGCCCAGAACACACGATCAAACATACCTAAAGCACCGGGAGGAGGAGGATCGAATGCTCCACAATGGTTCCCAGGGTTCCACTTTTGGATGGCGGCTAACAAACGTGGCGAGTCTTATGTAAGATTCTTCCCGATCTCCATATGCCTCTGCAATAGCTTTTTGTTTGCCACACCATGCCTTTCTATATGAAACTTCCTTCCCATGGGCTTTTTTATTTCCGCCTTCACTAGTACAATCTTCAACTCTGGGATCGCCCTTAACCCGGTTCCAAAACTTCCGCCCCTAGAACTTAGCATCCATGTTTCGATGATTTTGGCTAATTTCAGTTGCCAAACAAGAATGAGGACCCTTGTATTTGGTAATTTCCCAATACCCGGCATTCTTCAAACTCACATTCACATAAAAATTGCACGGAAAATCTTTCATCAAACACTCAATAGTCCACTTTCGGGTTGTGCTTCGTTTTACCTTGAAGCGCAAATTTTTCTTAATATGAAACAACTTCATTTTATACTGCACATCTGTCTTCTTTGAAAAGCGAATACCTTTGGCAATGTCCTGATGTTCTACATTCCATTCAAAGAAAGTCATATTGGTTATCATCATATATCTCCGATCCTTCTCCAATATCACGATAAAATTGATACCCGACTCTGTCATGCACATGATGTTGTGGTTCTTCGTAAGCAACCAAATGTAACGCCAAATCTTCTCCCTCATTCTCGCTAACATCGGTAGGACTACTGCAATCATCATATCCATCGTCACGATCTGCATTTAGAAGCAACTCAATATTTTCTTCATAATCTGAATCATTATCATCATCATTATACAATTCCTCACCCTCACCCCCTCCCTCTTCCTCGCTCTCTTCCTCCCCCTCTTCCTCTTCCTCTTCCTCTTCCTCTTCCTCTTCCTCTCCCTCTTCCTCTTCCACATATGTTTGTGTACTTGTTCCAGCATCCCTCTGACTATAGCAGCTTAAAGAACCCATCTGGAAGGTATCCATGTCATTAACATACTGATTTTGTAATGGCTCCTCATAGGTTTCAAAGTCCTCAACATTCACATTATCAACTAAATTTATCTTAACATACAATTGTAAGCTACTCAACCCACCAAACTGAGCAGAAACATCAAACATGACTTCCATACCCATATCATTGTCGATTACAAATGGAATGTAGTTTGCAATCCCGGGAGCAACAAGATGAGGATATCTACATATAACTTGCAACTGAACAACAGCTCGATCTACCCCAATTTTCTTAGCTAACTTTTTAATCAACTTCTTGTAACTCCACCGAGTTTTAGCCCTAAGTGCACATTTTGGTCCCCTTTCAAAATGTTCACCTTCAAACGGGTGTTCATCATTTCCTCCCCAATACACATGAAAACAATTGGAACTCCAGCCATATTTATTCCTAGAAATTGAAAAATAAATTATAAAAAATCTAATTTAACAATATCACTACATTCACAAAAAAATTTAAATAAATACTAAATTTAAATTTCGAACAAAAATAAGAGGATTAAATGTACCTTCTTAATCACCTCTTCTTCTTGAACTTCTTAATCAACTTCTTGAATTTTCAATATTTTTTGAAAAAAAATCACCTACTATTCTTCTTCTTTCTTCTTTTCTCCTTCTTCTTCAGTTGGATTTTTTGTTTTTCGATTTCTTTACAGATTTGCCGAGGAAGATGGGTTTTGTAAAGCAAATCCGGAATTAGCATTTCCGGATTTGAATTTTTCAAAAAAAAACATTACTTATTCAATTCAGATATATTTCTTTTTTGGAAAAAAAAAATAAAATTAAAATAGAATCCGGAATTGGTACCTCCGGAGTACACTTGAGCAATCGCTCTATTATAGGGCGCGATCGCCCCCTATTTACGTAATTATTATTTTCCAAAATTCAATTTTGAAAAACAAAAAAAAAAAATTAAAATAGAATCCGAAATTGGTACCTCCGGAGTACACTTGAGCGATCGCTCTATTTTAGGGCGCGATCGCCCCCTATTTACGGAATTATTATTTTTCAAAATTCAATTTTGAAAAACAAAAAAAAAATCAAATCCGGAATTGGTAATTCCGGATTTCATAATCCGGAATTACCAATTCCGGATTTCAAGTCAAAAGTGCTACTTTGGTACTTAAGTTTTTGAAAATGTTATTTTGATATATAAAATTTTAAAAAGCTATATTTTAAAAAAAAAATCTCCAAATCAAATGAAAGAAGTCTCTATTTAAAGAGAAAAATTATGAATTTTGGTGTAAATTTTTTTTTGCAAAAAAATAATTTATTATAAAATAATTGAGGTCAAATAAATCGGAACTAATTTTTTTTTTAAAAAGTTACTAATTGAATATCAAATGGATGATTGTGATTGGTGGATGATGGAAAGATTGGCTAATGATATTGTGGCAGTTGGAGATTTCTTGGAGCTTAAAAAACTTTTGTTATTATATATAGTAGATTATTATTATTATTAGCATTATTATTTGTATTATTATTATTATTATCATTTATAATTAAAAATAAATACTTCACACTTAAATAATTTTCACTAAAAAGATATTGAAAAATATAAAAGGAAAATTAACAAAGGATAATTAAGAAATTTATATCTAAAAAAGAGGGTTTTTTTTTCTCTGTCCAAATCAAATGAAATAAATCTCTATTTAAAGAGAATAAAATTATGAATTTTGGTGTAATTTTTTTTTTAAAAATTAATTATTATAAAATAATTGAGGTCAAATAAATCGGATTTAAAAAAAATCTTTAAAAGTTACTAATTGAATTTTAAATGGATGATTGCGATTGGTGGATAATGGAAAGATTGGTCAATAATATTGTGCCACTTGAAGTTTTCTTGAAGCTTGAAAAACTTTTGCTATTATATATAGTAGATTATTATTATTATCATTTATAATTAAAAATAAACACTTCACACTTAATTCATTTTCACTAAAAAGATATTGAAAAATAAAAAAGAAAAATTAACAAAGGATAATTAAGAAATTTATATTTAAAAAAGAGGGTTTTTTTTCTCTGTCCAAATCAAATAAAAGAACTCTTGTGTTTAGCGCTTGCCATTCATGAATACTTGCCTAATCTCAGCGGATAATTTCTTCAAGAGTTCACAAGCGATGAACCCTAGGAATCAATAAACTGGAATCCACCAGAAAAAAGGAGTAAAACCCTTTGAAATTAAATCATAAAACGGGTCTTTTAATATCCAGAAACCTTCAAAATGAATATCCAGAAAATCAAGGTCAAGGCCAAAGCCAATAAGCAATTTCCGGATATGCACCTAATACATTTCTGGATATACATTCACATACTTCTGGATATGCACCTAACACATTTTTGGATTGCCAGTTTAAAGTTTCAGGATATTCAATTTGGTACTTTCTGGATATACATTTTATTGTTTCTGGACATGGTCAATTGTGTGTTTCTGGATATTCAATTTGGTAGTTCTGGATATTCATTTTGAAGGTTTCTGGATACTCATTTTGAATGTTTCTGGATATTCACTTGATGGTTTCTGAATATACATTTGAAGATTTCTGGATACTCATTTTATAGTTTCTGGATATGGTCAATTGTGTGTTTCTGGATATTCAATTTGATAGTTCTGGATATTCATTTTGAAGGTTTCTGGATATTCATTTTGAAGGTTTCTGGATATTAAAAAACCCGTTTCTCCATACAGTATTGGAGAAACGCGTTTTTCGCCAGACCAACTCTAAAAACTCTGATTTTCGAATTACAACTCTAGGCCTATTTGTAGTGCCCATAAAACTTGAAAATCAAGAAAAAACATCCTAAAATAACTCCTAACCTAATAGGTAACCTATTAGGTAACCTATTAGGACTATAAAACTGATAAATCTACTCAAAATCTTCTCTAAAATCACCTATAATTGACCTATTAAAATTAATGACGAAAATAAGAAATAAAATATAAACTAAAACAAATTAAATTCTAAAATACTAATTAAAATTCAAAAATAATTACTATATTTGACTTCATCAAATATCCTTCCAACATCAATATTATATTTAATTCTTTTGGCTATATAAACTCAGCATATATTATAAATAAGTATTATTTGGTCTCTGAAATACAATTAACATTAAATATTATAAAGAAGTCCACTCAAAAATATCATATCTGCAATACATTTGAAGATGGAAAGTTACCACATGAGCTAGTACAGATTTATTGCAATATAATTTTATTTTACAAAGTAGGTTGCCATATTTCAGCAATTACAGTTTGTGATACCAAAAGATACCTTTGCTCTGGCCTTCATCTGGCTCAATGTAAATACATTCCTTAGCCTCCCTCCACATTGCTTTTAAGATAGGAGTTCGATCAATCTTATAGTAGTCGCCCAAAACAGGCTTGATCGCGTCCCTTGCTTCCTTTGCATGATAATGTGGAATGTACGAAATCAAATGATGCAAAACATGAGTATGTGTAACATCATGCAAAACGCCGTTGAGGAATCCAAAATCTCTATCGATTGTAGACAAAGCTCCCCTCAACCAGTCCCATTCAGTAGAGTCGTAGTGAGGTAAGGACAGATGAGTGTGATGCAAGTAAGTGATGGTAACGAAGAAAGCATTTACAACGAGTACTGGAACTCCGTAGATGCACATAATCCAAGCTCCTCCATGAGCTAGCACTTGTTGGTAAACTATGTAAGCCATCCCAACCATTCCAATATCGGAAAGAACTATTTGAATACGTTCCTTTTCGGTGTAAATTGGACTGTATGGATCAAAATGGTTAGCAAAACGCTCGTACTTCTTTCCAGAAACATTTGTCAACAGATAGAGAGGGAAGCCAACAATGAGTCTAAAAGAAAGTGTGAAAATTCGACCAGGAGGATTGTTAAGCACTTTGGAGTACTTTCTAACACCAGATTTACGTTTAGGGATATAAACTTCATCATTATCAAGGGAATTTGTATTTGCATGGTGACTCCGGTGGCTATATTTCCATGCAAAGTACGGAGTGAAAAGAGCGGAGTGGAGAATAAAGCCAACAATATCACCTAGCCAAAGGTAGTCACTGAAGGCATGGTGGCCACATTCATGACCAATGACCCAAAGACCAGTGAGGACACTTCCTTGAGCAAACCAATAAAGCGGCCATGCTAGGTAAGACAAAGGATAGGGGAGAATTGGAATAAAAGTTTTCGCGAGATAGTAGAAAACAGAAACAATTACTAGGTCATGAACAACATAGTAGAAAGATCGTAGCGTGGATCTTTGAAAACAATGGGGCGGAATGGCTTTTTTTAGGTCACCTAACGTGAACGGAGGTTTGTCGACTGGTTGACGTTCGAAGAGGTTTTTGTTGTCGCCGGAGGAAGCTGTCATATTGCCACCTGCACCCATGGTTCTACTGCTTGAACAACCTGCATATAAACAAGAGAGAATTAGTCATTTGCATGGCTAAAAATGAAATTTATGATCATAAAATTTGGAAGTAAAAGGAAATGAATTTGTTTGAAGCTCATGGAAGAAATATTACCTCTAAAAGAGAAGCTCCTTTTAATTTCCCTTCTTTGGATGGCTGTTGTCTTAGACTCTGCAATGTTGGGGTATTTATAGTTAGAGTTTTACCACCCAAAATTGACTAATTAAAAGCAATTTTATAATAAAATAAAAAATTCTGCTTTTCTCAAAGGACAACAATTTAAAATTTATTTCTACTAGTTTATATTTAAATATTTATTATTAAATAGTACAGGTGTACGATTGATTCTCGAGTCAATTTTCTTACAAAATAATCAAATGTGGGGTTAATTATGAGCCGAAACTTATAATAAAATCCAACTAGATAAATAATTAATAATGTGAGAAGTAGCTATGTCCATTTTAAGAAATGTGTTAATTAATAGTGTTCTGCCTACCAGTGTTGATCAAGGATATAAAATAATGGACAAGACCTGGAATTTTGCAAGCTAAAAGTAGCAGCACTAAAGCACTACGTAACAGAACAACAATTTTATATGAAAATAATTGTGTAGCATTGATCAATGACCATGCTAATATTAAAAAGAGACAAATATTAGACCATTGATTTCGTAAAAAGCTAGTTTTCTTAATATCTGAAAGTTTTGTGTAGCTAGAAATTCAAGTCAACACAACAAAACACGAATGTGAGTACAGATGTAAGTTACAACTGTTCACACATCCACCAATAAGCAGTGAAATAAAATAATAATAACACAAAAAATTAAACATTTACTAGTTCGAATCCCAGCAAACAAGGCTTTAAGCCCAAAAATAAAGAAAAAAAAGCTAGTTTTTCTTAAGATCAAGAAAAGAAAGGTTATTAAATCCGATCAGAATTTAACCGGGTGACTGTCAATAAATGTGTTAAAATGTGTTATGGTTAATGGAAAAATATGTACCTGTAATAATGTTTTTTAGCATCAATGTTAATTTTAAAGAATGACATTTACTACTAGAAAAATATATGTATAGAGACTATTTATTCGGAGTCAGTCTGGGGAGAAACGCGTTTCTCCGTGTTTCTGGAGAAACGGGACTTATTTTGTCGCGCGACATAATAAGCCAGTTTCTGGATATACTTTCATCAGCTTCTGGATATCCAGAAGCTTTGGAAAGGATATCCAGAAGCTTTGGAAAGGATATCCAGAAATCAAATATTTTTTCTGAATATCCTTTCCAAAGCTTCTGGATATCCAGAATATTGAATATGGATATCCAGAAGCTTTGGAAAGGATAGCCAGAAAAAATATTTGGTTTGTGGATATCCTTTCCAAAGCTTCTGGATATCCTTTCCAAAGCTTCTGGATATCCGTAAGCCTAGCTTCGATATTCGTAAGCTAGCTTCTGGATATCCGAAGCTTTGGAAAGGATATTCGGTTGTGGTGGCTAAGTATGTCGCGCGACAAAACAAGCCCCGTTTCTCCAGAAGCGACGGAGAAACGCGTTTCTCCCCAGATTTTGTGATTTATTCGAGACAAAAATCTTTAATAGTCTTTATTTGTATATTTTTGGGACAACATTTCTATTATGGTCTTTATTTTGCAACAACATTTTGTTAAAGTTTATGTTTTCATCTCAAAACCAATTGCAATGAGAGAACTAACCCAAAATCTTTATATATTAAGTGCAAGACTTGTTTAAACCCAAATGTGGGATAAGTGATTCAACATGCCCCCTTTCATGTAGCCAATCTTTGGGCTTATCGTGGCCTCTTGGTCCGAACACGCGAAGCTAGAACATCATGGGCCATTAGAATCGCACGTGTGGAGAGATTGTTCTCATACCATGATAAAGTTTGATGTTTTGTCTCAAAACCAATTGGTGACAAGGAAAATAGCCACTCAAGTCTATATTTTAGTCCATGTTTTGCTTTAGGAGATATGGAATATTTATCTAATACGCCCCTCACGTGTAAGCCAGAGAGAATGTTGGGGGTCAACCACGTGGTATCGAAGACCTTGTAAAAGACAATAGAAGCCGCGAAAGAGATCATACCATCAAGATTGATGACTGTGATAGCATCTTAGAATTAGAGATTGTGTCAGAAGGAGAGACAAGCCCAAATGTGAGCATAGGCTGGATAGGATCGATAATGGAATATATTGGAGTTTCCACCTTAAAATCAATTGATTTTTAAGGTGGAACCTCTAATACAATACATTATCGATCCATTCCAAGCTCATGCAGGCTCACCCTTGGGTCTTTCTTTATTTCTGTCTTTCTTTATTTCTGACTCAATTTTAATCCTGATACAACCAATCTCTATTCCTTGAGCCTTGAGAAAGTATAAGAGCAGACTCTATAAACGACGACCCACGATATCCAAGGCCCGCATCACCTGAGCTAAAGAGTCTGCCCCGTAAGCCCAAAGATTGGCTACGAGTGATGGGACGTGTTGAAGCACCTAACCCATATCGAGAATAAACTAACCTTATTCTTAATATATAAAGATTTGTGACTACTTTTCTCATTATCAATTGATTTTAAGATGAAAGCTCATACTTTATCATGACAACTATGTTTTTTGAAACATTACACTTATCCTATGCTATTTGTCTTGGAGCCCATATATTCAAGAGTAGATCCCCTATATCATGAAATCGAGCATATCACGATATCATTTACAGATTTCTCCAATGATTTGTAATTTGGGAAATTATTTTTTAATAGTCTCTATTTTAACATTTTATATTTATGTCAAAACTATAATTTTTGAATACTCCCTCCGTCCCGGCGAAAGAGCCACAAAATTTGTCCGGCACGCAAAATAAGAAATGTGATGTAGGAAAGAGAAAAAGTTTAAATGTTGTGAGTATGAAAAATTAAATAGGAGAGAGAATGAGTGGGAGGTGATGTAAGAAAGAGAATGTTGTGAGTGTAAAAGTAAAGTAGGAGAGAGAATGAGTGGAGAGAATAGTGATTTAAGGTTTCCTTTTTGGGAAAGTGGCTTTTTAAATGGGACGCCCAAAAAGGAAATAAATAGCTCTTTCGCTGGGACGGAGGGAGTATATTTTAGTAGTATATTTATAGTGTTAAAGATTGTCAATCTTATGCTTAGTTTGTTTGGGGGTCAATTGCAATTTGGTGACCTAAGTTTTACACATAGTTGCAATACCGCAGTCAAGAGTGCAATTTAGTCAATCGATGCCCTAAGTTTGCAATTTTTAGCAAATTGGTATAAAAACTAACGAAATCGTTAATTTTTTGACGGAATGAAACACATGTACACGGCACATGACTTTTAAAGGGGCATTTTTGTCATTTCGTGAGTATTTATACAAAAGTGAGTCAAACATAAAGTAAAATAATAATAATAATTATAATAAAAAATAATAATAAAAAAAATAATTTATCCATATATAATAACAAGATAGTGGTAATTTAAGGGACTATGAGGGGCATTTTAGTCATTTCACACGGTGGCAAAATGGCAAAAAATCCGGCTGAAAAGGCAAGTGGCAATCTGTGACTGGTCTTCAGTTTTTTTTTTTTTTAAATTGGACACGTGTTGTCCCTTTAACAAAGGGTATTTCCGTTATTTTCAGGGCGCGTGTGTCTCACGCGCCGACAACGAAGCGTTATTTCAACCTTTTCCCTTTTTTTTTTGGTGGACACGTGGCGAAAGACCA
The DNA here is from genome assembly GCA_022495995.1 of Adenophora triphylla var. japonica. Taxonomy (NCBI): domain Eukaryota; kingdom Viridiplantae; phylum Streptophyta; class Magnoliopsida; order Asterales; family Campanulaceae; genus Adenophora; species Adenophora triphylla. The sequence continues at coordinate 888,056 of JAFEMH010000224.1, forward strand.
CTGGGTTGATGGTTTTCAAATTTTTTTTATCCTCTTTCTTTAACCTCAATTATCATATATTAAATTAATTTTAAAAAAAATTTTTTACATCAAAATTCATAAAAAAAAAAAAATTCTTTAAATAGAGTCTTCTTTCATTTGATTTGGACATAGAAAAAAATTCCTCTTTTTTAGATATAATTTTTTTAATTATCCTTTGCTAATATTTCTATTTCTTTTTAGTGAAAATTAATTAAGTGTGACGTATTATTTTATTATAAATGATAATAATAATAATAATAATAATTATAATAATAATAATAATAATAATAATAATAATAATAATAATAATAATAATAATAATAATAACAATAACAATAATAATAATAATAGTAATAATAATAATAATAATAATAATAATAATAATAATAATAATAATTTTACAAAAAAAAAATAAAGAATATAAAATAAAATAAAAGTGATGGGGTATAGGATGATGAGTTGGAATGGTGTTGAATATGTATAAACAAAATCATTGTGTATATATCAAGTATAGTATATGATTTTCAATTTTTTTTAACAATTACCCAAATAAAGTGGATAGTAAATGATTTATTTTGTTTCTTATTTTTTTATTGGTTAAAATTATCAGAGCCTTAAATTACACGGGCCTAAAGAGGTGCGTGAATGCATTAGGTTTTTTTTTTTTTTGTTAATTTTAGTTTTTTATTTTTCATGGTCTTTTTAGTAAAAAATTAAATAAGTGTGAAGTATTTATTTTTTTTACTAAAAATAAATACTTCACACTTATTTAATTTTTTACTTCACACTTATTTAATTTTTTTATTGCTTAAAATTTTGTTTCTTATTTTTTTATTGCTTAAAATTATGAGAGTCGTTAATTACACGGGCCTAAAGAGGCGCGAGAATGCATGATTTTTTTTTTTGTTAATTTTAGTTTTTTGTTTTCCATGGTCTTTGTAGTTATAAATTAAATAAGTGTGAAGTATCTATTTTTAATTATAAATGATAATAATAATAATAATAATAATAATAATAATAATAATAATAATAATAATAATAATAATAATAATAATAATATTATTATTATTATTATTATTATTATTTTTACTAATCATAAAAATAAAGAATATCAAATAAAATAAAAGTGGTGGGGTATAGAATTATGAGTTGAAATGATGTTGAATACAGTATATATTTAATATTAATAATTATATATGTATATTTTATATTTAAAATTATATATGTATATAAATATAATTACACCTACCTAGAACTTGAAGCCTCATTATATAACAAGGCCAAGGCCATTTTTGATTCGTTTTCATTCGATGTGGTAAATCCGCCTTGGCCTTGCCTCGGCTCGGCCGGCCTTGGCCTTGGCTCGGCCCTTGGCCTTTCCTTGGCTCGGCCCTTGGCCTTCCCTTGGCCGGCCTTGGCCTTTATCCCACATGGAAAAAAAATCAAAGTAAGATGAGTTGCCTTGGTTATATAATGAGGATAAAGCTTAGCCAAGCATGCATGATTCGTCCGTGGCATTAACAATGGTCGGCTTGGCCTTGGCCGGCCGTTGCCTTGGCTCTGACTTTTTTTTTTTTTTCAAAAAATAGGTCAAATCGAATACTCGAATCGAATAATTCGAATCTCAATTTTGAATCGTATACGAATCAATTTTTATATTCGAATACGAATCGAATACGAATACAAATCCAATTTTATATTCGAATACAAATCGAATACTAATCAAAATACTAATCTGATAAGATGATATTCGATCTGATTCGGTTACGCCCCTAATTGTGATGAATGCGGGTTTTGATATATTTAATAAGTGAGATGGGATAATATGTTTATTGTGTTTATTTTAGTTCGATATATCAAACAATTTATTTAATTTTTTTAAAAAATACTATTTGAATCATAGTAAATAAAGTATTAATAAATATGTCGAATTTTCTATTCGTCTCAAAAAATTGTTTATTTATAAAGACGAATATCGGGAAAAATGCCCATCATTTTTAAAATTTTTATTGAACGGTATGTCAATATTATAAGAAATAAAGAGAGTATAAATTGGTATTTTAAAAGAGGGAGATGAAGAAGTGGGTTGGGTTTGATGAGGAAGTGGGTGGTTTGGGGATTTTTTTTTTTATTTAACGAAATTGTTAGTATTTTTATTTTTCTTCTAAAATTTAAATAAGGTAAATTGAAAGTAAATATCATAATTATGTTCATAATGAGTTAATGTAAATAATTATGACATAATTTTTTAGATGTACGAGCATGAGTTAATTGAAAGTTTTCATTTGAAAAAGAATGATATTAATTTTTATTAGATAATTGTACTATCTTTTTGGTATGACCAAAGCTTTTGTTTTTATTTTAAAAATTTTCTTTATCAAAAAGAAATAAAATATCACCTTTCTTTTAACTAGATTTCCAATCTTCACCTTTTTTTAACTGATTTCAATAACATATTTCATATTTGATAAACATGTCCGTGTGTTTTATTTAAATTTTTTTAAATGATAAAATACTACAGAATTGTATATAGAGAAATGCATATTCCTTATAATTTTTGTTTCATTTCTATTTTATTGTTTTCTAATTTTTTATGTACAGACAATGTAGTCTTTAAGAATGTATTCCATAATGTATAAACGAATTGAGTTCTTGGTTTATTTTAGTTCGATTTTTGTCTTTTGAATATATAGTAATGCCTCGTGCATCGCACGGGAGTCAATCTAGTAATAATGCCAAAAACTTGTAAAAAACGCGTTTATTTCAATATTAGAAAAAAAACGTGTTTTTAGAAGACGTCGACTCTTCCCTCACTTGCGAAATTGTAATCAACGGCACAGCTTTCATACAAATTGAATCACCGAAATTTCGTGTCGGTTTCTACTCCGGACGGCACCCCTCCGCCACCGCCGCCGGGACTACCGAATAAACCCAAAGTACCGTCCATATCAAGATTTTAGACAGAGAAATTGAAAATTGAAGTTGCAAAATTTATGAGAAAATGAAGAAGATAGAAAGGGGGAATTGAAGGTAGTGGTCGTACCTCCGTTTCAGATCCTGTTAGTTGTTTTCTTCGCCTCTTTTTCAATTTTGTTCACGGTGAAATTTCGGGAAATTGATGTAGAGAAGCCTAATTTTGTGATTAATTGATCGCATGTTATGTATCATTCTAATTGGGTTGATTTTCGGTTATTTTCAACTGCTTGTTGGGACTGGGTAATTAGATACCAGTGTATGTGTTGTGGAGTGCCAGTGCATGTGTTTTGGAGTGCCAGTTCATGTGTTTATGAGTGCCAGTGCTTGTGTTTTTGAGAGCCAGCAAAAATTATTACCAGTGTGTTTGAGTGTCAGTGTATATGTTTTGAGTGCCAGTGCATGTGTTTTTGAATGCCAGTGCATGTGTTTTTGAGAGCCAACAAAAATGTTAGTGTAACAAAGTGCCAGTGTTAGTGTAACAGAGTGCCAGTGTGAAGAGTGTCAGTTCATGTATATAAAAGTGCCCGTGTAAAAAGCGTCAGTGTCAGTTTAACAAAGTGCCGGTGTTTGTTTACACTGGGACTTTGTTAAAATGGTACTGACACTTTTTTACACTGGCACTTTGTAACACATTCAGTGGAACTTTGTCACACTGGCACTTTGTTATACATGCACTGGCATAAACGGGGAAACACAAAACACGTTTTTCCTAAGTGCCAGAAAAAACGCGTTTTTCATAAGACCAACTCAGTAATAATAATAATAATAATAATAATAATAATAATAATAATAATAATAATAATAATAATAATAATAATAATAATAATAATAATAATAATAATAATAATAATAATAATAATAATAATAATAACAACAAAATAATAATAATGATAATAATAAAATAATAAAATAATAATAATAATAATAATAATAATGATGATAATAATAATAAAATAAAAAAAAAATAATAATAATAATAAAATAATAATAATAATAATAAAATAATAATAATAATAATAATAAAATAATAATAATAATATTTCATAACATTTTTCAAAATTATAAATGTGAAAAAATTATGAATTGATGACTGGGGAAGGAGTTGTTCTAGGAGTTATACAAGTCAACATTAGTTTTAGACCATCACTACCACCATACCACCATTAATGTCGCCACCACCATCACACCACCATTACCGCCACCTCCATCAAAGCCACCACCACACCTTCATTTCACTACCACCACCACACTAAACACACAACCGTTACCATTAAAATCACCTAAGATAACCACCACCAACACCACAACATCATTTCTGGAAAATATTTTTTGGAAAATGAAAATGTTTTCCGAAATATAACATTTGGTTGTTTGGTAAATCTACGAAAAATGTTTTAAATGTTTTTCAGAAAACATTTTAATACGAGTAATTTTTTATTTGTTTTTGACGGGGATGGGTGGGTGGGGGTTGGAGGGGTGGCAAGAGAGTTGATAAAAAAATTAATATGAGCAAAAAAAAAATTGACGGGGTTGGAGGGGCGGCAGAAGGGTTGAAAAAAAAATTAATATGAGAAAAAAAATTGACGGGGATGGGGGTGAGGGAGTTGATCTTTGGGGAGGGGGTTGGAGGGGGACATGAGAGTTGATAAAAAAATTTAATATGGGCAAAAAAAAATTGACGGGGAGGGTATAGGGGTGGGTGTGGGGGTAGGGGGTTTGGAGGGGTGGCCACAGAGTTGATAAAAAAGTTAATATGGGCAAAAAAAAAATTGACGTGGGTGGGGGGGGGGTGGGGTGGAGGGCGGTAGGAGTGTTGATAAAAAAAATTAATATGAGAAAAAAAAAATTGACAGGGGTGGGTGGAGTGGGAGTTGGAGGAGCGCCAGGAGAGTTGATAAAAAAAATTGACGGTGGAGGGAGGTGGTGGTGGTGGGGTTTGACGGTGATGATGTTAAAAATAATTTTTCGGAAAATGTTATGAGCAGAAGAAATACGGATAACATTTTCTTTGGAAAAAAAAATCTATTTTTCATTGACCGGAAAATCATTTTCGTTGGTTTTATTTTCCGGTGGTTATCAAACATCTGAAATTGGGGAAAATATTTTTCGAAAAACATTTTTCCCGCAAACAAAAGGAGCCTTAGTATTAAAGAGTGTTAATGTAAAAGAGATTCTCAATGTTAATGTAAATGAGTATCATGTGTAATGCTAAAAAGTGACAGTACTAGTTTTAAGAGCGTTTTTATATATTGACAAAGTTTCATTTATTTACAACAATGTTGTAAATTTAAATGAATTTTCAGTTTTTTACAAAAATGCTCATCACTTTTTCTTTCTTTCTCTTTTTGATTGTTCTCAATTAATTTATTAAATATCCTTGAGGTATTGTCAGATGAGTAGGTCTGCTGAGAAAAGCGTTTCTCCATAATTATGGAGAAACGTGTTTTTAATAGCTAGAAGCTATGCGTTTGATAACCAGAAAAAAATTTCTGGATATCAATCTCAAAGGATTCTGAATATCAAGAAGTTTTGGAATGGATATTCAGAAGCCTTTAGGACGGATATCCAGAAAAAATAGATTTGAAGCCAAATCCAAGGCCAAAACCAGAAATTGCTTATTGAAGGTTTCTGGATATCCAGAAACCTTCAAATGTATATCCAGAAACCATCAAATGAATATCCAAAAACATTTTGAAAGTTTCTGGATATTCATTTTGAAGGTTTTTGGATATCACTTTCATAAGCTTCTGGATATCCAGAAGCCTTGACCTGCATTGTCGCGCGACAAGTCGGGCCCCGTTTCTCCATAAGTTATGGAGAAACGCGTTTTCCCCAGATTTTAGCTTATCCGATCCACACTTATATATATTGTTATTTTAGTCAATATACCCACCAAATTAAACACAAGAATTAATCAAGCAAGTCAAGATAGTCGTAGTAAGTTAATCATTTTTGTGGGTCTTCTTTGGCGACAATATTTCAAAATGAAAATAATGGGTCCAAATATGATCATTTTTTTATTTTTGGCTCGTAGTGGTGTAGTATTTTGTGTAATTGGCCTAAGTCAGCATTGTATCGCTACAAGAGCCAATGTCAAAAAAAAAAAAAAAAATTATAATATATATAGGACTTTTTATCAAAAACTCACTCAAAAACATGTTATTTACAAAAAAAAAAACATGTAAGTTGTGATTTTACAAAAAACTATTTAGCTAAATATGAATATTACAAAAAACTATTTTGCACACAAACACACACCCATCTCTCTTTATCAATTTATTTTTTAATTGTAAATACGAAATTAAACTTTGTACATTCAACTGTCTCGAGTTTGATTAGTTCAATCAAACCTTGACTCGTTTAAGTTGGACTTTGAATCATCTATAAACATAATTGAAATGTGTCCATGTGTATGTAACATAACATAAGTATACTCCTTCCGTCTCTCAAAATGATTTTCTCCCGTCCCAAAATGATTTTCTTGTCGTCTCAAAATGATTTTCTCACTTTTTTTTTTGCCATTATTACGAATGAATTTTGAGCAACAATTTTGTCCCAATTTTTTGCCATTACTACGAATACGAATGAACTTTGATCAACAATCTTAGATTGATTTAATTATCCTAATGAAAATTCAATAATAAGTTTTAGATTTTCATTTGTATAATTAAGTTAACCAAAATTATTGCTCGAAGTTTTTTCGTAACGACAAAAAGAAAGAAGTGGAAAAATTATTTTGGGACGGGGTGCGTATATAGTCTAATGGAGCAACTTGTTTTTTTCATCATTCGTGACATGTGATTTAAGCTTTAAAAAGCAAGTTAGGAATCAGTAACACAAGCTAGAAAACTTTCTTTAAAACATATCCAAAACAGCAATATTAAGAAATATTTATCAGTTGTTTATAATTTGTATCAGTTGTTTATTATTGGATATGAAGAGAAAAACATGTTTATCAGTTGTTTACCATTTGTATCAGTTGTTTATCAGTTATTTTATCAGTTGTTTATCATTTGTATCAGTTGTTTATCAGTTGTATCGATTGTTTATCATTTGTATCGAGTTGTTTATCAATTATTTTATCGGTTGTTTATCATTTGTATCGATTGTTTATCGGTTTTTATCAGTTGTTTATCAGTTATTTTATCAGTTGTTTATCATTTGTATCAGTTGTTTATCAGTTGTTTATCAGTTGTTTATCATTTGTATCAGTTGTTTAACAGTTATTTTATCAGTTGTTTATCAGTTATTTTATCAGTTGTTTTTATCAGTTGTTTATCATTTGTATCAGTTGTTTATCAGTTATTTTATCAGTTGTTTATCAGTTGTTTTTATCAGTTGTTTATCATTTGTATCAGTTGTTTATCAGTTGTTTTTATCAGTTGTTTATCATTTGTATCAGTTGTTTATCATTTGTATCAGTTGTTTATCAGTTATTTTATCAGTTGTTTATCAGTTGTTTTTATCAGTTGTTTATCATTTGCAAGGAAGTGGTATCAAGAGGCGATGATTTTTAGATTGTTGTTGCTATGAGATGGATTGTTCTCACTAAATGATTTTTTTTTTTAAATTGTTCATGATGAATTATATTTGTGCAAAACTTAAAGTTTGAAAATGAATGACAAGATTGTTTTACATTTTATGTTTATTTTTTTTTATTTTTTTAAAGAAAATAGTGCTTTCAATTTACAAAAGTAGTTTTTTGTAATTTTTATAAAAGTTTTTTGTAATTTCCATCTTGTGTGTATTTTTTTGTAATTTCCATCTTTTAAAATGAGTTTTTTGTAAATGCCCCATATATATATATATATATATATATATATATATATATATATATATATATATATATATATATATATATTTTTTTTTTTTTTTAAAAGTGACAAGAATAAACGAATAAAGAAGAATTTATTGCTTTACTATGATTTTTTTTCCAAAATACTGATTTTTAAAAATTTATATATCAAAATAATATTTTTAAAAACTTAAGTATCAAAATAGCACTTTCCACTTGGATTCCGGAATTGATAATTCCGGAATAAGGTAATCCGGAATAACCAATTCTGAAATTCATTTTTTTTTCAAAGCTGAAATTGCGAGCGATCGCGCGACATATCTCGGGCGATCGCGCCGAATGTATTCCGAAATTACCAATTCCGAAATCCCTTTTTTCTTATTTAATTCCTCTCTTCTCTTCTCTTTTCTTCTTTCTTTCTTTCTTTCTTTTTATATATATTATATATATATATATATATATATATATATATATATATATATATATATATATATATATATATGAAAGAAGATAAGAGAAGAATTAAATAAGAAAAAAAGGGATTCCGGAATTGGTAATTCCGGAATACATTCGGCGCGATCGCCCCAACTATATCACGTGATCGCTCGCTTTTTACAATTTTTTTTTTTTAAATTCAGTTTTGAAAAAAAAAATTGGAATTCGGAATTGGTAATTCCGGATTACATTATTCCGGAATTACCAATTCCGGAATTCAAGTGGAAAGTGCTAGCTTGCTAAATATTTTTTCATCAATGTTAATTTGGTATTTAAATTTTTAAAAATCAATATTTTGGAAAAAAAATCGCTTTACTACATTGAATAACAAATAATATCATACTCCTCTGGAGGGTCGAAAATACTTGCAATTTTTGTATAGATTTTTTTGTCTCAAAATATTTATAGTTTTGAAGTTTTTTATAAAACTTTGACACATTTTGTCGAAACTATCCTTAATTATGATTAGTTAGTTGTTATTGTAAAAATATTTATTTGCCAAGATAATTAAAAATTCAAACGCTAATTTAGTCAATTTGATATGTATTGCTTGTATTTCTTAATATGCTTGAAAAATTCTAGACTTATACAAGTATTTTGTGACGGAGGGAGTATCATATTTTAATCTTATTTTTAAAAGAATTCAAGCTAGTTTTGATGAACATAAATGAAAAGTCAAACATGCTACACTATACAAGTCAAACATGAGGCACAGAACATCAGTAACCATTGTGCTCCTTCTTGGAAAAAAGTGGCAACAAATACTCAAAACACTTCACCACAAAAGCAGTCAGTCAATATAGACTGCATCCATAATACTCTATATAACCACCCAACTTCCAATTCCATGATCATTCAGACTCCAAACCAAAATACATTAACTCATTAGATTCAATCCAAACTGATCAACTCATTTAATCAGCTTGAGCTTTGAGTATCAACAATGGGTGCCGGTGGCCGGATGTCCGTTTCCAACTCCGATTCCGATGTCGTCAAACGTGCTCCGTCCACAAAACCACCCTTTACTCTAGGTGAACTAAAGAAAGCCATCCCACCCCACTGTTTCAATCGTTCCCTCGTTCGTTCTTTCTCCTACCTTCTTTCCGACCTCTTCCTCTCCTTCCTCTTCTACTACGCCGCCTATTTCTACATCCCCCGCCTCCCTCAGTCTCTAACCTATATTGCTTGGCCCATTTATTGGGTTCTCCAAGGCTGTGTCCAAATGGGCTTGTGGGTCATAGGCCATGAGTGCGGTCACCATGCTTTCAGTGACTATCCATTACTGAACGATACAGTTGGTTATTTGTTGCATACATCTATGCTTGCCCCTTACTTTTCTTGGAAATATAGCCACCGCCGTCATCATTCTAACACCGGCTCCCTTGAAAATGATGAATCTTTTGTCCCGAAAATTAAGTCCCAACTCACACCTACCGCTAGATTTCTCAACACCCCACCTGGCCGGCTCATGAGACTTACTATTCTGTGCACAGTTGGATGGATTTTGTATGTGTGCTTTAATGTTTCGGGCAAGAAGTTTGAGAAGTTTGCCAACCATTTTGACCCACAAAGTCCAATCTTCTCTGACCGTGAGCGCTCTCAGATTGTTCTGACTGATATTGGTCTCCTTGTCGCATGTTATGCACTTTACAACGTTGGAGTCGCAAAAGGATTTGTTTGGCTATTTTGCATCTATGGTGTTCCTCTAGTTATCGTGTACGGGTTTCTTGTAGTGATCACATGGTTGCACCACACTCATCGTTCACTTCCACATTACGACTCAACGGAATGGGATTGGATTAGGGGAGCATTAGCGACAGTTGATAGAGATTACGGAGTTTTGAACACAGTTCTTCATCACATTACAGATACTCATGTGACACACCATTTGTTCTTCACAATACCACATTATCATGCAATGGAGGCGACGAATGCGTTAAAGCCGATTTTGGGAGATTATTATCAGTATGATAACACTCCTGTGGTGAAAGCTATGTGGAGAGAAGCTACTGAATGTTTCTTTGTTGAGAAAGATGAAAATGAGAAGGACAAAGGTGTCTATTGGTTCAACAACAAGATGTAAAAGCAGAAGAATTCAGCAGTACCAGCCATGGGAAAGACTTTTGAAAGGCCCTTGCTTGGTATGTAGATGATCAGACAGCTATGGTATTGGCTTAGCTGTCAGATGATAATTTGATTTGTGCAGCGGAATAAAAGTGATTTGAAATAATGGTAGGACAACAAACACAAAGAGATAATGCAAGTGTGTGAATGTGATTGCAAAAATGTAATAACACAGAGAATTTAAAGTGGTTCAGAGTTCACTCCTCCTACATCCACCCTCACTGTCAAACTTGACAAGTGAGATCAATTTTATTATAATCTTTAATCAACAAAAATTACAAATGATTGATTTAGGCAAGTTCCTTGAACTTCCTCTTCCTAATTAGTACAGTCAACTAGGGATACACTTAAAGTACAGTCTTAAGTGCTTTTACAACTTGAAGTACAGTCTCAAGATTTTACAAAATAACTAATACACTCAAAGTACAGTCTTGAGTGATTACAAACTTATTCTACACCTAAAGTACAGTCTTAGGTGGTTGGGGTTTGTGAATTAACACACTGGGGTTGTTTTTGTTGGTGAAGAGGTTTAGGGGTGAAGGTTTTGGTTTGGAACGGGGTTTTAAAGGTAAGGATTGGTGTGTGTGTGTGTGGATTACGGGGAGGTGTGTGTGGGTGTTTGGAAAGGGTTTTTGGCTGGGAAAATGAGTATTTTTCGGTGGTTTTGTTAGAGGAAGAGATCCTCTATTTATACCCTTCAATGTAGCCGTTGGAATATGGTTGCGGCTACATTAATGAGCTTTGACTGGTCTTTGTCCCACTTGTCCACATGCGGAGTCTTCGTGAGCCGTCTTGGTGTGAGCTTGGGCGAGAGCTCTAGAAGGTCTTCAGTGGTCTTCATTGGTCTTCATTGATGGACTTGATAGTGAAGATGCAGGATCTAACTTGGTTGAGTTTGTGATAACAAGGTGTGAGACAGGAGATGGTCGTCGAGGGCGAAGTCATGGGCTGTCGGATCATGGCAATGCTTAGCTATCGAGAGAGGATCTCTAATAAGGGCCGAGATGCACTAGATGATCTTGATGACTTAGAGAGTGACTATGATTCATGTTTTTGATTGATTGTAAACATTGTATAAGGAAGAATCAGCTGTTGTCGGACTCATGTTGTCAAAGTGAAGAATTATGACGAGATAACATCTTTTGATATAAACCCTGTTCTATATATATATTCCTTTATCAAAACCAACTAACTAAGACATTGATCAAAGTTAGGTCCTAACAATTTCCCCCTTTTTGGTAAAGGAAGATTTATTTAGAACAAGTTTTCACTGTTTTGATAAGAGAAATAATAAAAGAAGTAATCCAAGGAATCATATCGGCGAGAGGTAATCAAAGCGAGATTGAATACATGGAATTAATCTCGGGATGAGAAGAGTTCACAAAATATGTCATACAACCGAGGCAAACAAAACATATTGTTTTTAACCAAAAATGTTCCATAACAAATACAATCATTCATCGACCAATTGATCATAGAATTCATCTCTTTCTTGTCCTGGCCGATAGAATCGATTTCTTTCATCCTCTAGCTCTCTTCTCATTTCGGGCTCAACTCCTCTCGTAGAAGAACTCATTGTTCCATTCCCAGGACATCCTTTCATCATACTTGAAGAATTTGTCTTCCTTTGACTTCGCTGAGATCTTCTAAGGGGTATTTGATCATTTCGATTCTCATTGTGCCCCACAAATGTTTCTTCTTGTTCCTGGTTTTCTTGCTCTGCGTGGGCACACTTGATTGATTTGGTTGTGATGAACCGATACTTGAGCAACAGTGAAGGACCGGAGTGAATTGCGAGGAGGATTGGAAGCTGTAGGGGATGGAAATATTGTTGGAGAGTCTTGATCGTGGCTTGAGGGAGCATCATTATCACTATCATTATTATAGGCGTCAGTGCGAGGAAAGATCAATAACGGTTACGGCTCTGCTTTGGCGGCCACAATGGAAGATACGAATTCTTTGATCTCGGGAATAGAGACCAAGTTTTTGAAATGAGAGTTTTCATTGGGTGAGGTGAAGTTAATAGGATCTATAGTGATGAAGGGTGAGAGGTATGGCTCAATTCTGGATTAAGAGTTGGGGAAAAGATGTTGGCAGTTTTGCTTAATAAAAGCATAATGGCACACTTTTGTTCAAACAGTGAAAGGAAAAGTGTTTTTGCAAGGTCAATGCACGGGGTGAAGACTAAACCCTTTGGCATATACAAGCAAGAATTGAGTGATGGAGAGATGAGTTGGTGAAAAGAATTTCCCAATCAAGAAGAGTATTGGGAGTGATGAACTTTGGGAAGGATGGGATTTGATGAACAAAGTTGGAGGTGGATGAGGTTCTTGGCAGTTGCCATTTTTCATATGCAAAGAACACTAACCCCGCAAGGTTTCTTGCTACAACAATCAAGCCATTCCTTGACAGGTTCCCGAATCTTGGATAGGTGAAGGGATTTGCTATTTGCAGGATGTGAGTTACATGGGGTAACCTTGTCCTTCTTTGCTTTGATGGAAGACATAGAGAAATCAATTCCACGGCTAAGCATCCAAGGTTCCCTTTTGGGAAGGAAGGATTGATTTGGATTTGGAGGAATAGAATGACTTGGGGAACTGTGAGGGTGTTAGGAATGGGATCAGCATCGAGATATGTCTTGACCTTGTCCGGCCAGTATTGGACTTTGTGGAGAGGCTTGAAAGGGTTCATTTTCGGGATTTGGAGAAGGTGGCTTGGAAGGTGCGGAGGATTGGGTTGAAATAGTTGGGATTGGCTCGGAGGTTTGGCCAAGACTTTGATTAAGAGACACGGAAGTGAATTGAGATTTAAGGAGATTCAAGGTCGCCCTTACTTCACTTTTTGCCAACCTTTTCTCAAGGATAGCTATCATAGCTTCCTCATTTTCTGAGTTCCATCAAGCTCAAGACCTTTGCAAGCATTCACAATTGAGTCTCCTTTTGATACAGAATGGGATTAATCTCAACTCCAACCTTCTTGAGATTTTGAATGACCTTAGAAGTATTATCAAGATTCCCCCTTTCGGTTTCAACGGTTGGGCGGGATCATTCACGGGTTCGAGTCTCGGGAATGGAAGGGAAGGGATGGCTATCTACATTCATAGCTGTCCCCTTGGGGTTTCTAGATGACTCACCTGGTCCACTTCTTTTCTGCATTTACCTAAGCACGAGTTCATCTAGGGCCACTACTGATTCTTCCTCACTTAGAAAGTCCTTAAGATACAAAAGAACGGCCTTTTCGGTATCGGGGTTCCCATCCAACTCAATAGCCTCAATTGCTCTCGGGATTTTAGCTAGCTGTTGAGGTTGGGTAGAGGGGATATTCTCATCGGTGTTCCCCCTTGAAGGTTGCTTATCTAAGGGTTCTTTGAGATTGAGGATAGCTTCAATGGGCGATTGATGTCTTTGGTGGGTGTGGATTTTGGGGAAATGGAAAGGGGTAGATATTTTTGGTTTTCTTTGATTTGGGGGCTTTCTTTTCAAGTTTTCTTTTCTTTGGTAATGATTTAGAAGGAATGGTTAAGGAAAGATTGTACCTTTGATGCGGTAGGTTTGTCATTGGAGGGATAGGCTGTCGATGTTGCTTTCCTTTGTGAAGGGTTTTGGATAGGGCAAGAGTTTGCTGAAGCTCTTGAGGATCTATGTTAGCATCACCGGACATCATCTTGATTCATAGTGTCAACCTCATGGCCATCAACATCACCTCTTTCTTCGGCATTCATAGCATGGTACATCGAGAGATGGTTCCTTGGCTGTCGGCTATCGGCTCATCCTTGCTTTTGCTCTTTTTGCTAGGAGATACCACGGTCCTTTTCGGCACTCCGAGTTTTCTTGACATTTGTCTTCACTCCTCTTTTCATTCTTCTACTAGTAGCCAAAGCTATCAGTTCTTTCCAATGATCAACCTTCATTCTTGTTTCTTCAAGCATTTTCTCTTGGGCTTCTTTGGAAACTTTCAAGGCTCATATCTCCGGCCTTCATAACAATTCCCTTCTTTTGTTTCAATGAAAAGGTTCTTTCATTGAAACATCTTGTTTGACAGACTTTCTTGTTTTCGGCCATTTCTTGGATAGAGCGAGGTTTAAGCTTTGGAATTAGAACTTCAAGGATTCCACTCATGAATGCGAAGTTGTTCATCCTTCCACCTTGCTTCTTGAATTTGAGAGTAGAGGATGAGACGGCAAGTTGGAAATTATGGAGAAGGACAATGCACCAATTTGTATCCTTGGTCATTAGGCGAGCATCTGTTTCCACTCATTTGATCCCATTTGATCAAATGAGGACTGTTTGCCATCAATGGCTTTGTTGACCACATCCGTCAAATGTTGACTTGAAGATATCATCTTTGTTCTTCACCATAGCTTTGTCTTGAACAGCTTTGAAGTCGATTACTTTAAGACCAAGAAATTTTTCATATACGAGTCTTTAATCTTTCGATCCTCTATCCCATATATTTTTCACGACATCTTCTTTATTTGGGATTCCATAGACATCACTAACCATATCTTGAGTGATAGTTATCTCTACATTTTCTATGGTGGCGGTTATTGAATTATCTTCATTGTTTCTTCTTCCTACCAAATAAATTTATCTGCGAGTTCTTCATAAATTGGGGGTTTAGCTCCCATAAAATCAAGTAATTCATTTACCTCAGCCGGTTCTTTGATGAGGATTCCAACTTGAGTCATAGAAGTTGGGTTTGATGAAGTAGCCATGAGCATCACAGGTACATTGCTTTTGGAGTCCTGCCATTGATGCTTTGAAAAAGAATTAGGGTTGGAGAAATACGATGGTAGATTGGAGAGGGAAAGAGAAAAATTTAAAGCGAGGGTTAAGGAAAAAGGAATTTTGGTGATTGCGAAAGAGAGAGAGAGACAAATGATGAGTGAGTACGTGGGCTTTAATGAGCATTGGGGTTACAAAGTTAAGTAGCTGTTCATATGAACAGTGGTTTTTACCCTTCCCCATGTTGAGACATTTATTCCCACAAAACACAAGAAGAACATTTCCTTTTTCAAGGAGATTTGCAGTGGAAGAGGCGGCAAAGGAAGTGACAATTGTGAGCAATTAACACGATCAAATCACTTAAAGTATGCTTTAACCTAGCTGTTGAAAGAAATCTCTGACAGTTAAGCTAGTTTGAATGATGATTCTTTATGCGAGATAGCTAGGTGAAAATTTGCCTATAAAACAATGAAAACTTCAGAGGAAAATTATTCAGATTGATTTACAAACAAAAATGGGAAGATTTTCTTCAAAGTTTAATCCAAAGGTTATGGCTCAAACAGCTAAACAGTTGGTCTTTGGGAAAAATGGTGAGGATGATTTGATTAGTGATGAGATGGAGATAGATAGAGAGACTTTCAACATTGTTGAAAGTTCAGAGAGGGTGAATGATAAGGGTAAGAAAAAGAGAGTGAGGGTTGATGAAGACATAGAAATGAAGGAGGTAGCTGTCAGGGAAAAGATTGACAGCAAGGAGGGAGAAGGAATAAGACTGTTTGGGAAGACAATCAAAGTTGATCAAGGAGAGTCAAGTAAGGGAAGGAGTAAGGTAGAAAGGGTATTCACACTGGGGGAGTTGGTAAAGCAGGACAGAGCTCAGATAGCTAAGGAGATAAGCTTAGCTGTCAGAAAGAAGGTTGAGCAGGATAAGCTTTATACACCTGTGAGCAGGGATTCTCTTTCTCCAGGAGTTGGTTTGTTGGAAGGTAGAGGAGATAACTTTGCAGGAGTGCATATATCTCCTTCTTCAACCATCTCATACCTGTTCAACCAGGTTGTAGGTTGCTTCGATCTGCAAGAGCACCTACTGTGGAGAGGGTGGAGTCAAATGTTGGTCAACCATTTGCAATCACAGGGAATGGTTCTTTTTCAGGAGAATTTAGCTTTGTTACTCCAATGGAGGGATTGCTTCAGCCATATGATCCAGTTGAAGAGTGGTGGCCTAGAAGAGCAAGTCCTTCTCTCCAATATTCAGTCACTTCCATTGATCCTTTCTTGGAGAGGCATCCAGTGTGGTTGCAGAGGTACCAACAAACCTTGCAATCAACTCAGGAAGCTAGAAATGAAGGAATGAGTCTTTGGTGGAGAGTGCAGGAGACTGTGACATTTCCAAGGAATGTCGACGGCGAGAGGAGAAGGATTGAAGAGAAAAGAGTGGATACGAGATTTGTTTGGTTTGGAAGAAGTTTTTGTTGGGTAAGTTGAGATGAGAGAGAAGAATTTGATGGGTTGTTTGTATGTTTTTGTTGTAAGTTTTTGTTGTTTTTGGTTTTCAAGGCTTTTGGAATGATAGCTGTCAGTGGATGGCTTGTTAGGAATGTGTATGATGTAATAGCTATCAGGCAACATTTTGATAGCATTACTCTGTTTGTAATCCTCTTTTATTTAATAAGAACACCCCTTTTATTTTGGCATATTAATCATCCCAAGCATGGCTCTTAATAGTTCAAATCTTTTTTCATCCATGGCTTTTGTGAGAATATCAGAGACATTGTTCTCAGTGCAAACTTTTGCAAGGTTGATATTCCCTTTTTCAACATGATCTACGATGAAATGATGCTGACTTCAATGTGCTTGGTTTTGAATGTTGGACGAGGATTTTACGTCATAGCAATGGTACTTGAGTTGTCACAGAAGATGGGAATGTTTGATAATTCAATTTCAAAGTCTTGAAGTTGACTTTTAAGGTAGAGAATTTGTGAACAACACAAGCCTGCGGCAATGTACTCGGCCTCGGCGGTTGAGGTTGCAAGCGAGGTTTGCTTTTTGCTTGACCATGAGATAATCCTTGATCCAACAAGCTGACATCCACCACTAGTGGATTTTCTGTCTAGATTGCACCTGCATAGTCGGAGTCGGTGAATCCAACTAGGGAGAATGGGGATTCGGTGGGATACCATAGGCCAAAATCGGGGTTCCTTTGATATATCTCAAAATTCTCTTGACGGCTAGAGAGATGAGATTCTTTGGGATTGGCTTGAAACCTAGCACATAGACATACACTAAACATTATGTACGGTCTTGAAGGCATCGAGATATAGGAGAGATCCTATGTAGCTTCAGTAAAGTGTTGGATTTACACTTTGACCATCTTGATCGGCATGAAGCTTGGTTGTGGTTGACAAGGGAGTTTTAGCGGGGATGCGGTTTGCATGTCAAACTTTTTGATCATTTCCCTTGAGTATTTGGCTTGGTTGATGAAGATTCCTTCCTTCATTTGCTTGACTTGAAGGCCTAGGAAGAATGTGAGCTCACCAATCATGCTCATCTCAAACCGATCCTTCATGATATCTCCAAATTCGGTGCACAAGTTCTCATTTGATGAGCCAAAGATTATGTCATCAACATAGACTTGGATGAGCAGCGATCATCTCCATATTTTTTGATAAACAAGGTGTTATCAATATGTCCTTTGGTGAATCCTTTTCCAAGAAGATATCTAGATAGGGTGTCATACCAAGCTCTAGGTGCTTGTTTAAGCCCATACAATGCTTTGTTCAGTTTGAATACATGATCAGGGAATTTTGGATGCTCAAAACCAGGGGGTTGAGATACAAACACTTTTTCATTTAGAACTCCATTTAGAAATGCACTCTTGACATCCATCTGAAAAACTTTCATCTTCTTGAATGAAGCATAGGCAAGAAATAGCCTTATAGCTTCAAGTCTTGCAACAGGTGCAAAGGTCTCATCATAGTCAATGCCTTCTTCTTGTCTATAACCTTGAGCAACTAGTCTGGCCTTGTTTCTAATTACAATACCTTCTTCATTCATATTGTTTCTAAAAACCCATCTTGTTCCAATCACAGTTTGATTTCTTGGTTTAGGAACAAGTTGCCATACTTTGTTTCTTTCAAACTGCTCCAGTTCTTCTTCCATGGCTTCAATCCAGTCAGCATCTTGGAGTGCTTCATTTATCTTCTTTGGTTCCACTTGGGATATGAATGCACTCATGAGAAAGGGATGTTGTGCAGGCTGGGGTTTTATCAATTTGAAGGCTGATGTAAAGATCTTTATTGGGTGGAATGATATGGGTAATTGTGGTTTCATCATTGGTTTTGAGAGGAGAAGGAGGATTATTTGATGAAGATGGAAGGAGGTTAGAAGATGGATTAGATGAGTAATTGGGATGGCTGTCAGCTAAGGGTTGGTTTGTCGCCTAAGGGTTGTTTGTCGGCTAAGTGAGGATTTTGAGGAAGATCAGTCAAGGGATGACTATTTATTTGAATATTTTCTTCCTCATCCATTGAATTGAAGGTGGGAGAGATTTCTGTTGACTTTGTTGGCTTGATTGGTTGTTGATGAGAGTGGGATGGTTCATGGCTGTCTGGCATAGGATGGCTGTCAGATGAATTTCTTGGAACCATGTATGGAAGGTTTGATGAATCTTGTTCATGAGGCTGAGAATAGTTGAATCAAGAATGGGGATGATTCGGGAGATTATCTAGATTTCCCAATCCTTCATCAAAATCACATAATTCAGTTATACTTTGATCATTGTTTTCATCAAAGTCAACATGAATAGATTCTTCCACAACAAGTCTTCTTTTGTTGTACACTCTATAAGCTTTGCTTGTGTTAGAGTATCCAAGAAAAAATCCTTCATCACTTTTGGAGTCAAATTTGTCCAAATTGTTCTTGCCATTGTTGTGGATGAAGCATCTACTTCCAAAAGTGAAAGTAGGAAATGGTAGGGACTTTGTTGTTCCATAATTCATATGGAGTCTTCTTGTGAAATTTGTTGATCGGGATTTTGTTTTGAACATACACGGCGGTGGTAACGGCTTCACCCCAAAAATATTTTGGGAGATTATGTTCGACAAAGATTGTTCTTCTTTGCCTCACAGCATTGTTCTGTTTTCCTTTCTGCAACACCATTTTGCTGTGGAGTTCTTGGGGCTGAAAAATTGTGATCTATGCCTTTTGAATCACAATATTCTTCCACTCCGGTGTTCTCAAATTCCTTTCCATGGTCGATCTGATCTTGATGATGGATGTCCCTTTTTGATTTTGAATTTTGTTGAATAGCTTTATCGAGACGGCTAAGGGTGTCACTTTTGGATTCAAGAAGAATGATCCAAGTGAATCTTGTGAAATCATCAACAACAACTAGGGAGTATCTTTTTCCTCCTAAAGATCTAGTTCTTATGGGTCCAAAAAGATCCATATGAAGCGATTCAATAGGTCTTGAGGTGTCCAACTTGGTCTTGGGTTTGAATGAGGATTTCTTTTGCTTCCCACATTGGCATGCTTTGCAGCTTTATCCTTTTTGAATGGGATCTTTGGTAGACCTCGACAAGATTGGAATTTGCAAGCTTGGAAATGGTTTTGTGATTGAGGTGAGCCAATCTCTTGTGCCATAGCCATGACATATCGAGATTGATTGAAAGACGAAGGCGGTGGCTTGATTGAAGTTTCCACAATCTCTAAGCTCAAGCAATAGAGATTTCCTTTTCTTGATCCAGCTTAGGATGACTTTATTGTTTTTATCTTTAACAGTGCATTTGTCTTTAGTACAAACAACATGATATCCCTTGTCACGCATTTGACTAATGTTTGATCAAATTGTGTTTGAGACCTTCTACATAGGATACATTTGTAAAAATGATATCTTTTGTAACAAGATTTCCCGATCCTTTGACCTTAGCTTGGGAATTGTCACCAAAGGTTACATTTGGACCATTTTTAGGGGAATATTGTTGCAGCCAATCTTTATTGAAGGTCATATGTCTACTACAACCACTATCTAAGTACCAGAGACCTTTCCCCGGATACCCGCAAAACAAAAAATAAGATTTATGGTACCCTTTTTATTCTTTTGGGTCCAAAGGATTAGTTTTTCTTTGGAGCCCTAGCATTGTTCATTGATCCCTTATTGAAGAAGCTGGTTTAGGGTATGGTAATATGACATGATTTGCATCATGTAAGGTGTAAGAAAAGTGGATTGGGAAGGATTGAAGTAGTGGTTTGGGTTCTTTGTATTGGGGTTGAAACCTGAAAATTATTTGAATGGGATGACCTTGGAGAGTCATTTTGATGAGCATGGCTTCTTTCATTTGAATACTGCCATTGAGGTTTTTGTTTTTTGGTGTATTTATGCTTGTTGTAGAATCTTTGTTGCCTTGGGGTTCTTTGTTGTTTGGAGGAACTTGGGCATGTCATGCCTTGGGCCGTCTGTCAACCCTTGGCTGTCGTCGGGGCTTGGCCCGACTAGCTCCTTTTTGCAGCTTGACTTCTTCCTTTATATTGGCCCCTTTTTGAACCCAAATAAACTTGCTTCCTTGAACTTTATTTGGTCCTTCCTTTGATTGACTAGGGCCACCCAAGATTTCCTTTTCTTTTCCTTTGGTTTGAATGGGATAGGTTTGAGTTTGATAGGCCGCCGAGCTCAGGTTTTCTAGAACCATTTTTTCAATGGCCCTTTCACCAGTGGGTGGAGTGTACACTTTTTGTGTAGGATCATCAGCTCCAATCCCTGTTTTGTCACTTGGACGTCTTTGGGTGTAGGTGAAAAGAGATAATGCTTTGCTTGACATGTTCCATGAATCTATTTTCTTTTTAAGAGCATCATTTTCTTTTTCAAGATTACTGAGTTTTTGACAATTTTCATGATTATTAGATGTCTCAGCTGTCAGATCCATGTTTTGTTTTTCAAGCATGATGCATTGATCTCTTAGCCCTTGGCATGCTTTTTCAAGCTCAGAAATGGTTTTTGTGAGGTTGTCAATGGTTGAGGATTGGGAAAGGTTCTCATTGACCAATGAAGCAAAGCTAGTTTTTTGTTTTTTGGTTTGAATTAAAAGAGTGCAAACTAATTGTTTAAAACCATCAATATTTAAAGAGTTAAAATCATGTACCTCTTTTAGTTCATCGGCCAGCAAGTGCTTCCATCTCTTCCTCATTGTCAGATTCTTCATCATCTTCAGCCATAAGGCATATCATGGCTTCTTCTCCTTCAATTTCAGAGTCATCACTTGACATATACTCTTCATCACTGAATTTTGATGAGTCAGCAATCATGACTTGCTCTTTGTTTTTGTCATGTTTATTTTTGGAGCAATTGTAGCAGTTGCACTTAGAGCTGTGAATGATCTCTTTTGAGTAGGTCATCTTCTTAGGCTGTCGATTGTCCCTAGGTTTCCTTGGTTCAGGGCAATCGAGATGAGTAATGTCCTTGCTTTCCACAATTGAAGCAATCAATTGTCTTCTTGTAGCTGTCTTGTTGGGCATTAGAGGTGGAGGGATTGAATTTCTTGTCAAAAGACTTCTTTTGAAATTTCATGGCATTTCTGACCATGGAAATGAGGCTTGGAATGTCTTCTTGGGAGATCTGTTTCTTGGCAGATTTGGAGGCGATGTTTATCTTTTGAAGAGCATTGTTGACAATGGTCTCAATGTCATGGTGAGTGATTGGCTTGTTGACAGTTCTTGTGCGGTTAAAGCTAAGGTTTGTGAAATGGAGGGACTGATGGAATTTTTATCATACCTTCCAGTTCATAGGCTTCAAGCTTTCCAAAATATTGCTCAACTGTCATGGTGCTCCATTCAGATCCTTCTCTAATGGGTAATGCTACCTTCTCATATTCTTGAGGGAGATTTGAGTAAATCTTGAGGCAGAGATCTTGTTGTTCAAATGTTTTTCCATGATCAGTAATTGATCTAACAAGGTTCTCAAACCTTGGGCAAAGACTTACCTTTTCTCCAGGGTAGAACTTAAAATTGTCTAATTGCCTAAGCAAGTTGTACAAGTTTTGTGTCCTAACACTGGAGTGTTTAGTGAACTTGGTTTGAATAAGAGCCCATGCAGTTCTGGCATTTGGTTCCTTAGCAATTTCTTGGGCTAGAGATTCATTTACACTCTTTTGAAGAATGTTCTTGACTTTCAAGTTTGCACTTACCAATTGCTTTTCAGCTTCAGACCAAGTTTCTGGGGATTTGATCTTACTTGGTCCTCCATCAGTACAGATTTGAGTTGGGTATGACACTTCATTTTCTAGAACATACCAGTTCCAAATGCTGTTTGCATCAAGATAAGTTTTTATCTTTGATGCATAGATCTCAAAGGATCCACAGTCATCAATGTGTGGGATGTCTTTCTCATTATTTCTTCTTGGTTGAGGCATGGTGGGTTTGAAGAGGATCCTTCACAAGTTGTTAGACTTTTTGAATGTGAAGACAAGCTCTGATACCAATTGAAAGGCCCTTGCTTGGTATGTAGATGATCAGACAGCTATGGTATTGGTTTAGCTGTCAGATGATAATTTGATATGTGCAGCGGAATAAAAGTGATTTGAAATAATGGTAGGACAACAAACACAAAGAGATAATGCAAGTGTGTGAATGTGATTGCAAAAATGTAATAACACAGAGAATTTAAAGTTGTTCAGAGTTCACTCCTCCTACATCCACCCTCACTGTCAAACTTGACAAGTGAGATCAATTTTATTATAATCTTTAATCAACAAAAATTACAAATGATTGATTTAGGCAAGTTCCTTGAACTTCCTCTTCCTAATTAGTACAGTCAACTAGGGATACACTTAAAGTACAGTCTTAAGTGCTTTTACAACTTGAAGTACAGTCTCAAGATTTTACAAAATAACTAATACACTCAAAGTACAGTCTTGAGTGATTACAAACTTATTCTACACCTAAAGTACGAGTCTTAGGTGGTTGGGGTTTGTGAATTAACACCTTTGGGGTTGTTTTTGTTGGTGAAGAGGTTTAGGGGTGAAGGTTTTGGTTTGGAACGGGGTTTTAAAGGTAAGGATTGGTGTGTGTGTGTGTGGATTACGGGAGGTGTGTGTGGGTGTTTGGAAAGGGTTTTTGGGGAAAATGAGTATTTTTCAGTGGTTTTGTTAGAGGAAGAGATCCTCTATTTATACCCTTCAATGTAGCCGTTGGAATATGACTGTTGCGGCTACATTAATGAGCTTTGACTGGTCTTTGTCCCACTTGTCCACATGCAGGTCTTCATGAGGTGTCTTGAGCTGTGAGCTTGAACTGAGAGCTTCTAGAAGGTCTTCAGTGGTCTTCATTGGTCTTCATTGATGGACTTGATAGCTGTGAAGATGCAGGATCTAACTTGGTTGAGTTTGTGATAACAAGGTGTGAGACGAGGAGATGGTGTCGAGGACCAAGTCATAGCTGTCAGATCATGGCAATGCTTAGCTATCAGAGAGGATCTCTAATAAGGACTGAGATGCACTAGATGATCTTGATGACTTAGAGAGTGACTATGATTCATGTTTTTGATTGATTGTAAACATTGTATAAGGAAGAATCATAGCTGTCAGACTCATAGTTGTCAAAGTGAAGAATTATGACAGATAACATCTTTTGATATAAACCCTGTTCTATATATATATTCCTTTATCAAAACCAACTAACTAAGACATTGATCAAAGTTAGGTCCTAACAACTTTGGTTAATGCACATGTTGTGTTTCTTTATTATGTAATGAATATTCAAGTTTTGTAAAATAATATTGAATTTACTTTCATCCTTTAGCCTTTTTTTGTTAGCACTTTTACGTAATAAGTCAGCTGGTAATTTTCATGTTTAACCATATACACATCAACTGTAATAACCCGAATTTTGTTAATTATTTTATTAATTAATTTGACATTTTTAATTAATAATTGTTTCCTTTAATTAAATTGTTTTCCTTTAAATTAATTACTTGTGCTACCTTTTATTAAGAGGATTGTAATTGGGCTTGGGACATTATTAGGTTAGATTACCTAATTGACTTGGTTTACCTTTTGGGCCTAGGATTTGGAAAACCTAATTATAAATACTTGTTCTAAACCTAGGAGTCCTCTATATTTTCATAAACCTAGAAAGAAATAGAGAGGTGCCGTGAGATAGAGAGAGAGAGAGAGAGAGAGAGAGAGAGAGAGAGAGAGAGAGAGAGAGAGAGAGAGAGAGAGAGAGAGAGAGAGAGAGAGAGGCGGAAATTGAGAAAGAAAAGCGAGTGAAGCTTGGAGAAGAGAGGAAAAAGAAGGAGCTTAATTGTTTTGGGTGTTCTAAGATCAAACCAAGGTAATGATTCAATTCCATATTGTTAATTTTCTTAAACCTAGAAAACCTTAAAACATCTTTGGATTGAATTAGGGTTGTAATATCATTATGTTGATTATTTGGGATTGAATCTATAGTAATAATGTTGGGTAATAACATTGAATGAGAACCTAACATTGATGAATAATGATTAGGGTTTGGAGCATGTTAAATTAATGGTGTTGACCTATGTATTGCATGCTAGAGTTTTGAGATGAAATTAGGGTTTCGTGTATGTGGTGTGTGTGTGTGTGTGTGCCGTGTGTGTGTGGCGGCGGTGGTATGTGTGCGCTAGGGTTTGGAGTGTGTGTGCATGTGTGTTGTAGGCATGCTTGTGTGTGTCCGCCATGTGTGTGTGTGTGTATTACGGTTTAGTGTGTGTTTGTGTGTGTTGAGAATGGTGTAATTAGTATGTGTAAAGTGAAATATATAGAGAGAGAATTTATAGGAATTGATTATGGAAAACCACAGGGGTAGTTTGGTAAACCTATGGGGCTAGTTAACCTTAGAAGGAGTTAAAGAAGATTAACTCATAGGTTAATAAGATGGATTAAAAAGTTTTGGTACTTAGTAAATAAAGATTACTTGTACCTAAGAATGATTTTGCATAATTGTAGATTCGTGCGAGGACTAGTATCGCAAGAAGTGCAAGCAATCGAGGTAAGGGATTACGTTCTATAGTGTTGAATGTTTTCATATTCTTTGTGATAGGATTCCTTGATTTCATAAATTATATGCTACCAAGTGGTCGATAGTTATTTGTATTCAAATTGATTGAACGTCTTTTGATGATCTTACCATTGATATGTTTTGTTCAATAAGTATCCATGTTGTTTGGATTTAATTATGTATTCTTGTACCTTGAACACCACATGTATATTTGCTATATCTGACTAAAAAAGATATAGTTAACTTTGTCCGACTAAAAAGGACTTAAATGAATTAGTCTTGTCTGAGATTAAAAGACTTTGACATTTATATACTACTTGATGAAGCAGTTTGATTATCATGATATATCAGAATAAGGGAGCACCCTAAATAAAAGGCGTAGATTCTCTTATACAAAATGAGGGGGCGCCCCAGACAAAAGGCGTAGATCTTCTCATTCAACGATCACCGAAAAAGTGTATCGGAGTCACCATAGATTAAAGGTGCACCATTACTTGGAATTGACGGACTACGTGTATACAGTCTTCATCGTGATTATTCTTGTGAGAGTGCCACTATTTGCTATTTGAAAAGAATTCTTCATTGTTGTTCTCATATCTGAAACATATATTGTATAAGCTATTCTTTCATTGAGTATTCGTTTGAACTCCATTTGTTTCGGTCATCTCTTCCTAGAACCCGAAGAGACCCCGTATGAACTTACTGAGCTTTATTCGCTCACCCCTTCTTATTCTTTCCCCTCTCAGGTAATAAGTGAATAGAGTGGAATGGTCGCATTTATGGAGTTATAGTTATTTTGAAGACAATAAGTATTATTTAGAGCTAGTGGGTTGTACTAGCCGTTGGTTATTTAATGGCATTTATTTATGTAATACTTTAGGGTTACCATTGGGGCATTTTATGGATATTATCTATGTTTCGGGATTTATTATTATTATTTTGTATTATGAAAATTTGGGATCGTTACAGTTGGTATCAGAGCTTTGACTTTAGGTCACATGAGAGATCTTAGATTGTTAAGGCTATTAGAAGAAAGTAGTACTTAACTATATTTGAGCCTACCTAGAAAGTATTTTGGGATGGAGAATTTTAGGATACAATTTCTCTAGGAGTATAACTATGAATCCTTGTGAAACTAGGGAATTATCTTTGGGATATGCAACTATTACTTATGAATTACTATTCTGTATTTTGAGGTTTCTGAAGTACTGATGAGTACGTAGTTCTTTTATTGCAGGGAATGGAAGATTTGAGAGAAAATTGAAGAAGACCTTGGAGACTAAACCAATCAAAGGAAGAAGGCAAATTCATAGTTATTCACAGGAGCTTCGGAAGTATAAAGAGGATGCCAGAAGAGCGCAAAAGCTAATGATTAAGGCTACGGTGAAGGAATCACACATGAGTGTAAGATAGGAATAGGCTGAGTACGATTTATTAAAGACGCAAGAAGAATTAGACAAGACAGAAGAGTGGGCTGCAAAGTTTAGGAAAAAGGCATACAAATATTACGATGAGTTACAGGATCTTAAGGTTGTTAGTACTAGGGAAGAGAACCAAGTAGAATCAGAAGTCCCTACCGTTCAGGATATTAAGGAAGTATCCGTTCAGAATCTTGTTGAAGACTTAAAAGGGACCGAAGAGTCTCCAATCATGATTGAAAATGATGAGGAAAGAAGGGGACTAGTGGAAAACCTAAAGAAAGTTTTAGGAAAATGGTGAAATTGAAAGTGGAAGGAAGAATTGTTTAGTTTTAGTTCTAGAAAGGATAGTGGTTGGTAGTTAGCAATATTTTATTCTAGTAGCAAGTATTTATGGATTGAGTGTCTTCTATTCTAGTTTTATTAAATAAATCTTGGTTTGCATTTTGAATTGTGTTGCCTGAATTTGTTCCTTGTGTGTTAATTATGAATGTTAATCGAAATATGAATAGTAATCGGCTGGTGAAACCGCAAAATGTGATTAATTGCAGTCTATTGAAACGACATGTGGAAGGTGAAACAACCAAGTGTGATTAATTGTAGGTCTGTTGAAACGACTGTGGAAATTAATTTGGTTTAGTGAAATGACCCATGATTTAAATGTTTTAGTCTATTGAGACAAATTACATTTATAGTATAAAGTTTTTCACGCTAAGTATTGCTAGTATGGGCGTGAGTTATAACGCCTCGTGTTCATAAGACAAATGTAAGCATTATGTTATCATCCTCGCATTTCGAGGAGCAATAGAAACGGGAATAACGGCAAAGGGCCGTCGGACCCAAACATGACGGACTGTTGCGAGGCGTTGACGCAGACCATGGCTGGAATTGGTTAGGTAATACAAGGTTTGGCTCGGATAGCTACCGCAACAAGAGCTAGAGTGGTAGAGAAGGAATCAGATAGCTACCGCAACAAGAGGGACGAGAGGAAAAAGTCCGTTGAAAAAAAACGACTGAATCGAAGGGATACACTGGAAATTGGAATCGAGACGGAGCCGATAATAAGAAAAAGGCTACGAAAGAGAACATTGGAAAGGAAGTTGCTAGTAATAAATGCCAAAATAAGCTAGTTTTGATGAACATAAATGAAAAGTCAAACCTGCTACACTATACAAGTCAAACATGAGGCACAGAACATCAGTTACCATTGTGCTCCTTCTTGGAAAAAAGTGGCAACAAATACTCAAAATACTTCCCCACAAAAGCAGTCAATATAGACTGCATCCATAATATATATATAACCACCCAACTTACCATTCCAATATCATTCAGACTCCAAACCAAAATACATTAACTCATCAGATTCAATCCAAACTGATCAACTCATTTAATCAGTTTGAGCTTTGAGGATCAACAATGGGTGCCGGTGGCCGGATGTCCGTTTCCAACTCCGATTCCGATGTCGTCAAACGTGCTCCGTCCACAAAACCACCCTTTACGCTAGGTGAACTAAAGAAAGCCATCCCACCCCACTGTT
The DNA here is from genome assembly GCA_022495995.1 of Adenophora triphylla var. japonica. Taxonomy (NCBI): domain Eukaryota; kingdom Viridiplantae; phylum Streptophyta; class Magnoliopsida; order Asterales; family Campanulaceae; genus Adenophora; species Adenophora triphylla. The sequence continues at coordinate 916,157 of JAFEMH010000224.1, forward strand.
TCAATCGTTCCCTCGTTCGTTCTTTCTCCTACCTTCTTTCCGACCTCTTCCTCTCCTTCCTCTTCTACTACGCCGCCTATTTCTACATCCCCCGCCTCCCTCAGTCTCTAACCTATATTGCTTGGCCCATTTATTGGGTTCTCCAAGGCTGTGTCCAAATGGGCTTGTGGGTCATAGGCCATGAGTGCGGTCACCATGCTTTCAGTGACTATCCATTACTGAACGATACAGTTGGTTATTTGTTGCATACATCTATGCTTGCCCCTTACTTTTCTTGGAAATATAGCCACCGCCGTCATCATTCTAACACCGGCTCCCTTGAAAATGATGAATCTTTTGTCCCGAAAATTAAGTCCCAACTCACACCTACCGCTAGATTTCTCAACACCCCACCTGGCCGGCTCATGAGACTTACTATTCTGTGCACAGTTGGATGGATTTTGTATGTGTGCTTTAATGTTTCGGGCAAGAAGTTTGAGAAGTTTGCCAACCATTTTGACCCACAAAGTCCAATCTTCTCTGACCGTGAGCGCTCTCAGATTGTTCTGACTGATATTGGTCTCCTTGTCGCATGTTATGCACTTTACAACGTTGGAGTCGCAAAAGGATTTGTTTGGCTATTTTGCATCTATGGTGTTCCTCTAGTTATCGTGTACGGGTTTCTTGTAGTGATCACATGGTTGCACCACACTCATCGTTCACTTCCACATTACGACTCAACGGAATGGGATTGGATTAGGGGAGCATTAGCGACAGTTGATAGAGATTACGGAGTTTTGAACACAGTTCTTCATCACATTACAGATACTCATGTGACACACCATTTGTTCTTCACAATACCACATTATCATGCAATGGAGGCGACGAATGCGTTAAAGCCGATTTTGGGAGATTATTATCAGTATGATAACACTCCTGTGGTGAAAGCTATGTGGAGAGAAGCTACTGAATGTTTCTTTGTTGAGAAAGATGAAAATGAGAAGGACAAAGGTGTCTATTGGTTCAACAACAAGATGTAAAAGCAGAAGAATACAGCAGTACCAGCCATGGGAAAGACTTTGGTTAATGCACATGTTGTGTTTCTTTATTATGTAATGAATATTCAAGTTTTGTAAAATAATATTGAATTTACTTTCATCCTTTAGCCTTTTTTTGTTAGCACTTTTACGTAACAAGTCAGCTGGTAATTTTCATGTTTAACCATATACACACCCAGTTGCCGTATCTAGGAATTTAAGTGAGGGAATCAAATTTTAAGGCTACGAAAAAAATGAAAATCACACTATTGAAAACCTAAATATTAATATTGCATGTACTCCTCCGTCCCTAAAGTTTATCTCATTTAACTTTTTAGTTGAACTTTGACCACAAATATATGACAATTTAATTTTGTTCATGAAATTCTAAAAATTTCTATTGATTCACCATTATTAATATTATCAATAACAACTTTTAGAATTTCATGAACATGATTAATCTCTCATAAATTTGTGGTCAAAGTTCAACAAAAAGTCAAATGGGACAAACTTTTAGGGACGAATGGAGTATAACCGATTTTTTCTTAATCTAAGTTCAAACAACAACAACAACAACAACAATAATAATAGTAATTAATAATCAAATCTAGTTTTGTAATTATATAACAAAATCTAAGAGACATTCTAAAAATGTGAAGCTTTTGTAAAATTTAAGGACAAAGATGTATGAATATTCTTGCTTTCCACTTTTTAAACTTTTGGTTTTGTAATTATTAAATGTAATATGAAAAAACAGGTAAAAATATGTAGGGACCAAGTTTTTATAAAATAGACATTTATTTAGAATAAAATTTCTAGAAAATAAATATTTATTTTGAGACGGAGGGAACATAAAACATAAATACATATTTTGAGGGGTCAATTGAAGTAAATATAAGTTGTTCAAAAATATTAAAAGACTAAGATGGGTTTTTGACTTTCTGCTGTTACACTTTGCATCCCTTAATTATCTTTCAATTAATACACTTTGAACCCCTAATTTTTTATTTTTTTAAAAAAAAAACTCGGTAATTTTTTTTGGAAAAGCGAGGGTGTGCAATTGCCCACCCTTGCGCCATGCTAGATACGCCCCTGTACACACCAACGGTAATAACCCGATTTTTGTTAATTATTTCATTAATTAATTTGACATTTTTAAATAATAATTGTTTCATTTAATTAAATTGTTTTCGTTTAAATTAATTACTTGTGTTACCTTTTATTAAGAGGATTGTAATTGGGCTTGGGACATTATTGGGTTAGATTATCTAATTGACTTGGTTTACCTTTTGGACCTAGGATTTGGGAAACCTAATTATAAATACTTGTTCTAAACCCTAGGAGTCCTCTATATTTTCATAAACCTAGAAAGAAATAGAGAGGTGCCGTAAGAGAGAGAGAGAGAGAGAGAGAGAGAGAGAGAGAGAGAGAGAGAGAGAGAGAGAGAGAGAGAGAGGTGGAAATTGAGAAAGAAAGAGAGAGAAGCGGCTGAAGCTTGGAGAAGAGAGAAAAAAGAAGGAGCTTAATTGTTTTGGGTGTTCTAAGATAAAACCAAGGTAAGGATTCAATTCCATATTGTTAATTTTCTTAAACCTAGAAAACCCTATAACACCTTTGGATTGAATTAGGGTTGTAATATCATTATGTTGATTATTTGGGATTGAATCTATAGTAATTATGTTGGGTAATAACATAGAATGAGAACCTAACATTGATGAATAATGATTAGGGTTTGGAGCATGTTAAATTAATGGTGTTGACCTAAGTATTGCATGCTAGAGTTTTGAGATGAAATTAGGGTTTCGTGTAAGTGGTGTGTGTGTGTGTGCCGTGTGTGTGTGGCAGTTGTGTTGTGTGTGTGCTAGGGTTTAGAGTGTGTGTGCATGTGTGTGTGCTGTAGGCGTGTGTGTGTGTGTGTATTAGGGTTGTGTGTATGTTTATGTGTACTGAGAAAGGTGTAATTAGTGTGTGTAAAGTGAAATAGAGAGAGAATTGATAGGAATTGATTATGGAAAACCCTAGGGATAGTTTGGTAAACCTATGGGGGCTAGTTAACCTTAGAAGGAGTTAAAGAAGATTAACTCATAGGTTAATAAGATGGATTAAAAGAAGTTTTGGTACTTAGTAAATAAAGATTACTTGTACCTAAAAATTGTTTTGCATGATTGTAGATTCATGCGAGGACTAGTATTGCAAGAAAGGCAAGCAATCGAGGTAAGAGATTAGGTTCTATAGTGTTGAATGTTTTCATATCCTTTGTGATAGGATTCCTTGGTTTCATAAATTATATGCTACCAAGTGGCCGGTAGTTATTTGTATTCAAATTGATTGAATGTCGTTTGATGATCTTATCATTGATATGTTTTGTTCAATGAGTATCCATGTTGTTTGGATTTGATTATGTGTTCTTGTACCTTGAACACCACATGTATATGTGCTATATATGACTAAAAAGGATATAGTTAACTTTGTCCGACTAAAAAGGTCTTAAATGAATTAGTCTAGTCTAAGATTAAAGGACTTTGACATTTATAGACTACTTGATGAAATAGTTTGATTATCGTGATATATCAGAATAAGGGAGCGCCCTAGATAAAAGGCGTAGATTCTCTTATTCAGAATGAGGGGGCGCCCCAGACAAAAGGCGTAGATCTTCTCATTCAACGATCACCGAAAGAGTGTATCGAAGTCACCATAGATTAAAGGTGCACCATTACTTGGAATTGACGGACTACGTGTATACAGTCTTCATTGTGATTATTCTTGTGAAAGTGCCACTATTTGCTATTTGAAAAGTATTCTTCATTGTTGTTCTCGTATCTGAACCATATATTGTATTGTATAAGCTATTCTTTAGTTGAGTATTCATTTGAAATCCGTTTGTTTCGGTTATCTCTTCCTAGAACCCGAAGAGATTCCTTATGAACTTACTGAGCTTTGTTCGCTCACCCCTTCTTATTCTTTCCCCTCTCAGATAATAAGTGAATGGAGTGGAATGGTCACATGGATAGTGTCTTAGCATTTATGGAGTTATAGTTATTTTGAAGACAATAAGTATTATTTAGAGCTAGTGGGTTGTACTAGTCGTTGGTTATTTAATGACATTTATTGATGTAATACTTTAGGGTTACCGTTGGGACATTTTATGGATATTATCTATGTTTCGGGATTTATTATTATTATTATTTTGTATTATGAGAATTTGGGGTTGTTACAGTTGGTATCAGAGCTTTGGCTTTAGGTCACATGGGAGATCTTAGATTGTTAAGGCTATTAGAAGAAAGTAGTACTTAACTATAATTGGATCTACCTAGAAAGTATTTTGGGACGGAGAATTTTAGGATACAATTTCTCTAGGAGTATAACTATGAACCTTTGTGAAACTAGGGAATTATCTTTGGGATATGCAACTATTACTTATGATTTACTATTCTGTATTTTGAGGTTTATGAAGTACTAATGAGTAGTTCTTTTATTGTAGGAAATGGAAGCTTTGAGAGAAAATTGAGGAAGACCTTGGAGACTAAACCAATCAAAGGAAGACTGAGGCAAATTCATAGGTATTCACAGGAGCTTCGGAAGTATAGAGAGGATGCCAAAAGAGCGCAAAAGCTAATGATTAATGCTACGGTAAAGGAAGCACACATGAGTGTAAGATTGGAACAGGCTGAGTACAAATTAATAAAAATGCAAGAAAAATTAGACAAGACAGAAGAGTGGGCTGCTAAGTTTAGGAAAAAGGCATACAAATATAACGATGAGTTAGAGGATCTTAAGGCTGCTAGTAATAGGGAAGAGAACCAAGTAGAATGAGAAGTCCCTACCGTTCAGGATATTAAGGAAGTAGCCGTTCAGAATCTTGTTGAAGACTTAGAAGGGACCGAAGCGTCTCCAATCATGATTAAAAATGATGAGGAAAGAAGGGGACTAGTGAAAAACCTAAAGGAAGTTTTAGGAAGTAAGTGAAATTGGATGTGGAAGGAAGAATTGTTTTGTTTTAGTTCTAGAAAGGATAGTGGTTGGTATCTAGCATTATTTTATTCTAGTAGCAAGAATTTATGGATTGTGTGCCTTCTATTCTAGTTTTATGAAATAAATCTTGGTTTGCATTTTGAATTGTGTTACCTGAATTTGTTCCTTATGTGTTAATTATGAATGTTAATCGAAATGTGAATAGTAATTGGCCTGGTGAAACGACCAAGTGTGATTAATTGCAGGTCTATTGAAACGACCTGTGGAAGGTGAAACAACCAAGTGTGATTAATTACAGGTCTGTTGAAATGACCTGTGGAAATTAATTTGGTATAGTGAAATGACCCATGATTTAAATGTTTTACACTACTACATTTCTGACCTAATGTAACGCATCTAATGCAACGCCATAGCTAATGTAACGCATCTAATGCAACCCCAGAGCTAATGTAACGCATCTAATGCAATGCCAGAGCTAATGTAACGGCTAATGCAACGCCAGAGCTAATGTAACGCAACTAATGCAACGCCAGAGCTAATGTAACGCATCTAATGCAACGCCAGAGCTAATGTAACGAGTCTAATGCAACGACAGAACTAATGTAACGGCACATTTTGATTAATGCAACGGCTTTGATCTCAGCGTTACATTAGATTTTTCTAATGTAACGGCTAAATTACTAATGCAACGCCAAAACCCAAAACCCTAAACCCTAAACCTATATCCTATATCCTATACCCTATACCATATACCTTATACCCTATACCCTATACACTATACCCTATACCCTATACCGTATACCATATATACTATATCCTATACCCTATACCCTATTCCCTACACTATACCCTATAACCTATATCCTATATCCTATACCCTATACCCTATACACTATACCTTATACCCTATACCCTATACCCTATACACTATACCATATACCCTATACCCTGTACCCTATACCCTATGCCCTATACAATATACCCTATAACATATATCATATACCCTATACCCTATACCATATACCCTATACACTATACACTATACCCTATAGGGTATAGGGTATAAGGTATAGGGTATACCCTATAGGGTATAGGGTATACCCTATAGGATATAGGGTATATGGTATAAGGTATATGGCATAGGGCATAGGGCATAGGGTATAGTGGTATACCTATGTGGTATAGGGTATACTCCATGTATGGGGTATAGAGTATAAGGCATATACCCCTATAAATGTACGGGGTATAAAGTATAAGGTATGTGGTATAAGGTATAGTATGTGGCAGTATAAGTATATGGTATGGAGGTATACCCTATAGGGTATAGGGTATAAGATATAGGGCATAGTGGCATATGGTATAGGGTATACCCTATAGTATAGGGTATGCCCTATAAGGTATAGGGTATACCCTATAGGATATAGGGTATAGGGTATAAGGTATAGGGCATAGGGCATAGGGTATACCCTATAGGGTATAGGGTATAAGGTAGAAGGTATAGGGTATAGGATATACCCTATAGGATATAGGGTATACCCTATACACTCTGCCCTATGCCCTATACCTTATACCCTATAAGTATTATTAATATTTTAAAAGTATAATTATTTTTTTTAATTTATTTTTGAATTGAGATAAATATTTTAGGCATTTTTTGGTAAGAAAGTTTTTTTAAAAAAAATTATATAAAATAAGTTAGAAATTAACTAAATATTTCTATCAATTATTACTTAGGTATATTAATATTTCTTAGAAGTTTAAATTATTAAATTAATGCATATTATTATTAATTAATAACATTATTATTATTAATTATATAATAATATTTATTAATATATTCAAGTTATTTAATTGAATAATTAACAATAAAAGTATATAATATAAAAACATTTACTTTTTTGATATTATGTATTATTACTAGTTATTATTAATATTATTATTAAGTATTATTTTTTTTTTAATTTTTTTTTGAATTTTGATAAATATTTTAGACTTTTTTTGGTAAGAAAGTTTTTAAAAAAATTTATTAGGCATAATTAATTATTAGTACTATTATAAATATTAATTAATTAATATTAATTATTCATTAATAAATATTATTGATAATAAATATTATTGATATTAGGCATAATATTATTTTATAGTTTAAATTATTAGTATTATTATTAAGTATTATTAATAATAGCATCATTTTTAGTATTATTATTAAGTATTATTACTAATAATTTTTAAAGAAATAAAAGTATATAATATAAAAATATTTACTTTTTTGATATTATGTATTATTAGAATTGTGGACCGTTGGATTGAATCTGTGAATGGTTGGATTTGGTTTAGCTCATGATCCGCGTGATTATTTGAGACCAAATAAAACAATGCCATGTGGCATTGTTTTATTGGTTCTCATACAATCACGCGGATCATGAGCTAACCAAATTCAACCATTCACACATTCAATCCAACGGTCCACAATTAATCAAAACAAAACCAATAATTATTTCTCTCCTCATCTCTCTCTCTCTCTCTCTCTCTCTCTCTCTCTCTCATTTCTCTCTCTTTATTTTGAGTTTATCAAAATAAACAAACGTTTCTCTCTCTCTCATTTCTCTCATTCTTCTTCTCAGTCAAACAACATCTCCAGATCTCCACAACCCACGCCTACCCACAAACGTCTTCTTCTCTCTCATTCTTCTCTCTCCACGACTCCATCACCACCGAATCCACGGCCGCCTTCCTCTTCCTCTCCACCATTTCGGCAAAACCCAACCGGCCCTTACTCATTTCCGTCTTCTTCTCTAATTCCGGCCCTTACTCATTTCCGTC